>OY720636.1:127155889-128355889 GCA_963169105.1 Ceriagrion tenellum | reverse complement strand
ATCTATCTCGGATTTCATTCAAAAGATTCCTTTCCTCGCCCACCATCCCCAGCACTTCCTCGTTAGTCTTCCTTTCCGTCCGCTTAACCTTCTTCATCCTTTTCCACACCCGCATCTCAAATGCTGGCAGCCTATTCTCGTCCTTCTTTCTGAGGGTACGCGTTTCTTTCTCATAGAACGCTACTTTCCATATCAAGATCTTCACCAGTCTCTTCTTCACATCGGTTCCCAAGGTCCCCGTCATAAGATCCCTTCTGTAATTAAACGCCTCTTTTGCTAAAGTAAATTTCCTTAAACGGTTGATTTTGCTAACCCAATTCGACGTGATATATGGTTATTGCATTGAATGCTTTGTATATTGTAGCTTCTTGTCCGTCCCTTATGTGATATTGTCAATATTAATTTGTTTATTTATCCTGGGTTGGATGAGACAGAACCGTCCCCTCTTCCCCCAACCCAGTACATGGGTAAACAACCATGTCCTGGGCAGATATTATTCTACCCAGGCGGGACTCGAACCCGCGACCCTCGGGTTAGCAGGCGAGGGCTTTACCACGCCGCCACCGGGGCCGAGTGATATGTGAAAGACTTCAGTAGAAATGCTGCTGTGCTAGACTCTCGGAAGGGGTCATTTGTTCAATTGAATTTTTCAGACTTTTCTGCTGAAGATTGTTTCAAGCCATCGCTCTATAGATAACTTACCGTTCAACGTAGATATGCTATTAAAACTCGACTAGACTTTTTTTACGTATCCTCTATCCATATAAGCATCTTTCAGTCGCTTTTGCCCTCTCTTGTCTCGTCACCTTTCTGTATTACCTTTGATGATACATATTCATTTAAAAAATTGTTTGTTAAATTAAAATAGTTTGTCCTATTCAGGAAGGTCTGCTTTGCCCTTAATGAAGTATTACACGAGACAATATAACTTTTCCATACTTAGGGAATACAATTTCGCACTTTTTCACAGAATTTTATTTTGTATGGCACAACGCGTTTCACCGACTTGGACTGACACATCAGGTACCTGATGATGCCGCAAGTCGGCGAAACGCGTTGTACCAGACAAAATAAGATTCTGTGGAAAAGTACGAAATTGTATTCTCTAAGTATGAATGCCATTAGCTTCTACGAAGTGAAGCCTGAAACTGTAGAGTGTATAAATGTTTTGCTTGATATTCTGGCTTCTAAGGGAAAAATGTGTACTCTCAATAAAAAGTACCTTGAATCGGTTAATTAAACTTCAGTACAAACCACTAAAGCAGAATTATTCATGAAATAATCTCCACCTTTCCCGCGACATAGCCTTATCCAACCTTAATTTTTAGCTCTTTGGGAGAAAGAATATATTTTTTTCGTCGTTTTTGCTCACAAATTGCCTCGTATGAGAATGGAAATTAAAAATTTAGAACTTCGGCCCGCGCGGAAGGGAAGGAATGCTTTCGTGAAAACGCCAACGTCTCTGGAAGTGCGCTCCGCGTGACGAAAGGTTTTTCCCGAACGCCCGAGTCCTTTTCGAGGGATCATGAAGGGGAGAGAAATATAATATCCTGAGCGAGGGGCGTGGGCAGGGGAGATGGTTGTGATTCGCGTGTACCCTGTCCCTTAACCCTTTCGCCTGTCACGCAAGAGGGCGAACCAATTGAGTGGTTTTGCCCGGGACACCTCGAGGGTCACTCGTGGGTACTCCCTTGGACGATATCTTATTCCCCCATAAGCCACCCTATTCTTTCCCCTTCTACTCCCCCTGAAACACGCTTCCAGCAGGTTATCAGGGTCATGAGTGGGGTGCGTAATTCGAGACGAAGTCATCCTACGTGCATCCCACTCTGCGACGGGGACCATTGTATGGTCGAGGGTGGATAGATGCCGCAAGGGTTTAAGGGTACTCTAAGCGAGGAGCTGGGGTCTTGAAGATAGGAGAACCCCAGTCACTCATGCTCATAAGTTTTCGTATCTTGATTAACCATATGTCCTCGAGACCCATAGAGCTTCATACCGTATTCCCTTACTTCCTGGTTGTAGTAAGCATCACACACCGAATCCTGGAATACCCGTTATAGCTCTAAGTTACTGGCGCTGTGCAATGGTGGATTTAGGGACATGGGATACTGAACTTGCAATAGTCGTGAAGAACTGGGGAGGTTTATCGTTCAGTATGGAGCCTTTGCAATTACTGCCAGATCGGCATTAAGTCATCATCGATCGTTCAATCCTAGGATTGGTTTACTGCAGCCCTCCACACTTCTGAGATTTTGAGACATGAGATACTGAACTTGCCATAGTCTTGAGAAACTGGGGCGGTTGATCGTTCGGTATGGAGCCTTCGTAATTGCTGCCAGCTCGGCATTAAGTCACCATTGGTCGTTCAATCCTAGGATTGGTTGACTGCAGCCCTCCACACTTCAGAGATTTTGAGACATGAGATACTGAACTTTCAATAGTCCTGAGAAACTGGGGAGGTTTATCATTCAGTATGGAGCCTTAGTAATTGTGGCCAGCTCGACATTAAGTCATCATTGTTCGTTCAATCCTAGGATTGGTTGACTGCAGCCCTCTACCCTTCCCAATCTAATGCCAGGCCCATTACTTCCTTTTAATCGCTCCCACGGACTACTCTGCCTCCTTTTAATCTCATCCAGAAGTTTCCTCTCCTTACCCATTCTACTAATCTTTCGTTTCACTGTATGAGCATCACACTGTCTCCATTTTCTTTGTCGCCTTTATCTCACGCACGTGCAGCGTATTTTCGTCCCTGCGCCAAACAGCGCTGCGTCTCATGAACGATATAATAAATACGGATCAAAGGAGAAACAAACTATCGGATCGTTTAGCTCATTCATTTTTGCGAATGACAACAAAGGAGCGTGACTGTGGAAGGGACAAAAATTCTCTTCACTGCGATTGTTTTGAAATGGTTAATTTAAAGAGTTTCAAACGACATGAAGGCTGTGCTTCCTGGACTCTTCTAATCCCAAAAAAGCTGTTTAAAAAAATTAATTAGAACTTTTTTGTGGATGATTGCAAAAAATCGAAAGTTTCATTGAAGGAGTCATTGGAAAACATTTACTTTGTGCCATTAAAAAAATTCTAAAAATTGGAAACCAAAAACTGCGTGAAATTTAAATGAGGGCGGTTGGCTGGAAAACGTCCAAAAAACGGTACTTTTTCAAATCCCGATAAAAAATCGAACATACAATCTGAAAAAAAAACCACTGTCATTATTTTACGCTAAATAAAATAGGGCAGAGTTATACCTTAGTTGTTTTCTTATGGGTTTTTTTTACTCAAGTTTTGAACTAAATCCAAATTCGACTCTCTACATAATTTTTGCGTCGACGTTTGAGATGCATATTTCGAGAGGGATGGAAAGGGTGAACTGGGTAGAGTGGAGGACGAACTAGGAGGTATTTGATATGGTTGGAGAGGAGAGGAAGATGGTGGCGGAGGTTCCGAGGCAGAGGAGATGGATGGAAGATGTATTGAAAGGACTTGGAACTTTCAAGAGGGGTTCTGAGTAAGCGTGGGAAATGAGGGAAGAGGGTAGGAATCTGGAGGAAATGAGATGCAGTAGACGATATGAGGAATTTTAGGTGGATACAATGGCGGGGCATCTGTAGGTTAACATTAACAGTTTGAGACTCTCTATTACCTCGAGACGCCGTGAAGTGCTCTTCGCTCAGCTGTTTTTGACAGAGAAAGCACGGCATTTTGGCACTCTGTCAAAATTGGGGTTTGATTTTGAGTTTTTTGAAGTCACAATTTGAATTTTATTTTTTTGAAATAAAATACTTTTATTTAGTTGACTAGCTGACCTGTGCGAATATTTCACACAGCATGCGGCTACTTCCTGTTTCTTCCTTCTTTCTTCCTGTTCTTCTGCCTGTCGAATATTTCTCACAGTATGCAGCTTCTTCCTCTTTCTTCCTTCTTTCTTGCTGTTATTTTACCTGTTTCTTCCCATGGACAATTATATGTTATTTATGTTTGTGTTAGAGATACATAACGTAAACACGAAATGGTCACACTGATTGCATGTAGAATGTTATAAATCTAACTAAACGATGTATTAATAGATGGCGCCTCCTACAGTCTTTTAAGCACGTAACCATGCCAACATATTAGTTGATTATATTGCCAGCAGATGGCGTTGTATCTTTTTTTAACAAAAACTTTAATTTTTAAAAATTTGTCTATTTTTCATCAGTATCGGGGAACATAAGATTTACAACGATGTTTGAATCATTGATTTTGATGAATAATTATGGGAGTTATGGCGTTGCGACAAAAACACACCTTTGAGAAATAAAATATACGGATCATATATTAGAATCACGACCAATTTTTACACATACCCTCATGTTATAGCACGGTAACTAAATAGCAAACCACAATACAATAAAATAAATCTCCCTCCACACAACGTTTGACACTGTTCTTTACCATAGAATTTTCACCACATGAAATTTACCCTTCACTTCACATTGGCTCTTCAGGCTTCATACAATTAAACAGGCTCTACACTTTACAATAATTGAGTCACTTCATTGCTTCTTCTTTTCACTTCACTGCACCTCACACCACATTACACGTAAAATCTTAAAAGTTATACATACAATCATTTGACTGCTACCCCCGCACAGGTGGATGCCGTATTCCTGGCCAACCATCCCTCAAATATACCCTGTCTTGAAATCTGCGACTCTTCCTAGTTCCTGTAGTCTCCCCGTCGTAATTCGAAGTTTCCCAGCCCACTTGGTGCCTTTCTGATGTGCATTTCCCACAGATCCTCTCCCTTTCTGGAACACTGGTCGATATAGACTGGTGCTTACTTAAACACTCACCCACGGAGACTCTCACTGATTGAAAAAAGGCTCCTTTCACTTTTAAAAAATGCCCGACGGAGACTCTCTTGATTAATTTGTTTGGCGTTACCTAGCTGCGGTTGACAAATTGTTGCTCGTTACCATGGCTGCCGTTGACAAATTGTTGCTATCCGCTTTTCAAGTGCCCTTAGCCTCTATGATCTTATCCCATGGGTGGTAAAATTTTATTACGCAGTTGGCCGACTCATGAAAGGTTTGGTTCGTAATTCGTGACCTGGTGAAACACACTTGTTTTAATTGTGGTTTATTCAATCCACCTCTTTTCTTTCTAAGTTTCCTCTTTATCTCACTCGAACTGTGGAAAGAGTTTGTCTTCGATAGGGGGTTTTTGATTGAAGTGGGTCGTTCGCGAACGAACGGGTCCGAAGGAACGGGTCCGTGACTAAACGAGAGGACCGAGGACCGACTTCCATGGAACGACCGTTCCTTTCGGTCAGTCGGTTCTTTCGGTCCGTCGTTCTTTTTGGTCCTTTGGTCATTTCGGCCCGTCGTTCTTTTCGGTCCATCGTTCCTTTCGGTCCGTCGTTCTTTTTGGTCCTTCGGTCATTTGTTTCTTTTGGTCCATCAGTCCTTTCCATCCTTCGTTCTTTTCAGACCATCGTTCCTTTCGGTCCTTCGTTCTTTTGGGTCCATCGTTCCTTTCGGCCCGTCTGTACATTCACTCCTGGCTCCTATCTATTAGAGAATGGATGTTGTATATTCATCTAAAAATTATTTGCTGATGATATCGGTGTAATCAGCAGTAATAATTTCCTTTGTATAAAATAAAAGTTTTTACGGAACCATGCAAAAAAGTTGGTAATATTACCTTCCATCTTTTTTTTCATCTAACATTCTTAAACACCGTCATTAATATATATATATATATATATATATATATATATATATATATATATATATATATAACTGCACTTAGGATCACTTAAGTGACGAATATATAAAAGTTTGCCAGAGGAAGGCAGACGACAAACACAGAAAACAAAAAATGATATATATATATATATATATATATATATAAAGTATTTATAGTTTTTTTGCATTTTTTAAACACCAAGAACATGCTAACTATAAAAATACATGACCACCAATAAAGACGGAACCGTGAACGAGTGAAATGGAACGGATCCCAAGAAGTACTGGTCCAACGAGTGAACGAGTTCCCAAAATTCAGAGTCATCTGCATGCCGCCACAACAATAATCAAACACTCAATACAGGCTGTGGCGGCATGTAGATGACCCTGCCAAAAATGATCTGGTTGCCACATCTCTAGTTTTCGGAGAGAAACCTCGAACCCTTATCCCCTAGACGCTTCGCAATTGGCGAACGCTTCAAAATGAAGGGGAACGGGAAATTTGGACATTATGGGATGGGACAATGCAAAATCCTACCAATCAGCTGGTAGGATATTCGAGAGAATGAATGATAGGTGGGGTTGTCGAGAGGTGCCGAGGAGGGGGGGGGGGAATTGCGCGCGATTCGTTTCAAGCCGGATGTGCGCGCTTGAAGGCCGGCGATACTTACGGCAGCCGCCGAGGGGAGGCGTACGTGTTCAAGCGCCCGCAGGGCAATGGGAATATCGTAATAAGGGGGGGCCGTAGAGAGAGTGCATGGCAGCGGGTGCGTGATTTTCAAGGGTGCCTGCCAACGGGTCCAAGGGGCTTTGGGACGAGAGTAGGGTTATGCACGGGGGAGGGCGGGGGGACAGGATAAGGGATATAGGAGAGAGGGAATGAATGAGTGAGGGGGTGGGTGAGTGAGAGTGACTTGCTGGCGTTGGGTGTCTTCCGCCCCTTTTAAAAGTCAAGTGGCCCGATGACAGTGGGCTGCGCGCGCCAGTGTGCACACTCGAATGCATGCACGACTCTGCGCGGTTGCCACGGCCGTCCTCGCGTGCTCATTGTTACGTCGTAGCGACGCCGGAAGGGAATGAGAGGGGAGAGGGGATTCCACCTCTGTTGTTTTTGCTTGAGGGTTAAGAGATTGCAACCCTTCGTATGCAGAGGTGCAGAGGTATGGTATCAAAGCGTGTTAAAGAGGGAAGGATTATGCTACGGAGCTCATGAAAATAATAAGGGTAAATGCTCCTGGCTTCACTGTTGGCAATGACCCTCACCATCTTGTGAGACCCTATTGTTCCTCCCTCCCTTCTCCCATGTCCGCAGACTGCGTGAATTCGGGAGGTGCGTAGCGGATGTCGAAACCAGTATTACAGTCCCCCTGTAAGGTCGTACCCTGCTCTTAAAAAAAAGGGATCGCATTAATGTTGTTTAATATTCGGGGCTCTGTTATTCTTACTATATTGATATATATTCTGTACTATGTTGTTGGTTTTTCGTTTCTTTTAGTTGTTAATTATAATATTAGTTTTTAAAATAAATGCCATTTTCTTAATTGTTGAATATTTAAATATCTTTCCCGGGCTTCGCACCGGGTAATGATTTCAAAAATCCGAAAATATCGAACGTGAGCAATCGAATCTATCAGTCGAAGCGCGATTGACCCGCGGTGTAAACAAGCTCAGAGTTGGAGATTTTCAGTCACATCCCGAGTGAACGAAAATGCCCAATTGGAGGTAGAAATGCGATGCGCTACGATCTCATCACTGTCATATGACTCTCCCTTTTCCCCTCATCCCCTTTTCTTTCTATTATCAACAACATCTTAACAACCTTTCCCGAAAAACAAACATTCAACAATAAATGATTTGAGATTTTCCCGGTGTATCGTGTGTAAATATCTTTCTCGGGCTTCGCACCGGGTAATCTTTCCAAAATCCGCCGACGTTTCGGAAAACGACTTGTTTTCCATTTTCAAGGCACGTGTTACTTCCGCCGTGACCACTATAACAGTAAAATTAAACAAGCTGTTGATGCCCCAACAATGAAGGTTGCGATCCCTATGATTGGCTGACGTGTTCCGCTGGCCGTTGAATCATTTTCTCGTCATTTTAAATACATTTGATCACTGGCCACCAGGTATTACTCAGTTGGAATCCGGTGTCTCTATTAAAATTATGCGGATGCGATCGTATCTCGATGGCCTCTTTGATAATGCGGTCCCAGTAACGGTGTGCGCGGCAAAGGATTTTTGCATCGGTCCATTTAATGGCATGGTCTTCGTTGATGCTGTGTTCCGCCACTGCCGACTTCTCTGGTTGCGCCAATCTAAAGTTCCTACGATGTTCTTTAATCCTGGTATCAATTGTTCGAGCATCAACGAAGACCATGCCATTAAATGGACCGATGCAAAAATCCTTTGTCGCGCACACCGTTACTGGGACTGCATTATCAAAGAGGCCATCGAGATGCGATTGCATCCGCATAATTTTAATAGAGACACCGGATTCCAACTGAGTAATACCTGGTGGCCAGTGATCAAATGTATTAAAAAGTTCATGTATTAAAATGATTCAACGGCCAGCGGAACACGTCAGCCAATCATAGGGATCGCAACCTTCATTGTATGGGGCATCAACAGCTTGTTTAATTTTACTGTTATAGTGGTCACGGCGGAAATAACACGTGCCTCGAAAATGGGAAACAAGCCGATTTCCGAAACGTCGACGGATTTTGAAAACATTACCCGGTGCGAAGCCCGAGAAAGATATTTACACACGATACACCGGGAAAATCTTAAATCATTTATTGTTGAATGTTTGTTTTTCGGGAAAGATTGTTAAGATGTTGTTGATAAGAGAAATAAAAGTGGATGAGGGGAAAAGGGAGAGTCATATGACAGTGATGAGATCGTAGCGCATCGCATTTCTACCTCCAATTGGGCAGTTTCGTTCACTCGGGATGTGACTGAAAATTTCCAACTCTGAGCTTGCTTACACCGCGGGTCAATCGCGCTTCGACTGATAGATTCGATTGCTCACGTTCGATATTTTCAGTCCGTGTTGGTAAACCAGGCGACTTGTGTCGGCTCGCTGGCAATTTTCAGATCGGTCCGGGTTCAGATCGATCTGAGATCGATCGGTAAACGTAGTGATAGACGATTTATTTTACTCTCCTGATCGCAAAAAGTGAATAATAACGATTGTCATTTAACTAAGTAGTCTAACACGCACAAAACCTTCGATTTGTCACATAGGTAGCATTTGATTTCCCTTGCTATGCCTGTTCTGTAAAACCTCAAATCCTTGGTTTTCTTATGGTCGATCTTCATTTCATAATTCCCGCCCTGATTTTCAAAAGTGTACAGTACGTCACCTTCATTTATTTATGGAGATCGCTCAAAGTGTTCTATCATCACGAGTATATCACCTTCGTCTGAGCAATTCTTAGAATCCAATGCATGCAATCACATGCCTCGCGGGCGTCCGTCCGTGGCGAAGTTCTAAAGATGCCGCATGGGATCGCATAACTCCTCCGGGCGACGCGACGTAATGCGCGAGGAATGCCGGTCCGTGAATCACTCTCGGCTATCATGGCGATGGACCCCTCGTCTCTTCCCTCTTTTCATTGGACCGTCGCGATGCGAGCAATCTGCCGTCATGTTGACGCAGATGAGGTCACTCTTCTCAATCAAAATTTGTTGCCGCTTGCTTCATTCGCCAGGGTTAGGGACCTCGTTTGCTTAACCGGTTTTTGGGTGCTGCGATCCTCTTCAAGTACATACGCCATCCATCATCGCATCCTGAGTCTGAGCTCACTGCGCCTTAAAAAAGAGGCGATATTTTCTCTTGGAAAAGAATGCCGAGCGTCGAAAAACGGGGAGTGGAAATTTTTCTGTCGAGTGAAAACGTTTAGCGAAATTGTCGTCAACTCTAAAGAGGAGATGGATTCAATATGAACTGCTGGCGTCCCGCGTATGATTATTCGTTGTTTATCTGGGTAATTGTTTATGGCATTACCTGGGTAACCATCGAAATGAAAATATTGAATCCGTCAAGGCGTATTATTGATCTGAAGGCATTCAAAATATGCAACCAATAGCAGTCTGTGAGCGTGGGTCGTGGAAATCAGCTAAGCTATTCCACCAGAATTGCTTCAAATGCGAGGAAAAAAATGAGACCCGGGATCCGTGCGCAAAATTTCGCTTTCTGGTGAACCTAACGATTTGTTGACGAAATGACCTTTTCTATCCTTCATTTGTCTTAAGGTTACATGGGTAAACATTACATGGGTCAACTGAAATATATTTTTGAGGCCTCCCTTTAAGAGCCTAGGGCGATGCAGGATACCTGATCTATCCATTATTTTATATCATTTGAATCAGCTTTTTCTGCTCCATTTCGATAATATAATGGCATTATTGGGATGATTTTAAAATCTGGAGTTGTATTTAATTTTGGTTTCGAAATATTGCTTTTGAGAAAAAATTTAGTATATTCATATTACCATGAATAGCATATTTCACCTCGCCTGCTTTGATCAGTGGTTTCTATTATTTATTTTAATCGATTCTGGTACTAATATGATCTAAAACCATACCGTGCATGTACGCGTTTCCATCGGCTAAAGTATATTAATGAAAGTCGATAACCTCCTCTTTTGAGCACCAACAAAAAGGACAGCCATTGACGTCTAATCAATTGCTGGGGTTTTTTTTCTCTCTCTCTTGAATGCAGGGTTAGATGACAGTATTATTTTTTACTCTTGTTGCTGAAGTAAAATTTAAAATGCAATAGAGATTCAGATTGCTCCTGAAAAGTGTCATTCATTTCCTTTATTATTTCTTTCTTACCGTTGACAATAATCGACAACCAGTCATGTCTAAATGCGACGACGCAACGGTTAGAACCAACGTGTACCGATTGTTGGTGCGAATTAAACTCGCCAATGGAGGTATGAGGACGCTAAAGACTGCTGCTTAGTTGTAATTTTTTTTTCGCGTGTTGAAATCTTTTTTTTCAAATTCTGGATGTCACGTAGGTTTGTCAGTTTATGTATCTTTTATCCCATTGCGACTGTTTCGAACGACTAAATGCCCTAGACATGACGAAAAAGATATAGGGGAAAGAGGAAACTTTATTGAAATTGGTGAAAAAAATGCCTTCGTATTGAAGTTTTGATGAAAAACTATGGCGGGTAGTTTGGCGAAAATCTCTAATGCTGCATGTGGAATGGAATTATAAAGCTGTGTCCCAATTCGCCATTTAGGCAGCTAAATCGGCAGATTTAGGGAGGACGCCATCTTGAAGTGCGTCTCAATTCGTTAGGCATCATGGGGGAGCGGATTTTGGTGCCTTTCTCGGGGGTGAAATTTAGGGTAGATGGGAGTTTATCCCAAATCCGCCTCCGTATTGAATTTCCCATCATGCAAAGCGCTGATTGCGTCGTACAAGGAAACTCGTACACAAGGAAGTAGTTGAAAAGTGGCAAACATGGCCGGCAAGTATTTTGTCTGTAATTGAAAGAATTCTCTAATATTTCGCAACCCAACACCCGACTACTAAAGAAAAATTCTACTTAGTACACTTAAAAAAAAACGAACATGAATCCCAGAACACCGACACAAACTTAAATACCCCGAAAACTAGAAACTAACGAATCTCCAAACAACGAAACGGATGAAAAAAATGTTATTTCACTTTTCAAATCTCACAACGCATACGAAGGTAGCCACAGGCGCCAAAAATGTCTCAATTTCAGGTTTCAGTTGTTTCATTCAGTCCTTTATTAACTACTCACATGTTTTTCATTCCTTTCCAGCTCGGTAGACGGTAACTCTAGCGAAGGATGTCCCAAATCAAGCTCCCTTAGCGAAAGGCCTCTAAATATTTAGGTAGCCAACCGCATCCTCCCTAATGCCTAACGAATTGGGACACGGCTTAAGTTACTCTAAGCGAGATAGTTTCCTAGTCATAATGGAGGTCTCATTCGAATTATTCGTTTCAATTTTAGCGACTGTTGGGAGCACTAATTTAATATTGCCTCATTAATGGTGCGATATCATACTTTTACTTGACTTAAATTCTAAGCAATTAAATAAAAATATCGGCTTAAATTCGTTGTAATAAATTGTATCTAAATCGTTCCGAAGCTAAATTCTATCATTGCATCCGCCATTCTATCATTCCATATCTAAAAGTATGTCATTGCCCCCCCACTCCGGTTCCCTTTCCTTGACCGTGACCTTGTTTATCACAGTTTCTGTTTACCCTCCTAGGCGATTATATATCGCCAGTACTGCGTTATAATCCCTCCCCATCCCTTAAAAAAAAAAAACAACCCCACCGCTTTGAATGCCTACGGGAAAGCAAGAGCGATGCTGGAAATTTCACCGAAGCCCCCTTTAATACGCCGCTTACAGAGACTTTTGACACGTAGATCTCGTAAAAAAAATTTGACAGTGTGTACTTTTTACGTCTTCTCAACTCATTTTGAAAATAAATCATAACGTCTCCGCACTATTGTTTTCAGGATCACAGAAAAAAACCCTCCTTAGTGAAGGAGTTTTAAACGTACCGCGTGAAAAAAATGAGTCAAGTCAAAGGCTTATAAAGATATTTTAGCTTGAATCTGTTTGCTGGGGCCGCACAAAATATCACCTGTTCTCGAGTTCCCGTGGAAGGGTCGACCCTCATTTAGCTGGACCCCAACTCCGAATCCGAGCCTCGGCGTCAACCCCTCACCGCGGGTGTGTAATAGCACCTACTGCCCAGCAGCACAATAGTTCATAACTTTTTAAAGTTAACAACTAATCCTAATATTGTGTTGTTTTTTGTGTTGCACCGGTCACGCTGGCGAAAATGTTTTTTTTTTAACTGCCGTTGTACGATAAATATTAATCATTTTACGTGCTCAGAAAAACCTTGCCCAGAGAGCAGGTAAAATTTTGTGCGGCCCCAGCTAACGGATTCAAGCCAAAATATATTTATAAAACTTTGACTTGACTCATTTTTTTCACGCGGTGCGTTGAAAACTCCCTCACTGCGGAGGGTTTTTTTTCTGTGATCCTGAAAACAATAGTGCAGAGACGTGATTTATTTTCAAAATGAGTAGAGAAGACGTAAAAAGTACACACTGTCAATTTTTTTTACGAGATCTACGTGTCATAAGTCTCTGTAAGCGGCGTATTAAAGGGGGCTTCGGTGAAATTTCCAGCATCGCTCTTGCTTTCCCATAGGCATTCAAAGTGGTGGGGTTGTTTTTTTTTAAGGGATGGGGAGGGATTATAACGCAGTACTGGGGATATATAATCGCCTAGGAGGGTAAACAGAAACTGTGACAAACAAGGTCACGGTCAAGGAAAGGGAACCAGAGTGGGGGGGGCAATGACATACTTTTAGATATGGAATGATAGAATGGCGGATGCAATGATAGAATTTAGATTCGAAACGATTTAGATACAGTCAGATAATGGAATGTTTGAGAGGGGTGACGCAAACGGTTTTGAAAATCAGTTGGTCGATACAATTGGCTTAGTGATACTTTTTAGAAGTCATAAGTGTACATGATTTGTGAAAGCCAGTGAAAGTTTATTGAAAAAAGAAATCCTGAAACTCGAAGTTAGAACTGTATTTTGCCTTCATCATATGTGGGGTGTTAACAGAGTGAATGATATGCATTGCAGTCTAAAACCACGACCAATGACCAGTCAGTTTCCGGCCCAATGACTCCTATTTCTGCTAATATTGCTAAAAAAAATTCAACCTATGGCTTTAAGCTAAATATATTCAATAAACCTCACATGCATGCATGGTGCCAGTATTATTATTATCGTTATTTCGTTTATTTCCTTGAGCCACTGGCCCATGAGGCAATTACAACTTACAATGACAAATCAACACAATAGTTGAGAAAAATAACTAAACAAAAAAATCGCATTTAAAAAGAAATGAAAAAAAGCACTTTTAAGGCAAGGATGTGGTGTACGGACGATTAACAGATGTAACTAAATAAGGTTATACATTGAATTGCATACATATAAATCGTTACAGTTTATTAGTCAACCAGAAAAATATGTAGAGAGCATTATACAATACAAAGAATGGGAAGTTCAATGATACGTATATATATTTAAGTACATTGTAAAATCTTGAGCAGTTAGTTTTTCCCAATACTTATTACGTGAAAGATCACCCTCTTGAAGTGGCTTACATACGTTGTATTTACGTTGATTAATAATTTTGGCGTGCCTTATTTGAACAGGTAGCAAATTCCAAACTCGAGAGGCGGTGAACACAAAGGATTTATTCAAGCGGGAGGTGCGGTGCTGAGGGATATGGAGGTGGTTTCTGGTGGATATGTTGTGCAGCTCTGATTTTCTTATGCCCCGTTGACTTTGCTAGGGTTAGAATGTGAGTTAACGTGGCGGCTTAACTAGCTTGCATTCACGCGGCATAATTTAACCCTTGTTAACTTGCTTGGTGCCCTCTGGTGGAGAGTCAAAAAGGCGATGAAGCTCACCTAGCCCACAGACCAACAAACATCGCAAGTCGCGTTTCATTTGTTTCCTGGGCTATCTTCAGTCATATTCACGGAACTTGTATGGGCGAGAAAAAGGATTGAATGCGCAAATGCTTCACATGGGTTAGACTTCTCATTCATTAGTATTTAAATATACACATATCATTCCATCTAAACATCACTTAATGCATCGAAAGATGAAAATTGAGAAAGTAAATGCATGCATACCCATCACGCGGTTCCCTTCCGGGGTAGGCACAGTCAAAAGAATGGGAAAAATGTCTTACTTGGGAAAAATGTCTTACGATGCAGTTAAATCATTCCCTAAAGACAAATACAGAGTGAGTTTTTACACACAAAGAACTCTGGGAACAATATTCAATAATGCCAAAGATCCTTTTGACCCCCTGCTAAAATCGGGGGTTTATGAACTTAAGTGTGACACATGTGGTAGTGTTTATGTCGGTCAAACTGGGATAAATTTTTTAACTAGGGTGTCGGAACACAAAAGGTGTTTGGTGAACAGCGATCCTAAGTCTTATTTCGCCAAACATCTAATGGAAGAATCCCACCACTCCACATTTAATGTGAAAATCCTCCGTTCCCTGGATAAGGGTCACCGTTTAGATGTTTCGGAACAGTGGGAAATAGTCAAAAGGAAACGAAAGAAAATGAACTTATTAAATGAGAACGAATTTGTTTGTCATTCTCCTATTTTTGACGCCATTGTTAAATAACTTTACCTCCTCCAACAAACCACCCTCTCCCCTCACACCCCCCCTCCTTTCCATTTTCCCCCACTTGTCCTTCTATCCTTTCCCAGTGTGACGCAAATATGGCGTTTCACGTATTATATAAGCTCATATCTGTCTATGTTTTATTAGTCTTGCCTGATGATGACTGCTAGTCAGTCGAAACACGTGTAGCAAGAGGTGGAAATAAAATTAGTGGACAGTACGAAATAATTTGAGCTTCATTACGCAGTCAAAATGTTTCACTCGTTAATACATATTCGTACGCCTAACTCTGCTTCAATAATTTCCTCCATACTGACCTATCCTTGCAAACCTCTTATACCTCATTTACCCCCATACACTGTTTCATACACGCCCTCCTGTTTTTAAGACTCCTAATATTCCTCCTCCTAAGAATTTCCTCAACCACATTCAACTACAACTTTCTCGGCCTACCTCTACCTCTCACACCATTCATTCTACTCTCATATATCTGTTTCGTCATTCGACTCTCATCCATTCTCTCAACATGGCCAAACCAACGAAGCACGCTCCTTTCATACACGTCCATTACTGGAACATTTAACCCGCATTCATTCATTACCCACTCATTCCTGACCCTATCCATCCTACTTTTGCCGCAAACACTCCTCAGATAACTCATACCCACGGCGTTTAGTCTACTCTTATATCTATCATGACATACTCATGTTTCACTACCATATAGCGAAGTGGGAAGAAGTGCACTTTTGTACACGGCGGTTTTCGCTTCCTTAGACAAGCACTCATTCCTGTAAATTTCCTTAATGAAACTGCGTCTCACTACGCTGTACTTTTCCATGAAGATATCCCGAAATTATTACGTTATTATGTCGCTTGTACTCTATTGTGATAGATAAAAACAATTCAAATGTTATCTTGATATTCAATATTTGTAAATAACTTCCATTTCGAGTCCTTGTCTTAATATATGCAGCGGAATTAACGACTTTTTCTGACAAGTTCTGCCCATGACCCGACCTCGATTGCGCTTTTAAGGAAAATTTTGAACTTAACGTACGGTTCATAATTCACTTATGCATTAAAATACGTCAAGCAACGTGACACGGATGCATGGATACGGAATATGGCAATAGAAACTCTCTTAATACATTGTACGCTTCTAGTAAAAAGCTGCAATTGGACTTGAACACTTAACTACTTTTCTAGCTAACCTGCGTTTACACGCGTTGAAAATGATGGCAACCCTAGTAACTCCAGCGCGGTTAAAAAATTGACTATGGTCAGCGCCAACCTGAGTTCACACGGCGAACTTTTACCAGGGTTAAGTGGTGGTTAAGAAAGATTTCAGGTTTTCCCGGTGAATAGAATCTAGAAAGGCTTCTCCGGATTCCAACCCGGATGGAATCCCGAGAAGCCTTTCTACAGGTGGTTAAAAGTTAACCTGGTAATGTAAACAGGGCATTACAAACCTGTCATATAGGTAAGGTGGATTACAAGGATGATTATATTGATATTGTCACAAGGATTTATCCTCAAATCTAAATATCTCGAAGCAATCGGGCTCCGAAATAATAGTTCCCCGGCTCGCAAAGCGCTGGCAAACGCTGTCACATCTCTACTTCATAATTTACGTGCTTAGAGACAGAATAGACCCCAATGATCAGTATTTAACTTGTGTCTCTTCTTTGCTCTTTTCCCCAGGTGGCGGCCCATTCGGCGACCACTCTTCTGACCCCGTCTTCCCCCTCGCCCTCCCCGGCCAACACCACCTTGCCGCGCTTGCTGAGGCCCCCAACGTCTCCCCTGAGGGCCCGCTCCTCGCCTTCGACCCCCACGCTGCCCACGGCCACGGCCCACCACCACCACCACAACCAACGGCCCGTCACCCCGACCTCCGCCGTCGCCGCCCCCGTCTCCTGCCCCTCGCCGGCCTCCTCTTCCGCCGCCTCCTCCGCCTCCTCCTCGCCGACGTACGTCTCCGCCGCCCCCTTCCCCGACACCATCCACCCGGGCACCACCCCGCCCCCGACCGTCGCCGCTCTGCCCCCGCCGCGACGCCCGACGTCCTCGACGTCCACTTCATCGTCCCTCCTGCCGCCCGCTTCGCCGACGCCCGGTCAGCAGGCCGTGAGGCAGCTAGCCAACGGTTGGGCCGAGTACTGCGACGCCTCCGGACGCACCTTCTTCCACAACGAGGACTCAGGGGAGAAGAGCTGGAAGCCGCCGAGGAGGAGGGCCAGAAAGGTTGGCGACTTTATCCTTTAAAAAAGGGGGCTGCGTGTACACCACAAGGGTCGAAAACGCTGCCGCAGACATCTACATGATTTTATTTCACGACTCTGCTGCTTTGATACTTAATCCTTTAAGTGCGGCATGACGTGATATCACGTCATTGAAGTCTTTACCCTGGTGCTGATGACGTGATATTACGTCAAGGGTACCACTGAGTGATTCAGTTTTCTATGGGGATCTTTCACTAGGCCCCCTCATGAAATTTAGAACACTCACGGTACCTATGACGTGATATCACGTCATTGATGTATTTACCCTGGTGCTGATGACGTGATATTACGTCAAGGGTACCACAGAGTGATTCAGTTTTCTATGGGGATCTTTCACTAGGCCCCCTTATGAAATTTAGAACACTCACGGTACCTATGACGTGATTTCACGTCATTGATGTATTTACCCCGGTGCTGATGACGTGATATTACGTCAAGGGTACCACTGAGTGATTCAGTTTTCTATGGGGAACTTTCACTAGGCCCCCTTATGAAATTTAGAACACTCATGGTACCTATGGCGTGATATCACGTCATTGATGTCTTTACCCTGGTGCTGATGACGTGATATGACGTCAAGGGTACCACTGAGTGATTCAGTTTTCTATGGGGAACTTTCACTAGGCCCCCTTATGAAATTTAGAACACTCACGGTACCTATGACGTGATATCACGTCATTGATGTCTTTACCCTGGTGCTGATGTCGTGATATGACGTCAAGGGTACCACTGAGTGATTCAGTTTTCTATGGGGAACTTTCACTAGACCCCCTTATGAAATTTAGAACACTCACGGTACCTATGACGTGATATCAAGATAAGTATCCAAGTATCCTAGTGAATGTTCCCTAGAGAAAGCTGAAACACTCCGTGGTACCCTTGACGTAATATCACGTCATCAGCGCCAACGTAAAGAAAGCAAATCTGTTTGGGGTCGTTCAAGTACTACATAAGACGATTTATGCCATTTTTGACCCCACCCCCTCCCCCCGTGTAAGGCAATGTAAATATTTCCCAACCCCCCACCTCCCTATCAGTCCTGCATAAGACGTTTGATATTTGAATCTACTATTTATTAAGGTGGTCCGAGCGAAATAGTTCCCTAGTCATATATCTAGTTCCCTAGTCACCATGTTCGACTTATACGTTTTAATTTCAACAGCTGTAGGACAAATGAGTTAAATATTGCTTTATTAATGGTGCAATTGTATAGTTTAATAT
Source organism: Ceriagrion tenellum (assembly GCA_963169105.1). Classification (NCBI taxonomy): domain Eukaryota; kingdom Metazoa; phylum Arthropoda; class Insecta; order Odonata; family Coenagrionidae; genus Ceriagrion; species Ceriagrion tenellum. The sequence continues at coordinate 128,337,405 of OY720636.1, read as the reverse complement.
GACAGAAATTGTAAGCAATTAAATGAAAATATCTAAATAAGTCTTTAACTTGACTCATTTTTTTCACGCGGTGCATTTGAAACGCCTTCAAAACGGAAGGATTTTTGTGATACCCAAGAACCTATTGCGGTGACAATAAGATTAATTTTCAAAAGTAGTTGAGAAAACATACAAACTACTCGCTGTTAGTTTTTTTGTACGATATCTAAGTGTTGGAAATTACTCATTTTGTAAATAATGTCTCTCTGGAGTGCATACACGTACCAGTTCCCATGTAAAATGGCTGGTATTTTTTGGCAAATATCTCCGAAAGTAATGTGGTAAGGGGATGAATTTTTGGTGCCATTAGAAGGATGAGATATTTTTCGTTAAAACGAGACCAAATTCATTGATTTGTAGGTAAAATGATATTTCGCTCAAACTGCCTTAAAAGGGGGCTGAGTGTACACCAAAAGGGTCGAAAACACTTTCGCAGACATCTACATGATTTTATTTCACGACTCTACTTTGATACTTAAAGCCAATCTGTTGAAGTAAGACGATTCATGCCATTTATAACCCCACTCCCTCCCCCTATGTAAGACAATGCAAGTTTTTCCCAACCCCTTCTCAATCCCTATCAGTCTTGCATAAGACGTTAGATATTTGAATCTACTCTTTGTTAAATGCTCGATTTGGTTGAGCATGGTGGTAATGTAGCTAGCCAGTCAGGCGACAGAATAGGAACATTGGTGTAGCGGTGAGATTACGGAAAATACGCCATTAACGAGCGGATGCTCCGTGTCTCTGCTAAAATTCATTCGGAAACGATACAATGTTTCCAGGCGGACAAAAATCTTACGTTAATTGTTTCCAGACCCCCTACCCCCCCTCTTCATTTGACAATTTAAGATGATCCCAACCCCCTCACCCCCAAACACGTCTTACGTACTAATTGAATGCCCCCTCTACGCAGGCCTCTGGTACCTATATGGATTAATTTTGATGGTTAGCTTTGTAACTTTCGCTTTTTTCATTTTGTACAATCATTTCGACCGCTGAAGAAATGTGAATTCGTCGAAATTTTGGTGATCGCCATGACGCGTGCTACGAATATTTATAAAAATCTTCCATCTTCATCCAAGAAACACCGTGCAAGCCACCACTAGAGTGTGATTGCACACTAGGGATGATTGCACACTAGGCTGTGGCAAAATATGTGGAACGTCCGGCAAAAAATTATCTGCATCAAACTTTCGTGAAAGATTTTATCTCTATTTTCCCTTCGATCGGATAGAGGTTCCCACCCTAATTCCCTCAACAAATTAGTAACACTGCTATGTTTATTGTGACAATTATTTTAACAAATATAGCTGCCTTTGTACTTATTATCAATAGGAATCCTTCATCTCCGAGTGATATCTTTAAAATGTTATGAATTGAGCATTGAAACGTCACATCAAACATACTTGTGAACCCATGAAAAACTTTTTCCAGAAAGCGAAGAAAGGTGAAGAGAAAACCTAATATGCCTTGGCTTTGTCCCAACCTAAATACGCCCGGGCGTATTTCAGTTTTTCTTCCTACCCTCTGGACAGAATAGTGCTCATAAAGTGATCACCTCGTGAGACCTAATCATGACTTGTGATTTCTTTGGAAAATATCCATTCCTACTTTGATTCTCATCAGTATACAAATCGTGAATTTTATTCAAACAGCGCTCCTATCCGGTCGTTAACATGTCACCTCAATCTCTGGTTGAGGGAGCGAAATACTTCCAACTTTCCATTGCCAAATTTCCAGAACCCTGAGGGAAAAGTTCCAATGCCAACCCGTCTCTGAAAGCTTCTCCTCTTAACAGTGGTCATGGCGTTCTGTACACATTTTCTCATAATCAATGACGTTTGGCAACGCTACACGCTATACAGAAAAGTACCTTGAGCGTTTGTTACCTTTCAGCTATGAAAGATGCCCGCCGGCAGTTCAGTGAATATTCACTTCTAATGAGTACAGTATTGGGTAGAATTTTGTTTCTGCATGAAGTAATAGTGTGATACTTGATCTTGAATGTCGTCTCTCTTAATATTAAGGATGCATTTATTTTTTACCCAATATGATTTGAATCATGAAGAAACTTGTTGATGGTAGATAATCTCACGAGATACTGTGAGAATCTACCGGAGAGACGTAATCATTTTTAAGAGAAGTAATAATCATTTTTATGAGAAGCAACTTTGATGCAGACATCACGGTATGTAGTTTAGAGAAATAAAACGGGAAAGAACATCTCGAAAGCACGTTCAACCAGTTCTCAGTCGTCTTGAACAATCTCATTCGAGGTCACATCGCGCTCACAATATTTTGATATAAACTATTTTATAATATATTTTGATATGAAATATTTTTCAAATGTATTTTCATATAAACTATGGTCGAAGGTGCCGGAATTTTTTTCAGCGTTTCTGGAGAAAGAACGAACTCCACTGCAGATGGAGCTCGAATCGCTGTCCTCTGGTGAGGAAATTCGGCAAACACGACACTCGCAAATTAAGAGACGGCTTTTTAATATACAATTTTTTCTACAAAACCAATAAAATAACTTGGGTGGCGATTTAGGTATTTCTTCTTAGGCATCTTTGTGGTGAACTTAAGGCGCTGAACTTTAAGGTACCATTCGAGATAGATATAGAATAAAAATATTATGTCTTATGTTGTCAGTGAATAATATGGGCGTGGCAAATTCTCCGGGATGTCCTCCGCATCGATTCAGCTTCGCACGACAGTTTCGCCAGCGTTTCAGAAGGCGTCTTCAGGTGAAACTGTCGTGCGACACTTCAAGCCTGAAGACGCCGGTTGAAACGCCGGCGAAACTATCGTACGACTCTTCAAACCTGAAGACGCCAGCTGAGACGCCGAAGAAACTGTCGTACGACACTTCACACCTGAGGACACCTGCTGAAACGCCGGCGAAACTGTCGTGCGAAGCTGAACCGATTGGGGGGGCCATCCCGGAGAATTTGCCACGCCCATATTATTCATTGACAACATAAGATATAATATTTTTAGTCTATATTTATCTCGGCTGGTAGCTGGAAGGAATAGGAAGGTGAATCGACGCTGAGGACTTCCCGGAAAATAATCCTCGCCTACTTCTCCACTCCTCAGAAGCCTTCATCTATTTAATGAAGAATGTGTATTTATTATTGCGCGTTAAGTTTTTCTCTTTTAATCTACTTAAAAAGTAGACCTATTCCAAAACGGTTCTTCCACGGGATTTCATCGAATATTTGCTGTTGTGGATTGGCGTTTCATTTTCAAGGCAAATCCTACTTTCGGTAGATAAGATATTCATCGTGTTGAATGAAGACGCGTTTTTTGTGAATATTCACCACTAATGGGTCCAGTATTGTGTAGCGTTTTGTTTTTGCTCATCGTTTGTTTTTATATTTTATATCGAATATAGTCTCTCTTGATGCTAAGGATACATTCGTATTTTACTCAGTCATCATTGGTCGTTCAATCCTAAGATTGGTTGACTGAAGCCCCCCACCTTTCCCTACACTCAAAAAAGAGGTTGGGTGAAGCATCCAATTTTAGTTGGCTAAGAAAAAGTTGGATTGAATATCAACTACTATCGATACGATAGTCAAGATGATTGGACATACCAACCAATTTAATTGGATAGTCGCTACTTGGCGTACCACCGTGTTGATTCATACACCTCACTAGAGAAGCCTCTTTACCAATGGTTGGATCGGACGACCAATGCGATTGTCAGCCGGACTAAGCTTCTAATTCATAGCGCTCTATTGATAAATTCTCAAACTCGTTCGTTCCTGGCAACCTGGGTTACTTTGTCGCCATTTTCACTTCCGGCATATCCCGTGTTCGTGCGAGTTGCTGTTATTGTGGTGCGTGTGTATGTGTGTGGAATATTGTATCGGCCTTCATAGAATACTGAAGAGGTTTTTTGAATATTGAATCTTTGTTGGAGGGCTACATGGATGACCAGGCAAGAGAATTACTCAGCGTATTGGGTCTGAACTGTCTCATTGATAAATTTAAACGTAAGCATGGCAATCAAGAACAGATATTTTGTTGTAGCATTCATGATTCTATCTTTCTGGTTTAAATTTTTGTCAAAATATTGATTATTTTATGATTGTTAATGTTGAGATTGCACCTGATATTCAATACTAGTCAAGCAAGAACTGTAGAGAGTGCATAGTCTTGACAGCATAGCGATCACCTGCTACTTCCACTACAGTTGGATGTAAGACCCAACTACGTAGGCAGCGGAGCCAAGTAAGTTGGTCGGTGCAGCCATTTCCGACTTATCTATTTAAAAATGGCTGCTACAGCCAACTAATTGGATGGCGCCCCAGTATCCAACAAAGTTGGTTACGACAACCAATTCTCGGGTTCCTGCAGCCGACCTTTTCTTTCAGAGTATCTATTGCTAGTTACCTTAAATTCTATGTACTTTCCTCTTTATTTGGTCCATGAACTTATTCCTGGGTCTTCCTCTGGTGACTTTTCCCTCTATTTTACCTTAAAGTATGTTCTTCACAAACCCATTGTGTCTCAGGATTTGTCCAATCCATCTTGTTCTTTTTATCTGCATGGTGTTTCATATTCATTCATGGTGAGTCATAAATGATTTACTCTTTCTACACGATGTAATTAATAAAGGTAATTGTATTGAATTGGTTGGGAAATTGAACTTTTTAGTCCCAAAAAAAAGTAAGGCTAAAAAGGACATTCTACATAAGAAGTGTGAACACAAATTATTGTATGAATGCACCTATTAATAGGTTATGTATCTCATTCAACACACTTTCAAATGAGTTAAATATGAATCTAACTAAGGAAATGTTTCGCGGACAGATATCGTCGATGTTATCGACATTATAAATTTGTTCAGAATTTTGAATGAAAAATTTCAGCCAGCCTAGACTTTTTTGTTAATTATTTGTACTATTACTGTATTAAGTTCTTTTGTATTATTTTTGTTATTATGATTAATTGTGAAAATAGTTTACCCTGTTATTGTGTTTTCATGTTGGGTGAACTTAAAATTAAATAAATAAATAAATAAATATGGTCCTCCCTTCTTGTACTCTTCTGTACACTTCGTCATTTTTTATTTTTTCCGTCCATTTCATCTTCAACATTCTCCTCCAGCACCAGTTTTATTAGGTTTTTTGTCTTTTATGGTCAGCTTTACCAATGGGACATTACATTTACTCAGTATGATCTAAATAATGAAAAAACTCATTAAAGAACTTTCGTTGGGAATTAGGTATCCCTTTTTAGGCATCTCTGTCGCAAAACTTAAGGCGTTGAACTCAAAGGTACCTTATACCAGCCGAAAAAAGATAGTGATCACTTTCGAACGTGGGGCATAATTTTAAGTGGACTGTAAATTTTATATTCAAGAGGAAACTTACTGCAGACACAAAAGGGTTGAGCCACGTCAAGCCTCGCGGGCGTATGCCACTCACCAATCGTGGGCCCATGCGGCAGGCAGTAGAGGGGCTCAAAAAAACCGAACTTCGAAAAAGTTAAGGGGAGGTTTTCTCATTGCGTGCTACTTTCCAATACAAGCTTTTTGACACCTCGCGCGACCCAATCCGACCACCGGAAGGGGTCCCGCACGGCTCCCGAAGTAAGCAACCCGCCAGACCTAAAAGCGAGCGGCGGCGGCCCACCTGAAGGCCCATACGCGGCTAAGTATTCGTCTGACAAAAAAATTTTATAGAACAAAAGTTCTCGGAGAGGTCAAGTTACGTTAGTTTACAACCAAAAAATTACAAATTTTTCAATTTTTAAAAAGTTCTTTTTTTTACAGAAAGAATAATTATGGTTATTTATGAGGACACACTAATTAAGTTTGTTACGCTTTCTATCCTCTGCCACAGTTAACAGAAGCAATTGCCTCTGTTCCTCATCATTTGTTAGTTTATTTCCCTTCAGAAACCGGGTCACTAATTGAACAGCACGTTCTGCACAGTCATTGACAACTTTAAAGTGTGTGACAATTTTCTGGCCTCTTAAAAAATCTGGGTCCTGTTTCCATTGAGTGGGGTTTTTTGCCAGGAAACTAGTAGAGATTTTCATGGCTTTGAAAAACTTAAAAGACTCTTTGGATGCAAAGTTTTCAAGGCGTAAGTCCACAACATTATTATGAAGTGTCACGTCAGCGCGAATGGGAGCATCACTGGGACATGTCCTGTTTCGCATAGCAGCAGCAATCCCCTTTTTGTGTTCACATGTCAAATCGTCATCAAATAATGAAAGCCAAACGAGTTTGGGCGACAGGTACCATAAATGATGTGAAAATTTCTGGAGTGCTGCTTCCCAGTGAGAGCCTACTTTCCGGTTGGAATAGAGCAGCTGGAGAAAAGCCAAGTCATTTCGAGGCGCCTGGACAGACAGCGGTGTCTGAAACCAATACCTAAGATAGACCCTGCATATAAACACACACAGAGACAGAAGCCGGGAGTCTTGATGCGATGACAGCTGGAGCTGCCGCCCGAATATCCACGCTTTCATGGCATAAATAGCGCGTGCCATCCAACGCGTTTTGCTGAGCGCCCCAGGTTTCTTGTATTTATATTGAGGCTTCCCTTTGACTTGGCCGCCCAAGAAAACCACGCACAATTCAAGAAACTCTCTGTAATCGCCGCGAGGCTGCTTTACCTGCAAAACAAGCGCCAGGAATATGACATTGTTTTCCATATAAAAAGAATAATGAGCAGGAGATTATTATGAATGTTATTTTACCTGAAGCTGTTGTTTACAGAAAGTAATAATGTCGTCAGCCTCTGGAATTTGCTTCAATTTCCGCGTCGATGCTGCCGTGCGGTACTTAACTGTAAAAGATATTTTTTTGGGAAGTTAACCTTTGTACTTGGCATCAATTCATCTTTTTTCAACGATCATGTTAAGCTTAATCGAACTTAACACTGCTCCATGGTTTTCCAGTTTTCATCTAACTTAGCAAAGAAAGGAAGTCGAGGATCCTTGGAATCCCCGAACAAGTTAGTGGTGGCAGCCTCTAGCACCAGCTCAGCAACATGATGTCGACAGGCACAGTTAACCAAATCATTGGCGATCTTCTCTGCAAGCAAGGTGCAGCAGCCCTTGATGCGGCCAGTGTTGTGGGCTGTTGTATCAAAGACTGTGCCGACAATTTTTTTCTCTAAGCCCCAATCACTAAGAAGTCCAAAAGTCGCTTCTGCCTGAGCGCGTCCTGTGCTTGCATCAAGGCGTGGGACTCCAAGAAGCTGTTCAAAGTCTAGACCCGTGGCAAGTACTGGCTCTATCATGCTTCTTAGAGTCTGCGAGCAAAATAGAACCATTTATATTTAAGGCTAATATGTTAAAATAAACAAACAAATTCGTTGAAGTGTGCTCACCTTCCCCCTCCGGCAATAATTTCCCATCCCAGTGAACAAAGAATGGCCCTGCCATGGAGGCAACTGAACTCATCAGCGAATCCACGACAATTTCCCTGTTGGCATTCCGTTTGCGCTGTAGTGAGGCCCTCGAGCATACAGGATTAAATGTTGGAAGGGCGTCATCCTCAAGACCCAATGAGTCACCAGCTGCTTTCAAAGTGGATTCCACAGTCTTTTTTTACGATGTGAGCACCAAATTTATCACTAGTTTGAGTTCTATCAAGGGCTGATGTCAACTCCTTGGTGAGAATTGAGAGTTTCTTTCGCCCCTTTTTATTTGGTGGTGGCATATACTCTGAAAGTAAAGAAAAACTTAAAATAATTATTGTACCCTTCCTCATAATGTGAATAATAAATGACTTTTTTACTCACCAGGATCATTGATGGTAGCCTGTTCTTGCTGAGGATCTTCATTATGGTTAAGGCCAGGGCAATTAACTGAGGACGTTTTCTGAAACGCTGTGCTGATATCATGATCGGAGCGCCGTTTGAGATTCCTTTGTCTCTTCTTTCTCTTCATTTTCCTCTCTTTTTTCTTCACCCATTTTCTATCAACGCTAACCATAGTTGCTTTCCTATCTTTTTTCATTGATTCTGAAAGTTGTCTGTCCTCTTCTAACTCAATTTTCCCTCTCTTCAAACCGATATCAAACAATGTGTCCAAGGATGCTATGAACCTCTCTCTTCGCAAGTTTGTTGGTCTCGACATTGAACGCTTTAGTTCAACCCATTCATTATATATTGCAACAAATTTACCAGTCGCATCGTTCTTTGATAGCGTTGGGATACCTCCCCTTGCCCACATGCCCAATAGAAGCTCAACAGCTTCTCTACATGCGTCTCGGATGGTTGGCGACGGTCTTTTTAGTCGCGCGAACAGAACAAACTGCATAACATTCCTTAATGTTGAAGTCTGTTGTCACCACAAATCCTGTCCGTCGCACCACCAATAAGCCACGTCGCAGGGGATGTTCTAGTAGTTTTCTTAGGTGACATAGTCAACTGACTTCACTTCGAATATTACTTTCTAACTTGAACCACAAAGTATCCGAAAGACACGCCGAAAAAACGCGATACGACTCGCGCCGCGCACAGCGCCACGACTGCGGGAGCGCTGGCGTAAATTGGGGCGTGCACAGCACCTCAGCTCAGCGCATACTGACCGACCACGCCTGCAGCCGTGGACTTTACCCTCGGACCCCAAGGAAGGCTCGACAAGACTGAACATGCCTGTTTACGCCAAACTTAGGTTCTCCCGATCTGTCTCTGCTGTGCAGTTGCTGCGTGGTAGCCGAGTCAGCATAGTCAGTAATGCTCACGCTTCGTGTACGTGAGTCTAGGGTTCGAATACCGTCACCTGACAGTCGTTTTCTTTGCTACCGATATAATCATGACGCAAAGGATCATATGTAAAATTGTTTTCATCTCTTCTGACTCGACAGAAACTCCACAAGACCAATAAAACGTACCCTTTCCGGATTTATCCATGAAGCGCGTTAAAAAAATTGAAATATTTGAGAAATTTGTAATTTTTTGGTTTATGTCTGACGTAACTTGACCTCTCCAAGAACTTTTGTTCTACAAAATTTTTTTGTCAGACGAATACTTAGCCGCGTATGGGCCTTCAGGTGGGCCGCCGCCGCTCGCTTTTAGGTCTGGCGGGTTGCTTACTTCGGGAGCTGTGCGGGACCCCTTCCGGTGGTCGGATTGGGTCGCGCGAGGTGTCAAAAAGCTTGTATTGGAAAGTAGCACGCAATGAGAAAACCTCCCCTTAACTTTTTCGAAGTTCGGTTTTTTTGAGCCCCTCTAGGCAGGCAGCCTGATGACTCCTCGGAGGTTCCGTCGCGATGCACACCACACTGCGTTCACAGGCAGACTTTGACACACACTCATACATCATTCACTCACGATACAGAAAAAAAGACAAGCGATAAGTCTAGTGACACCGCCAAGTGGTGGCGCGGCTCAACCTTGACAACTTACGATTTGAAAACACAACTGAACAGATAGCATAAAACATTTATCTTGTGTTGCCAATGAAAAATAAGTACTCATAGTAGCATTGTGGCACATTGTGATACTCATTGCGGCCTTGTGGGTCGGAAACATGGACTATTGGGGAAGCTGACCAGACAAGAATAGAATCCTTCGAAATCTGGTGCTGGAGGAGGATGCTGAAGATAAAATGGACGGACAAGTTAAGAAATGAAGTGTACGGAAGAGGAAAGGACCATATGGAACACCATTCAGGAAAGAAGAACCAGATGGGTTGGACACACCCTCAGACGCAATGGGTTTGTGAAAAACATAATTGAAGGCAAAATAGAAGGAAAGAGTTCTTAGAGGAAGACCCAAGAATAAGTTACTGGACCAAATGAATAGGAAAGCACATAGAAAGATATATCGGGGAAGTAAGGGAACTAGCATTTGATGGGGAAGGGCGGAATTCTGCAATCAACCATTCTTGGGGCCGAACGACCAATGATGATGTGGCACGACAAGTTTTGTTTATTTAGGCACGTTAAAAAGTAGCACGGTTCGTGTCGATTTTGTGAGGAGAACCGACAATCAGCTTAGGGCTCCACCCTTTCCTACCTCCGAATCCGTCCCGTCTCCCTCGACTCACCGCTCGAGTGCGATGCTCACGCATGACCGACCCATTCAGGAGGGGGAGGGGCGGGGGAAAGTTGATCACCTCCACTATATAAAAAATTTTCCAAAATACAATATATTGCAACAAATGATGAACTGACAACGGTTCGTTAAGGCGGATTCATATTTAAGATAAGATAAGATTTATTGGCTCTAGGGAAGAATTCCTTTGGAGCAGGCATAAGTAATTACAACTCAGGCAAAAAATAATAACAATCACATAGAAAACATGTCACTATTTACAAGAATCCTATCAAATCACAGCACTTGCCCACAACAAATATTAAAATTCCATGCTCAATACATTGCAGCAATCACATGGGTAGCATATTCATGAATTTAATCCAAGATATTTAACAAAATATTAACTGTCACTGAGATAATAAGACAGCAAGCATTTTTAAAAATCTTTCTGTTGACTTAATATTTTTCAGCGTTTGCGGAATCGAATTCCATACAATGCATGAGTTTACATGAAAAGAGTTATGATACATGGTTCTGATGAAGACCATTCAAAAGACGTTCTGTGGCTCCAAAGACGTTCTGTGGCAGGGTACAATTTATTTGTTGTTATTTCTGGTGTTTTTTGTTTTTTTTTTGACCAAATTATCTTTATATGGCTATTTGTTGGAAACCGTTAAGTAAAATGAAATGAGGGAAAAATTTCTTCGTAAATTCCACGCTTAAAAGGTTAATTTGCGACCTTTGTTTCGACTGCACAGCAATCATTATCAAGGTTTCCAGAGGATGACCCAGGAACGAGTTCATGGACCAAATTAAGAAGACGGTGCATATGGAGAGAAAATTGTACCATGAAAATGTTGGCTGTGCAGTCGAAACCTTGGTCGGAAATAAACTTTCAAAAGTGCAATTCACAAAGAAATGTTCTCGACATGTCTGCGAAAATCTTCCGCAGAGTTACGCCTTCAACCATTAATTTTATTAGTAAAATGAAAAATGTTATTTTGCGTTTGGAAGAAAATTTTTGCGTATTTAATCGAATAATTACCAAATAAATGTCATGTTCCCTAAGCTTTCGTCTGTACAAATCCGTAGCAACAACCTTATCGAAGTCGTGTAAAATTCTTGGATTAAAAACAGCTGGATGTGTTAGTTATTTGACTGGTGCGAACACGAAAACTGGAATTTGTGTGTGGAATGTTCCTAAAAACCTGAGTACGGCATTAATTCTGTGCCAGTATCCATGTTGGAAGTGCCAGTATCCGCATCGGAGGCGTATTGGGCCCATAACCCATTGTAAAGAAGTGGGTGGGATATACTCATTAAAAAGCACACTAGTCGATAACTGTGAAATTGTACTCTTTTATTGTAGTCTCCAAACTTGAAACAAACTCCAACAATACAATAAATAAACACAAAACACACGCGATATTATCTCGTAGGAAACGAAAAACAACTGAAAAAAGAAAAAAATAACGTTATTTATCAAAGAAAATAGTCATTTATCCATCTTCAATAGAATATGCCGGTTTCAATTTCCAGTCGTGGCTTGCCATTTCTCAATAAACTAACCTCGAGGGGATCGGTGGGGAGGGGGGTTAGAGTCTTGGCCACGGTTGGTCACGAGGGGGGTGGGGCGTGGTCTGGCGGCATACCACGTGGCCGATTCGGATGAACAAAAACCCGATGACGAATGCTGATTTTCATTCTGTAGTCTTACCGTTATTTTAAGTAATACACAATCCTTGAACATTTCCGTTTCATATTCTTTGTTCTTCTTCATTTTTCAGCAGAGTTAGAGGTGAAAATATTAAAAAATAGAGAAAAGGAGAATTTCTGTATATGACCACGTGACCCCCTGGGGGAGGGGGGGGTTTTCAAGACCATGGCCACGTCTGGTCACGAAAGGGGAGCGGGGGTCTAAAAAGGCCTAAAATTGGCCACGTGGTTGTTGAATGGCCCCTAACCATGCGAGCGGCCAGGGTTCAAATCCCTGCAGAGGAGTATGTATTTTCAGAGGAAACCCGTTCCCTACTTGCGCGTCTTGTGGAGGGCACTTCCAAGGTCGTTCGATATCTCGATTCTTCGCCTCTTCGAGTCAGGTCCTCTCAATGATTTCCACTGTGGGGGAAGTCTGTGCCGCCATTATTGTGCTTATTTTACACTTCTGGGTATAGCACAAACAAGGAAAAATACAGATATTAAGGCAAATCGAGCATGTCATGCTATAATAATCTCGTAGTTTGGAAGGTTATTTCACCCTCGATGAAGTTAGTATACGACATTTTCGACCACTCTACTCAAAATATCGATGGTGCAACATATCGAATAAATCGACCCTGGGCACTTCCAGGGTCGATTTATTCGATATGTTGCACCATCGATAGGCCGACTCCAGAGGCGAAGAATCGAGATATCGAACGACCTTGGGCACTTCAAGTACAGTACTCCATCTGTCGGGTGAAACGTTAAACCGTGGTCCCCTTGGCGCCTTTCGTTAAGAGCAGGCTAATGCCGGCGCCGGGTTTCTATCCACCCTTCCTCCCTTACCTATCCCCTATGGCGCAAATGACCTTAGCTGTCGGTCGCCTCACCAAATATCCAATCCAATCAACCTCAGAGAGACAGAGTCGATTTTTTCTTTTGTTCCGTGGGCAACCAAAATTGAATCTTTAAAACTGGTCCCCTTTGATTCATTGTAACAATATGTCCATAGAGTTTTGACAGTCACATCACGATTCCTTTAGCAATCGCGAGTATTTTGAATGCAAATATTTAAAAAAAAGTAATCCATCTCTTCTGAAAGTTAAAATTGTTCGTTAAGGCGAGTTCATAGAATGTATACACTGTGGTTTGGCGTTTCATTTCCAAGGCCAATCCCACATTCTGTAGATACGATATCTACCGTGCTGAATGAATAAGACGCGTTTTCGTTATCAGACAGATTCCCTCCTCTCCGTCCCGTTATCTCCCAAGTCAATAAGATTAGAGCATTTCGAGTCTCACTCCGGTCGAAACGTGATTCATCCGGTTCTCATTTCGCAAGCTGGATTTCTGTTTTCACTCATTTCCGCGAACCTGTAACTGAATTCTTGGGCAGGATGACCACCGTCGTTTCCCGACGTGAAGGAATCGGGACTGCTGGCGTTCGCAAAGTCTGGTGATGGTGCTGTAAAGGCTGGGACACAATCAACGTGTACGGTCGGATTCAAATGTATTGCAAAGAATCGAGCGGCGCCACTCACGCTTCTCAAGGAAATTGAGTTTCACTTACGGCGCTGTTATTCTTTGCAACGCAACGCTATCTATTCATCTGTTTATTTGCGCGTATTCAAATGGTAATAGTTGAGCAATTGCCTATTTTGTGCTAATTTGTTATTACACTTTGGTTTCGGTTTGGATTTACGATTTGAGCATGGATAATTATTATTTATTAATCACTACTGTCACTCTAAATAATGCATTACGTAGTATTTGCCGTAGGTATATTGTATTCCAGGAACGATCTGTGTGTAATAATAAAGTTTGGTATTTCAATTAATCAATACGCCGCAGCATGTCATTGTTATTCGAGCTGATCATATTATGTAATAACAAGTTAGCACAAAACAAGCAATGGCTCAACTGTTACAATTTGAATACGTGCAAATAGCAAGCTGAATAGATAGCGTTGCATAGCAAAGAATAACAGCGCCGAAAGTGAAACTCGATTTCCTTGAGAAGCGTAAGTGGCGCCGCTCGATTCTTTGCAATACATTTGAATCCGACTGTACGTGTAACGTGAGCCGTCTACGGGAATACGCGAAAAGATGGCTGACGGGAAATTATAGCGAGCGGACACAATCAACGTGTACGGGGAGTACGTATACGCGAGAGATGGGCAACTTCCATCTCTTCCCGTGTCCCGTACACGGAAAACCAATCGGAATAGTCCCGAGAATCCGGGAATGGGAGCCATCTGTCGGCAGATACATCCAACTGTTGAAGATTGCTCTTGGCTAAGACAACTTATTTACTTCCACACTTGTTTACACCTGATCTCTTAGCTGCGCCTGCGTTAGTCGATTGTTACTCCGGGCCGCGTTAACGTCGATTGTGACCGCTGACTTGGGTTCCCCGTCTCCCGTTGTCCCGTTAACGTCTCGCGTCACACGTACACGTTGATTGTGTCCCAGCCTTAACCTCTATCACGGTACTTGGACGTTGACGTCGCCGTCAAAGGGGGATAATATTTTAAAATCATTAACTTTTCCACTTCGCTCTGCCAACAGCAAACATTCAGTGTAGAAATTTTGTTTTAAATATTTTAAAGCTTACATGAACACATTTTCCGTATTGATTTATAACTTAACAGGGAAATATGACTGATCCTCGTGATGCAGTATTCGTCTAATAAATGATTTAGTACTTTTCCGGCGAATATTATATGTCAAATTCTGTCGGGATTCACACCGGGTTAAAGTTGTTGGCCTCTGCCAACGTTTCGATGGATAACGCTTCCATCGCCATCAGGGTAACGGCCTTTTTTTTAACCTTTTACCATTACCCTGATGACGATGGAAGTGTTATCCGTCGTAACGTTGGCAGCAGCCAAAAATTTTAACCGGCGTGAATCCCGAGAGAATTTCACACATAATATTTGTCTGTTTGCTGCGCATGAGACTGGCAGCAATGTTCACCATCAGGCTAATACTGACAACTGAATGTGGAAGGCTCCATGGCGAAACATTACAGAGACCATCGCTCGCATAGGGCACAGTATGTGACATTATCCCGTGGGATTACAGCGTCAAAATAGTCATCTGAATAACCAGAATGAAAGCCCGGATTTACTGGCGGAGATTTATTCAGAGGTCGGCTACGTATTCCAGTGGAGTCAATGGTTTCAGAATCTCACATTGGCTGTCAATAATGTCGCAGAGATTGTGCGGATATGCATTTGACATCAACCTAGAGATCATAGATCAACGCTCAAGCCTGATAAGATAATAAGCCGATCACAATTCGAAAGAATCTTTAAGGAGTTTCAATCTTCGAATGAACTTTATGTAATTTAGTTTATCATGTGTGTGTGATTTTTTTTAGAAATAAGGGTTTCCTAACTGATTACATAATCAAACTCTTTGACTTATCGGCCGAAGCTTGGAATTAAATAGCAAAGAGCAAGCTTTTATCGCCGTAGATCAACATGGGCCTCTCAGACTTAAATCAACGTGGGTCTCTCAGTTCTTTGGAAATTTTGCTTTGGAATTGGAATCAAATTTTAAATAAAAACTAGACTTGTCTCATTGCAAACCAATCCGGAGAAATTAGACATATCGTGATACATTTTATGGTTGATGCTCGAGGGGCCTCTGCCTTTGCTTCGCCGTGAGGCTAGGCATGAGATCCAATCACTCGTCTGATTTATCTTCCGGTAACCAAGGACGATTACTAATTGTTTGTTTCAGGCGATTTGATTCCGATAATTTCTGGTCAATGGAGAGAATTGAATATTGAACGCAAAAAAATCTGTCGTAAAAGAACTTCAGGGGATCAAAAATGGGTTTGATGAAAAAATGATTATCGGTTGTCTTTTTACTAAAAATTCTCTCCCGCCTCTCCGTCTGGCCGTTCACCCAAACTTGTTCACATTCTTGGGATGCATGATTTTTTTAAATTGGCACATAATGCTTGCGTATTACATCTGAATGGTCGATCTGAAATTAAAGTTTATACTCCACAGAGGATGTGTATGAGATGGTTGTTACTGATTTTTGGAACGCTTGGGAGAAATTCAATGACCGGTGCTTGATATCCGTAGGTATGCATATCATTTATTTTTATGTTTTTCGAGGCGTTTAGTAATAGAAGAGAGCTGATGACGGAGACACTGAGTAAGGATGTGAAGAAGAGGCTGGTGAAGAGTTTGATATGGAGCGCAGCGTTGTATGGGGCAGAAACGTGGACCCTGAGAAAGCAGGACGAGAGTAGGCTGCAGGCATTTGAGATGTGGGTGTGGAGAAGGATGGAGAAGGTTAGGTGGACGGAAAGGAAGACTAACGAGGAAGTGCTGGAGATGGTGGGCGAGGAAAGGAAACTTTTGAATGAAATCCGAGATAGATAGGGTAGATGGCTGAAGGAGGTAATAAAGGGTGATGGGTTGCTCAAGAATGTGATAGAGGGAAGGATGTTGGGCAAGCTGGGAAGGGGAAGAAGGAGAATAGGTTTCATGGACGGGGTGAAGAAGGGTAGATCTTATGCAGAGGCGAGAAAGGATATATTAGAGGGAGATAGGCCCCGGAATGTGTAAAAGGCCGGGAGCGGAATCTCTGACATTCAACAAAACCTACCTTTACCGGGAGAATACATGATAATAATAATAACAATAATAATAATAATTTATTTTGTAAACATGAAAACAGCTCTAAAGGCATTTCACAACGGGATTATTAAAAAAAATCAACAAAGATCTGTCGTATACAAAGAGTTGTTTCAGATCTGTGGAATTTCATCATTAAATTGAAGAAAATTGGCAATTTTCCTCAATATAAACTTTAATGCGACCGGTTTCGATGTATTACATCATCATCAGGTACCTGATTTACTTGATGTTACTTGATTTACTTGATGGTACTTGATTTACTTGATGGTACCTGATTTACTTGATGGTACCTGATTTACTTGATGGTACCTGATTTACTTGATGGTACCTGATGATTATGTAGTTCATTGAAACCGGTCGCATTAAGTTTATATTGCGGGAAATTGTCAATTATCTTTAATTTAATAATAAGAGCTAGCGTACTTACTCATTCCCCTAGTTTTGGTAAACCATCTAGGTGGAAGTCAAACCCGTGACCTGGAAATTAACGGGAGAACAAAGGAGTTGGATATTCCAAACAGACGATGAACGCTATTTTTTGGAAACCAATGAAGGCTATTTATCTGATCAGAAAAGTATATTTTGTTCTCACCTTTATGGTGGCAATCATTTTCACGGGTAATAAACAGACTTTGTTCCATACACTCCAGCCCGCTACCACTGGCTTCTTTGTATATACCTTGACAGTCGTCTCTATCCGACAGTTCTTGCTTTTTGTGGCATGGTGAAAACTATTTTTTTTTACAACTGATTGAAATTTCAACCCATTCTTTTACTTTCTAAGCAACTTTCCGAATATTTATCGTTAACGACTGGGCTATAGTGCGAGGTCTCCCGAGAGAAAGAGTATTTTATTCAAACGTTTTAAAAGAACTATTCCACATGGAAACAACGACATAGGTTGTCTATTCTGTGTGCAGCAGGACTAACAATGAATTTACTTAGCGGAGTCACCCGCAATGCACAAATTTTCGAAATTTCACTGAGGAAAGATCATCCGCCTTGACAGGTACTCGAACCCGGATCTGTCGATTTATTGTCCTAGTGCTTTAGCCAGCTAAGCTACCGTTACTTCTTTTGCTAGCTTACCGATTTCTTTTTTGGAAATTTAAGGGATGAAATGTTCCAGGCTGCCGGACATATAAGGCATCGAGCCGTCGTAAGTTGTGCGCTGAGCGCCACAGCCTGAGAGTTTAAGCCGTACTTGTAAAACTCAGGGGTGTTCGCACGTGCGACCAATTTTGAGTAAGCCGGGACCAGCCACGGATTAACTTGACGGAGTCACTTGCAATGCAAATTTGCGCCAAAAAATTACGATGCTGTAGTTTGATCTGTTAACTGCATAACGCATTTCTTGCAGTATTCGAGATTTTTAACAAAGCTTTCCTTGAAGCACGACGCGTGTGAGGGTTCGAGTGAAGCTGAAGGCTTTGGTATCATGTGAGGAGGGATTCCTAATTTCGTGAAGGTCGTTATTTCTAACTATAGACAGAAACAAGTTTGTCGTTTTAGGGCATGCCCTGTGAAACCAAGTACATCTACATCTACGTGATACCCTGCGAGCCACCACGAGGGTGTATGGCAGGAAGTGAAGATCACCAAACATGCACTATTGACATGCAAGTAGGATATTTAAGGGAGTTATGCTAGATAATAGGGTCACATGGAGCTAGATGGTTAGTATCAACATAATAAGGAAGGGATTATTGGTTGTTATTACATGCATCATGCACTACAGACTACTCTACCCATATTTCACCTACCTATCCCTTTGCTACGCTGCCTATTGTTCTCTCTTATAGTACGAGGGAAAAATGACATTTTATATCTATATGTACGACAATCTATCTCTCTAATCTTGTTAATATGAAGGAAGTACATTCATTGAAAATTCTATACTCGGTTTTTACAAAAGTTGTTACATAAATTAAGGACAAAAGTACACGTCAGTATTATCCAATGCCATTTGACATACACATTTTTGATTTATTGTTGATACAAATAATTTTGAATGACTTAAGTGCAAATTTTTTATAATTTTTTTTGCATAAATATCTTATATTTAGGTGTGATAACCAAATACCCAACTGCGAGTGTTCTGTTGTTGCATAAATTATTCGTGTAATTTGGTTTTAAAGGGTTTAACTGATGAACTTTGTTTCAAGGATGTAGGGAGACATATGGCATGTTGAATTCGGTAGACTTGAGGAAAGCATAGAATAACACGGCATTCTGACGCTAATTAGCAAATGTTTGGGGAATGGTCGCTGGACACCTACCAGGAGAAATGGATGTTTCACGTTAAACTCCTGGAGAATTTTAATCTCTCCGAGCGAATCAGTCTGTTTTCGTTACAATCTTATCGTCTACAGTGCGAACAATTCAATTGCACTGTGCGCATTGCATGAAAGTGCGCATTCAATTGCAACCGACGACGAGTTGAAAATACGCTGATAATGCCGTTTATACTCCAGCATATTCTCTAATTAATTCAAATGAGATGTGGTACTTTTTTCACAGTTTTTTTATTTCAGATCGACCGGTTCCGTCACATAGGCGACATCATCAGGTACATAAGTTTAGATTGCTGCAGAATTTATACAAAAATTTGGAAGGTGGGGGGGGGGGGGAAAGAGGCAGGAAAAGCGTGAGGGGAAGGAGGGGGGGGGAAAGAACCGTTTCCCTCCCCCCCCGCCCACCCCCTCAAAATAATACTTGTTCCCGCGTCCACTCACATACTTTCTTTCCCCCCCACCTTCCAAATTTCTGTATTAATTCTGCAGCAATCTAAACTTATGTACCTGATGATGTCGCCTATGTGACGGAACCGGTCGACCTGAAATAGATAAAAACTGTGAAAAAAGTACCATATCTCATTTGAATCATTTAGAATGGATTTTCACAAAGTTAAGCCAGAATTAATCGAGTTTATTCTCTAATTTACTATCCGCATGGTTGCCTATGGTTTTATCAAATTTATTCTCTTTACAGAATACGTTCCTCCGGATTATAACTTAAGCCGTCCATCAAGGTAGTTTGGGCATAGTATGATTTCACCTGGAAATCAGTGGATTAGGTCTCATTTTGAAGTAAAATATTCCAAAATTCTTCCAAAGATGCCGAAATATCACCCCATTACCGAAGTACTTTCCGAGATATTCGACTAAAGGCCGCTTTTCACGCTGAATTTTATCGCACAAGCGAATGCATTACAGATTGTACAAGAAAGTGAATGGGATTAGAGCAGGTTCTATTTTCCGTTCAATCATTCAGATGACCATACAATTCGCCCTTTCACACGGTTTAACTGGATTCGATTGGATATTTTGGGAGGCGACCGACAGCTGAGGTCATCTGCGCCATAGGAGATAAGTTAGGGGAGAAAGGGTGGATAGAAACCCGGCGTCGGCATTAGCCTGCTCTCAATGAAAGGCGCCAAGGGGACCACGGTTTAACGTCTCATCCGACAGACGGAGTGATGTACTTGAAGCGCCCTTCACAAGACACTCAAGTAGGAATCGGGTGTCCTCTGAAAAACATCTTCCTCTGCAGGGATTTGAACCCTGGCCGCCCGTATGGTTAGCCAGTACTCTAGCCACCACGTCAACTCGATCCCCCATGGTACAATTTTCCCTATGAAAGAATTCATGCATTCGTTTGTACACCGTGTGAAGCGGCCTTAAAAACATACCATTGTCCATTGGAAATGATACTCGTATGCACTCCAGAGACTAGCTAAAAAATGAGGAATTTCCAACACTAAAGATATTACCAAAAAAATTAACAGTGTGTAGTTTGTGTGTTTTCTTAAATATTAAAAAAACACACATTGTCAACGCAGTAATTTTTTAAGGATCACTAAAAACAACAATTCCGTTGTTTTAAACCTAGTTTTAAACGTATCTTGGGGAAAAAATGAGTCAAGTTAAAGACATTCATAAACTTTTTTGTTTTGATTACGTAGAATTTCAGTCTTATAAATGTATACTATTGCTCCATCAGTGATGTAATATTTTATTTACGCTTTCTACATCCGCTGAAATTAAAACGTACAGTTCATATAAATGGTCTCCATTATGACTAGGGAACTATCTCGCTCAAGCTTCCTTAAATAGTTTGCTTGCCATTGGCACTTGGTGTCGTACTGCAGCAGAAATAAATGGGGGTAATGAAGTAAGGCAGGTGACAGCTGAGGTCACTTCAATATCTCGTCTCGTGCTTTCCTAAGATTGCAGGATGCAGGAGGGAAGGTCGAGATAAGCAAGCCTTGGCCTAGAAATGAAATAGTTGTGTCACGAGCCGAGTGTCTTGCACGATTAGTTCGCTCGACTTCTCGTTGGCAGATAAATCATGTGTAAAACAGTGAGTGGTGTACCCATGCGTCAAGTTCAACCATGAAAGCAGAAAATAATACCTATCCTGTAATAGTTTTCATGCAGTCGTTATGCCATCGTAATTCTGTTTTTTTTTTCAAGTATTTTACCGGTTAAGGTAGATTTTTTGAGTGTCAGAGAATCTCCTCCTGGTTTTCTACACACTTTCAGGGGACTATCTTATCTCTAGAGTGTCCTTTTTCGCCTCAGCATACGATCTACCCTTCTCATCCTGTCTACAAAACCTATTCTCTTTCTTCCTCTTCCCCGCTTGCCCGACTGGGAAAACTCTTTGAGTTGACTGCATGTTGAAAAAGTCGTGAATACAAATTTTAAAGAAGTTCAGGAAGATTTGGCCCGACAATCGATGCCTGTGACGAATTTTTGCTAATAATGGCGGGTTTACTCATGGAAGTCACTTCCTAGACAGTAGCCTTGAAAGTCGCATACGATCGACATTTTGACGTGTAAGTGCGCACTTTCATGGCGGTATTTGGGGTCGACAGTGGTGGTAATCGGCCCCGGTTGCTACTTGCAAGGAAAATTGACTGGTTTCTGTATTGCCTGCGAGTAGCGTATCGATTCCGCGATAAAATCGCATCGAATCCGGGGGAGTCTTGGTCACACATGACGGCGGACGGAGATTTAAAGGGTAAATGACGAATAACTTAGTCGGGGGAGGAATTTATCGGTGCTCATGTGTAATGTTAATTTGTTCTAGAAAATATTTGAAATGCTAATGAACCCCAAATATGAGCTTCGTGACTTATCTCTTATTGGATAGTAATTATATCTTCAGTGGTTTGTGAGCTAACTTGTGGAATTTAGAATTCATATTGACAAGGGGAGTGTCAGAAAGCCGGGTCTCAGATTTTATTCAAACTTAGTAGTTGTACAGACCGCTATATGTGGTTCATGAATCACCCCACATATAGGGTTATATGACCAATAGTTTAAACGAAAAAGGCCTTTAAAAATTTCAAAATTCCCTTTAGACGGGCCACCCACATAACTGACAAGCTGAATAACTGGGTGGCTGACGTGCTCGTCTCCGGTCTAGAGACACGGGTTCGATTCCAATACGGGGTATGTTTCTTCCGCTGTTTTTATAGTTTTTCTTTTACGGCATCCTACAATACGCTCGAGGTTTTTTTATTTTTACTCGAAATATTATTTTTGCGCGAGGCAAATTTTTCATTTGCATACACGACGTCCGGCTTATAGCCAGTTGCAGGAACGACACATATCTATTCTATAAAGTTATGGGACCCATAAGCCATGGAAACTATTCAATAAACGTTGCAGAAACATTCGATAAACTTATTGGTTTCATAACTTATGGCATGGAGTTATGAGTTCCATAAGTATCCAAGATGGCGGATGCGCAATGAACCGCTTGGAGACTTAATTACTTGATAATAGAGTCGCTTTAAGACAAATGGCTTGTTTGTTTACTATTAGTGACTAATTATTATGTGCATAAGGAATAATTCATAGCTAAACTTTCGTAAATTATACCCGGCGGTAGAAGATTAGATCGAATATTCGAAGCTATTGACCATTGGTAAATAAGTTATGTAACTGGTATATATGTTCCTGCAACCCGAATATTTTATGAGATCTATAACTTTATGGATCTCATAACTATTGATTCCATAACTATAAGTTCTTGCAACCGGTCATTATTCTGTTTTTTCGGTCGAAGGCAGCCTTCAAATTATGTCACTTCCTTACGTTTTCACGACGTATTTCCATTATTCCTTCATGCACAGATTTCCATTTTCTATAATTATTTTATAATATTGTCTTCATATTTTTGCAATTCAAGCATAATTCTTAATAATATTAAAATTTTTCGTAGCTTTTCAGTTATGTGGGTATAAAGGGAATTTTGAAATTTTTTAAAGGCCATTTTCGTTTAAACTGCTGGTTATATAACCCTATACGTGGGGTGATTCATGAACCACATACAGCGGTCTGTTCAACTACTAAGTTTGAATCAAATCTGAGACCCGGCTATCTGACACTCCCCTTGTGAGATGAAATAAATATACCATGTATAATCCACACAAAACTTTAATGGTATGAGCCCGACCGGTTTATAACGCACGCTAAGCAGTTTGGTTTCGATTTGTTAAATGACTTGGTACCATTACATCATTCTACCCTCGACCAAGTTCCCTCCCCCTCCCCCATACTGAAAATATTTGGTCACGTTTACATCCAGCCCGATGCTTCACCCTTAACCTTCATCCTTAGTCGTTCTTTCCTCAACTCCTATCCCCCTCCTCTTCCGATATAAAATATAAATACGTGTTAGCCAAAAAAAAAAAACGAATTGTATAGTCCCTTGAGAATGACACGAAAGTGTTGAAACCGGTAGGGCTCATGCGTTTAAAGTTTTGTGTGGATTATACAAAGTGTATTGATTTCATCTCAATTTAGATAATAATTACTATTGTTACAATTGTCTCATTTGATTCGACGTAATGTTGCATAATTAGTGTCATTCATACAGATTTATTGAATCCACGAATGCCCATAAGACTCAAACAGCTGTAAACAAACGCCATTGTTGTCAAATTGAGGTTATTTTCGTAATTACCATATTTATTGTTTACTTCCGCCATTCATTTGTTTGGGAATAGCCGGAAGTCATGTGTATATACAGAACAACGCCCTGCTAGTGGCGATACGATTCGAGATATCGCCACACTCGCTTCTTCCACGGAAGTCAACTCCCTTGCGTAAATTCGCCTTAAGTAATAAGATTAACTTTTTGTAGCCGATTCGTAAGACAAAACCATGAATATATATTATGGATTCGGATATTTAGCATTGTTGCCTAGGCTGCGTGTTGCCTAAATTTCTACTTTTAGTTCACCCAGTCCTTGGCGCCACTTCGCTTAGTCTTTTCTGTTGTTATTGTAAATAGACGTAGTTAATTGTCGTTAACGTGAGACTGTGGTGAATATTCAATGACGATCGAGGAGATATGAATTATTTGATGCTTTGAACAATATCTTGCTATTTTTGTTATCTAAAATTTACTTTTTAAATGCCAGAGAGGAAATATCTATTACAGGAAATCAGTAAGAGGTTAATGGAACGTTCATCGTGTGCCGACTACGTTGTTTGCCAGAATCCGATTATAATTGGAATGCATTAAGCCCGTTCGGCTTAAATAAAGAATTTAGAATGCCTTGTTTAAATATAACTTGCTTCGTACCAGGCTGCAAAACAGGGTATGCGTCTACGAGTACCCAAAATAGGAAACTTGGATTGAAAAATAAGAATCTGTTCAAGGTAAGTACATTCCTTTTTACCTACACTGCAACGATGGCCGTTGGGAATACTCATGAAGTCACCTCGCATTGTTATTAAATTTCCGTATAGCGATATTCACGATGTGCTAAGAAGCTAATTGTGCACTTGCGAAATTAAATTTGTAGAGGAATTAAATATATCTGTAGACCGGACGATCTTAAAAAAAGGGTATAATTACGTCCCGCGTGTATTACTACATTTTTTGTATCCACTACATTATGATTACTTGTAAGTAAAAACCAATGTATATTCATGGCAAAACCGGTAAGACGTGTTTATTTACAATCTGGCGACTGTATTTACGGTATTTACATTTGAACTTACGTCTTTCATCACTAGGCGGCAACACATTCCAAAAAGTTGTCTTTTTACGGAATTCAAGACAACAGATTTTGGCAACGAGATCCCAACCCATAATATATATTCATGGACAAATCGATGTCGACACTCGAACAGGCCAGAATCGTGCGCTATCGTCGTTCGTAAACAATGGAAAAAGATATGCGTTGCGTGGCAACGCCGCTGTCGTTAGCATGTGTCTGTGACTGCAGATGGCACTCGGCTTTGGTCTCAGGTATGCGCGTGTGCGGAAAGGGAAAGAAACCTTTCAGAAAAGATTTACGCTGGACGGAAATATTCCCTCCACTCTCGGTCGGTTTCTGTATCTCCTGAGATAACGCTAGCGCATTGCGATAAGTGCCTTCCTCTTTTTAATTTGTGCCCAGTAGAACTCCGTGCTCCGCGAGTGGCTAGCGGCGAAGGAATCTGCGGAACAACAAGAAGTTCCGCCTGGCGACGTCCCGCCTTCTCGTGAATAGTGAATTTTTAACTCCTCAAAGGAATGTGCAAAACGACAAGAAGTTCAGCATGGTGACGTCCCGCCTTCTCGTGAATGGTGAATCTTAACTCCAAATGGGAAACAAATTCGTCCATCTTATGCGCGCGTGGAATGGAAACGCCTCGTGGATCTTCACCTGTTTTTATGTGCGCGATACAGTGGAGATATTAAGTTAATCTCGGACCAATTTCTGGGTTCTGTTCTCTTGTTTTGTGGGAGTACCGACATGGACTGTTGTTCAGTGGGATTCATCAAGGTACGCCTTACTTAGTCCAATGCTAGTTTGGTCTGTTACCCTGTTTGAGGCGTTCTCACGAGAGAGTGTCAAATTTTCGTGCATGATTTTACACATTTCTGGGTCATGTTGTAAATATGCTGCTACGGGTCTTCTTCTGTGTGCCACCCCCTACCCATCAATCATGTGTGTTCCATTTATTCATTCATTTGTTTTCTGTTTACACTACTCTTATGTTCCCCTGGTTGTCTTCGCATTCGACGCTTCATTTTTTATGTTCTCGCCCACACGGACTTCAACTATAATTATTTGGGCTGCCTTCGCACCCCTTTTTTAAAAAATTTAATTGGTAACTTGGACTATCACAGTGGTTGCAGAACAAGGTGGTTGTAGTCGTCGTGAAGTGTGAAGTCAAGAAAAGGAAGGGGTTCACTAAGCAGTGAGAGTTAAGAGGGCAGCACACGATGGGAAACCTTGCCGACATAGTAAATGAATTAAACTCGAGAGGACGGAAAAATGTCCTCAGAGCGTTTGACGTCAGTGTAAACGATACATACTAACCTGCATAACCAGCGCGCTGATATCGTTCCCAACCCATCAAATAAATCCATCTAAAAATTGGATTAAGAGCAGTCGAGAGCTGGCGAGTTGATTTGGATTGACATGTTGATAAGTTGAGTCGAGTTGGTATTATGGATGGAACTGCGACCGTGCCTTTCGTTTAAACAGCATCTAGACAGTGTCTAAACAGCGCCTAGAATACGGAGTATACGCGGCCTTCTAATGCTGTTCAAGCAAATGCTGCGGTTACTACCTATTCAGAATAGTAGCCTTGATATGATATTAATGAGTAGACAAATAAGGATTTGTAAGGGTTAGGAACCCCGGTAGACGAAGTTGGTTACACCTTGGTGCGGAGCTTTTACGTGTGCAGTTCACTCCACCACAGGACTCTAACCTTCTGCATTAATGCCTCCATGTTTCACTACCACTACACTTTGAGTAAGCTTACTGAATGAGGAGTTTCACTTGCACACTTAAAGCAGGAAGGAGATAGCCGATTTGTCTTGGCCTGGATACTCAGTCTGCTCCATGTGTGAGTTGCATTTGATACCCGACACAAAGGCATATTTCATTGAAATCTGGTCACATTTTTACAGTTTTCATTCATTAAAAATGTTTCCTTTTTTTCAAATCTGTTAAATTTCATCGTGGTCGTATTAAATATTACCCTGATTCAAATGTGATTAACTTTTTAAAAGAGATAACGCGGCATTGAACGGATTTTTATCCGCTGAAGGGCATTGAAGGCTCTGTCTAGCGACCACAGTCTGCGTGATTCTTTTTTCAAAATCTCTCTCATCTTAATCTCTTATTCTATTCTCTTCTTATCTTAGTATTATATTCTATTCTCTTATGCCATTCGAAGTCATTTCCTTCTGTCGTCGTCTGCTTTTTGATCTTCATTTAATATCGTTCGGGAACCAATTCTGCTTTCTCACATAAACTCCACTTTCTCCGGCGAGATGTTGTAGAACAGCTTATTTAACAATGATACTCAAACGATATCGTACTGTCTACCAAATTTATTTCAAACTCTTACAACACGTGTTTCAACTGTCTAGCAGTCATCTTCAGGTAAGACTGATGTCTGATGAAGACAGTGTCTTACCTGATGATGACTGCTAGACAGTTGAAACCCGTGTTGTAAGAGTTTTAAATAAATTTGGTAGACAGTACGATATGGTTTGAGTATCAATGCTTTCTCACGCTTTGGTGTCTCTTGGATTCCCGAAAAAGCATTTAACATGCCGAATCTCTATAAACTATTATTCCAACCACTATTACCCGGATTAACCGGAAAACTAATGAATTTGATACGTGCATTAGGGACTTGAAATCAAACAGAAAGATGCAATCGACGGTGTTAGTTTCAATTAGTTTAGGGAGACATTAGGTGTCCCTCAAGGATGCTTGTTGGGGCCTATTATTATTTTCACATATAAGCATATTACCTCTAAAGTCCGTTTTACACGGGACACGTATTGCACAATATGATGTATGCACCAACGTGCATTTCAAATTGCATCGTGTAAGGCGGCGAAGTGCATGAATGCATGCGCGAATGCATGAACGCGAGATGGCAAAATATCCCATGTTCTACCTTCAATTGATATTGCACGCCAGGCCGAGAAAAAAATGCCGTTTAAAATTGTGCAAGTTCGTGCCCCGTGTAAAACGAGCTTAATAGTTTGCGTCAAGGCAAAGTTGGTCGCTGACAGTGCGGTCATCTACGAGGAATTTCACGCTGTCGATTTAGAGGCTGTCTCATTGGACAGTAACAACTTACACTAGTGGTATCTTGAGTGTTAGCTCAGACTTAATCTTAGTTCATGTACTGCAGTACTCTCCTTAGACGATAAATCACAGCATCTTGGTCGGTTTGCCATATCTACAAAGTGGGATGGGTAAACATGAACGGACCAAGTAAGTAAATAAATTGAATGAAGTCAGATACCTGGAAATCGCCGTCGCTTCAGATCTAACGGGGAGCAACAAACAGAATATGAAACGCAAGATTTAAGGCTTTCTCGGCAAATACTTAGAATGTATAGCTCTCGGGTTTCCAAACGGGTGATGGTGGTTTATGGCACCGATGTTTCGAAGGCGTAGTCTGCCATCGTCGAAGGCGTAGTTTCGAAGGGAGTAGTCTGCCATTACCCTGAGGCTGATGGCAGGCTACGCCTTCAAAAATTCGGTGCCAAAAACCACCATCACCCGTTTGGAAACCCGAGAGCTATACAATCTAAAAAAGATGAAGCATTTGCGGCGTCGCAAAAAGAGACTAGGAGTTATCTATGAATCAGTTCAGAATCTTATCATGATCGGAAGCGATTATTCGGGAGGTCTTCGGGTGAAATGGCGGGAGAGGGGTGTAAGTATCGTCTAGTCAAGCTGTTTCTGGAATGCGCCGCGGGTATATGGAGACCATGCGATTTCTCGGCTTTCCTCCCACTCCGTTGGAAACCTTAGAAATCCATCCATTGTGGATTTATTCATCGGCTGCATTCATCCTTATCGGATTATTTCTGTCATCCACGATGGAACATGAGATATGATCCGTAAAAAAATGAAAGATCCGTTGTAAGCTTTTCCCACAATTCAATGCTTCGTTTGATCGGGTTCAGCGGGTGATTTCAATGTGGGACTTTTCATCTATTCTGCAGGAAAATCAGACAGTATCTTTGGTACCTTTGTGGTGTATTTCCATACCCATATGACCAATCGTGTGACAAGGGGCGACGCGACTATAGTGCTTGCAGAGTTTCTGTGCACTGGAGAGTTCCTCCAAGCCTAGCTGCCCATGGTAGATGAGCAGCGATTGGCTGCCGGCGTCCAATCCCGTAAACCGGTTCTTATATCAGTGCGCGCCGCGTACGAATACTGTTAGTGGCGACCCAAAGAATCGGCGAAAACGAACGCTATGCCTCGCCGACGCGAGGGCCTTTAGAACAGAAATACTGTGGACGAGAAACTGCTATAGATATCGAGTCAAAACTTGCAGTGATTGCAATAGTCATCGCAGTGAGGTTAGAAAGTAATCCCCATCGGCGCAGGTCACCGTGGTTACACGATAAATAAACAAAACTTAAATCCTCTTCACCAACATTTTTAAAAATACAAATACGAAAATTGCGACTAATTATCATAACAACCAATATTTTTATCGCTGAGAAAGATATCAGAATTTATCGAACCATATTTAATTCAGTTAAGAAAGCCTGGCACCCGCTGCAGGATAATTTAAAGTGAATTAAGACTAGACTCTTTTTGGGTCGCCACTTACGGTATTCGTATTACGCGGTGCGCTTTGAGTTAAGAGCCGGTTTACGGGATTGGACGCCGGCAGCCAATCGCTGCTCATCTACTGTGGGCAGCTAGGCTTGGAGAAATTCTCCAGTGCACAGAAACTCTGCGAGCACTATAACGCCGAGTTAATTGTAACTTTTACCACTCCACAGAGGTAGAACACAAAAACACGACCTCGTGCCTTTCAATACGTCAGTATCATATTCAGGGGTAAACCAAACGTCGGGAACTCTCTTAAATATTAAAGGGACAAGGGGTGGGGGGGAGGGGCGCGAAAGAAAGGAGGAGAGCGGGGGAGGAAGAGAGGGAGGTGGCAGGTAACAGTGTGTAACTTCCTCAAGGATAGGGGAAGGGAACGAGCATTCGTTTAACAACAACATACATCAGGGTCGTGCATTCTTCTAAAAATTTCGAGTTGTTCAAGGGCATTGAGCTCACGCGGACTGCTGTTAAAATGTCAAATATTGCTAAAAAATTCACTGTCATGTCCATTACACAATGGGTGTTTGGCGAAATTTCTAATATTCTCACGATCGTTTTTAAAAGCACTGAAACGTTCCTAACATTTAAATTTCTCTGTGTTTTCCCAATGTCCACACTGTAATAGCGGAGAAATCTATCGATTGTGAGTTTATTCACTGTCATTCACTGTCAAACATTCACTGTCATGTCCATTACACAATAGGTGTTTGGCGAAATTTCTAATATTCTCACGATTGTTTTTAAAAGCACTGAAACGTTCCTAACATTTAAATTTCTCTGTGTTTTCCCAATGTCCACACTGTAATAGCGGAGAAATCTATCGATTGTGAGTTTATTCACTGTCATTCACTGTCAAACATTCACTGTCATGTCCATTACACAATAGGTGTTTGGCGAAATTTCTAATATTCTCACGATTGTTTTTAAAAGCACTGAAACGTTCCTAACATTTAAATTTCTCTGTGTTTTCCCAATGTCCACACTGTAATAGCGGAGAAATCTATCGATTGTGAGTTTATTCACTGTCATTCACTGTCAAACATTCACTGTCGTGTCCATTACACAATAGGTGTTCGGCAAAACTTCTATTATTCTCTCAGTTGTTTTTTATAGCACTAAAACGTTCCTTTGTCTTATAGGTATGTTACATTTTCTTTGTGTCTTCCCAATGATTACACTATAATAGTGGAGAAATTCATCCATTGTGGGTTTATTTATTTACTGCATTCATCGCTATTAGATTAGTTCTGTCATCCACGATGGAACATGAGGAATGGTCCGTAAAATTGAAAGATTTGTTGTGAACGCTTCATCATCATCATCTGGTGTTCTGCCTGCTGGCAGGTCCCGTACACCACTTTTACAATATTTTTCTTTTGAAATAATTTCATTTTCTTGGATAATCACGAAGTGTTGTTTCTATACCTTCACGAAAATGTTTTAATAATCGTTGAATACGATGACGACTCTAACATAAAAAATTCTGCTTTTTTTTATCGAAACATATTTTTAAAGTTAGCGACAATATTATTGAATTTTTGGTCCCCCACGTAATTCAATCACGGCCTGGCTGTGAGTTCATTCATGGAGTCATGGAAACGATGAAAATATCTTAGTTTACAATTTTTTCTCCAATATAGCAAGTTATGACCAGAGTTTTTGACGCGGTGTTCGAAATTTTGGCGTTCCTACGTTGAAATATGTCATCTTCAGAATATCATAAACGTTGCGGTACCCTTATATTTGTTGTCAATCGTTATAACAATGTTACACGTATTATTTTACATTTAGAAAAAATATATCTGCATGTTTATTCGAATGTGAAAGGAGTGTGCTTCGTTGGTTCGGCCATGTTGAGAGAATGGATGGATATCGAACGAGAAACAGATATCGTCATCATCTGGTGTTCTGCCTGCTGGCAGGTCCCGTGCACCACTTGCTGTCTCCATCCGCTTCTGTTCCGAGCTTCCTTCTTTGCTTCATCATAGCTGATGTTCTTCACCTGATCCACCAATTTAATTCTTCTCTCCTTCCTCTCTCCTTCTTTCCTTCAATTGAACCCTCAAGTGACACGGTCATTATACTTTTCCCTCTCATCACATGGCCCAACCAGTTTCCTTTCCTTTTCCTTTATTTCCTTTAGGAGCGATCTTCCTTCTTTTACTTCGCTCAAAACCTCTTCATTTCTCATCTTATCTACCCATCTTACTTTTCCCATCCTTCTCCACACCCACATTTCATAAGCTTCTATTCTATTCCTTTCCCTCTTAACCTAATATCCACGCTTCACTTCCATACATGAAAACGGTCCGTGAATAACACTATCATGTAAACGCTTTTCATGATTCAATTATCCGTTTGATCGGGGTGCAGTGAGTAATTTTGACTTTTCGTATATTCTGCAGACGCTATCTCTCGATCGTGAATGAGATCCCTCCCTTCCTGTTGTTATAACTTGTGAGTTAATCGAGGTGGGTGTCAGTTATTAGCATGGCTCTGTGTTAGATGCCTAAAATACGTAGGTGCTTAGTTTTTTCCAAATTTTGGAGGAATTGCCGGGAATTGCGAAGTAGAAGCCAATCGTTAATAGCATTTGGTCGGGACACAAATATCTATATACATGTGGATGAATTATAGTAAAGGCAAGATTTAGATGAGTAATAAAATGCAAAAGAAAACCACGATGCATTTTTTCCTATTTTTTTTTACAAACTATGGTCGAAGATTCCAGAAATTTTTTTCAGCGTTTCTACGGAAAAAAATTAATCAGATCTGGGCATTCCGATGAGATGAAGTGCAAAAAATTAAAGAATTAAAAAAAATGAGCCGTCGCGCGATAATATTTGACAATGTTTTGCTCCGAAAAGTGAAAACCGAAAACGGCCATTTTTGCAATTAACAATCATTCCCTCGGACTTGGGTCTGTTGGTGCGATACCCGTTGCACAGTTTGCTGTTCGTTGATGAATCGTTGCCTGGCTAATTAAATTCGAAATTTTCAAGGGAAGGGGAGATTTGTGATTTAAAACTCGGTTCTGAAAACAAGAAGAGTTAAACTGCTAGTCTTACGTTGAGAAAATCCATATCATTTGCCGTGAATTACCTTATTTTTTACATTTCATTCATTTAAGTACCCTGATCTGATTGATAGTATTCTGTCATAACGTCGAAAATCACTTTTTGGCATCTTTTACCACATTTTATGACCGTTTTTTTATAAAGTATTCCACAGGTTTTTGTTGAATGTCATACAATATCCTCCCGGTTTTCTGGCGTAGAGCATCCACTAAAAGAAATTTGCGATCTATTTTGAGCGTTAGCGATTCGAGGTCATTTCCTCAGTTTCCTCCTATAATTTCTGCAAATGCTGTATTGTTTAGAGATTGATTTTTTAAATTAAGTATTGATTTTTTATTTTTTATTATCTGTGTTGGATGCCTAAAGGTGCTAGGTTTTTCTAAATATTTGGAGGAATTGCCGGGAATTGAGAGGTAGAAGCCAATCATTAATTGCATTTGGTCGGGACATAAATATCTTTATACATGTGGATGATAGATGAATTATATTAAAGGCAAGTCTATTAAGTATTGATTTTGAGATTTTTTATTGAAAGTGTTCCTCTGGTTAAGGTTTAAATGACATCTTGAATGCCAGAGAATTTTATGTTTTCTGCACTTTCAGGGGTTCATCTCGCCCTAGTATGTCCTTTTTCGCCTCAGCTCACGATCTGCCCTCCTCCATCCCGTCCATGAAATCTGTTCTCTTTCTTCCTCTTCCCCCGCTTGCCCAACATCCTTCCCTCTATCGCATTGTTGAGCAAACATTTTATAACAGAAAAGGGAAAATTGTGCGTGGGTTTCGAGTTTGTTCCAATCTAATTCTTGTCTTTCGTATGATGTATCCGTCACATACTGGTACTCAATTTAGTCCAAACCTGGGATGTTTACTGTGCAATGGAAACCAATCCACTATGGGCACTGACAACCTCGCTACGACCTCCAAAACGTCAAATTAATACTTTGGCGCCGTTTCTTTCCCAGACTACCGAGGAAGTGCAGTGGACACGTGAGAGGGAGAGAAGTGTTGTTTACGATTTATGCCGCAGATAATCCGGGCGGAAATAGTTCGTTTACGGTGACATCATCTGCCAATGCGTCGTTACATTCGGTCGACGATCTCCCTTCTGCATCGAAACGGCCGCGACAGAGGATTCCTGCGGGCTTTCCCCCCCCCCCCAAGGCGTATTCCTCATAAAATGCCGCATGTTCGGCTCGTAAATAATAACCATGCCATTTTTATGGGAGACTTTCGTGGAATTTGGGCTTCGCGTGTTGACAAAAAAGTGGAGCTAATTCGGAGAGAAAAAAAACGATCGTGCTGAAAGTAAACCACGAGTCGTCGCTGCGTTGCGACGTTGCCATGTCAACTGATCCCTGTTACAAATCAAGGAAATTTTTACCGCCAATGTGTGGGTTAAAAATGAAAATGAATTCAATCATTTTGTCTGCATATTTTTTGTAAACCCTCCTTTCATTATTGACAAGTGTAAGTAATTTAGTAAAAACTAAAGTGAAAAATCTGTTGTACACTCGACACACGTACTTTAAGTGAATGCTTTTTCCAGCCAAAAGAAAGGGCAGCTGTGCCGTTTATATCCACCTATGAAAGTCTGTTATCAGTTTCTAAAGATTTGAGCTATTATCTCCAAACCCAAGATTGATTGCTGCTTTAAACTCACTAACAATCAATTCTATACGTATAATAGAATTCCCTTCAACGTCATCGTTGGTTTTTCAGTCCTAAGATTGGTTGACTGAAACCCTTTACCCTTCTCAACCGAATGTTAGTTCCCTTACCTCCTGGTCGCTCCTCCTGTGAACATTCCTCTACATTTGTTTCAAGAACTTATTTCTGGGTCATTGTCTGGGGACTTTCCCCTCGATTTTGCCTTCAGTTATGCTCTACACTGATCTATTGTGTCTCAGGGTGTGTCCAATCCATCTGGTTCTTCTTCCCTGTGTGGTGTTCCACAGGGTCCTTTCCTACACCAAACTTCTGTATATTCATCATTTATAATTTTGCCCGACCATTTTTTTCTTCAGCACCCTCCTCCATCGCCAGTTATTGGAGTATTCTTGTCTATTCTGGTCTTATTTTCCAATGGTTCATGCTTCCACTCCTTCCACTGCCACGCTCCACACGAATGTTTTCAAACACAGTTTCCTGGTTTGAAGTCATATCATCTTTGAGCACAGCAGTTGTCTTTTCACCGCGAACGCCTTCTTAGCTTGGGCTATTCTCCGCTTGGTGTCCGTATAATATGCAGGGGTTCTCAATATATATCTAACGTCATCTGGGAACAAATCGGTTTCGAATTTACTTAAAAGGTTTAACCTAAATTTTAACCTGCGTTCTGATAGTAATCCCCATCCTAGTTCTTCTATTAAACTCGTAACACTTACACAATTATCATAACGGCCATTAACAAATCTAGAGGAACTCCTTTGCACACGCTCAAATTCTTGTATCATACCTTCCTCGTACGGATCCCATATACTAGCGGCATATTCTAAATGAGGCCTGACAAGTGTAAAATAGCTTCTTTCTCGTAGTCTCTCATCGCATTTGCTTAGAACCCTTTTTACGAATCCTAATCTACGGTTTGCTACACTAGCTATTTCCCTGATGTGTTTCCCCCATGACATGTCTTCAGTGATGGTGACGCCTAAGTATTTAATAGATTCTACGTTAGATATTTTATTTTCTTTGATGCAATAATTATTCCGGGGAAAGCCATTATTTTTCCAAAAGTTCATTATCGCGCATTTCTTCAAATTTAATTCTAGCTGCCAACTATCACACCAACCATCAATCGCATCTAAATCCTCAGCT
Source organism: Ceriagrion tenellum (assembly GCA_963169105.1). Classification (NCBI taxonomy): domain Eukaryota; kingdom Metazoa; phylum Arthropoda; class Insecta; order Odonata; family Coenagrionidae; genus Ceriagrion; species Ceriagrion tenellum. Next base: position 128,302,470 of record OY720636.1, on the reverse strand, counting down.
AAAGACTGCCTGTCCTCTTCATTTCTAATTTCCTTATACACTACTGCATCATCGGCAGAAAGACGGAGCTTGCTATTTTTTACTACTGTATTCAAGTCATTTACGTAGAGAAGAAATAAAATTGCACCTATCATGCTTCCTTGGGGAACACCCGATGTAACTTTTACTTCGCCTGAGCTGACACCATCTAATACGAAGGAAAGAATATCCTTATGCCGAAACAACCAGGCTCTCAATTTATTAATAAAGGCAGCTTGACTATTACAACAGAGTAGTTCTTTCCAGAGCTTAGTATAGAGTTTTGGTGCTACTTAATCATGAAATTGTTTGTAAGCTTCAATTTTTGGTTTAGGAATAGAAGTAATTTGGTGGCTTAAAGATTTTGTGCAGGGACATGGTTTATTTTTGTGTCCACTGCGACTGTAAAAAAATCTTAAGACTTTGTACATGTGAGGAGAAATCATATTAAAAAGGTAAATACAAGCTGATTTACTGTCAGTTATCGATGCGGATAACATCATATAATAGCAAAATTAGTTCGTCAGCCCGTAAGAGCAAAAATAAAATCGGGGTTAACAAATTTGGCGGACAGGCCACGCCCACGTTACGGTTTCCAATGTTGGCCACCATATGAAGCTCCCTCTCCATAACCTCTTCAGACCTGAGATCAAAGTATCACCTAAAAAAATATGATTTACTGAAATATGGCTATGTATGGAGTTCTGAAAACCGAATTTGCAAAAAAAAAAAATTTACACGCCCATTTTGACATAACGGGAGGTCCTCATATGTGGACCTTAGGACTCTAGTACTACAAAGTATGACCACAGCAAAATCCTGCTGAGAAATTTTCTTTTTCGCGTTACTTCTTTATGGTTTCTTTTGTAGGTTTTTTAAAGTAATTACTATTTTAAACTGGTGTTGTCGTTTATTTTTTATGATATTTCTCAAAACAATTATTTTTAACGATACACAAATACAAATTACATTTTTTGCACATTGTCCTTGTTTTAGACGTACAGCCTGGCATTCTATATTTCGGAGCATTTTTCGCTTCTGTATAAATGGGTATATGCCCAATATTGTCCATACGGACTTCTGATATAGGATGCGATACAACCTTTCTTGGTAGCTTCGTCATTGGCTCTTCTATTTCTGCAGTAGCTTCCATATTGGGTGATGGTGAGTTTGACCGTGGTCGTCCTCGGCGTCGCTGGATGTCTTCAGTTCCTTCATATAGGGTCAGTGCTCTTCCTAAATGCATTTTAAAATCTAACAACGATTTTGTTGCCTTTTTTGGAGTGCCTTCCTTTTTGCAATGCCTGAATGGCACTCAGGTCTCCATTACATTGAAGAACAAGGTTGGTCGAATCGGAGCGCGCGTGAAAATTGTTACTTTGTAACACAATGCTCGGGGAAAAAAAATGAGTAAATGAGGTCCTCAAATGTGGACCTCCGGACTGAAGAGGTTATACCAAAATGGGACTGAATCAATTATTCGTTGAAGTTATGACGTTATATTTTCCATTTTCCTTCATTCGAACACATTTGTGTGTTTTTACGTGCGCAAAATTCACCAAATGCTTCTTGTGATGCATTCATGTTTTTTCCTGACGCTTCCCTCTCTGCAAGTTTTCTTTGTGTATATTCTGTTGCCCTCGAAACTAAAAATCAGTTAGAACGAGTCGAATCGACTTAATTCGCGTGCACGTGAATGTCCTCTTGAACATATTGAATTCTCACCGCATGGAATCATGGAGGGCCTCTTCATTTCTTTTTAAAATTCCACGTTTGAACGTGCCAGCGGTGACCGCCCGCAGATATTCAACGGTTTTGTAGAGAGGATATGGACATCACGTACCGGAAAAATATAACTGCTTTTTATTTGAAATTTTCAATGGGGTTAACGATATGTGAACTTCTCGAATCAATGTTAGCGGAAGATTCATGCCCATGAATAGAATAGGTCAATGACTTCCTTCGCAGAAACTGCATTAAATTTCTTACCATTTCTAGACGAGAGAGCATTTAATTCCTTGAATGAAAGAAATAAAAAATACGTCGCGGTTAACAACATGTGAACTTCTCGAATCAATTTAAGCGGAAGATTCATGCCCATGAATAGAATAGGCCAATGATTTCCTTCGCAGAAACAGCATCAAATTTCTTACCATTCTATACGAGAGAAAATTTAATTCTTTGAATGAAAGAAATAAAAAAATACGGCAATTGGCTATCTTAACTATGTTAAGTGAAGTGAAGTGTTTCAAAACCATCCAATGGCAGCGCAGGACAGCTTACTTGAGTTCTATATGCATATCCATTTCCTTACTAACCTGCGAGCCACCGAATGGGCGTGTGGCAGGGGGTATCAGTACACCAGCCACGTGAAGGTGGTTAGGGTAAGGTTTGGGGAGACGAAATGGTGAACTGTTTATTATGGAAGTGTTTTGATTGGAGATCAGTTTTTATTGTGTTCGCTTATTGTGCGTGGAAAGAACGAATTTTTGTTCTTATCTGTTCGGCGATGTATCTCTCTTATTCTATCGTATCTGTCGGACCTAGAAATATGGTGTAGCGTCAAATTTTCAATCTCTATGTCGCCTTAAAACACATGAGTTCAAGTTGAGCATTGTATATTACATACATACCAATCACGCTGTACCTTCCCGGGTAGGCACAGTCACAAAGTTTCACTCATAAGTACATATTTGTACACCTAACTCTGCTTCAATAGTTTCCCCCATACTGACCTGTCCTTGCAAACCCCTTTTGCCTCATTTACCCCCATACACTGTTTCATACACGCCCTCCTGTATTTAAGTCTCCTAATATTCCACTTCCTAAGAATTTCTTCAACTACGTTCAACCACAACTTTCTCGGCCTACCTCTACCTCTCACACCATTCATTCTACTCTCATATATCTGTTTCGTTATTCGACTCTCATCCATTCTCTCAACATGGTCAATCCAGCGAAGCACATTCCTTTCATATACGTCCATTACTGGAGAATCTAACCCACACTCATTTATTGCCCACTCATTCCTGACCCTATCCATCCTACTTTTGCCGCATTTACTCCTTAGATAACTCATACCCACGGCGTTTAGTCTACTATTATGTCTATTCCGACATATCCATGTTTAACTACCTTAAAACAAAGTGGGGATAAGTACACTTTTGTATATTAAGCCTGAAGATATGTGCCAAACTTAGTTATTTCGCTTAAAATGTATTCGACCGGAGAAAAAGTATACAAGGGATCATCAGGCGTCGCTTACCGTTGGTGCAAATTTCCCCCCTCTTCATGTTAAACGTTTTCACTTTGTAAATTTAATTGTTGAATTATTTGATACCAAAACAGTTGTGCAATCGTTAAGAAACACAGCGGCATGTATTCACCATTCAACAAGACTGGAGATAATTATCCAAGATCCAGTACATGGTCTTCATGCCGATCTCTTATTGGTCATTTAACTTGAGCTAAAACAAACGATTTCCTGAATGGATTTTTTTTGCGAAGTCAAAGTACATTTGTGCGCGATAATTCATGGAGCTATTCATTTTAATTTTTTTAACTTGGAGTCGGTGTCACTAGCTGGAATGTTCGCGAATACTCGTGCAATTATAATGGTAGATTTTAAAAATTTTAGTCCTGCTAATAGTGTTTGTATACCAGTTATGCTCTCATTTTCAATTCACCGTGAATTTCATGTGTTCTATTCATAAGTTATGTTGTTCGCGAAACTTGGTGGCAGTCGCCTGCGCAATGGGTGTGGATAAGATAGTGAAGGCTCATGGGAAAGGAATCGAATAAGGATAGGATTGGAGAGGGTAGTACTTCGGAGGCAGTGCTGCCAATAAAAGTGCGTGAAATTTAAGGGGAAAATGTCCTCGGCGCGTTTCCAGGTAGTTTTCTCGATCAAAACGAAGATAAAGCAGGCTGATACCGTCTGCAACCAATCGGAGAACCTCATTAAAACAATTGGACAAAGGGTAATAATGGGTTTTCTAGTGGATGTGAATAACAAATTGAGAGTTATGAACTCGGCGAACAAGGTTTTACGACCTTGGGTTTCGTGGGAGGCCAAGTTTGGAAACTTTGTTACTCCACCGTTGGGAGTCATTTATTAGACAATGGACTCTTCCGATGGAATGGGCCTGATTCACAATTGCCACCACATTTCACCGCCACCGTATGAGCGCAAACTCGTTTTGTTTTTGTTTTTCAACTTGAACGCAAACAAATTGACGTCGTCAAGTCCCCGACGGCTCGTCGTGTCACCACGCTATGTATGAAACCTTATTCGTAATTCTTCGATGAGAAACTGAAGTAAGTATTAAGAATGTACATTTTGATTGTAAGATAAGGCTGGGACACAACGTGTACGTGTGACGCGAGACGTTAACGGGACAACGGGAGACGGGGAACCCAAGTCAGCGGACACAATCGACGTTAACGCGGCCCGGAGTAACAATTGGCTAACGCAGGCGCAGCTAAGAGATCAGGTGTAAACAAGTGTGAAAGTAAATAAGTTGTCTTCGCCAAGAGCTATCTTCAGCAGTTGGATGAATCTGCCGACAGATGGCTCCCATTTCACGGTTTCTCGGGTCTATTCTGATTGGTTTTCCGTGTACGGGACACGGGAAGAGATGGAAGTTGCCAATCTCTCGCGTACATGTACTCCCCGTACACGTTGATTGTGTCCGTTCGCTATACTTTCCCGTCAGCCATCTTTCCGCGTATTCCCGTTAACGGCTCACGTTACACGTACACGTTGATTGTGTCCCAGCCTTTAGAGTCTCTAGGTATGCATTGTGAGTCGATTCGATTTTTCGGCGCGTATATACAATTCGGACACAATCGACGTTAACGCGGCCCGGAGTAACAATTGACTAACGCAGGCGCAGCTAAGAGATCAGGTGTAAACAAGTGTGGAAGTAAATAAGTTGTCTTCCCCAAGAGCAATCTTCAACAGTTGGATGTATCTGCCGACAGATGGCTCCCATTCCCGGATTCTCGGGACTATTCTGATTGGTTTTCCACGTACGGGACACGGGAAGAGATGAAAGTTGCCCATCTCTCGCGTACACGTTGATTGTGTCAGTTCGCTATACTTTCCCGTCAGCCATCTTTCCGCGTATTCCCGTTAACGGCTCACGTTACACGTACACGTTGATTGTGTCCCAGCCTTTAGAGTCTCTAGGTATGCATTGTGAGTCGATTCGATTTTTTGGCGCGTATAAGTGAGAATTCCATGTCGAAACCGTTTCCGCTCGTAAGCGATTGCCAATCGTTGGGCATTCTGTTGTCCAATTCCAATTCCCTGCTATAATGTCGTCGCTTCGCTGCATCTCATCTCATACGCTTTTCCTATTCATTCATTCTCCATAATTTTTCACCTACATCAATTAAACATGGTGATTTTGAGAGTTTGTTTCTCGTTTAATGAGGTGATAAGGAAATTTTCCTCGCTTCTTTGTTTTTTGTGCCGCTTAAACAGTGACCCAATCGAGAAATTATGAACAATCGAACATTATTTGGCATCGATTATGTCTGACCTTGATTGTTGACGACTCATTCTTGCATGGTGCCCTTAAACCACCGACCTTGGCCCCAGGAAGGAGGAGTAAAAAGAGCCTTGACTGGGAACAACTAAGATTTTCGCCAAGGTTCGAATTGTTTGGGGACCAATGACTGTAATTCAACAAGTAACAATGGAAAGAGGTCAACGATGGAAATGGTTTCGACGCACTGTCGCCGTCATGGTAAGATTTTAATTGTTTCGGATTCCCTTTTAGTTTTGCCTGGCAAACACAAGAATGCAAATGACAGCGCTGATTACACGAATGAATGATGATTGGTCGACTGAGTCTTTGTGGATATAACCGGAATAGTAATATTTTTTCGGTATCTAAAATGACTTTGATATTCCTGAATTAGTTTTGACATGGCAGGCTATGGGCGTTTGTGCCTATTGGCCCTCAAATTATAACTCTTAAGGTCTATCCTAGATGATAGTGCATTTGAAATATGTTGATAAGTCTTACCTAGAAAGAAGGGTCAAGTAAGCAATTTTTTCACAATGTCTCATGATTTCAAAAAATGCCTCCATCATAGATTCTCAGGTCACGTGATTTCTTTCCCCGAACGGCATTGGACGTGTTGTCAAATAGGCTGCAATTCAAACTGTCAACTGAATCACTACCTTGGACGCTGTTTTATGCACTTTTCCGTGGAATTGCGGGACTTTTTCTTTTACTGAAGTTAAGTTGTTCGAATTGAAGTTAAGATTGAAAATGTTCTCTGTATTTTCAGTTAAACTCTATGGTAAATTTCTAAAGTATTTCAATGAACACTGGCCACGTTTTCTACGCTGAATGTTATTTTTCCTAATTGTGGGTTTCAAAAGAGTTAGTGCGTTTACAATATTATCTTAATGAGTATTTTAATGAACACCGGCTAACTTAATATTTCCTTGTTCCTGTCCTGACAGTTCTTAAGACTTTCTCAAGGTTGGTGGTTACAGGAGTAATACAGAAATTTGCTTAGTGTTTTACTATCTGTTGTGGGGATGAAAAATGTCCTCCAGGTTGAGCCTGCAACTCTTCTCCGTTTAAAAAACTCTTCTTGAAAGTGCAAGTCACCTCTTACATTTGCTAACAACTCCGATGATCACGAATGTATTTGGCGATTACGAATAAATGTTTTATGGAGCCATTTGTGATGAGTAAAAAAAGATTTATCCGATGCTCTCTTATATTTGAAAATAATCTGTTTGCATTGTTACTTTTAGAAAGTTCGGAGTCCAACGTTGAAGAGTTTGCAATACCTCTTCCGCAACTTGTCCGTAGTTTTGAGAAGATATATTTGATGAAGTATTCATTCGTAAATATTTTGATTTACTTCATATCCATAAGCTGTTTATCCGATCAATTTCACCGAGGGGAATATTTTCTTCCCCATTCTCGCATGATCTGTCTATCATAAGTGGACCCCGGAAGTCAAGGGGTCTAAGTGACATTTTTGAAGAAAATAAGTTAGGTACAGGAATGGGATGTGAAAATATTAATCTTTTAGGTAGTAAAGGGATCCAAGTGATTTTCTCGACAGGTGCTGCCATCTAGGGTAATGCCTCTTAACTACTTAGTGGGTGGTACCAAACATTTTCAACTTTGACTTAAGTTTTCTCAAAACAACGGTTTTTTTTACTTAGACCCCTTGACTTCTGGGGTCCTCGTATGTGAATCACATTGACTAAGAGACCTGAACTATTTTCTTCATGGTCGTCTAGATGAACCACAGTGTTTTAATGGTATCTGGCCATGAAATGGGTATGCTGAGTGTAACATTGTTCTCGAGTGAGCAGAGGAGCCTTTTGAAAGAACAATACATTTTGTAGCGAAGGCTTCCGCGATTCTCTTGATTATTGGTATTTTTTGGCTTAGGACCTGACGAAGCCGACTGGATAGCCGGCGAAACGGTCGTCCACAAAAAAATGGTGCAACGCGGGGAAAAACAGAAAAACACCAATAAATACATTTTGCATATGCTACAAATGAGATAAATTTAATGGTTATTTAGTTTGAACAATCGTTAAATCGGACGTGCACTGTAGAAAAGAAAAGGAACGTTTTCTTTATGTTGAAGTGCGCGCCTTGCTGCTACCTCTAACATGTCAAGTTTTATCTGCTCTAATTGTAAGAAAATAACGCTTGAAAAGTGAGGCATATTCCCATATTTTCTGGGAATTTAATAAAAAATATCCAAAGTGAAAAAAACTGCATGTACTCTTAAGATATATATTAGCGGTTGGAGAATATGTTTTTAAAGTTTGAAACATAATTTGTAAACGCTTCGTGAATAGTTAAAAATAACTACGCGACTTCTCCGGTGAATGCCGAGTTTATGGTTTTCGATATTATTTTCACCACTTTGACGGCTTCCGCCGGGCTGATGCACCTCTTTAGATATTCCACCATAATAGGAAATGATTTTAGTTAGCTGCGTCATGGTGAATCTTATATGAGACTTCCATTCCATTACCAAATTTAAAAATGTCAATATTTGGGATTTTGTCCAGCTTTTATTCAGCTGTGGTGTAGTCTGTTCGAAAAAAAGTTACCACATTTGTTTTTAACTTCAATAAATTTTTATTTTGTGTGATGCGTGTTATTTATGTTCTTGCGGTTAAGTATGTAAACCATTTTGTTTAGAAAACTAACAAGGTAACGCGCGAACGAGAGAATCTGAGTTAGGCGGTTTTTCTCACTCTGTCTTACGGATTTGTTTCCAGGAGGAAAACACAGATGGCAGCAGGTCGTGCAGCTCGAGTCCCCTGGCGGAGACGGACGACACTACGAGTAGGGCTATCCCGATCCCTTCTGGATGGCGGGAATCTTACGACTCATCCATGGAGCAATCCTGCTACGTCAACGTGGTGACTGGAGCAAAGGTAAAGAGAGAAAATGATTGAAAATTTTATATTTTGGAATATTTCCAGACTTTTACTTTCCTTCACAGCGGTATAAGTGAGACGAGTGACGTAAATTGATTGCTCTACTTAAAACGGACGTTGTCTTGCTTCGAATAACCCGATGAATGTAAACATGCGTGTATTATGATAATACGCGATAATACTATTGTCTTCCTGAATTCATCTAATTGACACCAATGATCGTCGTTTATCTCCAAGCTGTGTTGATTCTGATGCAAGCTTAGCGTAAGTTGGGAATATCCATTTATTTAATTAAATGCGCAATTACATCACATACCAAACTATGGCTGTTAAATCGCAAAAAAAATATTTTGGGCATTATATGTGTAAATAGTCATTCAGTATTTTATGGCTTCTGTTGTATTGATTTATTTAATATTTATGTAATCTAATGAACACCATCTAGCGTTGAATACTTCAAGTATAATGTGCGTATTTTGCACACAACAATGATGAATAAAACTCCCTCTATAATCGGAAATAAAATTAACAGCACAGTGAAATAATTAAAAAGCTGGCATTCTGAACTGTCGTTATGATTTTTTAATAAATTAGACAATTAATCGGTGAATTAACACTTTCGCTGCTAATCCCGTCATTTGACGTGTTTCCTTAGCTGCTGAGAAACGTATTCCAACCAACTTACAATTAAAAAAGGCAGAAGAATCAAGCTTTAAGGCAATATAAACAGCATTTTCTAAGTAATACAGTCATTTTTCTGTGATAGAATGAATAAAGCTTAAAATACGCAGCTACCTGTCGGGCAGCGAGAAGTGCCCAGCAGCGAGAGTGTTAAGATCATATTCGTGATCTGAATATTGAATTTTTATGGGGTAATACACTTCTTACCTCATTTGGTTCTCTGGTTGAATATTGAAATAATTTTTTTGATAGTCACACCATTGCCTCAAAGATGTGGGTCGAAACTGGTCATAATACCATTGATCTACTCCCTCATTAAATCGGTAGTCTTATACTAACTGCATGGGAAAACTCTCATTGTGATATACTCATAGGTAGGTGAGGTTATTCGTGTACTTAAGGTAGTTTGAGCTGAATATAATTTTACGTGGAAATCAATGAATTTGGTCTCATTTTAAAGGATAATATCTCACCCTTCTAATGACACCAAACAATCAGCCCCTTACCACATTACTTTTGGAGTTGTTTGCCAATAAAATACCGGTCTTTTTACATGGGAAATGGTACGCGTATGCACTCCAGAGAAACATTATTTACAAAATGAGGAATTTCTAACACTTAGATGTCGTGAAAAAAACTGACAGCGTGTAGTTTGTATGTTTTCTCAACTATTTTTGAAAATTGATCATATTGTCACCGCAATAAGTTCTTGGGTATCTGAAAAAAAACGTTCCGTTTTGAAGGTGTTTCAAACGCACCGCGCGAAAAAAAAGTCAAGTTAACGGCTTATTTAGATATTTTCATTTAATTACTCACCATTTCTTTCATATAAAACTATATAATTGCACCATAAATAAGGCAATATTTAATTCATGTGTCCTACAGCTGGTGAAATCAAAACGTAAATTCGAATATAGTCTTTATTATGACTAGGGAACTATCTAGCTCTGACTACCTTAACGGTTGTTTCTACTCTTATTCCGAAGTAAAGTTTTCACTTTACTATTTATAAAAAAATGTATGCACTCCGGAAACAATTAACATCGTATTAGCGAGAGGTTTTCGTTTTGTACTGGGAAGAACTTATTCCTAGTAAAATCATGATCGATTGCAAAGTATTTAAAGAGATGAGGATGATTTTCATTAGATTTCAATTTTCATGTTATATTAAAATTCCAGGAGTTTATGGTTCGAAGTAATGAAAGTTATCCCTTAGTCGATAAGTTATACCCTCCGGATATCCTTGTCTGAAATACTCCCCTGCGCAACCCATCCAAATGCCGATTTCATTATCCACAACGTAATATTTTTGGAGAATTGAATTATTCAGATAAACCAAATTTAAAAAAAATATAGTCTCTTACATACAAAATAGCCGTCCTTAGATTATGTCCTTATTCCTTTACATGGCTGCGCATTCCAACTGTTAATGAACTACTGTAACCTTCAATTTTTTATCAATATGTTCTGAAAACTACTACAGGCATAAATATCCAATTGGCTGCGTTTAAATGACATGAACTCGCAGAATAGCCTAGATGTCGAGATATTAGCTAACACCTTAGCAAACTGAATATAGATTTTCGTAGGTCAATATAAACGGCACAGCTGCCATCTCGTTTGGCTGGAAAAAGCATCTACTTAAAGTATGTTCGTCGAATGTTCAGCAGATTTTTAGCTTTAATTTTAAACTAATATTTTCAACTTATCATTAGTGAAAGAAGGTCTTTCAGGCCATGCAAACAAAATGATTGAATTAATTATCCTTTTTAGCTCACAAATCCGCGGAGGAATTTCCTTAATTTGCAACAGGGATCATTTGGCATGGCAACGTTGTAACTCAGTGACGATTCGTGGTTGACATTCAGAACGACATTTTTTTTCGGGTCTAAAAAATTTTTTCAATGGTTATGGTATTTTAAAGCATTGTACCTAATGACAGAGATGAAGGTGGTTTGCGTTGCTTTCTCATTTTCAATTTATATACGAGTTAAATCAGAAGTTCTTGATTATAAGGAGTTCAAGTTCATCCCTTTGTAAATTGGTCATATTCTTCAAATATGCCTGTTTAAAATTCTCCCCTGATCAACGCAGCCTAGTGCCGATTACATCATCCATAAGGTGATATTTTTTAATTTTTTTAAAAATTTTTAATTAGTTTATTTTTTAAGAGAGTAATTATTCAGATAAATCTTAAATTTAACAAATTAATTCTCTTACATAATATACGAGCCGTCCTTCTACATTAATGTAGCGGCGTTTCCAACAATTTATGAATTAATGAAACCTTTAATTTCTTATTAATATTGGTACTGAGGCTTCCGCGGTTATTTAATGACCGTATTCTGTCCGGGTTTTTGCCGCTTCGATCCATTTTAGGGGGACAACAGTTTCTCCAGGTAATTAATTTTAACGGGTGTAAGATCATCGCCAGAGAAAATAAGTATTTCCCTCAGCTAATAAGGGAAGCTATCGAAATAGCGAAGGACACAGAGAACTTTAATAGAGAAGACGGCTATCCGCTAGCTTCAAAGTTTAAACGGCTCTTCCAACAATCGTTTTCGAATTCCCATCCGGCCAATGGGCGCGCACCTGACTAACACCGTTGATAAAATGATCTGCATTTCACATAGGACCTGATGAAGCCATTTGGGAGGCAGGCGAAACTGTTGTCCCCCAAAAATGGATCGACGCGGCAAAAACCCGGACAGAATACGGTTCTTATTAATATGTTGTGAAAATATATTCAACGGTATCCGGCGAGAGATTGTGGAATATGATCTTGGATTAAAAGAACGAAACTTTGAAATGTCCACTCTGTAATGTGGACATTTCAAAGAGTGTGGACATTTCAAAGTTTCTTTCTTTTAAATGTTCTGAAGAAAATACTACAGGCAGTTAGCTATGTTATTGTATCTAATTGACTAAGTTTTCACGATATAAACTCTCAGACTAGCCTCCGAATTCCATTCCATTTAGTTTGAATCGATTATAACTACATTATTCAAAATTATAATTTTGGTAGAATTCCTTAAATAAACAGTTGACTAGCTTATTTCCGAGTTCGATTAAAAGGGACGATTTCTAACTGTTAAGGTAGTGCGAGCGAGATAGTTCCCTAGTCATAATACAGACCATATTCGAGTTATACATTTTAATCTCACCAGCTGTAGGACACATGAATTAAAAATTGAAAGATTAATGGTGCAATAAAATAGTTTTATATGACAGAAATGGTAAGCAATTAAATGATAATATCTAAATAAGTCTTTACTTTGACGCATTTTTTTCACGTGGGACGTTTGAAACTCCATTAAAACGGAAGGTGTGATCCGGACGAATTTACTGCGGTGACAATATGATTAATTTTCAAAAATAGTAGAGAAAACACGCAAACTACACACTGCGGATTTTTTTGACGAGATCTAAGTGTAGGGAATGCTTCGTTTTTAATATAAGGTATCTCTGAAGTGCATAAAAGTACCTTTTCCCCATGTTGAAAGGGCTCTGGTATTTTTTGTCAACTATCTCGGAAAGTAATGCGGTAAGGCATTGAATTTTTGGTGTCAGTGGAAGGGCGATATATTTTTCTTTAAAATGATACCAAATACATTGATTTCCAAGTAAAATGATATTTCGCTCAAACTACCTCAAATGAAGACAAATTGTTTCCATTGCTCTTCTGTCTCGTAAAATTCACCCTATTCTCCTGATTCATAGATCGAGGATTAAAGCATAAAAACGAACAATTTCACGAAATAAAAATGGAAAAATTGACTGCTGAAGTTCACGTATAAGAAAGTCAGCCCATGTATTCAAGCGACTTTAAACTTTCATAAATCACATTCTTTTAACAATGACACTAGTTTGCAATCAACTTAAGTGGAGATAAAATATATAATAATTTGCTTATTATTTAGCTTGATCGCATAGAAATTTTTTGGCTATCCTGAAAAATGAAGTTCTTCAGGTCTACGTATTTAAAACTGTTTATTGTTTATGTTAAAGGCAATGTAAACGGTTGACTTGCTTGTTTTTAACCAAAGCCTTTAATAGTTTTCACCTAACCTAGTACCTGTTTTTAACCTAGCTTGTTTTAGACAGTTTTTAACCAAAAAAATTCATAAAATACAAAGGAAAGCTGCGCGCTTCGTTAAAAATTGCTGCGAGCGTACACATAGTGTCTCACAACTTTCAGAGGGACTAAGATGGGAAACCCTGGAGACTCAGAGGCTGCACGCTAGGCTTAGCTTGCTTGAGAAATTCAGAACTGGTGTGTTTCAGAGCGACGCAGAGAACATTGTTATGACTCCTCACTACATCTCTAGGTCTGACAGATGCGATAAAATAAGAGAGACAGACTACCGGACAAATAGGCACAAAAACTCGTTCTTTCCGCGAACAATAAGCGACCACAGTAAAAATTGAGCTCCACTTACTACTTTCCTATAATACATGTCGCCATTTCATCTCCCAAAAACTTAAATCTTTACACCGCTGGTGACCTAACACCCCCTGTCACACGCCCATGCGGCGGCTCACAGGGTATTATGTATGTACATGTAGATGTAGAAGGGTTGTTTACAAGATCGTGAAGTGTTAGTAGCCTTCCTGAACTCTGGATTGGCATGAAAAGGTCCCAAAGCAAAGCAAAAGTGATCATTTTAAAGCATTTTTCTGTTTTTATCTTTTCGGGCACTCTCAAAATATCGAAGGGATTTGTAATTTGTTTTCAACTTCAGCTCTTGACTAGACATTCCATTAATTAATTGTTTGAATTATCAGTTTTAGAAAAAAATACAGTGAATTTGTTCCATATTTATGATATTTTTTTGGAATGTTTTCACTCATGAATCAAAAGTAATGTTAGCATCAGTGTAATTATCTGTTCAAAATTAGCTTTGAAGGATATCGAATCCCGCGGTATGGAATGTACATCGTTCTTAGGAGCAAGTTCCTTCTGGAGGCGAGGGATGTCGCTACATGCTGCGCGCGGTAGCCTTCCTGAACTCTGGACTGGCACGAAAAGGTCTATAGCGACGTTGGGAATAAAGTGGGGGTAGCATAATCGATATTTTTTAAATTTAAAATTATAAATATTTTTTATTTTCTATCGCTCTCAACTTTTCACGGACAGATAGTGCACTCAAGCATGCACACTTGCGTTTATTGGGGTTATAAATTTATTTGTTATCCAATAGCAAACCCATTTTTTGCTCTTGAAAACTCAGAATTCAATGCAGTTTCTGTTCATATTTTCATAATATCCCATGTAGATGAGCAGTTTTTAATATTAGGAAACTAGTATTGATAGGATTAGGTTTTTACTGTAGAGAAACTGTAAATATATACGTGTCACTTTGTTATAAAAATATTGGCTGAGGTAAGTAGCAAAGAAAATTCTCTCATGCCAAAATTGGCGGTGTACGGCTTTATGTATGCAAAAGTGATCATTTTAAAGCATTTTTCTGTGTTTATTATTTCGGGCACTCACAAAACATCGAAGGGGTGTGATCATTTGTAATCCATTTTCCACTTCAGCTCTTGACTAGACATTCCGTTAATTAATGTTTGAATTATCAGTTTTAGAAAAAAACAGTGAATTTGTTCCATATTTATGATCTTTTTTGGAATGTTTTCACTTATGAATCAATAGTAATGTCAGCATTAGTGTAATTATCGGTTCAAAATAAGTTTTGAAGGATATCGAATCCCGCGGTATGGAATGTACGTCGTTCTTAGGAGCAAGTTCCTTTTGGAGGCGAGGGATGTCGCTACATGCTGCGCGCGGTAGCCTGGCGATCGAAGCTTTTCCGCGGTCTTTCAACTCTTAAGTAGTTCTCGAGAAATTTCGTTTTTAGTGAGGCTTGTTAACTTTTTTCATGTTTCACGAAGTTTTTTGTTTCACTGCTTAGTATCTCTCGCTAATTTCACCTTGTACACTTTTAATCAGTTAGTACAACATGAGTTTTTTTCATTCGGCGATAAAAATTCCACTACAATAGTGTTGGGTTGAACGCACGCAGTGCTTAAATCGTTGAAATATATATATATATATATATATATATATATATATATATATATATATATATATATATATATATATATATATATATATATATATATATATATAAACGAATGTATGTCTATCTGTATGTCTGTCTGTCCTGTATGAATTACTACAGTTTTAATCCTATCGTGCTGAAATTTTGCCGAGTAATAGTTCAACGCAGGAGGAAAGTTGTAGGCTACTTTAAAATGATCTCAGGGCCCATAAAGGTCCCAAAAAGGGGTCCTTGGGTGGTTCGCGGTACGTATCGGGTTTTGTGCAGTGGTTTCAATTTTTACTTTTATAAATTATTTCCGCTCAAAATAGAGAGTTGGAATTTTTTTATTAAATGTCTGAAAGAATGAAGTTTTTAATTCTTTCAATTAATTATCCTTTTCACTTCGTAACTGACTGAAAATTGCGTTTTTAGCTGCAGAAACATATTTTTCTGTGAAATCAACAATACCATATTCGCTTGACAACCAGATTTCGGTCATTGCTGTTGGAATTCATATTGCTTAGTTGAGCCGATTAGGAATGCTAAGCATTGGGATTTGTGCAGCGGTTAATTATTTCGCTTTTTAAAACAACTTTAACTAAAGATAGAGAGTTGAAATTCATTTTATCGCATACCCGAAAGCATGATACTACTAAAATTAATGGTATCATGCCCGAAAGAATGAAGTTTCTCTCTTTTTCAATCGATTATCTTTTACGCATTTTCCTTGACAACCAAATAAACAAACAAAAATAAACATTAAATCAAATCTTTATTAACGAAAATGAAATTCTGAATAGCTACTAAACAAGTAAGTACTCGAATTATGTACTTAACTATAATGTTCTTTTAGCCTGGCTGTGCAGGTAGTATGATTACAGTAAAGGGTTTCAAAAAATTGTCCCTCTACTCTATATTAAACAAGTTTTACAAATTTCATTGTTTTTATTTTACCATGTTATTTTTTATCAATCTGTCAATTTTTCAGTCATTTGACTTATAATTATTATTGTTCATGGGAGATATTGTCACATTGTTTACTTACTATTGTCTCACAATTGTATAGATGCTCTGCAGAAGAAAATATTAATTTAATAAAACAATTACTTGAAATGTAGTCTGTTATCACAACTACTTACTAACTCCTCACCTCTTATATAAAGAGTTTTGAAGGAAGTATGATCCCGAGCAACGCCGGGTAATTCAGCTAGTATTTTATAATTGAAAACTGCTGGTTTGACAATTGAAACGCTGAGATGAAACTTTTTTCTAATGAATTCGTTGGGGATACATGAATACCCATCTCGGTGTTCTCTTTCAAGTCGGGCACAGTGGAAGTGATTATTTAAAGAGGGGAGGCTTAGGAAGTGTGCCTAATCTCTATAGATTTCCGCCATTATACCCTTTTCTTGCTTACCTTTTCCGTTTCTGCGATTATATCGCTTTCATTAATTTCTCCGCTAATGCTCTTCAGTTCTTATGATTTTTAATATTCCTTCTCTTGAAAACCGTTTTACACGGGGCCCGTAATTGCGCATTTTGATGGATGTACGATCGCGCATTCAGAATCGCATCGTTTTGGAGCGGTGAATTTCAAGGACGCGTGTACGAATGCATGAGTGCGAGATGGCAAAAATGTCTCCAGATCTAATTCAATACTTTTTGCAGTCTGTATTGAGAAAAACTAGGGGTTTTAAATCGGGCGATTTCATCCCTCGTGTAGAACGGGCTTAAGAGTATATCCCCCCTACATTCGCGTATGTCTTTCTCTCGATTCACCCTTTCCTCTCACGCTATTAACTCATCTCATTAACTTCGTATAGTGTTTCACCACTTAAAGAGGGATTAAGGTGGGAGCCCCTAGAGAGCCGGGGGCTACAGGCTACATTGAAGTCAAAATACGGTCGTTCCATATAAATGGCGCTGCAGTTGGCCCCCACGGCTGGACAAATGTGTTCTTTGGAAATATATTCGTGGACTCGTGTGAATATCTTGGGCCCAAATTTTAATTGATAACTCATTTCTGCAGCGATACTATAATTTTCTGTAACTGATTTAATAAAAATGTGTTATTTAGTATTTGCCTCGACTCACGTAGTCAAGCCATAGCCACCTTAACCGGCGACTTCAACGACGGCTGTTTTTTTTTTATTCGAAATCAATTGAGCGTCTTTCCTGTCGTCCTTTTGTCTTCCGTGAGATTTTCCTGGACCGTTTCCCTCTCTCTCACGTCCGATTGGTTTGGCCATTTCACAGATTCTCTGCCGCTTTCCGTTCCGGCCCTAACCGAGTCCACGTTCCTTTGCGAGCTCTCGGAACCCTGTATTTCCCCGAACCGTTTTGAATGATTTATTGCCGATGTTCCGTTGTAGGCACTTGAACTGAGAGGGATTTTTATTTCCCGTTCCATTATTTCCGTTCGTCGAGTCAACTCTGTCGAGTCAATCCGAAAAGTCGGATCTTTTCATGACGTAGTATCGTTGAGTAAATCCATTCGTATTTACCTGTAACGTGTAAAGTTAATCCCGACGTGGAAATGGATTGAATGCATTGTTGTTCATGTCTTGGCATCTTATCACCTCTTTGATATGAAAGTTATTCTGTAGCGAAATCGATATAAATCGATATAAATCGATATAAATCGATATAAATCGATATAAATCGATATAAATCGATATAAATCGATATATATCGAAATAAATTTTATGTGGAAATTGCGAAGCAGGTATATTATTCTTTGTGTTCCGTAAAATTCCATATAGTAGAGCTGGAGTCGACATCTTAAATTAATCTTGCCTTCCCTGGCAATGTTTTTCAACCGAAAAAAAGGAATCCATGTTGAAGAATTCAAGAACGTTTTAAGCAACTATTTATCTAGAGTGCGTTCCTCATTTTCACTTTACTGTGGGTTTTTTTCATGTGGCTATCTTTACCGTGTAACAGCATAGGCGTTTCAAGCGCAATGTTGTCAGGTGTGTGATATTTTTTGATTGTGACTGCATATTTGGGAAATTATTATTCTACAGAAGAAGCCTATCTCTATTCAGTAGGTAAGTTCGTAAAACTTATGGGAATTTCCTACGTTAATATTTTATTTTATTTCTATAAATTTTCTCGGGACGTCAAGGTACGGATCGCTTTCGTTCAAACTGCCATAAGTCAGTAGGTTATTGCTTTATTGCGCTTTTTATTTTTAACTTTTGCAGCTTTTTCTCTCTAAATTTGAATGGTAACGAAAAAAACTCCACTTTGATCATTGATTAATGAGAAAATCACGTAAAAGTCTAAAAGCGAGTTTTTCGTTAACATTTCCGCAAGGGAATAATACAGTGTTCTCCTAAATCTTGAGGATTCTCGGACCGGACGCGGTATTTACTTTGCCGGAGTCACCTGCATGTAAAAGGCCTGCAGGCATTAGAGATGTGGGTGTGGAGAAGGATGGAAATGGTTAGGCGGACGGCGAGGAAGACTGACGAGGAAGTGCTTGAGATGGTAGGCGAGGAAAGGAAACTCCTGAATTAAATTCGAGATCGGCAGAGTAAGTGGCCGGAGGATGTAATAAGGGGCGATGGGTTGCTCGCGAATGTGATGGAGGAGAAAGGATGCTGGGCTAGCTGGAAAGAGGAAGAAAGAAAATATGTTTCATGGACGGAATGAAGATGGATAGGACGTGTGCTGAGGCGAAAAGGGTTATACAAGAGCGAGCTAGGCCCTTGTAAGTGTGGGAAACTGGGAAGAGATTCTCTGACATTCAACAAAATCTACCTTAACGGGTAGAATGCATAAAAAAAACCAGATTACGATATAAGCTCGTTCGAAAAGGCTGCGTGAGATTTTTGCGAGCGCCTCAAATGTACCAAATTCTCCAACCGTTCGTTGACGTGCCCTGTGACTCCTTAGTTACGTCAGTCGGGAATATTTCGAATGGTTGAAATACATCCACACCCTGGATTCCTGGATATCGCTCCGACATCTTCAGCCAGGTTGACTACCGAGGCGTTTTATTACCTGGCAGATTTTTGTAGTCCATCAAGGGACACGGTGTTCTACATCTACATCTACGTGCTTCCCTGCGAGCCGCCGCATGGGCTTACGGCAGGGGGTGTTAGGTCACCAGCCAGATAAAAGAGTAGAAGGATTAGGTTATGGGAGGTGAAATGGTGACATGTATTATAGGAGTGTAATTAGTGGAGCTCTGTTTTTATTGTGGTCGCTTATTGTTCGCGCAAAGAACGAGTTTTTGTACCTATCCGTTCGGGAGTGAATCTCTCTGATTTCATGGCTCCTGTCAGACCTAGAGATCCAGTGAGGCATCGTGATAATGTTTTCATTGTCGCTTTGAAACGCACCAGTTATGAATTTATCAAGCAAGCTAAGCATAGCGTGTAGCCTCTGAGTCTCTAGGGGCTCCCACTTCAATCCCTCTAAAAGTCCAATTGTTCAAGACTGTAGGACTAAACGCCTCATTTATTTTTGAACTTTTTCGGTTTGTTTTGAAGACCTTATTTATTTTTGTGCCGCGGTCAAATCATTAAAATAGTTACGGATTCACTTTCTGGTAACTTTCGCTGGATCCATGGTGAACCTATTTCGCTATTTGATTGTTACTTATTATTGGCGGTCCCTGGCTATATTCAAGGGTGTGGTTACGTCTGAGAAGGAAAAGATGCTTCTTGACGCTTTGCCAATCTGCGCTTATTAATATTCAATTCAGGAAGAGGAAGTGAAGAAATATATGATAAATAAAAACTGCTCGTAATGAAGTACCAAGAGGATGTGAAATGGAGAGAGGAAGTACATATTAGGCAAGGAATCGGTTTATCGACAAAAGCCAACTGCAAACAGCTTTCGTGGCGTCTCGTTGCCGGGAAGGTTATTAATTATTGCAAACATGCTCATCGCACCGGATGATCGCGAATTTCGTGCCAAAGGACTCAATAAAATTCGCAATCAGGTTGGGGTTTTAAAATAGTGTTTTTTTTTCGACTCGCTGAACAGGAAGGATAATGTTTTACGGGATCCATAAATGGTGCAGGATTTTATCACTTTTTCGTTACCGCGTCTGCGTAAGTACACATTTTAAGTTATAATTATGTGTGACAATTATCGCGGTACATAGCCGGTGCCATGTTTTTGTAACTAACTCAGGAAAACATTGTTCAGATTGACCATAATTTTTAGGTTATCCAGGTTTGATTAGTAATCCTGCTTTAATTTCCTCACTCCTACTGCAGTGTTAGATCTATTAAGATCACCTTAAAGGACCTACCATTGCTCTGTTTATGGCCAGTTGCAGGAACGTAACATATGTATTCCATAAAGTTATGGGACCCATAAGCCATGGCGACCATTCAATAAGTGTTGCACAAACATTCAATAAATTCATTGGTCTCATAACTTATGGCATGGAGTTATGAGTTCCATAAGTAGACAAGATGGCGGATGCGCAATGAACCGCTTGGAGACTTAATTACTTGATAAAAGAGTTGTTTTCAGACAAGGGACCAGTTTGTTTACTCTTACTGACTAATTATAATGTGCATTATCAATTATTCATATGCTAAACTTCCATAACTTTTATCCGGCGGTGGAAGATTAGATCAAATATTCGAGGCTATTAAATATTGGTAAATAAGTTAAGTAACTAATAGTTCATGCAACCCGAATATAGTTATGAGTTCTATAACTTTATGGATCTCATAACTATTGATTCCATAACTAAATTTTCTTGCAACCGGCCATTAGCCTAGTAAACTCCTATAGAAGTTTGCGCCGAATAGGACTCACAACATGTGGTAATCCTCAATTTACGAACATGCCCCTGTACCCAAATAGCCCCGATCTCCCCTACTATGATCCTGTATTGATATTGGCCCGCTTATACTCTAGTTACTAATTACATTACCCTCATTTCTTTAAAGACTGATACGGGAGAACAGAGTGTTTCATAGCTGGTGGATGGACTAGTTTGGGAACCGCTGGAGACTATGAGGCCACTCTATAGGCTGGGAGTACTACAAATATATATATAGACGTTTCTAGTTGACACGGATAATATTAGAGTATTTCGGGATTCTTAAGGAACAAAAATAAGAAACATTTTCTTCTGAGACTTGATTGTATTATTACACTCCTATACATACACGTCATAATCGAGACCATTCTGCTCGCAGTAGGTGGACTTGAGTCGTCAAGACAAAAGACTAATGAAAAATGAAACAATCATAATCCAATGCGCGCACACTTGAAGCTCGGGCAACGAGGTGTTCCAACAATTTGGACCTTGCACCGTATCTATAGTAGTGACAGAAGTGATAAAATAATGAAATGGAATACCGAAATAATGGGTGCAAACATTTTTTTTCCCGTGGCTTGTAACTGTGGCTTAAGCATAGCGAGACAATTAAGACATTCCGCTAACCAATAAATAATCACGTTCACTCTTTTCGCTTTCATATTTATCTTCCCAATTCCCTCTGATTGTCCAACCAAACTCCCGAACGTGTGACCGTTTTACATTTATACATTTTATTGTTATTTTTAAATAAAATAAATTATTATTACAATAGTTTATTTAATTAAAAATAAAATGAAAAAATAAAAATAAATAAAATAAATTATTTAAAAAATTAAAATAAAATTACAGAAGACAGACATTTTCCAAAAAAAAAACAATTTCGTGTTTTATTGAAATAATAAAAACCTTATTTCAGATCTTCATCCCAAGAGGTTTTGTAACCGTTTGATATCCGAAGTTTTAAGAGAGAATCAAAGAAACGGGAGTTTTTCACGAAAATTGTTAAACTTTGAGGCGCTGCTTATTTAGTGAGTGCAAAATTTGTGAAATGAAATGCAGAATCTCTTGCAACAATCAATTGGGGGTGATCGAATGCAAAGTTTCCACTTCCGGAGTGGAAAAAAATTATGTTTGAAACTTTGGCCTGCTTTTTTTCGATATCGGACCATTGTGCGGCGGCTCCTTAGGCTTTTAAATACATGTAGATATACGTTTCAAGCTAAAATGGCTCCAACCTTGAGCCATTTTAGCTTGAAAGATTTTGATGTGGTATAGCGGCATTCAGTTCGATAGAAGGTTCGCATGGGAATGGTAAGTAATGGTGAGGCGTGACATTCGATTCCAGGAAGCTCATAGCGGAGCCTTGCATATATATACATATATATATTTTCCCATCCGATACCGTTGCTGGAGATCGTGTTCGGCCGGCTGTGCGGCGCACGCTGCTCCATTTTTTTTTTCATATTCGACCACACCTAATGGCGAAACAGCTAAGTAAATTGACACCAGAAGCGTGCAAAGCGTAGCGAGCGGAGACAAAAACGCTGCTATAATTCGTGGAAGCGGCGTTATGGGTTTGCTCGTACAGCATCATCTACTTTTAAAAAATATTTTATCGAGTTTCACCTGTTTGTCTGGGTCAATTTTTGCGATGAAATTTTATCCTACTTTCTGATGACGTAGAGCTCTGTAATTTTGCCCATAGACCCAGTTCCGGTACCATAACTGGAATCTATGTAAATAATGACGACAATCAATTAAGTACGCATTTAATAAAAGGCTTTCTTAAGAATGTTCTGTTTGTCTGCGTCAAATCTTTTGACTTAAATTTGACCATATTCTCGATAAATTAGAGCTCTACTGCTTTTTCCGTATGCCCACTTCCGGCGGCAATTAAAACGTCATTTATAATCGACAATAATTAATTATATATGTGTTAATATTGGAGAGATTATTCATCGATTACGATTCCTCTCCTCTTCACAGCGGAGTCGTTCTGCTCGATCGCTGTTCTCGTTCACTGACTGATCCGTTCCAAGATCTGCTCATCCGCTCGAAAATGGGCGTGGCGTTACCGACACTCCTGAAAACAAATAAACAATTTACGAGCTTTGGCGTTGGATGCATTACAAAATCACAGTTTTTATTTAAAAAATGTAATTTAATTGCTATTAATTGAAACGTAAACAGTTTAAAAAGATTATTTTAAAATAATAAAATATTTTTACTCAAGACGCTCAGTTTTTTCCATGCATTATTTCTATTTTCTCGTGTTGTCTTGATTACATGCGCATTAAATATTTTCATTCTCTTATTAATACGGCCCTCTTAGCACACCTTGCTATTAAGTTACAATGTCACCATTACTAGGCATAGTTGCTAAAATGTAAAAATTACATTGTTTAGCTCAATAATGCAGAGTTTTTCTCGGTATAGTATATTCCAGAAAATTTTCTGACTTCTATTTCAGTTTGTTAGTAGTTACGCTTAAAAGTATCATCAAAAGATGAGGAAAACATGATTCTCGACTGCAGTGAAATGGGTTTACTTAGTTTTTTGAAACGTCAGAATTTCAATCAGAAAACTGGATATCTTTTGATCATATAGCCAACAACGTATTCACTAATGTCGTAATTCTTCTATGCTTTCCATCGATAACTTGATAGAAATCAGTATGGACTTAGCTTCTTTAATTTAGACCCTCCTTACATAATTGTTTATTTATTTAAGTGAAATATCAACCGCATTCCCTTTAAAACCATCGTAAAATCGAGTAGAGTCCCTTGCACTAAAGAGCGAATATATGAAGTCAACAGTTTCGGGCGAGATATTGTGGAACTGCATTATTAAAACGAAGAACGCTAGATGTTCTACTGTCCACTCTTTACAATACTGAAAACTTAACAACACGTGTTTCGGTACTCTATTGTCCATCATCAGTATGATCGTTTTCCACACTCGGCACTTAAATGGCCACACAGTACCTGATGATGGCCAATCAAGTGCCGAAAGACGTGTTGTTAAGTTTTCAGAATTGAAAATAGTGGACAGTGCAACATCCAGTGCTCTTCATTTTAGCGAATATAAGTTTTGAAAGTTGATTTCCTTTGATATTCTTGCTTTACATCCGTTGATTCGTCCATTTCTTTATACTATCCATAGGGAAGTGAGAAGAGAGAGAGTAGGGCTAAATATAATTGCTGTTATTCCGGCCGTCAGGCTTCAGTTTAATGGCTTAGCGCTATCTCCATATTCCTCAATGGTTCGTACGGTAGAAATGACCTCGCGTGTACTGATACAAATGATAAAAAAGCTATATTTGAAATTTATTGAAGGATTTTTAATGACTTAGGCGCGGAGTTCGAAAATTAGGACAAAATATTTAACGAATGCTTGTATTTTTCATTCTGAATGGAAAATTTACATTCATCACCAACCATTCTTCTTCTTCAGCAGTTGTCAATCCATCTGGATTGGTTAGGCGACAGCTCTCCACCTCTCTCTATCCTGTGCCATCCTCTTCATTTCGGAAAATCGTCCGCATCCCATGTCCTCCATTATCTGCCTCCATTACTCCAATCTTGGTCTTCCTCTTTGCCGTTTGCCCTCCATCATTCCTTCTGACATTATCTTTTCCAAACCCTCATGCCGCAGTACATGACCAATAAAGTTGTCCCGCCTTCTTTTAAATGATTTCCAATAGGTTCCGCTTTTCTTACACTTTTCTTAATACCTCTTTCGACTCGCTCTTTCCAGCTTAATTTACACATGCTTCTATAGCACCACGTCTCAAAAGCCTCTAGTCTTTTTCTCTCGGATTAGATTTTCGGGCAGGCGACCGACAGCTAAGGTCGTTTGCGCCAGAGGAGATAGGTAAGGGAGGAAGGGTGGATAGAAACCCGGCGTCGGCATTAGCCGGCTCATAACGAAAGGCACCAAGGGGACCACGGTTTAACGTCTCATCCGACAGACGGAGTACTTTACTTGAAGTACCCTCCACAAGACACTCAAGTAGGGATCGGGTTTCCTCTGAAAAACATCCTCCTCTGCAGGGATTTGAACCCTGGCCGCCTGTGTGGTAGGCGAGTACTATAGCCACCACACCAATCCGATCCCCTCTTTTCCTATCCTCTTGCCCCACAGTCCATTTCTGTAAAGATCCTAGAGATATGCCGAGTAACGGCAACTAGGAAAATATAGCATTGTAACAAAATAAAACGTATTATTGCGTTTTTTATGCGCAAAACTGTACGCGTGTCATCGGATTGGATTTTTGGGGAGGCGACCGATGGCTAAGGTCATCTGCGCCATAGGGGATAGGAGGGAGGGGTAAGGTAAGGGTGGATAGAAACCCGGCGTCAGCATTGGCCTGCTCCTAACGAAAGGCGCCAAGGGGACCGCGGCTTAACGTCTCATCCGACGGACGGAGTACTCCGCTTGAAGTGCCCTCCACAAGACACTCAAGTAGGGATCGGGTTCCTCTGAAAAACAACCTCCTCTGCAGGGATTTGAACCCTGGCCGCCCGTTTGGTAGGCGAGTACTCTAGCCACCACACCAACCCGATCCCCTACGCGTGTCATCGAATTATTTGGAAACATAAGACAAGTGCCATTTTACTACCTGGTACTGTAGAGGAAAAGCACTTGGAATGCTTTGATATGTGGCTATGGCGACGAATGGAGAGAATTGGGCGGAAAGATAGAGTTGGGAATGATGAGGTGCTGAGGAGGATTGGAGAAGAAAGGACTATTTGGAGAGAAATTAAAAAGAGGAAGCCTGATTGTATTGGGCATATTTTAACCCTTTGAGTGCGGCCTGACGTTATATCACGTCATGGTTTTCTTTCCGCCGGTGCTGATGACGTGATATCACGTCAAGGGTGCCTGAAGTGTTCCAGCTTTCACTGGGGAACTTTCACTAGGCCCCCTAGTGAAAGCTGGAACACTCGAGGCACCCTTGACGTGATTTCACGTCATCAGCCCCAGCGTAAAAAAAACATGACGTGATATCACGTCATGCCGCACAAGAGAGGAAGAGGAAGGGGGGGGGCACGGAATGCTGACAGACATAAAAAAAAGGAGCTATGAAGAGATGAAGAGAGAGGCCCCGGACAGAATGCTGTGGAGGCAGTACCGTTGAAACCTATACAAGGACAGAATCACAATGATGATGATGATGATGATGACTGTAGAAGGAAACTGCGAAGAAACCAACCCCTTAAAGTGCATTTTGTTTAATTTTCATCAAAATAAATGATAATAATAATGTTTATTCTTCCTAACATGTTTCATTACAAATATTTTTTTTCTGTATTAAGGAATTAATGTAGCCTATAAGGCATTGAGCCTGTGTTTAGGCTAATTTCAAAATCATTAATGCGGAAAAGAACACATCAAACCATGATTAACAAACTATGAAAAATATACAAACAAAATAGGTGCGTAAAAAAAAGAAATATTGCCACTGTGCTGGATTAAGAGCTTACAAAAATAAAAATAAGGCAACTGTATTACAAATGCAATTGAAAATCCAACATACTTATTATATACTAAATTTACTGACCCTTTACAATAAGGTCTCTATATCATCAAGTGTCAACAACCATTTTAGAATCAGTCTTTGATACCTATTCAAATGGGTAGATTCTTTGACATTATTTGGCAGGAGATTATACAATTTGGGCCCCCTATACAGAAAACATCTTTTATACATTGTGAGATAAGGTTTGGGTGTCGGGACCCAGAAACCTCTTCGAAAATTAAACATGATATCGCGCCCTAATAAAGATGGACTGTAACCACTACGTAAATAAAAGATTTTCAGTACTTTATAGCAGTACAAGTACCTCAGTGGGAGTATTTTTAATTCATTAGGCAGGGGACGTGAGTGTTAATAGCGATTTTTTTGTAACATAAGTCTTATTATTTTTTTCTGTATGATATATTTTAGTCTTATTAATAACATAAGTCTTATTATTTTTTTCTGTATGATATATTTTAGTCTTATTAATAACATAAGTCTTATTATTTTATTCTGTATGAAACATTTTAGTCTTATTAATAATATGTCTTATTATTTTTTTCCTGTATGAAATATTTGAGTCTAATTAATAATATGTCTTATTATTTTTTTCTGTATGAAATATTTTAGTCTTATTAATAATATGTCTTATTATTTTTTTCTGTATGAAATATTTTAGACTTATTAATAATATGTCTCATTATTTTTTTCCTGTATGAAATATTTGAGTCTAATTAATAATATGTCTTATTATTTTTTTTTCTGTATGAAATTGCATTGCATTGAAAAAAATGTTATACCAGAGTTTGGCCGAGGCATTATTGCGATATGGTATCACAGTCTGGGGTACAACAAACCATAGTTTATTGAAGAAGGTATTAAAAATTCAAAATAAAATGATAGTTTGTTTGGATCCATCAGAACAAAATGTGCACAATACATATAAGAAACTAAATTTACTGCCGATTCCGGAACTATTTAAATATACATTAATATGTGATAATTATTTCAGCCATAGGTTTAAGACGGAAAGAAATATAATACATGGTATGGATCTAAGACATGCAGAAAAATATTATGTACCGAAATATTATAACGTACATGGAAAAAGGACTCTAGAGCATAATGTTCCTAGATTTTTAAACCAATTGCCGCCATACATGCAACAAATAGAAAGCATCTCATTGTTAAAATCGTATGTCAGGAATTGGCTTTATGAAAAACCTTTGGAAAACAATCCAATAACTCTGTGAAAGAATTTCTCATCAATCTATGGAATGTTTTTGGAGTCGATAAATGTACATTGTTACTTATACTGTGAAATGAATTGGTGTTGATTATGTGTTGTTTTCTGCAATTCGTAAATGCATGTCATTCTATCTATGGCTTTTTTTAAATCTATCTATCTATCTATCTATGGTGCATTGTTATTTATACAAAGAGATAAATTGGTTTTATTTGTGTGATTTTTCTGTCATTGGTAAATGCATGTAAATGAAAAAAAAAAAATTTGTAATTTCTTGTAAAAATTGTAAGAAATGTATTTTCTAGCGTCAAAATGTGTGCATATACTGCTAAACTGTGTTAAATGTATGTGAAAGCGCTGTTCTCAGCTACTTAAAAACATTCTGTTGCCCTAATGTAAACTCTGTGTGTGACAGGTGAATTTCTAATAGTATATGTATATTGTTATCATTACGTACATATGGTTTGTTTCCCACTGTATACAAACGGTACATATTTGATAAGTTTACTATCCGATCACTGATTCGTATAGCAATGGCACCTGCTGACAAGCCTCGGCTTAGCAGGACCAAGATCTTTTTTTTTTCTTTATATTTTATTTCATTGTTTAAAAAACTTATGACAAAGATATATTTTTCCTTAAAAAAAATATTTTAGTCATATTAATAATATATCTTATTATTTTTTTCTGTATGAAATATTTTAGTCTTATTAATAACATAAGTCTTATTATTTTTTATCTGTATGAAATATTTTAGACTTATTAATATCTAATATGTCTTATTATTTTTTTCTGTATGAAATATTTTAGTCTTATTAATAAAATAAGTCTTATTATTTTTGTTCTGTATGAAATATTTTAGTCTTATTATTATGTCTTATTATTTTTTTCTGTATGAAATATTTTTGACTTATTAATAATATGTCTTATTATTTTTTTCCTGTATGAAATATTTGAGTCTAATTAATAATATATGTCTTATTATTTTTTTCTGTATGAAATAATATATTACTAATGAGTACAAGGGAGCAATATTTGCGCGAATTGGTATATACATAAACGAAGATCATTCCAACCACCTTAAAGAAACATATATGTACCTTGAGGTCATCCCTAAATTAGACCCACTCTGACGTTCCTTTCCCTTTCTTTGGAAAAATTAGAGGGAACCAAAATGTACCACATTATTTCCACTTTTCGTTCCTTTCTCGTAGGCGCTGTATTTTTGTGGCGCACTTAAGATCGGGAATGTTTAATGGGGGTGTGATTTGATGATGGGGGAGGGAGGTATGGTCGGACGGACGGGGACGGAGGGGGCGAGGGCATGTGTGTGGGAATGGGACCGAAGGGGTTGAAAATCTCCTTTGGTTTTGCGGTCGGAAAATTCCTCCACTCTCCGCTTCCACCCCTCATCCACTCACCCACCCGACCAACCCCCTTTCCTCCCCTTCTAACCGCTTTTACTGTCGCCCATCAAACCCGCTCCTCCGCACGTAATGTCTTATATAGAGCGAAACCTTAACCACGCCAACGCCTACTCCCTGCTTCCTCCCCCTCTCCCTGCTGACGCAAGAAATAAAAAGAGAAGGTTTTGTTTTGTGTGTTTGTGTGCGTAAAATGGGGGGTTTAACCGGTTCGCGACCGGTTTATTGCGGTCGTGCGCGTACCTACGTACGGCCCTGGATTCGAACATTTTTGCATGTCTCCGGAGGGAAACAGGGCGGCGAAGCGAAGGAAGGTATCGGTGCAGAGGCCAACCCCTTCTTGAGTGAGCTGAGGATTAAACGAAATTCCACAGAGAAAAAAATCAACCGCCTTGACCGGGATTCGAAACCGGACCCCTCGATTTTCGGCCGAGTGCTTTGGCCAGTTAAAGGCAGGGACACAATCAACGTGTACGTGTGACGCGAGACGTTAACGGGACAACGGGAGACGGGGCACGCAAGTCAGCGGACACAATCGACGTTAACGCCGCCCGGAGTAACAATTGACTAACGCAGGCGCAGCTAAGAGATCAGGCGTAAACAAGTGTGAAAGTAAATAAGTTGTCTTCACCAAGAGCTATCTTCAGCAGTTGAATGTATCTGCCGACAGATGGCTCCCATTCCCGGATTCTCAGGACTATTCTGATTGGTTTTCCGTGTACGGGACACGGGAAGAGATGAAAGTTGCCCATCTCTCGCGTGCGCGTACTCCCCGTACACGTTGATTGTGTCCGTTCGCTGTACTTTCCCGTCAGCCATCTTTTCGCGTATTCCCGTTAACGGCTCACGTTACACGTACACGTTGATTGTGTACCAGCCTTAAGCCTCCGAGGCGTCCTCTTCACCAGTGGATTTTTGTGACCTTTGCGGTACCAGATGTTCTCGACTGCCGGACATACAATGTAACAACCAGAGAGCGCTAAGCGCCAGCGCTCTGTAGAGACGCCTCGGTAGCTTAACTGGCTAAAGCACTCGGCCGAATATCCAGGGGTCCGGGTTCGAATCCCGGTGATGGCGGATGATTTTTCTCTTTGGAATTGCGCACAATTGTGCGTTTCGGGTGACTTCGTAAAAGTGGAACTCCGTGGCTAGTCCTGAATGCTTAAAATATGCTGAGTATTAAAGCCGTGTGACGACAGTCTACCTATGCACCTTCGATGCTCTCTCCTTACTTTACTTTTGGAGAGCACGACGGAATGGACGACTTAGCGGATGTAAAGCAAGAAGATCAACCGTACATTTGGAGTTTTAGGCAAGTAACTCAGCAAACATACACTGGTTAATTTTGGCTGTGGATTTTACCAGATTTTACTTATATTTTTCAGTGGGAAATCGGATTATATTTTACATACATACATACCAATCACGCCGTTCCTTTCCGGGGAAGGCAGAGTCACAAAGTTTCACTCATAAATACATACATATTTGTATACCTAACTGCTTCAATAATTTCCTCCATACTGACCTATCCTTGCAAACCTCTTTCGCCTCATTTACCCCAATACACTGCTTCATTCACGCCCTCCTGTTTTTAAGACTCCTAAAATTCCTCCTCCTGAGAATTTACTCAACCACATTCAACTACAACTTTCTCGGCCTACCTCTACCTCTCGCACCATTCATTTCACAGTTACATATCTGTTTCGTTATTCGCTTATATTTTTTTTTTAAATAACAAAACGTGTAGGGAGAATGCATATTAAAGAAGGAGGTGCATGCTAATTTATATTAAGTTATCGAATAAAAACATCGTGAAAATTGCAATATAGCGCGTTTTCCCACAGGCGCAGTAGGAAAATAATGGTTAACGATTGTGTTCACGCACCAATAGATGCGTAAACACATTCACCACATAAAGGTGGATCGCGTAATCACCAAATATTTCGCAAATGCTTACAAGCGTGACCATGAAAACAGTTCCTGTTCTTAATTTCCTCATTTGTCCGTGTATCTGTCCAGCCACGCCCTTGGCGGGTACATGCATCGTGTGAATACGCCTTTAGCATGATAAAATGCTGAATTTAATCAGAATTTGCGACGTGTCTTAAGGTGAAATGATTTCTCGCTTTGTACATTCCACACTTTTTACCATTTTCCCGACCATTGTTTCGACCATGAATAAACATAATGGGCTCAAATGTTTGGAATCGTTTCCTAGGTTACGTGTTGCCTTAACTTCCACCTTTAGTTCAACCAGTCCTTTGCGCTACTTAGAATAAAGACGGACGGAAACCGATAGCATCGGGGCCACTGTTGACGGGTTTCATAATAGCGCCCCGTCGCCACCGCGCCGGTAGTGACGGGGGACACATTGTTACGTAGTAGCAGGGCGGACGAAAGAGGAGGAACTTTCGCAACTGAGGGCGCGGGAAGTACGAAAGCACACAGTGCTTAACTCCCCCCATTCCCCCCCAATACCCCCGGTTACCCCTCGGAGGAGTCCTCCTCTTTCGGAAGGGCGGAAGGTAGCCTCTTCCTCTTGGCTGCTCAAGGATTTTTTCGCCCTCCATAAACCGCATTACTTATCCCATGAATGTGAATAACGGATTAAAATGTTTGGAATCGTTGCCTAGGCAACGTGTTGCCTAAATTTCCACATTTAGTTCACTCAGTCCTTGGCGCTACTTAGAAAAAAGTATTCTCAGTCGACTCGTTAAGGGCCGTTGTTAATTGTTGTTAACGTGAGACTGCGGTGAATATTCAATAACGATGGAAGAGATATGAACTACTTGATACTGTGAATAATAGCTGGCAATTTTTTAGACCTAACAGTTACTTTACAAATGCTAGAGAGGAAACATCTACTACAGAAAGAGTGTAAGACGCATATGAAACTTCCATCGTGAGCAGATGCCGACGGATGCCAGACTCTGATTCTAATTTGAATGCATTAGGCCTGTTTGGCTTAAATAAGGAATTTAGAATGCCTTTTTTTAAACAGAACTTGCTTCGTGCCAGGCTGCAAAACGGGGTATGCGTCTACGAGGACCCAAAATAGGAGACCGGACGATACTCAAAAATTGTGTGAATACATCCTGCGTATGGTACTACATTTTTATCCACTTCATCATGATTACTGGATAGTAAAACCGGTAAAACGTGTTTATTTACAATCTGTAGACCGTGTTTACATTTGAGCTGCCGTTTTTCATCACTAGGCGGCGCCATAATCCACAAATGTGTTTGTTTACGGAACTCTAGGCAATGGTTTTTGACGACGAGTCAACAGTCCATATGTATATTCATGGTTTCGACATACAGTATCATTTCCAAAGTCCATATCTCTTTTGTTTAGTGTCCTTATGTGCTCGAGCTGTGAGATGGGTGGGGGGAAGTGGAATAGATAGAAAGGGGGTTAGAGGCCATTGGTTCGTTAGGAGGGAAGGGGGATACCAGTGCGATTAACTACTTTATCACCAGGATAGTACTTCGTAACCTTTTTGGTTTACCGTCGTTAGGAGGGAGGGAGGGGTCCAAGTTTGGAATGTAATGTATAATGCAAAAAATTATTTCATGGTTCTCGTTTCCAAAAAGTTAAGTCTGAGACTGTAACTTATATTGTACATTAAGGTGGCTGTATACCGCAGCCGAAAATGCTATCGCAGGCGTTAACGAGCTTTTGCTTTACGATACTGTTATTGCTCACTTAAGAAAGTATGTTTACACAAGCCTCAAGAATAAGGAATATTATTTGTAATAAGTATTATTACTTTATTCCAATTTGCTTTGTACACAATTATGAAAACGACCACGGATGGAACGTGAATTTTTCGAAAATTGGGTGATCGCCGTGACGCGTACAACTTATATGTCTAAAAATCATTTCACTTATTGTAAGTAGAGCTCCTTCTCTTCTGTGGAGAATCATTAAAATGTTGAGTATTGGGTGTCATAACGTCACAGCGAACATTCTTGTGAACCCATACAACGAACTTTCAACTGTTCCATCAGTTGCGCTGTTGTCCGGGGCGCGGGGAATGGAGGGGAATCTCTCCTAGGCTGCGGTGGAAGTCAGCACTAAAAAGGCGTTTACGGCCAAGCCGAGCCTAGCTGTGTACAGAACCTTTTAGGTGGCTCTGGTCTGACTTTGTAGTTGACATGAAAACAGTATCCATAGTTTTGTTTTAAAGCAGCAGTTAAAAACAGTATTAAGTGCATAAAAATTATGGAAAAATGTATTACATCACTTTTTATAACGCAACGAAACGCCATAAACTTCTCTATCAACTTGATTCCGGTAATTTGGAAGTCCCTAGAGACTCGAAGGCTACACGCTGGGCTTAGGTTGCTTGAAAAATTCAGAACTGGTGTGTTTCACAGCGACACAGAGAATATTGTCGTGCATCCCTCACAGCATCTCTAGGTCTGTCAGAAGCGATTAAATAAGAGATATACATTTCCCAACAGATCAGATCAGATTCAAAAACTCGTTCTTTCCGCGAACAATAAGCGACTACAATAAAAATTGAGATCCCCTAAATACACTCCTATAATGCATGTCATACATTTCACCTCCCAAAACTTTATCCTTTACACGGCTGGAATCCTAACACCCCCTGCTACACGCCAATGCGGTGGCTCGCAAAGTAGTATAAATATGTAGATGTAGATTTTCACAGGCATTTGGAGGGTGTGATTTTTCTTTCAAAACATGTTCAACGTTGAGCCAACGAATGCTGTCAAATCGTAAGAACTGAAGCTAATTACATATGTTGCCTACTAAATGATTCAACAGTAAAACGATAGTTGCTTTAAGTGGTTTTAATACTCAGTTCTGCATAATTAGCCGTTTTGTAATATTTACATATTTTTATGGGCCGTATTTATAGTCGTTACCTGGGTGTCCCCAAGGTGTGAGGGAACCCCTTGTCTCAGAAATGGTATTCATAGTCGTTACCCAGGGGACTGTTGTCCCCTAACCCTCCCCCAGGCCGTCGAATTCCTGGGTAAGGCATGAAGCTTACCCAAAGCTACCCTAACGCAGTACTGCTGCCCACGCGTGGGATGAATTGATACTACTGTACTAATGGCAGAACACGATAATATCAACAACTTTCCATAGTAACATCTTCTGTTTACAAACACGGGTACTTATTGAACCATCCTCGTTTTCCTCACCATTCATATTACATAAATATTCAAGTAATATTGTAAACATTCTCTCATATTCCTTCAATCATTTTTCATCAACATTTTGTAACAGTATACTGTATTATTGTTTATATTGTGCTTGGTTACGGCGAACAATGAGCCTCGAATACATCGAGAACCATTCAGCGGAACCGTTCATATGTACTTTTCCGCGGGATTGTTGCCAAATCTCTTACCCATGCGTCGCCTGGCTGGGTGTCACCCAGGTAAGGTTTATGAATCGCTCAGCGCAGGGTACCGCTAGATGTTACCTGGCTAGGGGATACCCAGGTAACCCCTAGGAATACGACTATGAATACGGGCATAAGTTTTGTTAAGGGTATTATAGGAAAGTCCACGAATAAAAAAGTCAAAGAGAGATGCTACTTCCCTCTGGTTAGGCCACACCTCGAATACGCCGGGAGCATTTGGGACACTGGTCATAAAGATTTAACCAAAAAAATCAATAAAAATACAAAGAAAAGCCACATGCTTCATTAAAAACTGCCATGAGCGAACATATAGTGTTTCTACAATTTTTGCAGGGATTAAGGTGGGAGCCCCTAGAGACTCGTAGGCTACGCGCTTGGCTTCGGTTGCTTGAGAAATTTCCACTTCGTCACACAGTCTCATAACTTGTCTCAGAAATGGTATTCATAGTCGCTACCATGAATATATATTATGGATTCGGATGTTTGGCATTGTTGCCTAGGCTACGTGTTGCCTAAATTTCCACTTTTAGTTCACCCAGTCCTTGGTGCCACTTCGATTAGAGTATTTTCTGTTGTTATTGTAAATAGTCGTAGTTAATTGTTGCTAACGTCAGACTGTGGTGAATATTCAATGAAGATGGAGGAGATATGAATTAATTGATGCTTATAATATATCTTGATATCCTTGTGATCTAAAATTTACTTTTTAAATGCTAGAGAGGAAATATCTATTACAGGAAATCAGTAAGAGGTTAATGAAACGTTCATCGTGTGCCGAATACGTTGTTTGCCAGAATCTGATTATAATTGGAATTAATCCTGTTTTGCCTAAATAAATAATTCAGAATGTCTTGTTTGAACAGAACTTGCTTCGTACCAGGCTGCAAAACAGAGTATGAGGACCCAAAATAGGAGACTTGGATTGAAAAATAAGAATCTGCTCAAGGTGGCGGTAAGTGCATTCATTTTTACCAACACTGCAATGATGGCCATTGGGAATACTCATGAAGTCACCTCGCATTATTATTAAATTTCCGTGTAGCGATATTCACGAAGTGCTAAGAAGCTAATTGTGCATTTGTATAATTAAATTTGTGGAGGAATTAAATATATCTGCAGACCGGACGATGTTAAAAAAAGGGTATAATTACGTCCCGCGTGTATTACTACATTTTTTTATCCACTGCATTATGATTACTTCTAAGTAAAAACCAATGTTTATTCATGGCAAAACCGGTAAGACGTGTTTATTTACAATCTGTATTTACATTTGAACTTCCGTCTTTCATCACTGGGCGGCACCACTTTCCAAAGAGTTGATTGTTTACGGAATTCTAGACAACAGTTTTTGGCAACGAGATCCCAATCCATAATATATGTACATTCATGGTCGCTACCCAGGGGATAGCCGTCCCCTAACCCTCCCCCAGGCCATCGATTTCCTGGAAAAGGCATGAAGCTTACCCAAAGCTACCCTAACGCAGTACTGCTGCTCACGCGTGGGACGAATTGATACTACTGTACTAATGGCAGTACACGATAATATCAACCACTTTCCATAGTAACGTCTTCTGTTTACAAACACGGGTACTTATTGAACCAATCTCGTATTCCTCACCATTCATATTACATAAATATTTAAGTAACATTGTAAACATTCTCTCATATTCCTTCAGTCATTTTTCATCAACATTGTGTGACAGTATACTATATTATTGTTCATAGCGTGCTTGGTTACGGTGAAAAATGAGCATCGAAAACATCGAGAACCATTCAGCGGAATCGTTCGTGTGTATTTTTCTGCGGGATTGTCGACAAATCTCTTACCCAGGCGTCCCCTGGCTGGGTGTCACCCAGGTAAGGTTTATGAATCGCTCCTTGCATGGAACCCATGGGTGTTAACCTGGCTATGGAATACCCGGAAAACCCAGAGGAATACAACTATGAATACGGGCAATAATGTATTTCAAACACCCTGCCGTCTCGGGCCTCGGTTCTCCACTGTTTCCCTTTAAAAATATTGCAGAGGCCGTGCGAAGTACCGACTTAACGAAAATTCTGTTAGAATCTAGATTTCCGATCCAATCTCCCGCTTTTGAAGTTTAATTTTATCGCCAAACGCGAGTAACACGAGACCTTTAAAATCTCCGATATCATTCCGCGGGTCTCTCTTGAGTGATACACTATCATTTTCTCTCCCGGAAAAATGATTCGTGTTTGTTTCTCTGTTTTTACTTTCTTATTTGATGCTTCAAAAACAAAGGAAGAAGCTTTTTTCCTTGCAACAAGAGGGCAGGCTGATTAAATTACTGCCCTCCTTACGTAGTCTCAAAAAAAATACTCCCCGTCCATTCGCATTTTCAGTGAGAAAAATTTCAGTTCACTAAACAAAGAAGAAACCTTTTTTTCCACGTATATTTTCTGTTTTCATTGCGGGAACCGTGATTGCATTGAGCCCTTTTCAAGCTCCTTGCCCGGCTGATGTTTTTCTTTTAAACTTCAAAAGGTTGAATCGTATTATATCCTTTAAAAATACAGTGGAATCGCTTCGATTTTCACTCAGCCATTATTTTAAAAGCTTTCCATTAAAAACGTTCCTTGTGTGTGTTGGTGGCGGTGAAAAGATAAGCTTCTGATTTCCTTTGAAAATTAATCGGTGGGGAACAGCGTGTACGAAACAACGGCTCGGAAAGTTTATTTGTTTTCTTTAGTGTTAAGGGGGCCAGGGATCAATCCTAGGCGATGGTAATACGTGAATTGTGTGAACGTTCTGCAATTATAAAGTAAGGATGGATTCATTTACATTTTTCATTGATGTATATTTGTGTCATACGAGCATTCACATACTTTCTTGTCTCGCTGTTAAAAGAATCAACATAGGAATTACCTCTTGTGCTCCTATTGTCGTGCAGGAGCGAGTTTCATGATCACAATTAGGTTAATATCGAACCGTTGAGGTATATGAGGAGGACATTACTTCCCGTATTCACAGTCGTATTTCTAGGGGTTACCTGGGTATCCCCTAGCCAGGTAACATCTAGCGGTACCCTACGCTGAGCGATTCATAAACCTTACCTGGGTGACACCCAGCCAAGCGACGCCTGGGTAAGAGATTTGGCAACAATCCCATGCAAAAATACATATGAACGGTTTCGCTGAATGGTTATCGATGTTTTCGATGCTCATTTCTCACCGTAACTAATCACGCTATAAACAATAATACAGTGTACTGTTACAAAATGTTGATGAAAAATGATTGAAGGAATATGAGAGAATGATTGCAATATTACTTAAATATTTACGTAATTTGAATGGTGAGGAATACGAGGGTGATTCAATAAGTACTCGTGTTTGTAAACTGAAGACGTTACTATGGAAATATGTTGATATTATCGTGTACTGCCATGAGTACAGTGGTATCAATTCGTCCCGCGCGTGAGCAGCAGTATTGCGTTAGGGTAGCTTTGGGTAAGCTTCATTCCTCACCGAGGAAATCGACGGCCTGGGGGAGGTATAGGGGACGGCAGTCCCCTGAGTAACGACTATGAATACTATTTTTGAGGCAAGTGGTTCCCCAAACCCGGAGGACACGACTATGAATACGGCCCTAAGTAATTAAAAATGTAGCCTGACACCCGAAATAACGGCCGCATTGGTTATCCCTGCTCTTCTATTATTTTCCTTTGGTTTTACGCGACAGATTGGACGAAATGGCGGATTTAAAGCAAAAATGGCCACCATCTGTTCGAAATTTAAGGGAAATAACTTTTTAAACATGTGTTTGCAATTTAATTTTATAGATTCAACATGGAATAACCACAGAGTCCCCCGGGTATGCAGATTATTATTATGAATTCAAATAAATAAATAAATAAATAATTCATCGGTGAATCCATATGAATGACGTAAGTGTATGCCGATTCCAAGTAAGTTATCGATGTGATATATCGTAAAATTGCAAAATTATTGCCTCAGCCCGTAGGTGCTAAAGGAAGTACGGGGTTATCAAAGATGGCGGGCTGGCCACGCCCAGGTTACAGCTTCTAGCATCGGCCTCTATTCGAAGCGCGAAAGGCTAATTGAATAATGAATGAATTTGGGAGAGATATTACCTGTTCGTTTTTACCGGATGCTCTTATTTATATGACTTCCCGCGAAAATTGTGCAATAAATTTTAAAGAGCGAAGAGCAAGTGGTAAAGGCGAATGAGTCACCGAATTTAAGCGACGTCCTATTATGGGCTTCATCGGGAAAACGGATGGATTTTTATTGCGTCGTGAGGAACCATTGAGGTTGACGGAGATGGTATTATGTAATCAAACTGTCGCCTTACTACCGGAAAAAACAACCAAATTTCTTATCCCTGCTCTTTCCTTACTGTCCTATGGATAGCACGACGGAATGGACGAATCAGAGGATGTATAACTAGAATTAACACCATATGTTTAAAATTTGAGGCAAGCAACTCTTGAAACATGCATTGATTGCTTAGTGCTATGGATTCCGCTCGATTTTTCAATAGTTTGCATCGGGAATGCGGATTATTATTAGTTAAAATTAAAAATAAATGCAATATATGCAAAATATGCAATGAGAAGCTTGCTTAAGCAGAAGGAAAATGCTGATTTTTAATAATTAATCTATGCAAAACATCGTAAAATTGCAAAGCTAGTGGGTCAGCCCGTACTGCTTCATACACGCCCTCCTGTTTTTAAGACTCATTCCTAAGAGTCATTTAAGACTAATATTCCTCCTCCTAAGAATTTCCTCAATCACATTCAACCACAACTTTCTCGGCCTACCTCTTCCTCTCGCACCATTCATTCTACTCTCATATATCTGTTTCGTTATTCGACTCTCATCAATTCTCTCAACGTGGCCAAACCAACGAAGCACACTCCGTTCATATATGTCCATTACTGGAGCATTTAACCCACATTCATTTATTACCCATGCGCATAACTTCCAAATATACATTCCGTCAAAAACTTATAAAGCACTCGGCAATGATTGCTTTGTTTTAACCTTATCAAACAGCTTAGAGCATGGTGGATGCTCGCACGAACCTTTATGTATAATTTCAAACGGAGTAATGGATCATGTCCCCCAATATGAGTACTCTGCGGCGATATTTCCCAACCATATACGTCACGGTGAACACTGTTGCTGATCAGATGACAAACGCTTCGCAAAAAAAATACAACGCGACAAAAGCAACTCCCGAAGAAGTTTCTGGGCTCAGGAAATATGAGAGGTTTCCATAAAACATTAATTGTCACAGAAACTTAATCAAGTCGAAACAACGAAGGCGCTGCTGGGGTTTCTTGAAAACCACTTTCCGGTTTTCTTTCTCCTTTCCTTGGTTCCTTGAAGAACTTTGTAACAATTAACACCCGGTAGACCGCAATTTGATGAAACTGGTCGCGTTACAAAACATTCCTCGAAAGTTTTAATGCCTCCGCTGAAATCAAGAGTTTTCACAAGATAGAATGACAAACAGTTTAACTCGGCAGTCCGCACACCGCAAACACATTTGTCAAATATTTTCAGTCGCTATTACTTGACATTTAAAATAGTAAATGCCAGCGAATTTTTTCAGGCTACCGTTAAAAGATTATGTATCTCGTCATTCATAATCCAATCATTGTTTTGATAAAAGAGTTGCTTGGAGACACAAGACCATTTTGTTTACTCTAACTGACTGATTATTAAGGCCGTTTTACACGGGGCACGAAATTGCACAACTCAACACTGCATTAATTCCGCAATCTGCCGTGCAATAATTATTGCGAAAACGAATGCGTGACTGCTTTACACGGTGGTCGTAAGCATGCATTCATTCGTGAATTCCAGTCGTCTGATAAGTACGCTAAGAGCGAGTGTTTTGTTCAAACAGGAGAGATACGATATTCTGTACGCGACGTTGTTGACATTCAGTGAAAAATAAGGTTGTGGTGATTGTGGGATTCTGTGATATTGACATTGAGTCACTCTCTCTCTCTCTGTGAGTAAAATAATGGATCAGGAGGAGGCTGCATTGATTGCTGCAGAGCTAGCTGTTGTGGGAATTATGATCGGGGACGCAGAGCTCATAGAAAGTCGTAACTGTAGGAGAATAGCCAGAAGAGCACTTTGGATGCAGGAGTGGATCCGTAAGCGAGAGGAGGGAACGGGCATTCTTAATATGGTCCAACAGGAGCCGGCTGTAGAAGACAGGAATGGCTACCGCAATTTTATGCGGATGACAGAGGAACAATTTAACGAGCTATAAAATATCTAAATAAATAACAATATAAGTAACTGCAAATATCCTCCCACACAAAGATGAGAGATGACTTCTTCACACTCCCTACTGTAAACACCCATCGCTCAGGTTATCGAACCTTTTCGTCAGTCAAATTCCCGTGAACTTGATGTCGTTAATTCTGCGACCGCTAGATGGAGTGCTATTCGTACAAATTGCAAGAATGCGACCACCGAATTAGAGCAGGGGCTATTCTGACGTCTCGCATTCATGCATTCGTGCATGCGTTCTTGAATTTCGCCGCTTTACACGGTGCATTTTGAAATTCACGATTGCACATGCAGTAGCTCGTGCAATTACATGCCCCGTGTAAAACGGCCTTTATGCGCGTTAGCAATTATTCATAGGCCAAACTTTCATCAGTTTTATCCGACTCTAGGAGAATGGATCGACTATTCGAAGCTATTGACTATTGGTGACTAAGTTATGTAACTCGTAGGTGTGTTCCTGCAAGCCGAATATTTTTATGAGATCTATAAATTTATGAATCTCATTGCACTTTTTTCCATAACTAATGTTCTTGCAACCGGCCATGAGTCATACAAATATCATATTTCACACTTAGTCAAAAATTCGAATCCTTCGTTATGCTTTTAACCTTCCCTACATTGTTCGCGAATCGCAGTTTCCGATGGAACATTCATTCGGACGCAGGTGTGTTTATGGAGGGGGTGTGGAGCCCCTAAATCATATTCCTCACGCGCGACACACGTGTTCGGCAAATCACGACCTCTCCCGACAGCGAGCCGCGCCGCTTCAGATCGACATCATCACTTGGGCCGCTGCCACCTCTTGTCGCATGGCAGCGGATGTAGACGGAATATCCGACATGGAGGCCCATAAGACGGCCGCCTAATTATGCATGATGCATATTCATTCTCTGCCAAACTTCTGGTCCATTTCCTGTCCAAATCGACACGACATCGCTGTCAAACCTGTGGAGGTTGCTTCTATGTCTTGTCAGCCTAAGAAGTCGCTGGAAACTTCGTGTTCCCAATTTCACAACACGTATTTCTTCGCAAATGGGGGCTCATAGAGCTAGCAATGAGCACACTACATTGGCTCCCGCATGGCAAAGAGACTGACCAATAAAAGATCGTAGGCTTTCCCGGCGAATAATATTAGTAAAATCTTCTCGGTTTTGGCACCGGATAAGGCTATCAAAGGCCAACGATTCTACGAGAAACTCTCTCATCGTCATCAGGCCTAAGACTGATTGTCGAGTTAGGTGCATGCTGGGCATAGTCTCGATCATGCGCACTCCATCAATTTTAACGGCGCCAAATTCCTCTGCCGGTCATATGGATACTTGGATCGATTAATGAAAGAGGCAATCGAAATCAGTCCGGAGGAGAAAAAGCTTAATCGAGACTCGGGGCAGAACATCAGCCAAATATGGAGACCGTTACTCGATAAAATACAACGGTCGCGGAGACAATTCAAATTCCAACCGCCATAAGCGAATTTTGAATTGGCCGGTCAACAATGGGTCTCAGTGATTTATAATTTTCCCGGTGTATTACTTTGTGACTGGGCCTACCCCGGAAGGGAACGGTGTGATATGTATGTATGTGCAGTGGAAAAATTAATTAAATTTTTCTTTGAGACCGGCCTGAAAGTAATGATCTTTGGACAAAAAAGGAGACAGTCATGATTTTTTTAGAATACTATAAAATCTGCAAACCTAACAATTTTTTAGGGCGCTGCATAGTTTCTTGATCATTCCTCGTTCAGGAAGGGGCAAAGTTGAAGGAAAGATTGTAAAACTACTTAGCATCAGCTTACACAAAAGCACCGAAGCTTGGTAACATAAAAATGTTGCCTTTTCCCTACCTGCATTTGGGTTAGCGTACCGCAATTTTGGGATTATAGGAGTAAAAAAACATAAATTTTTAACCATATACTCGCGTTGATCATTATTTTCGAGTAATATATTTTTCTCTCGAATAGCCTATTCTCTTACTGTTCGCCACCACACTTTATCATTAACTGGTCGGAAGAAATCTTTCCTGGAGCATTCCAGGATTGCACTACGTAAAATGACGGAAATCGCCAATTTTGGCTTCTGTATATGTTCTCTGGTATTTCTCAAGGTAATTTTAATTTAAAAAAATGTTTTGTTTGGATGGAAGCGTATCCTTGATCCGAGTTTGTCGTCACTTCCGGTTTTGTGCAATACATTTTTTTTTGTTTTTCATCGATTTTTTTTACTTCCAATTGAAATGTGGAAAATTTTGTGACCGCCACCAGAACCCGCTCGCACTTGGGGTTTGTTTTGTTTTTTTTGTTCCGTTATCTACTCACCCTTATTTTTACCCTCACTTTTTTCCCTTTCGCGATATGGAAACGGGACGAGATGACGAAAACTTATAGTGGTCGGAGGATCGGAAGACAGCCCGAATGAATGGCCGAGAGGACTTTTTTTTTTTTAATATTATTATACTTTTTTGTTCCGCGGCGGTAGTTTTGCCTGAAAGACACAGTCGCGGCGGAAATAAATGAAGAGGAACAAGCGAATGAACACTGCGCGCGCGCACTAAGCGAAATTCCGAGTTTTTTTTCCCTCTCTTTCGTCCCTCTCTGCCCATTCGTCTCTTTATCTCTTCATCCCCGCCGAAAAAGCCTTCTCTGGTCCTCGTCACCGAAAGAGGCAGAGAC
Organism: Ceriagrion tenellum; assembly: GCA_963169105.1. Taxonomy (NCBI): domain Eukaryota; kingdom Metazoa; phylum Arthropoda; class Insecta; order Odonata; family Coenagrionidae; genus Ceriagrion; species Ceriagrion tenellum. Next base: position 128,258,929 of record OY720636.1, on the reverse strand, counting down.
AGAGAGATACGGACGGAAGGAGGAGCCCCAGCGAGCGTTTTGTTAATTGATGTGACAGTGGAGCTACGAGGCTATAAAATTAGAACATGAGGTGGGGGGAGGTCTGGTTGCGCAGGCTGTCCAACCCGACGGAAGTTTTCATCGTGGGCGTAGTGAGAGGGGGGGAGGGGGGTAAAAAATAAAAAGCTTTTCTTGACCACAATGCGGATAAATTTGGTTTGTCGTCTCTTTGCTGTTCTCTACGATTGAAAATGTTCTGGGAAAACATATTTTTTCATGCTCGCGACGTGGTTTGGCCGCATCTCATTGTCTGTTTAATTCGTTTTTTGTACAGTTTTGATAACCGAATGGATTGTGAATATTTAACGACCGCTCGGTGCACAAATGCGTGCTAAATTTTCAAGCTCGATTGAAGCTTTAAGTCATTTAGTAATTGTTTGAATCCCCGCCGGTATATGCACGACTCAAGGCAGCTTGAGTATCATATTTTTAGTACATTAGTATTTTCGTTTAAATGAACTCTGTTAAATTCAATTCACTGCCCCACCAAGAATAATGCTTTTGAATGAACGTCGAAATTTCACTCTTGAAGATTTTTTCAACTTGGCTCACGCCAAGTATTTTCCTGTTTTCAAATGTTTATTCTTGAGTGCCCTGTCGTTGAAAAATTCAGTTAATCTTAGTTTATCTCAGTCGGTCCAAAATTAACTTATCCCTTAATTAAAGTCATCACGTTCGGTGCCCGATCTACCTCGCGGCCCTGAGACGGCTACTGTTTTGAATCCATTATTTCCTCTGTGTCGGTCCTGATACATTCAGTACTTATTATGTATTTGGAAATATCTCGCCTCATTTTGCGTGTGATATGTGAGTTGGTATTATTGTAAATTGTTAAATCAATGTATTAACAGTTGGAACTGTGAATTAATTGTTTAAACTGTGTATTAATTGTTGAAACTATGTATTAATTGTTGGAACTGTGTTATAACTGTTGAATGCAGATTCTATTGAGATAACGCTCTGAATATTTGAACCATTAATCGCATTAATCGAATAGTTTGTTTCAGTAATTTAATTGCTGATCGATAAAGAGTTATTAGTTATTTTCCACTCTTTTTACCTTGTTCTATTTCCCAAAAGAGTGGAAAATAAATAATTATAGATCATCATTATTATGGTCGAATCCCATAATCTTGCGTGGCCTACAGTTGATTCACAATATTTAACAAATATTTAACAACTCGTATTATGGAAACCTATTTTTCTTACCCCCTCAAACTCACTGTTGTACAAGCAAAAAGCTTTGTAGACCAATGAAATTCAAAAGATTAGTTGTTGAAGGGGGTGATTATTGTTGGCCTGCAGCCTTATTTTTATTCTGGCCTCGGCTGATTTTATTTCATTCAAAGACCTTCGCCTGTCTGCCGATTCTTTTTACTCTAGTTGTTACGCAATTCTATTGAAATACGACTACTTGTCTCTCCTTAAATTATCCCCGTTTTCGTTTTACATCTAATTATACTGGAGCTATTTTTTTCTCCTGCATTTTTTTACGAAGCAGGCTCCACGCACATCCTTTCATTCACTGCAGCACTTCTGTTTGATTCATTTTTACTCTTTTCTATATAAGTAATCATTCCAAGCTCTAAGAAATATGGAGGCAAGACATGCTCACCGAAATTAATTCTGCTCGAAGAAGAGATCATTTTATATTTTGACAGTCGATTTTTAAAATTTCACGCTAAAAATACGAAAAAACCCAGCAATATTAAAAGGGCCTTTAATGGAAATTAAATGTTTTTAACATAACTATCCTTGGAATAAAGCTGACGCTGAAAATTTGGAATTATATTTGAATATATAAATGTAAAAAATATATGTGTGAAATTGTGATTTATTAACTTCATTACAGTATAATATTTTGCGAAATATGAAAATGGCTAATTTATATTAATTTAATTGTTGTCAACCGGAATTGTTACATATTTAATTACTGCTTAAAGTTGTCGTTAAATTTGTTGATGCTTCAATACTACTTATCTCAATGGCAGGTAGATTCCCCATGCCACAAATTTTGAGTTCATACCTCCGGTTTAATACCTGGTTGTAAATCTCCTTTTTCTTATTGCAAAGCCCTGATGATGCCAAGAAAATTTTGCGAAACGTTGGCTATGAGAGAAATACATAATGAACTACAATTCAAGAATCTTGTCGTCGTGTATATTATAAATTGGTCGAGAAAGTTATAAATGTTTATTTTAAATTTGAATGACAGGAAGTGGCTCTCTCCGCGTTGTTTCCCAGCCCCCGTTTAATTCTTAACGTGCACTTCCATCCGCGGGTCAAGCCAAGTATTCTAGTCTAGGATAGAATCTTCACCTTTACGTTTATAAAGTATTGAAATTTTTCTACCTCAGAAGTGGTAGTAAACCTAAGGTAGAACCAAAAGCCAATTTATACACTCTAAGATCTACAGCAACGTAAGTTTTACCCAAGCCCAATTTGTCCATGTTTAAAGGCTCATTTATCTATATGGGGCCAAAATTATTTCATAGGTAATCAGATGATATGGGAGATACAATCAGTTTAATATCATTATTGAACAGAGCAAAAAGATGGTTATTTGATGTTAAAAAACCTAGATGTGTTTTATTGTCAATAATATGGTTAACACCCGCTATAAAGTGTATGCACGACCCGGTTGAGATTAAACGAAAAACTATTACCTTTTTAAACGTACATATATCTGTTTACGTATCTGGTCTCAGTTTACTCATGTCTCTATTGTCAGAAACGTAAATTGTTTATGAGGTATCCCAAGTGCAGGAAATGCCTAAAAGGGATTCCTAATTTATTCTTTTATTAATTGAAATGTTAAGGTGTACATGTAAGGTTCCTTCAGTGGGTAAATAAATTTATTGTTATTAAAATGAGAAAAATCAGAATGTCCACGAGGCCATAAAATTAGTGTGCATGCATGGTTAAAGAAAAGTGTCTCCTAGTAAATAACAGCATTAGTATTGAGACTAGGAAGAAGTTCCCGAAAAGTTTTGTATGGAGTGTGCTAACATATGGATGCGAGGCATGGGCACTAAGGAAGAGTGAAGTGATTAAACTTGAAGCTGCAGAAATGCGGTTTTGGAGGAGGATTACAAAAACTAGGTGGACCGACAGGAAAACTGATGAGCAAGTACTAAATGAAGTCCATACGGAAAGAGAAATATTGGAAACAATTAAAGCAAGAAGAAAAGCAGAGTTCATCGGACACTTACTCAGGCACAACAACTTCCTACATTATATTACGGAAGGAAAAATTCTAGGCAAAAGACAGAGAGGACGACCGAGAACTTCGTACTTAAAAGTATTGGCGATGGAAATGGGATGCACGTCGTACAATGAAATGAAGAGGAAGGCTGAAGAAAAGAGATTGTTGGAAGTCGTGGCTGCAACAAGGATGACCTTTAAAAGGGAAGAAGCATGGTTAATGACTCGGTTGTATCGTAGACTGGGTTTTGTTAGATCAAGAGGATTAAGGAAAGTTTACCAAACAAAGTGTAACACAAAAAAATAGACAAAGTACAAAGAAAAGCAGCACGCTTCGTTAAAAACTGCTACGAACGAACATGTAGCATTACACAACTGTTTGAGGGATTAAGGTGGGAGCCCCTAGAGACTCTGAGGCTGCACGCTAGGCTTAGGCTGCTTGATAAATTAAGAACTGATATTTATCAGAGCGACACAGACAATATTATAATGACGCCTCACTACATTTCTAGGTCTGAAAGATGCGATAAAATAAGAGAGATACTCTGCCGAACGGATAGGTACAAAAACTCATTCCTTCTGCGAATGATAAGCGACTACAATAAAAATTGAGCTCCACTAAATACACTCCTATAATATATGTCACCATTTCATCTCCCAAAAACGTACATCTTCACACGGCTGGTGGCCTACCACCCCCTGCCGTACGCCCAAGCGGCGGCTCGCGGGGTATTATTTAGATGTAGAAGGAGAACGATCTGGGCACGCAAATAGAGAGACAAGAGCGCATTTGAAGTCTATGGAGCGCTTTCCAGAGCGGTGGGTTGGGTGGACAACGCAACGGTTTATCAAGACCCAGGGCCAGGTCTGGTCGTCACGGACGCGGCGGCGCTTTGTCGTGGGGACGGCGCGTGGTGATGGTTGCCAAGGGAGGGGGTGGAAACTGGGGAAGGGGGGGTGGTCGGAGGGAGGGTCCATTGTCGTCGGGTCCGGCAGTGAGCACGCCAGGAGGGAGAAGATATGGCGCGGAGACAAACGGCGCTTTTTTGTAATCAACAATTTATACGTTCATCAGGGGTAAAAAAAAAGAAAATTCTACGTGATGAAATTAGAAAAAAAGAAATGAAATGGAGCCGCCTTAGATACAAGCCTCTTTACGGTTTGAGAGGACTGATGGGTATAAGAAGTCTTATAAATAAGCTGTAGAAGGAACTTTTAAATTATAGATGAAAGTTTAGTCTCCCTTCTTAGAATAGTACATCATTTTGAGAGATGAAAGGAAGGCAAGAGTGATAGTCATGGAGCGTTCATGAATGGAGTTCTTGTGGTCACGGTCCAGCAGGCGTGCGCTTGGTTACGAAACCAGTGAGATGATTAAATAAGGCGGAAATAGTGCATCTTTTTGTCATTTCCTTCTTATCAAGTTTGGATTGGAAAGTTGATTGAACCGGGATATTGTCTCTGGTAAAATCCAAACGTTTATTCTCTATGAAAATTACGGTTTACCGACTAAATATTGAATGAAATATGCCCATTATCTTTAGGAAAACATTCCAATGATCTTCAATTTAAACCCGATTTATCCAGCGTCCACAGTGGAGTTTGTTACACAGGAGCACAGTGGAGTTGATAAATTCAATTTAGGGTATCTTCTAAGTTTTTGATTGTTTTCGACATATATTTAACATTTATCGTTGACCTCTAGGTAAGAATACAGCGATTGTCTTAAGCATATGGAAGCTATTCAACCAGGAAAACGCTTGATAATTATAAGTAATGCTAACCTGCTTTGAGCCAGTGTCTAATGGTCTTTATTTGACTCTATATTTAAAATAAAAATCAACTGTTAAATTTCCATATGCATTTCGGCCATGTTCTTTATTTTTCAACTACTTTAACTGTACGCCAATATTGAATCTGCATAACTTAAGTAAATGAGAATATTCATGGCTGTAAATGCACTTATTATTAATTAAGACCTAATTTTGGTGGAAAATAAAATGAGGAGTCTAGAGACTCGTTTCCAGGTTTCCAGACCAGGTTTCGAAGGCTTCTAGTCTTTCCTGGTCAGCTTTTCTAATAGTCCACGCTTCCGATCCTTAAGAGTACTACGCTCCACACGAGCGTTTTCACATACAGTTTCCTGATTTGTATTCCTATCTTCTTTGAACACAGCAGTTGTCTTCTTCCCATGAACGCCTTCTTAACTTGCGTTATTCTCCGCTTGATGTCCGTTGTACTTCTTCCGTCCCACGTTAAGGTACTTCCGAGGTAGGTGAGGGAACACAAGGCCGCAATACACTAGGGTATTTGAGGGAATGACCCAGTGGAATTTTTGATAAATAAATAAATAATTAACCTGAACAAAAACCTATGCTTCGGTTGAGATACATCACCAGCAATACGCTCATTCCACCCGACTCCGCGTTATGTCGCCAGAATCATTTGAATCTGTTCATTGGAAATACTACTTTTCTTTTAATCTTGCTCTATATATCGTGAACATCTATTTCACGTCGGTACGGTAAACGCGATTTATTTATTGTAAGTTTTTGATACATGGAATGCACTCGATACTCCCAGATGTTCGACCTCGCATACATTATTTACAACGTACGATATGGCCAATTTTGGTGACAATTCTGACATCAATTTTGGCATAGCCCTATGAGCCCTTCTCCACAGTCGTTGCGTCGATGTTTTGTAATCGGACATCGATGCTAATATAAGTAGCTCCGTCCTTCTTCGATCAAGTGAATGCCGTAATACGATAAGGATATCACTGTTGTTATGCACAGGAATGTTGAGTGCATGCCTGTATATTTAGATGACCTTGTCCACACGACGTTTGCTATCGCCTCAGTCCACACAAAGCCTCGCCTTCTTGACGCCGGCAGTGCTATGGTAAAATAACGAAAGAAAAAACAGAAGAGGTCAATGCGGCGGCATGTGGCGTGAAATCTGTCGCCGTCAAACGATAAAGAGACGATCGCGCCGCGAGAGAAATCAAAACATTTCGGATGAGCATGGATTTACTTAACAACGGTATCCATTGAAAACTTTCCGTCCGATGCAAGTCAAGAAACACCTTACCCTTAAGAGGAGGTCAGATGTCCCGCGAGCGAATGGCCTTCTGGGTAGGGCGACTTCAAACGGATGTCTTTTGAACAAGCCCGACAACATGAGAATCTGAATAATTTGCTCCTTCATGACCCGTATAAACATTTATGCACGTAATTTAAAATAATTTATCACTGCTACGCACTTTATGTAAGGATAAAGAACCGATAATTGACTTAAGGATTACGCCAAGGTCCGTTTTTATTAATCTCTTGTTAATTACTCCCTCAGTATGAAAACTGCCATTAATATGTTCCCCCATAAATAACTCTTGCGTAACATTACAGACAACCTGATGCAATATTCACAACATTTGTTTGAAATGCCGGTGCTGCCAGGAGAAATAAAATCGGGCCCAAGTGTCATTTCAACTTACCGGCTGTACCTTTTCATGGTTTTCATGTCGTGTGTGGCCTACCGTTTATCCGAAGTCTACAGTAACGTATGATATATTGACGAAAGAAGATCAATATTGAAACATAATAAGTATTTCCTGTTGTATTAGGACAAAATTTCATATAGAGAATAAAAACATTTTATAATGTCATTGTTATTGAAAGAAATTGTCGGCCCCGGTGGTGGCGGGGTTAAGTCCTCGCCTGCTAACCCGAGGGTCGCGGGTTCGTTTCCCGCCTGGGTAGAAAGTTATCTGCCCAGGACATGGGTGTTTGTGTCTCGTCCGTTGCACTGTTATCCACCCGACGTATATTGGCACATTGTGCTGTACTCGGGATAGTGAAGATAAGTAAATAAATAAAAACCTGACACTTTTTTGTTTCCATGATCTCCTCTAGCATTAAACTTTCCATTTTTTGCACGCGTTACTAAATGAAAGTTTTCAACCGACTTATTTAAAGTGCCATGAGAAAAATTCGGCCTGGACCGGGAATCGACCCACGGACTTTTGGTTTGCCGGACCAATGCGCAGACCACTACGCTAAGGTTAAGGGAAATGTGTCAATCAGTATAGAAATAGTCAGTGTATTAATTCAGACATATTTCTATAAATAACGCAAAAATAAAATCACGAATATCTTCCAACAAGGAAAAAATGCTTTCCGTCAAAGTTTCTGTTCAAGAAAGATTAATTTTTCGAAACCGCATACATATGAAAATCAATATAATCCCTTTGAAATTAAAACATGGCGGGTAAATTTTATTTTTAAAGAAATTGCGAAAAATGAGATAAATTCGGCCTGGTCCGGGAATCGAACCACGGACCTTTGGTTTGCCGGACCACTACGCTATCCAGGCTTCCTAATTCCTTCCTAATTTTTCTCATGGCAATTTCTTAAAAAATATATATATAATCCCTGCTAAAAAATTCTGTACTGTTTCCTTATAAATACTTCTACAGAAAGACTTAAAATGTTTTGTAGATATTCCTTAAAGTATTGACATGTCATTTTACGGAATTCCCTACGAAGTTCTGCAGAATACTTAAGGATGTTCTGCAGAATACCTTAGGGCCTTCTTCAGTAGATTTAATCATGGAATGGAGTTGCAAAAATAAATTAACATTCTCACCTAACAAAACAAAGATAACTTTGCTGAAAGGAAAACTAAAACGGAAACCTATTATAAAAATGAACGGGCAAACGATTAAGTATGAAAGTGCATCTAGGTACTTAGGTGTCACAATAGGAGAAATGTTGAATTTTGATACACATTTTAACTTAACGATAGCAAAGGCAAAGAAGGCCTTTCAAACTCTGGCTCAGTTAATAAAAATAAATAAGCCCAGAACAAACACCATACTATATACTGGCATAGTAGTACCGATAATAACTTATGGATGCGAAGCCTGGTATGATGTAGTCAAGAATAAAAGTAACTGTATAAGGAAAATAAACAGAGCTCAAAGAATACCACTAATAATGATCTCAGAAGCTTACAGAACAATCTCATCGGATGCTCTGTGCATCATAACAGGCCAACTGCCTATGGATTTAATGGTAAAAGAACGTGCATTAGCACAGAAACTACAAAAAGATCATCTACACTATAAACAAAATAAAAGGGAGATTTATAAAATAATAATAGATGAATGGCAAACCAGATGGGAAAGATCAGACAAAGGAAGGGAAACGTATAAATATTTCCCAAATGTTAAAGAAAGATTAAAACTTAAAAACTTCCATCTTAATCATTCCGCGGTGCAATTTATAAGCGGTCACGGAAATTTTAAATATAATCTGCATCGTTTCAATATAAAAGAGGATCCATACTGCAGTAGTTGCAAAGAAGTTAATGAGGATGCATGGCATGTTTTAACTGAATGCCCCAGGTATGAGGACCTAAGACAGAAAATGAAATTGGAACTTAAAATAAAAAATGAGAACTGGACAAGATCCAACTTAATAAGACACTGGAAAATTTTTAATGAAATAGCAGTTAACATATTAAAAAGGAAAGCGGAACAAGAGACCATAGAGGAGATCACATGCCGATGACCCTAGCTTTCTGCTAGGTGAGGCGGACAGCCGGCTGGTGAAAACCAGATAAACAAAGTGATCCCTGAAATGACTAAACTAGAAAAGAGCGGCTCCCGGTGATAAGCCACGGCTTCATACCGGGGGGGCGGTGGTGGGCCCGCGGGGGGCAACCCCCTAACCGGCTGTCTATTTGACGACTGGGTTGGCGGGAACTACTGAGAGAAAGGTTGTACTCACGCTTTGACCTGGATTGGTCCGAATTGACCCTCCATGGGTGATCCCTGACTCGAGGACGTACTTCGGCAGACCACACGGCGTCAACCCGTAAAGTGGGCCAGAGAGACACCCCATCCCAAATATTTGGGCAACGGGCTCTCTCGGTTCGCAAAGAAGTGCGGTAGGTTTTTGCAAAAGCAAAACCGACGGCTACTCGTCTCTGTTGTTTGGGGTAACCAAACTAATACGAGTACTTCGGGGAGGAGGAGGCCCAATTGAGGTCCTTTTGACCTCAATCCGCCTCATTGGTGTCGGCCTCGAAGGGGCTGCGGTTCCGCTATCCTTCCCTTCCCATCCCTTCCTTCCACCTCTTCCAAGTCCCTGGGTATAAGCGAGAGCTTGCAAACCGGGGACGGAAGTTGTAATCCTGCGGCGAGAGCCGAAATGCCTGTCTATTTGACGGCAGCAAAAATCAGTAGTACAGGCCAGAATTAGTGATATTTCTTGCTTGGCGAAGGTGATTAATTGCTATTATGGTACTAACCGATGCTCAAGCGAAATTTGGTCCAACTTTTTTTTGCCTTACTTGAATAGTTATGAAAATATGCCCTCAGTGACTCTCGACTCGCCCACCAGCCACCTTTAAGTTTAACTCTGTGCAGCAGTGGTGAGATTTCAGTCACAGAAGGATTTATTAGGCTAAATATCCGGAGGAGTTAGACTTCGGGCGGACATGGTGTGGCTGAACCTGTTCGGAGACACGGCAAATTCTCAAACCGTCGAGTATAATGAAGACAGAGCGCAGAAATTCGGGGAAACTTGTATATTTAACTGAATATGGCGTACGCGCCTGGTCACACGCTCCCAGTGTCAATGCGGGTCAACTTCTGCTGAGGCGATATCGCAAGTAGGGGTATATATGCATGAACAGGAGGTCTATTCGGTATATCCTCGGAATTTCCGAGTGTCGACAGTGACGAAATTTTGTCGTCAGAGTCGCGTAAAATTCGAAGGGGAGCATTCGAAAGTTGAGATTTGTCGGGGAATTCGACGTCACATTCACGGATTTACCGAGATTCGACCGCGTCGATTTCTTACTGAATAAGGCCCCAGATATCAAAATGTCCCTCGGAATTGTACGTCCGAGGCGGACGAACACTTATGTAAACGATCGGATAGGTAATCCCTCCGCTTACACATGGAACTCGATTTAAATTAAAGGGATTTAACTTAAACCCCTTCTAGCAAGCTAGTCCGGCGGTCCGTTTTATGCCTGCCCCTCCCAGACTGTGCAGCTGGGTAGGCTCAGCTGTTGTCACCTCTCCACCGCATCTTTTCATCTGTATTCCCTTCTGCGGATGGAAAGACCTTGAACCTCTAATAAGTCGATTCCGTCCTCAGCTGCTGATTGATGAACGGAGGAAACGGACGCGGAGGCATTTTCGCGCCAGACTCAGGAGGCCTATCCCTTAGTTTTTTTGCGCAAGCATAATGTGTTGATGTCACCACGGATGATTCAATCAACGGATTGGTTGAATGCCGGACTCCATTCTCGTCTATTTGACGATAATTCTGATAGACGTCCTGTAAGTGGCGCTTTCTCTCATTCATTTCGGCATTCGGTCCGTTTTTTTGAATTTTACTGTCCGTTCCTTTTTCATGTATATTTTCTTATCCTCTTGACCAAATCTGAATCGTCAAACTAGACTAAAGTATAAACAAATTTGCGTAATTATGATAACTTGTAAATTTGTTATTTCACATATTTATATTTGAAACGAGCCGGGTTGCGTTCAACGTCAAATTCCATAATGTTACGCCTGAAACCAATAATTATATGAAAAATTGGCATTTGTAATTGTCCTTGAGGAATTATTCCCGTTGTTTAAATATCCCCCTCAATCAGTCTTTTAAGGCTGCTAAAGGTAGTTTGAGTGAGTTAGTTCCCTAGTCATAATGGAGGCCATATTCGAATTACACGTATTAATTTCTGCAGCTGTGTGAAGCATGAATAAAATATTGCATTATTAATGGTGTAATAATATGCTTTTATACGACTGAAATTTTTTTTTTAATAAGTAAACAAACACGGTCCCTCTAAGCCATATGGCTTGTCAGAAGGATCCACTACATATACATACAATGCGGCAAATAAAAAAAATGGTGTATACAGAAAACACAAAAAAAACAAGTTACAACATTTTATAACATTACAACTTGAGAACATTCCTAATCCTAAGTAATTAAATAAAAATATCAATACCAGTCCTTAACTTGACTCATTATTTAATGTGGTGCTTTTAGACTCCTTCACAACTTAGTTTTTTGCGATTCTGGAAAAAATTGCAGTGCCAATAATATTTATTTTAAAAATTAGTTTATAAAGTGGAGACTACTCGATGTTAATTTTTTGACGAGATCTAGTAGTTATTAATCCCTCTTTTATAAAAAATAAGTTCTCTCTGGAGTGCATACAAGTACCATTTATCATGTAATAGGCTTGGTATTTTACATTAAAAACTCTCGGAAATGACTCCGGTAAGGGTTACTACCTCATGAGGATCCCAAATACTGGCGGCGTATTCCTGTTGGGGTCTAACGAAGGAGAAGTAGCTGATTTCTCGTACTTGACCATCGTACTTTTCAAGTACTCTTTTAACAAATCCCAATTTACGATTAGCTTGACCAGTTTTTTCCCGAATATGTGGTGTATTGGTATAGGATTATGTAGGGAACTACCTTTAAAGAGCCCCATAATTCCAATCCCGAGGTGTGCCTTAAAAAAATTTTGGGGCGTCATCCTTCGTGTAGGGAATGATGAGCGATTTAGTGCTCCTCCAGAGTGAAAGGCCGCGTTCGTAACCAGAGTCCTCCACTAAACTCTCCTCCATGTCGTCCTAAAACGGGATCTAACCCCGTCCATTGAGACGGAATAATATCACCGTTTCAAGGCGCGCCGTGGAGAGAGGCATTGCTGCCCGGCTTTCGTATCTGTGCATGCATAGGAACGGCTTGCAATAGAGAGAGTGAGATAGGATAGCCAAAAGGATAGCGCGCCAGCGCTGCGAGGGCCGGTCGTTATGGACGGGCGATTTCGTTGCCTCGGCAACGGCTCGGTTTACGGAAGGCGGCGGCTGTCTCCCGCCTCTCTTTCTCACTTGTTGGTCGTAGAGAGAGAGAGTGAGTGGGTCTTGATGTCCCTTGGGAGGTTTTAGGAGCGTAAACGGGGAAGTGGGGGGGGCGCATCAAGGTTAGTGGTTGTAAGTAACACTAGCACTTACGCAAGGACGCTGTTCGGTGGCAGTCAAAGTCGGACGGTGCTTTGGAATGCTCTCGAGGCCTCTTTAAGTGACTTCCCTGTACTGTAACTAAATACGAATTGTCGTACTCCCGAGTTAAACTTGAATGAATATATTTTTATACTCGGTATTTTACTTAATCTTCCTTGGCTTGATAGGTTATTTAGGAAGGCGACTGACAGCTGGGATCATTTGTGCCATTAATGCCATTGGGCGTAAACAAAATATATCCTAAATAAATCTTACCCGACTTATAAGTTAAAATAATGATAAATGTGTGTTTTCATCTCTACAGCCTGAAAACATTTTCAACCTGGATAGAATTCAACGTCCTATACCAAATTGTGAGTACCAATTTCGCACACTATGCGAACTCTTTACCATGCCTTAGAATGTAAAATACTTCAATAATAAGGAAATATGGAGTTCTGATAAAGGCTTCCGCGGGGCTTGGATAGAGGTTGATTCCTTTTTTCAGGTTTTCCGCCCGTTCATGTTGAGGACCGTGTCCTCAACATGAACCAAGGCGGCGGAAACCCGTAAAAAGGAATCAACCTCTTAGGAAGTATGGAGTAAATAAGGAGAATATTGAACTGAATGAGATAATTTTCGGTTCCGTAAGCCCCTCAAAAAATGCGCGAAATCGACCGTTTGCGAGGAATCTCTCATACCGAAGGGTGGAATTGGGTTTGGGGGTAACATATTCGTGAGGCATTTTCTGTAAATTGTGTGACACTACTACAATGAGAGGGAAAGCATAATTTTCTAACGATAGTTCACGAAAACCCTTGCTCTGTACTCCACCCAGGACTACGGGCTGTATTAGTTATTTGTACATTAATATCCAAATTGCATTGACTCATAAAACAGCAAAAATTGCAACACTTAAGGTCTATTTTCATAAGCTCTGGGATTGTGGGCGGTAATGCATCCCTAGGATTGGTATATTTAGGAGACAACCAGAGGATTGCAGGTTTAGGCATCATGCTGAAGAAAGAATGGGGCAGGAGAGTGACGTCAGTCTGGCAGTACAGCGAAAGGATTCTAATGTTAAAGCTGGAAGGAGAGCCGACGGACACAGTGATCGTGCAGGTGTCTACATGCCGGCATCTAGCAATACGGAAGCAGAAATAGAAGAAGTCTACTTGCAAATTGAAGAAATCTTTGGAGTAGTGATGGGGAAAGACAACCTCGTCAAAGAAAACAAAGGCAGAACATAATTGAAGGCAAAATACAGGGGAAAGTTCTTAGAGGAAGACCCAGGAATAAGTTCATGGACCAAATTAAGAGGAATTTACATAGGAAGAGGAGGAGATACTAGGAGGTAAGGGAACTAGCATTCGATAGGGAAGGGTGGAGGGCTGCAGTCAACCAATCTTTGGATTGTACGACCAATGATGCATTCCTAGTCGGAGCTCTTTCTTGCGTAAACAATGCTGGTTTATATTCCATAATCCGAATAAATTCCGAATACCGTCATCGGATGCGACGACACCCATTTCCACGATGCGCTGTTAAGCATGCCGAATTCCGTTTCGAATTGCAGTTCTGCAATAACCATCGTTTCCAGCGGCATTCACATATGGCCGCGCCCACCTTCGGCTTGGAGAGTCTTCGAGGGAGTGTGTGGTTGTTTTTTTTTACGGCCGTGATGTGTGAGTGTGAGGGTAATATATGAGTGAGTATAGTTTGAGGGGGAGGAACGGAAGGAGTCGGAACATGAATGAGATGCGGAAAGCGATAGAACTGGCGCGCCCGTAGAAATAAGACAGTCGCTTCCTCTGTCCCGTTGGGGAGTGGGGGGCAAAACGAGGGGAACGGGGGGGGGGAGAAGTCTTCTCATGAGCATCAGTACTTCATGTCTTCTTCATTCACATGAAAAGGTCGGAGACCTTCTGCGTCCTTGGACAGCGCGGAAAATTGCCCTTCGAATTGAAATGAAAATACATTCTTATTTCTCGGTCATTGAGGGTATCCCATCGCTGCGTCGCGACGGTTAGATGACAAAATTAGAGGGTTCAGCATTTTTTAAATTTTTTAGTCGTTATTTTACCCGATGACGAGCCTTTTTAGGTTAAAAAAGAACAAGCGGAGCAATAAAATATATTTGTCAACAACAAACTATCAAGCGGAGTTATCAAAGTTATTTTATTCTTCCGTAATGGATAACTTCCACATGGTAAAGCCTGCAACCGTTTCCTTTTTAAAAAAGTTTTTGAACAAAATATGCAAATTATTCGACGAATATGCTTTAAATTATTTTTATCCACCCATAGTGACCAACTGTGGCGCCATTACTATGGAATTACCGTATTTTTCTTCAGATGTTGCGGTAATATACTAATGTAACTAAAAATAAAAAATATGGTAAGGTGGTTTTGTCCCATTATTATTGAGTATTTGCTACTTATGAACTGTATTTCGCGGAACGGCGTTAAAAAAATTATATTTACCCCCATGTCTTACCCGTTCTTATGTTTAGGCCCATTTAATTTCGTCTTCAAGTTGAGAGAAAATCGTTAGAAAAATTGATTTTTATCGTGAATATCAATTAGATCATAATTTTTTTATCACCTGGCAACAATTTGCAATGATTTTTTATGAAATCAAAATTACACCAGGGTTGAAATTCGCTATGAACAAAATCATTCGACTTGACCGGGATTCGAACCCGGATCTCCCAATTGTCGGTCCGGTGTGTTATTCCAATGATTTTATTTTATAACAATATCATATTACAATATCATATTCATTAGCATATAATTTATTAGCATATAATTTATAACAATATCATATTCATTAGCATACAGGGGCAAAAAAAAAGATCCGCTCCAAAGACACATACATTTATAATACATTTTTGTTAGCCAGTTACACCACCAAGCCATCTTCCTTCAAGGCGAATTTCGAAGGGGGTTAAAGTCAAATGATTTTTTCATAGCGAATTTCAACCCTGGCGTATATGCACCCGTGCGAGTGACTTCGTACCACATCATTTGTTAAATTCAATGTTTGGAAATTAATTCAAATTAATTCAAATTAAAGTTATTAGACAAAAGAACCACCGCATCGCCAGCTACCGTTCGGCCTCCATCATATAACTTTACTATATGGTTAAATTATAGTTTAATAATTACCTTCTGGATTGCTGAAATAGGATTAGTATCAAAATGCTCATAACCAATAGAAATACCCAGGTTCAGCACGTCTTATTCCTTAGGTAGTGTTGCTTATTCATGTTTACGTCCTCAGTGCTTCAGTTGGAACCACTCTTTACCATCACCGTATGCTACCGTTTGTTATCTACGATATCACTTAAAAATAAAATTTATCATTAAAGTTTAGTCTCCTCATGTCTTTCTCTATTGCTGAAATTGGAATGGTATTAAAAAACGCTCACAAGCAGGAGACATACTCAGCTCGTCGTATTTCCTAATCATACTCGCTCTCTTACGCTTATATATTCCGGTAACCGAAAGACATGTCCTTGACTTGACGTTTGAGGGCGTTTGGTTGACATTTTTGCTGTTCTGGCACCTCATAATAGAGCAATGAGAAGTATGTTTAAGTAGTACGTTAGGTTACCCGTTGGTTTTTGCTCGATAGAAGTTTTTTTTTAATCAGTCATCTCACTTACTTGTGCCAATTGATTTGCATATATTTTCACTTAATTGTAGTCTCCATGCGTCTGATATTCTAATATATTTTAATTTCTGATATATCTCGTGGGGATTACACGTACAAAACATATGTGGCACAGTATTAAAATAAAACTAGGTTTTGTTTAACGTATAATAGGAAGGCCCTCGGATGAAAAAGTCAAAGAGAGATGCTACTTCGCTCTGGTTAGGCCACACCCCAAATACGCCGCGATCATTTGGGACCCTGGTCATGAAGACTTTGCCAAAAAAATTAATAAAATACAAAGGAAAGCAGCGCGCTTTGTTAAAAGCTGCTACGTGCGCGCATATAGTGTCTCACAACTTTTAGAGGTATTAAGGTGGGAGCCCCTAGAGACTCGGAGGCTACACGCTAGGCTTAGGTTGCTTGATAAATTCAGAACTGATATTTTTCATGGCGACATAGAGACTATTACCATGACTCCTCACAACGTCTCTAGGTCTGACAGATGCGATAAAATAAGAGAGATACACTGCCGAACATATTGGTACAAAAACTCGTTCTTTCCGCGCACAATAAGCGACCACAATAAAAACTGAGCTCCGCAAAATATACTCCTATAATATATGTCACCATTCCATTTCCAAAAACTTACTCCCTTACACGGCTGGTGACCTAACACCCCCTGCCACACGCCCATGTGGCGGTTCGCAGGTTATTATGGAGATGTAGATGAATATTGTGTTCAAGAGACGTTTACTCACAACGCTCAATTTACTGGAATCTAATGAAAGATTTACTTAAGCTTTTCCCGGTGTTATATGTGTAAATATCTTTCTCGGGCTTCTGATGCATCGTGGGGAACACATACAAAACATATGCGGCACAGTATTAAAGAAACTTGGTTTTGTTAAGCGTCTATTAGGAAGGTCCTCGGATGAAAAAGACAAAAAGATAGTTGCTACTTCGCTCAGGTTATTGCACGCCTCAAATACTCCCCGATACTCGGAGGCTACACACTAGGCTTAGGTTGCTTGAGAAATTCAGAACTGATATTTTTCAGAGCAACACAGAGAATATTATCACGACTCCTCAGTACGTCTCTATGTCTGACAGATGCGATAAAATATATAAGAGAGATAAATTGCATGAGAGATACGTGAATGAGAGATATAAAAAATCGTTATTTCCGCGAACAATAAGTGACCAAAATAAAAAATAAGATCCACTCAATACAATCCTTTAATACATATCACCATTTTATCTCCCAAAAACTTACATCTTTACACGTCTGTGACCTAACACCCCATGCCACACGCCCATGCGGCGGCTCGCAGGGTATTATGTAGATGTAGATATTGAGTTGGGTGAATTGAAAATTTGTAGTCAGTTGTTGGTAGTGTAAAAATCACCCTCGAGCTATCATACAATATTCAGTTCAATCGAGAAAGTGATGAGGAAGATTTGAAACTTAACTATGTTAGTCTCGTTTGATTTATTTTTAGTTTATTTTTAAATTATATTTTAAAGTATATCACGCTCCCTCACCAACAGTTTCTAATTTAGAATTATATCTGTCTTTTCCAATCCTTTTAACTATTTATAAATTGTTTCGACTGTTCTTTTCATTACGTAAATTGGGTGGGTTCTTAAACTCCATCGGCGGACCCTCCCACCTAATTAGCTCAACCCGATTACCGAGAAGTTGTGGATATGAGCGCGCGTTTCAAGCTCGGCTTGCGTCTAAGCGTGTAATGGCCCACTCTGCTGAGATGGTGTTTTCTTAAGATGTTTGCTCAGCAGGGAGAGAGAGAGAAAGGGAACTTGGACTTGATCGCGGTAATGCCGCAGCGGACACAGTGCAAACTCTTAGACTCTTGGTCATCTCGAATCGATGGACAGTTAATTTCGGTTTCGTTAGAGTTCGCGCCGAACTTCCTCTTTGACCAGTGGTTTCCGACATTTTTGGTGCCCCACACCACTAATGGGATATGATATATCCTCGTGGTTATTTATTAATGAAGTTAAAAACCCCTTAAAGTAGTTATTTGTTGATGAAAGATATGGCAGCCAAAGCGAATTTGTATAATCAAGATTTTTAATTATGCATACAAAAACACGATGAATTCATACATATATTACAACATCTACATCTACAGTTACTCTCCTACGAGCCGCCGCTTGGGCGTGTAGCAGTGGATAATAGAGCAACAGCAACACGTTAATACAAGGAATTAATATTTGCATGAGCCTTACGAAAAAACATCCTTAAAATGAACATAAAAGTGAAATGCCACCTCGCATCCCTTGGAGTACCTATAAAAGTAACTTAAATAAAACTTTGTATTCTCCACTATAGGTTTAATAACACGGCCCGGGTTGACACACAACCCTTCGTGTCATCTTCAGGTTTACCGTGCTATTAAACCTATAGTGGAGTATACAAAGTTTTATTTAAGTTACTATGAATTACTTCCACAAAGTCAAGCCTGGAACCATTTCCTTTACCTATAAAAGGTTGTGTTTGAACCGTTCGAGGTTATTCCGATCTCGTAACCAAGGATTCACTTGATGGAACAACGACCGTTTGGAGATTCTGGTGTGCCTGCATTTGAATAATTTGTAAAAAATCTCACACAGCCTGCCCGAAGGAGATTTTCTCGCGGCAATATTGTTAATGGATTTTTATATTCCGTTTAGAGAAACAGTGAAGAACATATCAACACTCAAACTTTTCACCGCGATAGTCGACAAAAGTCGATCTGCAAATATTTGTGCTTCGCCACGATGATCGACTTTAGTCTACGACCCTGAAATTACTTCTTCTTTGGCCGCGACGGACGCCCGAAGTCTCTCATGCTACCTACGTCCCAGAATTTGAACGCGGCAGGGGGCGATCTCTGGTGCGGCATAATTGAACCAAGGGAATGCATGAAGAATACGAATATACCTTTGTTTTTTTTTCATTGTAAAATGACATATTCTAAGAACTATGGTTGAAAACCAGACACCCTGTGAAAGGGTTTATATTCGAGCTGGTAAAACTCACCAAATCCTCCATCTGTTCGTTGTTGTACCACGTGACTCAGTTACATAATATAAATTACCAAGAGCGGTTCAAACACAACCTTCCCTGGCTAGGAAACCATGTCTTTGACCTCAGCCACCGACGGACTCTTCCGTCAATGTTTATGTTGTCCCTTAATCGAGGTTGAAATTTTGTTACTAAGGGATACACAACTAAGGGATGAAATTCTTCGCGGTTAATTCACCTCACGTGAACGGAATCCAACAGAAGTGTTTAATAACTATTTGATGTATTCATTTTTAAATTTATATAGGTAGTGCAACATTTCGAGATACCAACTGTTAGACATTTGAATGCGATCTCCATTGCGGCCATAGACTTATCAAGTAAGCAGGAAAATAATTCATGGACCACACTTTACTTGTGTGTGTAAGTGAAGTTTCTGAGTGAACTGAGACCATGGCTGGGCTGAGCCATATTCCTCCATGTTCCATTGGATATATTTATTAATTTGTTCCCCAAGGGAGGAATGACATGAGGTCATTTAGATTACTGAAATGAGCTCAGTGGGTTTCTCGGGCCATAGTGTGGGTGGTCATCTTTGGAGGCTGTTATCATCTGGTTTTTTAATATTGCCGAGCTCGCTGGGCTCCATTTAGATAGGGGTCTCGGAGTCGCCTTTGGCAATATGCGGTCCGTGGGAAACTGCTGATATGGGCATCCTATAAGGCGGCTGTTGATGACCAAAGAGATTGACACAGGGTGGCCACATGGGGACGCCAAGCTATGGTTTCTGGGTCACGAGGAAGAAGAAGAAGCGGATAAGCGTCAGTCTTGAGAAGGCGAATTTTAGATGATTTTATCAAGGTAGTGGTTGTGAATGGTTGCGAGGAATAAACGCCTTTTTCCGAAGCGTCGTTTCCTTATTTGACTCTCGACAAACCCTGAAGGTGACCGCTTACAAGTACATCAATATCACCGGAGCATCAAACCCACACATTCATTTATTACTCACTCATTCCTGACCCTATCCATCCTAATTTTGCCGCAAACACTCCTCAAATAACTCATACCTACGGCGCTATTCTTATGTCTATCCTGACATACCCATGTTTCACCACCGTACAACGAAGTGGGGAGAAGCACACTTTTGTACATGGCGATTTTTTCGCTTCCTTAGACAGGCACTCATTCCTTGATATGCTCCACATTCTACCTACCGCTTTCCTTCCAGCATTTGCACGTCTCTTTATCTCTTCATCTATCCGTCCATCTTTCGCATACATCTTACTTAAGTGTACAAAATCATCCACTGGTTCAATTACTTCACCATTCCCCCTCATCATACAGTTATTCTCAAACTCAAAAACGACTACTTTAGTCTTGCACGCATTTACCCTCAATTCCATTCTTTCTGTTGATTCACAAGACTTATCTATGATCTTCTGTAATCTCTTTTGGATGATTTTAGTTATCTGACTTAATTCTCTACTGTTTTCGATAAAACTCTTGTGTAAAGAAGGCGACTTTTTGGAAGCGCTTATCACGGGAGAAATTGGATATAACTGAATTGTTTGGCGAAATGACCGACCCATTCATCACGTTTCTTCCTCGAGCGGAAGGGAACTAGAAAGTAAGGCACGCGCCAGGTGACTAAGTTCTCCCCGGTTTTCGACCAAATTCTCGTGGAAAGACATGCACCCTTTTCGGAAGCGCTTATCACTGGAGACATTGGATGAGACTGGACTCTTAGACGAAACGGAATCTAGCACTTAATTAGACGAAGTGGTCGACAGATTCCCCACGTTTCTTCCGAAAGCGGAGGGCAAACCAGAAAAGCGGGTCACCGTTTTCGCGAGCGCCTATCCATGGTTATTTTCCGTGAGTCACGCGCTGGAGGACGGATTCTCAATGATCTTCTTTGACACGTCTCCTCATCCCGTCCTTATCACGGACCGTGATAATATACCCCGCCCTGTCCCACCGGCGCTGCGGAGTCTTGGCCGTCAACTGAGCGGCTGAGTTTATTCAGTGTCGATTAGATTACGGAACAGTCTATGCCTCTCTGTCTCTTCCCTTTATGGTTCGACACTAAACCGTCACTTTCAAGAGGACTCGACCGTGCGTGCGCGAGTGGATTTCGGTCGCGTCGTGATATCTCCTTCCGGTTCTTCGTCTCCTCGCTGAAGCTGGGACACGTTTTCGTGAAACAGCGTGGACTGCGGCGCTGCGAGCGCTTTCGGTGAGCCAAAAAGATATATATATATTGTATGTACACATCCTTTAGCTGGATCATCACCATTGGGATCGTCCCAGTCTTCCGTGTCGCCATCATGCCACCTTTGCTAAGCCGCGTGGGTTTACGTCTGAGATGGGAAAAAACCGTTCATTTTTTGGGAACTCGTTCACTCTGGATCGGTCCCTTTTTGGGACCCGTTCATTTTCACTCGTTCACCGTTCCTTTTATATTGGTGGTCATATTTTTTAAAAATTTTTAACTTGTTAATGGTGTTAAAATAATGTAAAAAAAAAACTAGAAATGCTTAGTATACCGCAGTGACGGCGTTTGAGAATTTTCGATGAAATATAAGGTGGAAGGTAATATTTCCAACTTTATAAATGGTTCCGTAAATAGATTTAAATTAAATAAAGAAAAAAATGCTGCTAATTACACTACTAGTGTCAGCAGGTGCATTATTTGTGGAATCATAAAGAACATGCTATCTCTTAAAAATAGGAGTGAAAGTAATGACGGACAGAAAGGAACGACGAACTGAAAAGAACAAAGTAGAGCTGAGTCGATCATGAGTGATTCGTTCATTTTGAACGATTCATTGGCATGAACCAAATGAATTGCCTCACGTTATCCGTTCAAATCGTTCATAATGAATCAAATCAAGCTGTTCTCATTCAAAGGTCGAGTGGAGTGGTTTGTGAAGAATCACACGATTCATGAGTGATCGAGAACAACTCGATTTGCTTCATGAGTGGAGAGCAACGTGATTTGGTCAAATCACATTCCAGAATCTTTTGGTCGCATATACAATTTACTGATATAAAACTGAGGATAAATTTTATAGAGGCGATCACATTAAGTTGATTTATTATGACGCCGAGCACAACCATTTGCACCCAAACATCGCTAGTACATAAGATTCTTTATATATAGTCTCCAATCGCCGTGGCAGTATTGGCGAGCTTTTAGGCTCAAAACTCCAGGCATCATGATTTTAAACTGTTCTAAGGATAGGCACTTTCAGGATCCTCAAGTCTCTCAATATTTCGACGATAAAACTGAATTAATCTGAAAATCAGATTTCATATCACTCAATATCTCCGTGTAGGCTTCTTCCCAATGGTACGAATTGTTTGTATATGGTTCTTCGCCTTAGTTTGGTCCTTCGTCTAAGGTAGGTTCCTCGCTGATATATGATTCTTCGTAGAGAAATCATTCATCGTCGTTAAATCACTCATCGCAGTCATTTGGTTGTATCTTCTTCAATGGTTCATTTCGGTCATCATGAATGATTCAAAAGAACGAGTCATTGTCATGAATCAAATCGCATGGATCGTATCTTCGAAATGAACCGAAATACCCACCTCTAGAACGAAGGTCCGAAAGGACTGACAGACCGAAAAGACCGACTGATCGAAAGGACCGAGAGGATCGGTCGTTCCATGGAAGTCGGTCCTCGGTCCTTCCGTTCGATTCATTGACCCGTTCCTTCGGACCCGTTCCTTCGCGAACGGAGCACCTCTATAGTTTACTTTCTTCATTTACATGATACCCTGCCAGCTATCTCGAGGGCGTTCGGCAGGGGGTGACTTGGCTTAAATCCATTTTCTGGGGATACAAAAAATGGCGCATGCCAATCGCTAACTCCGATAAAATGCACCGTATTTAACTTTCAAAAGCTCTATGGGTGTAAAATTTCTAATGTCAGTGGCAAAACTCTGTTAAATAACATGGAAGTTTACTTAGTAGTTGTAGCCGTATGTACTTCACCTAAGAGCTGTGGGATTGCGCGTTAAGTTACGCGGTTATGTACGTTTAGTTAGCTTGGTTTACTTCAAGCACGTTAAATAGTTAATATGCGTCGTATTACTTGTACATTTCCATCAGCGTGACTAGCGTGATAAAATCATTAACGTATTTTGAAATTTATTGTATGCTAATATCTCTTGTGCATCCGCAAATATTGAAACATAATAAATAAGTTTACCAGTATGATCCTTCTAAAAAAAATGCTTGGGATATCCTTAGGTACCGATTGTTTTAAATTTTAGAACACATAAAAGATATTGGATTGGTCAGCTGACAGCTTTGCCGCTCTTGCTGAATGAATGTTTTGTGTGCGTGAGAGTGGAAAACTTATTTTCCACATTTGGTGCCCTACGGAACTGGATCTATGTTTACTATTCGAGTGTTTCAAGTGGCTAAAATCCGAGGTTTTGATTCGCGAACAATTTTGCGCGAGAATTTGCAAGAGAGAGCGCGCGCTTTTGCAAGAACGCGCACAAAACTGCCCACAGTAAAAATTGAGCTCCACTAAATACACTCCCATGATGCATGTCGCCGTTTCATCTCCCGAAAACTTACATCCTCACACGGCTGGGGATCTAACACCCCCTGCCGCGCGCCCATTGCGGCGGTCCGCAGGGTATTATGTGGATGTAGATGTAGAAAAGTTAGAATTGACGAATTGAAAACATTGTGTCGGTGAAAATTATTTAATCAGTTAAAATAAAATTCTTATTTGATTTATTTTTGTGGTATCCCTTTTTTCTAACAATACATTTGACACAATTTTCAAACAATACAAATGACCGTATGCGACGTGAGCACTAAGTCTGTTAAGTTTAGGAAAAAAATCGATGGAAAAAACAGTAAATTCGTCTTTCATGCCGATGAAATAACATGGGAGCATCATAAATGTTAGCCTGTAAGAGAGGAAGATTCTCAGGGCGAAACTCAAATAAGCTTCAACTCTTTTTTAAAATGTTTGTGGGCATCGCTACTTTACGGCGTTTCCACGGCAACCACGAAATGCCGTCGTGAAAATGTTTGCGTCACCATACATACGTCCTGTGACTATGGGGATTGGACGCCTTGCTGTTCAGCCCCCCTAAAGTCACATGCCTACTAACGTCTCCGTATTATAGTGCGTCATAATGAAGCCTGCCGCGCTCACGAGAATCAACCGAGGTAGCGTCCGTTCCCTCCTCAGAGCTCATTGTTGCGTGTAATGAGGTTGCCAGGGCGGAGAGAGAGAGGAAGAGGACAGTTTGCAACTGACTGGAGCGGGGGCTGGCTCTGACCGCGGGAGGACTTAAAAACTTGTATGGTTTCTTCCTCGCATTTCGCGTGCCAGCTGTTTTTTTTTGCTCTCCTCGCTTGGCCGTGGCGATTCTTTTGTTTTTTTTCTTCTTCGTTTGGCTTTGCGGTTGTGGCCGTTCCCATAGCGGCGGGAGGAGAAGCGTTGTGCCTTCCGTACGAGCCATTTCGTGCGCTCTTTCTTCCACCGGGAGCGCGCTTCTCGTGGCGAGATATGGACAACAGCAAACATGGAACAAGCTTTTTCACATTTGGGATGGTTGCCGATTAACATTACCGCGTCGTGATGCGACTATTGGTTCCAAATTGGCTTTGGGGTGTGGAATTGAACATGTGGCTTCAAACATCATGCACTCACAACTTCACTTCTGCTAGTAGTGTCTTCAGTATGCAAGCATGTTTTGGTATAAATGTGACGGTTTTCGCCAAAAATGTATTTAGTAGTTACTTTTTATGTCTGCGAATAATTCAATTTCGATGAGTAAACTTTGTCGAGTGAAATTCCACACTTATGCTTCAAAAATTTATAGAGAAATGATAATTTGTGTATGCGAGTGAATGGTAATATTCAGCATCTTGAGCTCGGTAACTGTTGTTAAAATTCTGTTTACTTTCCCTGACAGTATATGTATTTTCCAAAACTTAGTAGTGTAACTTGTTTGGTTCCAAATCCTCTTTATTTTCTTAAAGATACAGTTTCTCTTTGCCTCGCTACTTCGAGCCACTTTCCCTTCTCTTCTCCCTCTCAACAATCCTCTCTCTCCCCCTCATCAACAACTCCCTAACAACATAAACATCAATTATCAATAAACATCAAAACAACAAGATAATTAAATATCAAACGTTACAGAAGGTATTATTATAAGTTATTTTATAAAAATTCATTCTAAGTCAATTGTGATTCTGAAACGCGTTTCACAATCAATCCCTTGGCTAACTATAACTTAGATCCCTTGGCTAACTAACTCCTCTGCGTTTTAGTATGACTTTTATAATTCTACACGTAGAATAAAATTTTTTGCTCTCCGATTTCCGTGAAAATATTTTTGTTTGTTCGTCTCGGCCGTATCTCTTTCCAGTGTTTAAATATTCACACCGATGGACACTGCTGCGTGTCCGTCTCAAAGGATACCTTTTCAAAGGTTTGAAAGCTGCGCGATTCCCCGACCAAAAGGCGGACTATCAAACCGTGTTTATTGTACCCATCCTGTTTCTTTTTACGAGGGTGAATGCTCAATGACGTCCCCCCATCTCGCGTGAGATGATAAATAACGCGGCGATTTCAAGAACGTGAGGACGCCTCGCCGTTCGATGTTTTGTCTGGAGGACCGCTTAACGTGTTCTAAGGGAACCGCTGTGCCACGTCACGGTTCTCATACGGCGAGCCAGATAGGAGCGATGCGGAGATATTCAAGACGAATCAAGCACAAATTTAAGGGGAGATCACTCTTTCATATATCCGTAACTTGGCAACCGAGGCATACGTATGTTGCGCAACAATCGGGCACGACCGTCAACTTCGGAAATCCGCATGCGTTTCCAAGGTCCGTTGAATGTGCAGGTTACCTCAATCGGAGCTGTTAACGTATTACAGAAATGGCTGCTAGCGCCAGCGCTGCTGTTGCGACGCTATTGACGTCTTCACATACTAGCCCGTATACAAGTGTTTCAAAATTTGACTCATTAGTGATATCATTTTCTTAATCATTTCTGTCAAATGACCGTTGGTAATACCATTCTTGGAATAATTTGAGCAATTATTCAAATGATAACTACGTGAACTCTCTTGAAAAAGACTCGCTGAATGAAAATACAATCGCCGCGTAACATCACTGACGTCACGCTAGAGCCTAGCCAATATGCTGCGGAAACTGAAACTCCTAATACCAATAGACTACCAGCGGCGAATTTATTTTGCCCTTTTCCATTGTCATCTGACATAGAATTATGGGGTCATGGTCCCAACTCAGAGGGTGTTTTCAAGATGCAAAAAAGGGCAATTAGAATTATTTTCAGGTTCGCACTCAAGGACTCCCCTCCCTTCCTCCCTTCCACCTCAGTCCTCCCTTCCTTCTCAGCCTTCTACGTTCTTGCGAACAAGGTGCTAGTGGCACCGAAATATCAAGAAAATCTGTGTTTGTTCATTTTTTTTTCTGTTTCTGTGTTTACCGATTGCCTTCCTGTGGGAAACCGTATATATCATACGTGGTAGGAAGAGGGGAACACCAGCCATCCCGAGTGAGGGAATGATCGAGTAAATTGGTCTGTTTGAATCCACCAAAATATATTTCACAATGCCTGATGACGTACAAAATCAACAAAAAAATACCCTGATGAGGATGAATAAGCGATAATGAAACCTCCAACATTTGAGGATTCAGATCCCTTCTACCTCAGTCCTCCCTTCCTTGAGTCCCCTTGGATTTATAAAGGTGTATGTGAAGTGAAAGAAAACCTGAGCTCATTAGAGACAGGAGCCAGCTATCATCACCACTTCACAAGAAAAAGGGACGATTTAGTGGTGCCTCACTTTAGACTATCCAAAAGTGCCAATTGTTTTAATGTACTTAAACTTCAATTTTTTTAATACACTGCCCCGAGAGGCTAGGTTTGTCGGCCTGTCTAGGTTCAAATTGACCTTAAAGCGTTGGCTTTTGTGTAAAGCATTCTATTCATTGCAGGAATTTGAGGAGTGTGATACTTCAGACCTCACATTTCAATTCTTGATTTCCTTTTATATATATTTTTTCATTTGTGTTCTTACTTTTTATGCCTCTTGACGATGACCATTAGATTGTATTGCTTAATGTCAAATAAAAATTATTATTATTATAATTATTAATAGCGTCGCGGATCAGGATATTGCATTATTTAGATGTTAGGAAACCTGTATATTCTGCGGAACTTGATGCAATCCTGAAATTAGTTATCCGGGCATTTCACCGGGTTGATATCTTCATCGTTGTCGACGTTTCGACGAACGAGTCATCCATCAACTTCAGGGCTGAGTCAAAGTTCATTGAGTTTTCTAAGCCCTATGGATGATGGACAGACTGGCCCATCGAAACGTCGGCAGCGATGAAGGAACTTACTTGTAGGGACACCCGGACAGTCCATATATTAACTGCATTCGCCGGAAAAACACAACTTCAGGGCTGAGTCAAAGTTCATTGAGTTTTCTAAGCCCTATGGATGATGGACAGACTGGCCCATCGAAACGTCGGCAACAGTGAAGGAATTTACTTGTAGGGACACCCGGACAGTCCATATATATTAACTGCATTCGCCGGAAAAACACAAGATCTTCTTTTTTCATACGTCTCGCGAATTCGATCGAAATCGGTGTGGTTAAGGACAACTGGTTGGGTTTGTCTTCAACCGTTCGGTGAGCCTTCTTTGGAAATGCCGAGTTAATCTGATAGTTGGAAATAAATGTATTCCATCCATATTTAAAATAATGAAATAAAATCATACCTTGACTTCAAACCTGTCATGGCCACCAGTACAAGGTAAGAGGGATCCAACAGATCAAGAAGCTCGTTTATGGCGAGGACTGCTTGTGACTGGAACAATTTGCCTTTTGAAATATTCAATGAATTTCGTATAAATATTAATGCGTTTCAAGAGAGGATTTGCGCCATATAAAGACATAAAAACTAGTTATACGAAATGATTTATTTCAATTACTGATAACGTGATCTTTTTCCTGTTATAATCTTTGTTTGCTTATGATTTGTATGTACAGTCGGGTTCAAATGTATTGCAAAGAATCGAGCGGCGCCACTTACGCTTCTCAAGGAAATCGAGTTTCAACAACGGCACTGCATTTCTTTGCTATGCAACGCAATCTATTCAGCTGTTTATTTGCACGTATTTAAATTGTGACAGTTGAGAAATTTCCTATTTTGTGCTAACTTATTATTACATAATATGATCAGCTCGAATAACAATGACATGCTGCGACGTGTTGATTAATTGAAATACCAAACTTTATTATTAAACGCAGATCGTTCCTGGCATACAATATACCTACGGCGAATACCACGTAATGTACCATTTAGAGTAGCAGTTGTGATTAATAAATAATAATTATCCATGCTCAAATCGTAAATCCAAACCAAAAACGAAAGTGTAATGACAAATCAGCACAATATAGGAAATTGGTCAGCTATTACCATTTGAATACGCGCAAATAAACAGATGAATAGATAGCGTTGCGTAGCAAAGAATAACAGTGCCGTAAGTGAAACTCTTTTTCCCTGAGAAGCGTAAGTGGCGCCGCTCGATTCTTTGCAATACATCTGAATCCGACCGTACCTCGATCAGCTCCCTTTTCCACTGTAATGTAAAATGTAAAATTCCTGTTACAAATCTACAATAAAATTCTAATTTCACTTAATTTTCGCTAAACCCTGACTGGTTTCCACACTTGCGTGTGATTTATAAGGTATAAAAAAATGGCACTATTCCTGTATTACATTAAAATATCATCCCTTTAAAAGGACACGCAAGAATTGAAACTAGTCGGGGTTTACCAATTAAATATTTAAGAGCTACAGAGTTAATTTTATCCCAATCCTAACGATGAAATTATTTGGTCGAATTGACGTATATCGACCGAATATCGCTGTTAGGCAAACGAACTGCATTTAGATAATTTGCATATATTTAATTGCTCTGGTGATAAACGAATTTGGAAATAATGTAGTATCACATATGTTAATATGCAGGTCGGTAGTAATGTTGGTCTATTTAACCTTTTTAATCGGCTGTTAATGAGGTGGCTTACATTTTTTTATTTTTTATATATATAAAGCTAAAAAACTGACTGACTGACTCATCAAAACTCCTGGGGCATTTCTAAACGAGCTAGGTGGGTGAAATTTACAGGGTAGAGTTGGAATCATGTGTCGAGTTGGGAAAAAGTTAAAAAGTGTCGATTAGGCTTCGATTTATTGCAATCGATAGCTTTACATGGGATTATATGGAAAAAATGAAAAATTTTGGCGTGGACCTTTTTTCTTTCGTTCGTTAAAATATGAAATAATTGAGCTACAAGACTGATTCTTTCACAAATATGAGGCTGAATGTTTGAAAAATCTTATTCTTGCAATCGATTCTTTCCTACCTACCGTTAAAACTGATATTTTTAAACTTTTAATTGGGATTTTAGAAATTTTTTCACTTTCGTTGCTATGGATATATTTCTCCATTGTCGCCGGGCCGAAAGTCGATTCGAGGTTCGGAACTCAGCGAGGCGGGCCAGTTTCAAGGGAGGGTTAGATTTATGTGTCGATATTGTGTAAAAGTTAAAAAAAAAATCGTTTATGCTTCGAGTTATTGCAATCGATAGCTTTACATATATGAGTTAGGTACACTAAGTGCATGTTATTTAGTCTTCTTTATACCATTTTTTGCAGTGCTAAGTACTGCGTATAATTTCTTCAACTTTTTCCTAAACTCTACCGTAGCTTTGATGGCCAATTTCAACCAACCAAGCTTCATGATATTGTAGTTTTCATTAAAATAGCATGTGTTCCACGTAGAAGATTGGAAGAGAAAAATTGAATATGAAAATTAGTATATTAATAATCTCGATTCCGATCGAATTTATATAGTAAAATTCTTCATGTGAGCTCTTATTAAGTATGCTGTACTGAAATTTACTATCTAACGTAGACGAGCGTCTTATATGCCGTCAAATGACATTGATGATGATCTTCCAGTGGTTCCACGTTCGTTTCGGTATACTGATTATAGTATTTTGAAAAGTTGTTAATAACCGGATGACATACAATATAAGTTTGTACTAGAACTATCTTGTATCCATACCTCATGGGGCGCGTATTTCATTTTCGAGAATTATACTTTGCTTGCATGTAGCACGCAGGCTTGAGAGCTTTCATTGTTTTTTTCCTAAATGAATAAATGTAAAGAGTATCATCATATAACACTTCCCCCCCCCCCTGCTTGCAAATTTCTAGCACCCATTTACTCGTTTGTATAAATATTATCAAAAGATTGATTGTTGCCATTTGAAATGGTTCTTATTTAATTGATTCATGTGCTGCGTGATTCCGATGAGCTTCGCAACTCCGTGGCGGATAGATTACCTGTTTTTGATCGCATTACAGATAAATACTACATACATGCTTACTAGGGTTTTTCCGTCATTTTTTCTGCTAACGTTGCTACGGAAACGAAACAGGATTATTCAATTTCGCGTCCCTCGCCAGGGGTCGTAATCAGCGTTTGTACGGGTTCGTCACGAATCAAACTGTGTACCTTCCGGTAGAAGAAGAATCACTGTAGATGGCATTGTTTTTGCTTGTATACGTACAAGTAAACTTGGCGAGTGACTGAGGTTTCTGTTTTGTGGAAACCTGTACTCAAGAATGAATAATCTTGATCATGTTGCATTCTCCTAAGCGTTCTTGCTTAGAAATATATTCTTCATTTATGCTTAGTGTGAAATTCTGCAGAAAAAAATTCTTTATTCAGTCTTTCAACAATAATGCACTTTTTAGAATTATATGAGGAGAAAGGAGAACTGACATCAAATTGCTTTCGCCCAAAGTAGAATGCATGTTAAAATTAGTGGTTGTTCTACGCAGTAAAAAATATTTTCCTTTTAAAATGATGTCATTTTCTTGGATAATCACGAAGTGTTGTTTCCATACCTTCACGAAATTGTTTGAATATTCATTGAATACGACGACGACACTAATATTTAAAAAATCATTCATTTTTTTATCGAAAGGTATTTTTAAAGTTAGCGACAATGTTATTGAATTTTTGGTCCCCCACGTAATTCAATCACGGCCTGGCTGTGAGTTCATTCATGGAGTCATGGAAACGATGAAAATATCTTAGTTTAAAATTTTTTCTCCAATAAAGCTAGTTATGACCAGAGTTTTTGGCGCGGTGTTCGAAATTTTGGCGTTCTTGCGTTGAAATATGTCATCTTCAGAATTTCATAAACGTTGCGGTACTTACCCTTATATTTGTTGTCAATCGTTATAACAATATTACACGTATTATTTTGCATTTAGGATAAAATATCTGCGTGTTAATTCGAATGTGAAAAGAGTGTGCTTCGTTGGTTCGGACATGTTGAGAGAATGGATGGATATCGAACATGAAACAGATATCATCATCATCTGGTGTTCTGCCTGCTGGCAGGTCCCGTGCACCACTGCTGTCTCCATCCGCTTCTGTCCCGAGCTTCCTTCTTTGCTTCATCATAGCTGATGTTCTTCACCTGATCCACCAATTCAATTCTTCTCCTTCCTCTCTTTTTCTCTCCTTCAATTGAACCCTCAAGTGCCACAGTTATTATACTTTTCCCTCTCATCACATGGCCCAACCAGTTTCCTTTCCTTTTCCTTATTTCCTTCAGGAGCGATCTTCCTCCTTTCACTTTGCTCAAAACCTCTTCATTTCTCATCTTATCTACCCATCTTGCTTTTCCCATCCTTCTCCACGCCCACATTTCATAAGCTTCTATTCTATTCCTTTCCCTCTTACCTAATGTCCACGCTTCACATCCATACATGAAAGCGCTCCATGAATAACATTTAGCTAATCTCTTTCTCAGCTCCAGATCCAGGCTTCTATTCCATAGCAAGTTTTTCTTCTGGCTGAAGGCCTCTTTTGCCATTGCTATTCTTGCTTTTATCCTCGTTGCTGTTGTCCTCGTGATAAATTTGGAAAAAGTAGCACCTTTTTGCTATGGCTTTTATGATACAAATATTAAAATATTGGCTTACTCACTTAATTTTTTACGTCTTATCTCTGTAATATATCATATAACGTCATATCTCTCTGGATTAGATGCTGCAGTGATGGATAAATATGAAAGGAGTGTGCTTCGTTGGTTTGGCCGTGTTAAGAGAATGGATGAGAGTCGAATAACTAAACAGATATATAAGAGTGAAATGAATGGTGCGAGAGGTAGAGGTAGGGCGAGAAAGTTGTGGTTGAATGTGGTTGAGGAAATTCTTAGGAGGAGGAATATTAGGAGTCTTAAAAACAGGAGGGCGTGTATGAAGCAGTGTATGAGGGTAAATGAGGCGAAAGAGGTTTGCAAGGATAGGTCAGTATGGAGAGAATTATTGAAGCAGAGTTAGGTGTACGAATACGTATTTGTGAGTGAAACTTTGTGACTGTGCCTACACCGGAAGGGAACGGCGTGATTGGTATGTATGTATGCAGATTCGAATAATCACGAAATATATATTAAATTCCGTAAGAATTTGTGTTTTAAAAACCGTTAATTTACCAATAAACGAAAGCGGCATGTGCAGTATTTTCCCCTTATATCTATAAATGTTATCATCAAGAACTCGAATGGGAAGTTTAATGGGACTTTGTTTGTAAGACGATGATTGCTCCAATCACCTCAAGTTGTGTTACCGTCCTATTCATAGCGGTCTCTTGTATTTCTCCGCTCTCAAATGCCAACATTTTCGCTAGCATCATACTCAAGGACGCGTCTTTTTAATGGCTCGCGAAATAGATTGATTGTCCTCCCGGAATAGATCTTGAAATTTTCCGCAGATCTGCCCGGCGAGGGTAGCCGCATAAAAATAGAACCTAGAGCTGGACCCTCTTCTTTAAAATTAGTTTTATTACTTAAAGAATGATGAAAAATGATTCTTGATGAACGATGAAAAATTGAACATTTTCGTCATGAACACGGAAAAGGAATATTGCTAGTCGACAAATTGCGTGTAAATTGTTAGTATCGGCTCTGCTAGTCACAATTTGTACGTAATTAAACTTTGAAAGTACGGTAAAAAGTGGTGACTAACTTCTGGGGCGAGGGATCTATACCCAGACCGTCAAAATGTTGAAAATAATTGGGGCTACCTCTCTTGAATATTGCAGAAAGAATTTGACATTCAAGTTTTGACGATGTTCCCATTTTACCGCAGAGCGGAAGATAGCTCTAACAATTGGACCTTCCAAATTCATCTCTAAGGTAACTTTATTTTTGGACGGTTCCTTGTGGATTTTTTATTTGGGCTCTTTATTCTTTATTCGACACTGAGCAGCTTTTAAATAGGCATGTGATATAAATAAAACTGTTTCGTTTGTAGATAATTTAATAAAAATATTCTTACATCAAAGGTCACATCGGTTCAGCGAGTAGTGTAGCCAATAAATATCGCAGAACATTTTCCTTAAACAGGATAATTCATGGAAACCGTCAATGTTTAGGGATTTGGAAGAGAAGATGATTTTAATCGTTTTGGGTTAACATGGAGGAAAAGATATATCCTTACGACTGCATGGGGAATTGGTTTGGGGTACATTATACTTTTCATTCTGTGATGTAATTTACAGGTTTATAGGATACTGGAAAATATTGTTTCCACCCACTTTTCCCCAATACTTGCATTCAAAACTATGTTATTTGAAGTTTATATTTCAGAAACTTTTAGCGTGGAAGATTAAAATTTTGTTGTGTACAAGGTGCACAATTTTTCTATATATGTATCCAATTATTTTGCACAAATCGCAATGAAAATTGCGCTGAAATCCTGCTCAAAGCATTTGATTCCCCAATTATATTGTCTTGTTTTCCGCAGGGTTCTAATCCAATAACAATATTCCGAGATTTCCTCCGCCGGAAAAAATTTGCCTAACATTTATTCGCTCCCTTCCGGTAAGAGTGCTCTGTTGCGATACCTTTGGCTGAAGATCGCCGACAATAGAGCTGCGATTTCCAACGTTCGCGCGTCCTCGGGGAATTCGCAGATCTGTTATTCAGAGTGGGAGCGCGCGTTAAGTGTAGTGGGCAGGTGTGTGGTGTCCTGCCATCCCGCCCTCTTTGTCCCCCCCCCCTCCCCTCTCCCTTCCCCCATTCGACCAGTCCCATTCAGCTCTCCCTCGAGGTCTAAATTTAAATGTTGCAATTTCTCCGCAATCCGATTCCGCGCCCGTTTCCAAGAGCCCCGGGATTGTTGGCTTTGTCGCCAGGGGGAGAATTTGGGTGGGGGGGGGGAGGGGATTGTGGGAGGAGCCGTCCGTCGGTCGTCTGGGAATCCCGCTGGCGCATTGTTGCGACCGTTTGTTCATGTTTATTTACGGTGGCCCTTTTGCGAAGCATTCCCTAAACACAAGCTTTTATTATATGTTCGTATGAAAATAAAGGAAGCGGAAGTGCATATTCACTCGTATTTCATGTCGCGGTGGTTTGTTTAGTACCAATGTTTTCCAGAGTTTCGTTCTGTTGGCAATTCGACGAATATATTCGCTCTCAGACAGTTGCGAAAGGATTTGCGCGTCAAAAAAGTGCCGCCTTAAATTTTGTTTATATTAGTAACGTCGTTCAAAATTTGCTGGAGGAAAATTTCTCTTATATATATTTTCCTTCATTTTTTTGCATCAAGCCGAATAAGCTCAGTGAGTTACAAAAAGCAATAATTTTGAATAAGGCCATATTGTATTATTTAATACGGCCATAACCATATTCTGTTCGGGTTTTTGCCGCGTCGATCCATTTTTGGGGGACAACAGTTTCGCCTCCCTTCCAGCTGGCTTCGTCAGGTCCTAAATGAACAATTTTAGGACCTAACAAAGCCAGCTGGAAGGCAGGCGAAACTGTTGTCCCCCAAAAATGGATCGACGCGGCAACAACCCGAACAGAATACGGTCATTAAATAACCGCGGAAGCCTCCGTACCAATATGGCCATAGTTGGAATACGGCTGGTAAGCGATTTTTCTAGCTTTCTCTTCAATTTTTTAAATCCTGCCCGTAGGCATTAACTAAAAACATTTTAAGAAGGTAGCTAATTTGATTTATTTAGTCTTTACACGCATTTAGCCTCCTCGGATCCAAGAAAAGCATTTAAAAGTGGTAATTTATTTCGAAGAAGCCAGTTTGATGGTGACCCCAGCCATTTAACTCTGAAAGAGCGCCCGGCAGCATTATCTTTTTAATTCTTTACTTTGTGATATAAATAACGAGTGGAACATCCTGGGATAAGACAAATGTAAAGGGCAGTTTTATGTACCCTATGAGGTACCCTGGAACTGAGGATGCTAAAAGTTACTGTGGTGCATAAAAAAGTGTTACAAGTTTTTTCAGCTCTTACTTAGCGAAGTTTAAAATTACCAAACAGTCATTTTAATGGCTATATTAGTTACTCCACGGCGTGGTATCGTATGGCGACAAAACTTGGGGGTGCCAGGATAAACATGATAGTAGGGTGAATAGATAGCGTATGAGGCATTAGAAAAGTGTATACGATAGGAAGCAGAAGGGATAGGAATAATTGGGTCATGAAAGGCTGCGGAATGGACGCTCCCGTAATGGATACAAATGAAAGGAGCGTGCTTCATTAATTGGGGCACGTCGAGAGAATGAATGAGAATTATATAGTAGATTTATGGGAGTGTTGTCGACGGTATGAAAGAATAGGGTAGACTGCTAGAAAGTCTTGGATGAACATGGTGGAGAATTATATTAAGAAGAGGTATATTATGAGTCTTCATACTTTTAATTTTTTTTTTTAATTTTTTTTAAAAAAGGAGACTGCAGCTGTTAAGTGCGTTCTGATTGAAACCGGTATGATATTCCTCTTGCGAGAGACCTGAGGAATTTCCTTGAATGCTGCCAACAATGGATTTGATGGGGGTTATTTATTTTGAGGTAATGCACTCCAAAGAGCATTTATTTCATGGAGAAGGATATAAATTTCCTTTAAAAATATTCCAAACGAAATCATTTGTTGGAAAATGAACTGGGAGGATTTATTTTTGGGGGTGAAGTGAATATTGAGGTAGATGGAGAGGCCATTGCGTCATTAAAATGTAGCGTGACAACCGATATGACAATCATATTGTTCAACCCTGCTAATTCTTTACTTTCCTATGGATAGCCCGACGAAATGGGCGAGTTAGAGGACGTAAAGCAAGAATCACCACCATATATTTGAAATTTAAGGCAAGTAACTAGTGAAACATACATTAGCCGCTTAGTGCTATGGATTTCTGCTCAATTTCAAAATAGTTTTCATCGGGAATGCAGATGATTATTAATTAAATATAAATAAACAATATACATAAGGAGAACGCATATTTAAGTAGTGATTTCATG
Source organism: Ceriagrion tenellum (assembly GCA_963169105.1). Classification (NCBI taxonomy): domain Eukaryota; kingdom Metazoa; phylum Arthropoda; class Insecta; order Odonata; family Coenagrionidae; genus Ceriagrion; species Ceriagrion tenellum. The sequence goes on along the minus strand of OY720636.1, from coordinate 128,222,504 downwards.
CTCATTTCTAGTAAGTTATCCATGGAAAACAGTAAAATTGCAAAATTAGTGCGTTAGCCTGCAAGCCCCATGGAAAAACGAATGTTAACAAAGATGGCAGACTGGCGTCAGCTTCTAGCGAGGAGTACGCAACTTCAAAAACATGTGTACACCGAATTTCCATTGGAGCCATTTCTGTCCATTTCTATCCATTTCTGTCCATTTCTATCCATTTCTGTCCATTTATATCCATTTCTAGAATGGTGAAGTTATTGAACTGGTGGATGATTTTGTGTACTTAGGTAAGATGTATGCGAAAGATGGACGAATAGATGAGGAGATAAAGAGACTTGCGAATGCTGGAAGGAAAGTGGTAGGTAGCATGTGGAGCATATCAAGGAATGAGTGCCTGTCTAAGGAAGCGAAAATTGCCGTGTGCAAAAGTGTACTTCTTCCCACTTTCCTATATAGTAGTGAAACATGGGTACGTCAGGATAGACATAAGAGTAGACTAAACGCCGTGGGTATTAGTTATCTGAGGAGTATTTGCGGAAAAATTAGGATGGGTTGGGTCAGGTATGAGTGGGTCATGAATGAATGTGGGTTAAATGCTCCAGTAATGGACGTGTATGAAAGGAGTGAGCTTCGTTGGTTTGGCCATGTTGAGAGAATGGATGAGAGTCGAATAACGAAAAAGATACATGAGAGTAGAATGAATGGCGTGAGAGGTAGAGGTAGGCCGAGAAAGTTGTGGTTGAATGTGGTTGAGGAAATTCTTAGGAGGAGGAATATGAGGAGTCTTAAAAACAGGAGGACGTGTATGAAACAGAGTATGGGGGTAAATGAGGCAAAAGAGGTTTGCAAGGATAGGTCAGTATGGAGGAAATTATTGGAGCAGAGTTAGGTGTACAGTTACGTATTAATGAGTGAAACATTTTGACTGTGCCTACCCCGGAAGGGAACTGCGTGATGGGTATGTATGTATTACCATTTCTAAGCATTTATGTCTATTTCTAACAGTTTCTGTTCATTTGTATCCATTTCTAACCTTTTCCGTCCATTTCTAACCATTTCTGTCCATTTCTGTCCATTTGTAACCATTTCTCAACAAGCGTACACCATTTCTCAGAGTTGCATACCCCTCGGCTTCTAGCACTGGCCCAGCATAGCAAGTACCCATTCCATCTACCTCAAAAGTCTACCTCGAAATCACTAAGATAGGCCTATTACCTAAGATTTTATTAACTTCAACAAGATACGCTTTCAAATATCCATGCCATTGGTGCAGAAATATTCCAGTCAGACGGGAGTCAAGACCGCAATCCTCGGATTGGAAGGCAATTGCTTTACTCCTTCCTTACCGGAGCCTATGGTAGTTTCTGCGAGATGTTTTCCTAGTCATCGAGGACACTATGTAAAGTTGTAATGCCAAATAAATCGCGATTACGCTCGAGCGTTAACTCGTGCTCCGTATCACACTTCCAACATCTAAAGCAAACCGCTACAAAACTATCGGAGCAAAGCTCAAGTAGTACGTAGTCGGCACGTAGAGTGGCAGCACGTGGCACAACAATTTCCAGCTGTTGCCGTTTCCCGGGCATAATTAAAGCATTGTTATGACTTGGGTATGTGGCGCGGAATTATACGTGTTTTATTCTCGGCATGATACCTTCATGTTCACAATGAACCATAATAATAATACGAAATGCATGTCTTCGCATTTTGGAGCAAATCTGTACATGTATGTCATTGAATTAAAACTTTGAAATATTTGCCAAGTGCACTGGGACTTTGTGTTAAATAAAGCAGTTACTAGTAGCATACAGGTACCGGATCCGTAACATGCAACTTTGATTTACCTATTTACCTGTACACATCAAAAAGTTCACGTGCATACGTGTACTTAGTTATTTAGATCTTGGGTACAGACAGTTTTCTTTACCCGATTCTGTTCATAAAATAAAAACGTTCCAACCACCATATGAACGGAAGGGTATGTATGCATGAAGTAGGGATGCCTCATCTAGTAATCGATTTTTCGATGTTCATAAAATTACTCGCCTCTCCCTCAGTTAAAAAAAAAAATTATTTTACTCCTCGATGTTTTCGATGTCTCGTCCAAGAAACATCGAGTAGTCTAATACATCGATGTTAGTGGTTGACAATGTTCGGTGTAGGGATGCCACACATCGACTATAAAACATCGAGTAGACAATTTTTCGATGATTATAATAGTACTCACCACTCCCTTAGTTTTTTATTCAATTATTTTACTCCTCGATGTTTTCGATATCTCGTCCAAAAAAAATTGAATAGTCCAATTCATCGATGCGATGTGGTTAATAATGTTCGGAATAAGGACGTCAAATTGACTGAAAACCATCGAGTAGTCGATTTTTCGATGATTAATATGTGTAGTACTCACCACTCCCTCAATGTTCATTGAATTATTTTACTCCTCGATGTTATTGACGTCTCGTCCAAAAAACATCGAGTAGTCCAATACATCGATGTTAGTGGTTGACAATGTTCGGTGTAGGGATGCCACACATCGACTATAAAACATCGAGTAGACAATTTTTCGATGATTATAATAGTACTCACCACTCCCTTAGTTTTTTATTCAATTATTTTACTCCTCGATGTTTTCGATATCTCGTCCAAAAAAAATTGAATAGTCCAATTCATCGATGCGATGTGGTTAATAATGTTCGGAATAAGGATGTCAAATTGACTGAAAACCATCGAGTAGTCGATTTTTCGATGATTATTATGTGTAGTACTCACCACTCCCTCAATGTTCATTGAATAATTTTACTCCTCGATGTTATCGATGCCTTGGCCGAAATATCGAAAACATCGTGGAGTCCGATACATTGATGTCGATGTTGGAGATCTAGTATGAAGCAGTTAATGAGTTTAACCGAAGCAAAAGACGTGGCTGTACATGGATAAGGCAGTACAGATAGAATTATTTTAACTGAGTCAGTTGCACGGGCCTCGTACCGAAAATTAAGCTCCTTTTATTGTTTCTATTTCGGCAGGTATCTGAATGAACCAGGAGCACCGAGGGTAAGATTGACTCATCCTAACAACTGTGGTCGACGAACATGAGTACCTTTCATACTGTAAGCATTCCGCGGCGATAGAGGTGAAAGGCGATGACGCAACAGAGTGGTCGGATGAGGAGGAGATGGGAGGTGTGAGGGGAGGGGGAGATCACGGGAGGGGAAAAAAAAGAAGAAATAATCCGGGCGCCATTCCTTGCTAACAAAATGTTTATGCCTTTCCCTCGATTCTTTTTCTCTGCTCTCACTAACACTCGCGAAGCAGCAAGGGTTGAAAATACCCGTGGTCTCACCTAAAATTAAAGTCGGTGGTTCTAGTACCGTGAAAAATGGACCCCGCGGCCCTAAAGACCCCTGGAAAATACCTACCTTACTTACCTAATTCTTTTAGAGGCTTGAGGTGCCTAATCATTTGGGCGATTTGTCACATAAATTTCGATGAATTGAACCTCATTAAAAAAAAAAGATCTCATCTTCATAGTGATTCCAAAATCTCAGCCACTTGTCACCCTACTATTCGAGAAATTCGACAAGAAATACCAGCCTTTTGCGCTATCACAATTGAAGCAAAAAACTAAGTCCCATGTTGCTACCCTCTGATAAGATATTGAATTACACCGGGGAATATGCTGTTAGTGAAGCTAGAAAATATCAATTGTAACTTTCTCGACCAATATAAGATTCTTGAGTATTTAGTCATTCATGTATTTCTTTTCGAGTTATTATTTAATTCGTCGTTGTTAAATATTAAGCTCATTTCCCTGAGGTTGCCAATATATTTGGCGAAACGTTGGCTGTGAGTGAAATGCATGATAGACAAAATACTCATTAAATCTTATACTCGTGACACTCCTCAAAATAATCTTGGTATTTTATAGTTAATATCATAATACCGAAAAATTGGCAACGGCAACTTGTTGTATTAATTGGTCTTTCTACTAAAAACTTGTATGGCTAAATTTATATCGCTCTAAAACACAATTGATTTTTTTTCTGGGTGAATTTCTACGCTTTTGTGCCATGTAGGTCAATGGTGCGCGTGGTTTTGTTCCGTATTAAATGCAAATACTTTCGGGTGAATATAATCCTCTCCTTTAACTTTGCATTAGCATACCCACAAGGTCATAAAGGTACAGTCGGATTCAAATGTATTGCAAAGAATCGAGCTTACTTACGAGCCACTTACGCTTCTCAAGGAAATCGATTTTCACTCATGGCGCTGTTATTCTTTGCTATGCAACACTATCTATTCAGCTGTTTATTTGCACGTATTTAAATTGTAACAGTTGAGCAATTGCTTGTTTTGTGCTAACTTGTTATTACATAATATGATCAGCTCGGATAAAAATGACATGCTGCGACGTATTGATAAATTGAAATACCAAACTTTATCAATAAACACAGATCGTTCCTGGCATAAAATATACCTACGGCAAATACTACGTAATGTATCATTTAGAGTAACAGTTGTGATTAATAAATAATAATTATCCATGTTCAAATCGTAAATCCAAACCAAAACGAAAGTGTAATAACAAATTAGCATAATATAGGAAATTGGTCAACTATTACCATTTGAATACGTGCAAATAAGCAGAGGAATAGATAGCGTTGCGTAGCAAAGAATAACAGCGCCGTAAGTGAAACTCAATTTCCTTGAGAAGCGTAAGTGGCGCCGCTCGATTCTTTGCAATACATTTGAATCCGACCGTACATTTCTATTGGGTGTTTGGAAATCTCCCTTGCGAGTACAAGTTCCATTATGGTTCCACTGTAATACGACCTAAATATCTTTTCATCCATGTTCTGGCTCATTTATGGGAAAAAGGATCCGCCATCTGATTTTACCTGAAAAATACCACCCCTTTTCACGTTACTCTTCTCGCTGATTGAATTACATGTTGTTAAATGCTGGAATCTGAAAATCTGAATCAGGAAAAATGGATGGATAAAGGTTTATCGGGTCTTCCACCGGGTGAGCTGGTCCATGGGGCCCAACGTTTCGGAGAACGACTTGTCCTCCATCATCAGGGGCGGTTCAGCTTCCGAAGCTCCCTTGATGTTGGAGAACTCCCCCCCTGAAGATGGAGGACAAGTCGTTCTCCGAAACGTTGGGTAGCATGGACCTGCTCACCCGGTGGAAGACCCGAGAAACGCTAATCCATCAGGTACGCCGGGAAAATCTGAGATCCTTCAGGAAAAATGGACTTTTTCTAAAGAAAAGTAAAAAATGTATGGTTCTCATAAAGACTGATTTTTGGAAGGGAGAACTCCTGAGAAAGTAAATAAAAATAAAATAAAGGAATTTAAACTCCTTGGATCTTAAGTTATTTAGAAAAATGCTACCGTCATTGAGTCAAAATACGGTATTTCCAAACAGATGGCGATACATTCGGATTCTATGGCTGGAAAAAAGTACTCGTTAAAAATATGTCCGGGAAGTAATCTACATGTTTAATGTAATATAACTATGATAATTATGATGGCAGATATTTAGTGTTCTTTGAAATGCCATTTAAAAACAAATTAAGAGTATACAGTTAATCACATCTCAGTCGAATTGCAGGACGGCGACAGAAAGATACAAAATACAACGCAAAGATTGCAAATATGATTTTTCCTTTCATCAAAATTGTTAGGGTTTTATAACGATATCAATATTTTTGCATAAGAGAGATCGGATTCGAAACATCATGAGATGTACTCACATTTACAAAGCAAGAGAGATATTGGATATAATACTTTGATTAAAAATTTTCTGCAATTAATTTTGGCGAGGAAAATTAGACCCTTTATTACGAAAATATTTCGAGGTATATTTTTAAAAAAATTTTATATTCATAATCCTTTATTGAAAAAATTGTTATGGTACTTGTATACACTTAACTCGCGGACAGTCAGTTTCACAATTATTTGGGGTTGATCATAAAATGCTGTCCGTTTACATTTTATTTATAAGAAGGGAAATGAAACATTTGACTATGGAAAATTGTGTTTTTCAGTAGGTAACGCCAAATTTATCTGTCAGAGGATTTTAAACAAAATGTATCATTCAAAAATTTATTTATCGATTTTTTTTATTTTTTAAATTAATTTTTTAAAATAAAATTATTTAAATATATTTAATATTTATGTTAAAAATTTTAAATTTAAAAATATATATTTAACATTAATTAAAAAGTAGCTTATTAAAAATGTTGACGCGGTGGAAACAGATAATTGGTTTTTTCTAGTCCCAATTAGCAATTCGTGAGCTAAGTTTATATTACACTCGGGTGCTCAAACAAATGTAATTCCTGTGGCATTTCTTGAATGACTCGTTGGCAGTAAATTCCTAATGCTAAAGTTCACGTCTAGGATTTCAGTGGGCAATGTATACCATTGGTGGTTACTTGCAAATAAAATGGTCAAGTGTGTGATCAGAACTGCCCTCTGACATCTGTTATAATTAAGGAAGATTGCGATCCTATTTTGGGCGTAGACTGAAACAATCAATTACATGGTAATTGGAGAGAGATAGTTCTTTAGTTATAACGGAGAACATATTCGAATTTGTGTATTAATTTCAGCGGCAGTAAAGCGTATAAATCAATTAGTGCATTAGGAATGATACAATAATATACTTCTTTCTAAGTAATTAAATGAACATCTAAATAAGTCATTAACTTGACTCATGTTTTTCGCGCGGCACGTCTATAACTCCTTCGCAACGGACGGTTTTTTGTGATCCTATAAAATTTACCTGGGTGACAGCAGGACTTATTTCCAAAAAATAGTCGATATGACATACAAACCCGCCTTTTTTCAAACATTTTTTGACGAGATCTAGGTGTTAGAAATTCCTCCTTTTTTTATAATGAGGTCTCTCTGGGGTGCATGCATGTAGCATTTCCCGTGTAAAATGCCTGCGATTTTTCGTCAAAGGTCTCGGAAAGTAGTTCAGTAAAGGGCTGATAATTGTTATTTTTTGGAAGGGTGAGATATTTTTCTTCCAAATGACACCAAATTCATCGATTTCTGGGTGAAAAGATATTGCGTTCAATTACCGCGAGTGAAATACGGTGCAAGAATCTTTTTCGCCCTGCTTGAATAGCAATTAAAATGTGAACTCAATGACTTATGGTTACCGCTCCATCCACCTTAAACTGATTTCACTGACTTATCATTGATTACGAAATATTTCACTGGTTTAAGCAGAGTGCAGAGCATGAGTTTGTGACATAATACTTTAATCGTCTAGCTTACCGACGATACGTGTATACATTTATCTACAGCTATGTCTACATACTACCCTTGGAGCCTTCCATACTTTCCATGTAAAAAGCGTGGCATTTTTCGTCAAAAACCTCGAAAAGTAGTTCGGTAAAGGGGATGATATTTTGGTATCTTTGTGAGGGTGAGATGTGTTTTCTTTTAAATGAGACGAAATTCATGAATTTCCTGGTGAAATAATATTTATTTCAAACTACCGTAATTTCTCTACATGTTCAATGAGTATACATATTGAAAATATTTGGGGCACAGTAGTTTGTTTAGACGAACGCAGTCGCTGTGGTTTATATGACTGGTTTATATAGAGTGCAGAGCATGAATTTGTGACATAATACTTTAATCGTCTAGCTTACCGACGATACGTATATACATTTATCTACAGCTATGTCTAATTACTACCCTTGGAGCCTTCCATACTTCCAATGTAAAAAGCGTGGCATTTTTCGTCAAAAACCTCGAAAAGTAGTTCGGTAAAGGGGATGATATTTTGGTATCTTTGTGAGGGTGAGATGTGTTTTCTTTTAAATGAGACGAAATTCATGAATTTCCTGGTGAAATAATATTTATTTCAAACTACCGTAATTTCTCTACATGTTCAATGAGTATACATATTGAAAATATTTGGGGCACAGTAGTTTGTTTAGACGAACGCAGTCGCTGTGGTTTATATGACTGGTTTATATAGAGTGCAGAGCATGAATTTGTGACATAATACTTTAATCGTCTAGCTTACCGACGATACGTATATACATTTATCTACAGCTATGTCTAATTACTACCCTTGGAGCCTTCCATACTTCCAATGTAAAAAGCGTGGCATTTTTCGTCAAAAACCTCGAAAAGTAGTTCGGTAAAGGGGATGATATTTTGGTATCTTTGGGAGGGTGAGATGTGTTTTCTTTAAAATGAGACGAAATTCATGAATTTCCTGGCGAAAAAATATTTCTTTCAAACTACCTTAGTATATTAGGTATGTTCAATGAGCATATGTATGAAAAAAATTTGGGAGCAGTATTTTGTTTTGATTTACGCAGTCGCTGTGGGACGACGGCCTCCTGTATCCGAAGGCCGTGAGACAGGGAATGCGTGTTGAGGGAAGCTGGGAAAATATCTTCGATTGCGGGGAGGAGGGGGTGAAGGAGGGGACGATGGGGAGGACATGCACCACTCCCCTTCTTTCGCCTTCCCCCCTCCCTCCGTCCTCGCCCCGAGGGCGATTCTCACGGCCCCGCCCCGCCCCCCTCTGCACTGTATGATGAGTGACACCGTGATACCGTGACACCCCTCCGCCGCACCGGGCGAGCGATGTCTTTCTCATGGGGTTCGTGTTTCAGTCCTCGTCGTCGTATCGCTCCTATTCTGTCGCACGCACGTGAACATCGAGCACAGAGATGTACTCATGTGCACCCACGGAAGGTACTTGGGCACCCGCGCACCGCCAGGCACTTTCCCACATACCATACCCGCGCACCACTTTATGCGGCTTTGCTTGGAATGTGTGAGCCTGCAGAATGTATGATTTTTCTCGTTGTTATGTCATCGTCAGCTGGCGATTCTTAGAAAACTTGATCGTGGGCTGTGTCTCTAAAACCTTCGATTACCTAGTTTTTTGGCCCAAATTTACAATTAAGGTACGTATTCATGAGCGCGTTTCAGACGTAGAGACGCGAAGGCGAGATCCTCAGCCAATCAGATTCCCGGACTCCTTCGCGTGAGTTCGCGTGTGTTCGCGTAGAGTCGCGTCGCCCGAGTTGAAATATTTTCAACTTTCGACGCGTGGAACGCGTATAATCACAAACGTGGCTGGCCGGCGAAGTGTAGGTTCCATGGATGAAATGATCATCTCCGAAATTCGAGAGAAGTACGCGTTCCTGTGCAATTATAAGGACTATCGACAGAGGGATAGAAACCTAAGGGAGATGGCGTGGATGAAAAAGGGATGGAATGGTGCCACTGCATCCATTTTTTCTTTAAAAAACTGCACGTTAATTAGCACTCAGCAAGTTGGCGTGCGGATGAGAGGAATTAAGTTGCTGAGGAAATCGAAGAACAATAGCTATTGCACTTGGATGGAGCTAGATAATTATCAGCACAGAATTATCAACAATAGGTTTTAGAAATTCAAACATGACGGGTGAATTTTTTGAAGAAGTTGCAATGAGAAAAATTCGGCCTGGACCGGGAATCGAACCACGGACCTTTGGTTTGCCGGACCAATGCGCAGGCCACTACGCTATCCAGGCTTCATGAATCCCGTGGCAATTTTTGGTGGATACAAGGCCTAAGATCTAGTTGCCTTGTATCCACCAAAATTACCATGTGATTTAGGAAGGCTGGATAGCGTAGTGGTCTGCGCATTGGTCCGGCAAGCCAAAGGTCTGTTGTTCGATTCCCGGTCCAGGCCGAATTTTTTCTCATGGCAATTTCTTTAATAGGTTTTAGAGCGATAAGCACGCACGGTCGTCACGTTTCTTTTTTTACCATTTCTTCTCTGCTGTAGATGGCGCGTAGGTACCTCCTACGCGTAGGTTCGTCTACGCGTGGATTCGCTTGCGTGCGAACGATTCACGCGAAGAAATGACGCGTCTCGTTTCATGGACGCGTCAGACGCGTCCATGAAAACGTAGCTTAATGATTCGAAAAAAAGACGTTTTGCAATATTTTAGTCCTCTATATAAGTATTTAAATGACAAAGATGGCGTGCTTCGAATATCTTATCTCGATGACAAATGGCGAAAAGCAGCTAAAAGTTGTAACTCTAATTCATTTTGACCTGGAAGACCCAATTACGAACATAGTTATCCTGACAAAGAGGCAACACTTCAGGTATTTTATCAACTATTAGCTTCATGAATTTTCCATTACCAATTCATGATGGAGGTTTAAATTTACGCAATATTTGATTTGAGTTTTGAACTCAGACGAGAAAAAAGGATTGAGAAAGACCTCTCATTTGGAAAAATTCTTTTTATGTTAAAAAAATTACTTTTTCAAAAGTTAAATTTTCAACATGGGAGACCTTTCTCGACCCTTTTTTCTCGTCTGAGATCAAAACCCAAATCATATATTAGGTAGATTAATACCTTCATTATGAAATGGGAATAGAAATTTAGGAGGCCAATAGTTAAAAAAAAATATTTAGGGAAGGTCCAGACGTAATGTCACGAACAGTCGTGACTCAGGACTTTTTTTTGTGATACATGTTTTTTTTATTTTCGATCGTGTTTGAAAAAGCCTTCGAGGCAGAGACATAAACGTTTTCCGTAGATTAAAGCATCGTAAATGTTTCGGTTCATCTGTCAAATATACGAAAAAAGGGATTTGTCTTGAATTACGGTCATAGCGTAATGGATCTGGTTTTATAATGAGGTAACTGTGATTATTTTCAAATCTGTGAAGATTTCTCGTGCTTGTGAGGAGAGACTGTGATGCGTGTCATTTTCTCATATATGGAAAGACAAGTGGTGTTCTGCTGCACATCCAACGAAATAATCTTCCTCAATTCATGAAAGCAGGTTTTAAGCCCTTCCTAACTTCATGGAAAAGCGTGGAAATATTCAACAGTTCTCGAACCGTATAGGATCTTATCGGTCCGTTTAAAAACTCATTTCTTCTCCAAAAATCTAAAAATTCCCCCGATAGTCATTTATCCATATCCCTCTTTGTTTTTCTAGGCATTTTTGTCTTTTTTCGTTGCAAGTACATGAAATAATGATTTTGTTTAGGATTAGTAAATACAAATTTACACATATGCCCGCTCTAGGCATTCTTGAATGGGGGCTGAATTCATCATAACCAATAGATCATCATGGCATGTAAAAATATCTACTTTTTAAGCCATGAAACAATGTACCCTGTGATGAACGATCATATTGCTTGTTGCTAATGAACATAATTTATATATCTTAATATTGTAAGAAAAACTTTTTCCTAGCTGAAAAAATGAAATATTTAATTATCAAATTTGATTTTCTGATTCGTTTTGTTTTTTTTAGTAAAAATGGCATTTTAAAAATCAGAAATCGCTCATTTTCCTTAGCAACGGCAGTTCGGGTTTGAAAGGGGTAATTATGAGTGAGGCCTTGATGGCATAGGGACAAATGATGATGGTGAGGATTACTGTAAGAATTTACCTTGGGCACCACCCTCTCTATGTGCAACTAATGACTCTTTAAGAGTCCAGGGTGCTTAAACCCTGTAGGAGTCACTCTTACAGGGTATAAGCACTTTGCTCATCACCCAGGAAGGGATCTTTGATTCTCTGCTCCAATTTCAAGTTTTTTCTTCTTCGCATTGAATTTTGACGGTCGCCCATTTCCAGTCTTCTCTCCAACTCCTCCATATTTTTACCTCTCATATAAAAAGTACTTTTCCAGATGTACGATTCAACCTGATACATTTCTGGACTTGAAAGTAATGAATAGAAGGTAGTAGTCGGGCGTCTGGCGATAGAAATTCTCTTATTTCAGTCTTTTCTCTAGTTTATGCCGTGGTACTCTTGGAAGTCGTATATCTGTTTCTTTTCAATGAAAATGAAAGGTGTGCAGACCTCACTGTTCATGGTTTAAAAAACACAAAAATACCTACAAAATTCTTTTTCACGCCCTAAAGCTCTTGAGAATGTTATTTCTGTTCGTTGACGCATGGCGAATAATAAATTCGGGCGCAAACTCTGAACAGTTCCAAAAAACGCCGCATTGAAAATAAACAAATGTTTATGCTCTTAAGGGATTCTCTTTTATCGTAAGGTAAATGTGTGTATGCGTATTAAATCTATCCAATCCTCCTCTGAATCACCGAGCGTTAAAAATAAATATTGCGTGATTTTTTTAATGGTAACATGGTGAAAATTATATTTTCAGCCCTTTCGCTTGGAATGTTTATGAGCACGTCCTTCTGCAACGTGCTGTTGGCACCGATGACGTGTATAGAGAAGGACTGACATCATCAAACTGTCTGACATTCTGACAACCGAAATAGCAACCATATTGTTTTACCCTGCTATGTACAGTCACTTCATAAAGTATCGCGACACTTTATGCTACCGGTTTGTATAGGTTGGCTTACGAAGCTGGAAGTACCTTGGCTATCCTGAGCCATTTCTGTTGACTATGAGCATTTTCAGGTACAGTATGATATTTATTGAAAGTGAAGAGGGACATAGCCACCAGAAATAGTTCAGGATAGCCAACTTATTTCGAGCTACGACATCCAACCTATACGAACCGCTAGCGTAGTGTTTCGCGATACTTTATGAAGTGACTGTACTTACTTTCCTATGGATAGCATGGCGGAGTGGACAAATAAGAGGATATATCCATCATATGTTTAAAATTAATGGCAAGTAACTCTTGAAACATGTATTAATTGCTTTGTGCTGTGGATTCTACTTGATTTTAAAATATTTTTCCCCGGAAGTTATTATAAATTTAAATGAATTAAGAATATACGTGATGAGGATCCATATTGAAGAAGTAAATGCGAGATGAATCTTGGTATGCCATCGATGGAAAACATCGTTTAATTGCAAAACTAGTGCGTCAGCCTGCAAGCGCTGAAGAAAAATCGGAGTTAACAGAAAAAAGTTTGAACCGTGATGGCTTATGGGATTGTTTCCGCGTTGAGTCATCCGTTGACGACAGTTTCGCGAGCCTTCCAGCTCGCTTCTTCAGGTCGAAGTTACCTTGAAGGCTCGAGCTTGAAGAAGCAAGCTGGAATGCTCGCGAAACTGTCTTCAAAAATATGACAAAACGCGGAAGCAATCCCGTAAGCCATCATGATTTAAGACCTGTCCGTGGAAGCTTTCATAAGAAAAAAAAGTTTGACTTAGTTGCCATAAACACCCTTAAAAAAATGAAACTGAAAACTGGGAATGCATTTTTTTATAAACTTGCAGCTGGAAAAGGTTAATTTGTTTCTTTTTTTTTATAGATAGAATGGGAGTTGAAAGGGACTGTCTTGAACAGTTCAGGTTTTATACAAAACTGAATATGGTATTTTTATTCTCAGTTCAAGATTTATGTATTAAATTTAGGGTTGGACCGATACCGATACATATGTGAAGGATCGGCCGATACTTATGGTATCGGTATTATCGTTATCGGTAGCCATGTCAGTGTTTTTAGGATATTTTTCAATTTTCAGATTTTTACCACCAATTCGGCCAATGAAACGAGGTGTCGAATTCTACCACTAGAGTGCTCTGGTACCGAACGTCATCAGCTCAATGTAAGACAGAGCGCGTTTCTTTCGATCACCCTTCTTCACCAAACTTTTTCAGTGAATTTAGCGTTGCGCATGTCTAAGAATATGGTTATTTTGGTGATCTGGTTTCTTAGTTGATTAAGCCAGCTTAAAATGTTTGTGGTGGAATATTGAGTTTGTATTATACCTAGAACGAAGTAGTATCGGTATCGGTAATGGTATCGGGGGGAAGAGAGTTGGTATCGGAATCGGTATCGGTATCGGCAATTTCTGGTATCGGTCCATCCCTAATTAAATTATTATTATTATGTGTTTTTTATGAATTTTATTCCACAGGTCTGTGTCTGAACTAGTCCAGTGAACTTATCTAACTATCATGTTTTCATTTATTTTCAGGTAAGTTCCTTGGAAAACCAAAGGATAGCGATAGCTGTGTGCGGAGAGTTTTGGATGTTATAGGTTCGTATTTTGCCTCTTGATACTTCAAACTTTATTTAATATGTGGGGTCGAAGTTTTTCACGGTAATTAATGTCATCTCATCGTTGCGTGTCTATACTCCTGGTTTGTTCTTGTTTCGTTATTTTTCATCCTGGTTCATCAATAGTTTAATTACATCCAAGTCTAAAAACTTGTCATATATCCAACAGTTTACTTCTTAAGTTTTCGATACATACCCCCACCCCTGTTTGGTGTGTACGTGGATTACAGACAGCCCCTAATCTCGAGCGGTTCAAACACAACAGCCTAGGATTCGAAACCGGATCTCTGAATAGGTAATCGCTTTGCAGTAAAAGCTTATAACAACTTGGAGCCGGCTTAATACAATGGGAATTACAATGCGGGCCATACGAATAGGTGTTCGTTCAAGGAATGGTGGAAATTGTTCTCAATGAATATGTTTTTTTTTTGTATTCATCGCTTTGTCTACCAGTCGCTGTGCTCAAAATTTCTGACAAGAAGATGAAATAAATAAATATTATTTATTTATAGTGGTTAGGAAATAACATAGAAATCGTCAAGTGTTACATTTGGTCAACAATGTTCTATTTATAAAATAAAATACTGAACGGAAAACGATGGCTAAGACAATCGAACAACTGCAGGACACAGCATATACAAAATAAAAATTTATGTTTTATTGCAGTTAGAGCCAGAACTGATGAACTCAGCAATACAATAATAAGCTTTACCAAGTTATAAAAGCTTTACGCACCTTTTGAAAACCGATGTAGAGATGTAATTGATTTTATGTCAGCTGGTAGTTTGTTAAAGATTACTGAGACTGCGTGATAAGGACCATGTTGAAAATGGGAGGCAGAGTTCTGGGCTAAATTTATGCTTATATTGCTGCGTGTGTGGTGGGGGTGTACATCATGGTGAGAGGAGAAGATTTCGGGATTTTCTTTTACAAATAAAGCACAGTAAAGTGTGTATAGGAATCGAAGCGTTAGGATGGATTGATTCTTGAGTAAAGATCTGCCAGGAGTTCGGGTAAAAATACCTCTTTGCTGACAACCGTGTAATATTTCAATGTGTGCTGTTTGAAATTATTTTTTTAAGCCTCCTGTGTTGTCTCCGTTGGTTAAACGATCCGTGTAAGGTCAAGCGTCATAAAGGATATGCTACATTGGGGATTGGTCTATTTTCAGTGCATATATATCAGAATGTGCTGCTTTAAATTATTCCTCGAAGCCTCCCGTGGTGGCTGCATCGTATAAATAACCCGGTTGCTTCGCCAACTGTGAGACACACGAATTAAATATTGCATTATTAATGGTGCAATAATATAGTTTCACATGACATATCTAAATAAGTCTTTAACGTGACTCATTTTTTTCGTGCGGTACGTTTGAAACTACTTCAAAACGGAAGGTTTATTGTGATCACGAAGAGTTTACAGCGGTGACAAAATGATTGCTTTTCAAAAATTGTTGAAAAAACACACAAACTGAACAATTTTGAATTTTAGACGAGATTTAAGTGTGGGGAATGCCTCATTTGTTATAATGTCTCTCTGGAGTGCATATATGTACCATTTCCTATGTAAAAGGGCTGTTATTTTCTGGCAAATATCTCGGAAAGTAATGAGGTAAGGGGTTGAATTTTTGGTGTCAATGGGAAGATGATATATTTTTCTTTAAAATGAGAACAAAAATATTGATTTCCTGGTAAGATGGTATTTCGCTCAAACTACCTTAAACGTTTCAACGTAGTAAAGTGAAATTAATACATTATTGTCATATATGGACACATCACCTAAAGCTTTTAAATTTGGAAAATTTGGAACATTTAAGTCCACAAACAAGCGTGAATCGACATAAGGAACTCTTTTATGGTCAGATCAACATCGAATAACTCTCAAAATGATGTCAATAAAGGAAATAAATGATAAAAATATCTTGGGTTTTGTCGGTAAATCTCGCGCGGGAAACTTTTTTGGGAGCATTTCCTTAGAAACTACTGTTCTGAAGCCCATTACCCGGTGGAGCACCAATGAAACGTTCCTGCGGAATAAATTGATGTGCGAACACTTGAAATCCCACATTTTTGCGTGGCCTTATAACTGTTTTCCAGGGCCTCAGAACTCAAACGAGATCCTGAAACTATGGGAAGTTCTCATTAAGGATGAACATTTATTTTAGGCATGCCCTATTATCTAACTATATTTAAACTAGATATGAGTCGATTCCACATTTTTGTCGATTTCGATTCTTTCAAATCGATTTCCGATTCTCGATTCCGATTCCATCGATTCTTATTCCTAATAATTCCAATTCCGTGCCAGGATGGTGGTATCAACACTCTCGTGTACCGCCGAATTATATTCAAGGCGGACACGAGATGCAGAGCGTGCCGAGCCAAGCCTGAGACTTTGAGTCACCTTCTCTCCGGCTGCAGTTATTACGCGCAGTCAGCGTATTTAGCTCGGCACAACGCAGCTCTGCGGGTATTTCCACCTCCGACATCATTACGGCATGGATGAAGTACATGTGCTGCCCTATGCCCCTGGAGATATTGGGTCCGTCGTGGAGAACGACAAAATAAAAATCTGGTGGAATTACTCATTCCCCACCACCAGGCAGTTGGAGGCGAACAAGCCTGACATCGTTCTCCTCGACCGCCTATCGCGTTCCATGTTCGTAATTGAGTTTTCGGCTCCGGCCGATACGACCTTGGACTCGAAGGAGGCGGAAAAACGGACGAAATATCAAGACCTGCTGTTCGAACTTCGGCAGATGTACCCGGGACACTCTGTAAAACTAGTAGTCCTAGTCATAGGTGTGCTCGGTGGAATCAAGGGCTCGCTGATACAGAGCATCAAGTGTATTCCTGCTTGCGTGGCACAGGCGGAATCACTTGCAGCCCGCATGCAGAAGGCCGTCCTGTTGGGGTCGCTCCGTCTGCTTCGTGCGCACGACCCGAACGCAGCGTAGCCACTGATCCGATGGGTTAATCGGAAGCGGCTACGAACTCTGCACCGCCCCTCTCGAGTTCTCGGCCATTATGACGGCAATGAAACCCGATGCTTGCCGAGGACTCGGAAGGGGAAAGTTACCGAAGTAAAAAAAAATAATAATTTCTTTATAACTCACAGCCGAAGCCAATTACTAGGTATTTAATACATGGACGCACGCACACAACCATGCCCAGGGAGGTGTAAATATCCTACCCAGGCGGGACACGAACCCGCGACCTTCGGTTTGGCAGGCGAGGACTTATCCGAGGACTTTACCCCGCCGGCCTCGGTGGCGGAAAAAAAAACCCAAACTGTGCACTGGTGATTTTTAGACGAGAGCTAAGTGTAGGGAATGCCTCATTTGTTAAATAATGTCTCTCTGGAGTGTATACACGTGCCATTTCCTATGTAAAAGGGCTTTCTGGAAAATATCTCGGAAAGTAATGTGGTAAGGGGTTGAATTTTAGGTGTCAATGGGAAGGTGATATATTTTTCTCCTCAGTAAAGTAAAAAGAATAACAGGTGGGATATTGGTATACCAGTAGCGTACGACTATTATTAAAATTGAAGTATTGGCTGAAATAAAATAACAAAGACAATTAAGTCGCCCAAAAAGTATATTTATTAACAAATGGCAAATATATCCTCAGCTTATTGAGGTAGATAAAAAGTACAAATTGATAGCGTACATCCAAAATTACAGAGACAAATATGATGTGATAAATGAGATTTGATTTGGATAGTTATCTATCTGGAATCGATGGAATCGGAATCGACTTTAGGCCATCGATTCTAATCCTGAGAATCGGTGGAATCGAGAATCGACATTTAGATTGGACTCATCCTTAATTTAAACGTATATTATAAAGTAACATTTCTACTGATGAATGGTGTAAAAATAATACTAGGTCAATGGTCATTTAAGGTAGTGTGAACGAAATATCGTTTCACCCAGAAATAAATCAATTTGGTCTCGTTTTAAATAAAAATAATCTCACCCTTCTTATGATACCAATAGTTCAACCTCTTGCCGCATTACTTTCCGAGATATTTGCCAAAAAATACCAGCCATTTTACGTGGGAAATGGTACGCGTATGCACTCCGGAGAGAGGGTATTTTAAAAAATGAGGAATTTCTAACACCTAAAGTCATCAAAAAACTAACATTTAGTATTGGCATTTAGTATGTATGTTATCTCAGCTATTTTTTAAAAAGAAATCATATTTTCACCGCAGTAAATTCTTCGGTATCACAAAAAAAACATTCCATTTTGCAGGAGTTTCGAACGTACCGCGCGAAAAAAATGAGTCAAGTTAAGGACTTCTTTAGATATTATTCATTCACTTACTTACAGCTTCTGTCATATAAAAGTGTACCATTAATGATGCAATATTTAATTCATGTGTCCTGCAGCTGGTGAAATTAAAACGTTTAAATCGAATATGGTCTCTATTATGACTATAGGGAACTATATCGCTCGGACTACCTTAAGGAAGATATATTGGTTTTTTAAATGATGAATTTTTGCATGCAAATACACTGTCATAATGGAAATGCGATGGCTTCTCTTGTCATAACTTTGCTATAGCTAATTTTCTGCCCAAATCATATAGTTGGATAACTTTCATAACATGTACAACATATTGAGACACCCAATTTATATTTTCAGCTCCGATCATCGATAAATTAACACGAGTAATCTGGTTTAAAAAAATAGGCTTTCTGTATTCGTCGGAGTACATAGCGGGCAAAATGTAATGAATGTTGAAACGTTGCCAAGGGAAACTTCTGCTGTTTACCTTGTTTGTCACCTGATTTATCAATACTCTACTTCAAAACCAGGCATTCAATATACATTACAAATTTTTAAGCCTGAAGATGACCATTCTTTTCCCAGAGTTTATTATACAATCATGATATCCTGTCGAAAAGTATTGTAGGTTGGAGTCAATATTATAAATAAAAATGAATGAAAAATATATGTGACGAGGATCCATATTAGAGAAGTAAATGCGTGATGAATCTTGGTATGTTATCTGTGGAAAATATGGTTTAATTGCAAAAGTAGTGCGTCAGCCTGCAATCGCCGAAGGACAATCGGAGTTAACAGAAAAACGTTTGACATACTTGCCGTAAACACCCTTAAAAGTGAAGCTCGAAACTGGGAATGTATATTTTTTATAAAATTGCTGCCAGAAAAGGTAATTTGTTTCCTTTTACAAAGCCACAAATTACCTTTTTTCCGGCGGAAAGTTTATAAAAAAATGTATTCCCAGTTTTGAGTTTCATTTTTAAGGGTGTTTTTACGGCGATTAAATCCAACTTTTTCGGTTAGGTCCGATTTTCCTCGCGGTAGTTTTACAATTTATCGAATCCAATTTTGATGCCATACCTGGAAATGTACATAAAAAACAACAATGGGGATGCGATTATTAAAGTTTTTGGCTTTCGTTACGAGGTGAAAGCTTCGGTTTAGCGCATTGTTCCGTAAGACTTCACCCAAAGGATGTATTCACGTAATATTTTAGAAATATGCATGGCAGCAAGATGCCTAAGTTTACTCATTACAGCAAATTAAATATACATTAAGGAAACAGTGATTTGAAGAGCAGGTTTCTTTTTAAAGGGGACTTTGTTAAAGTGAGAACAGATTGGAAATAATCTACGCACACTAACGTTGATAAATGAACGAAGCTCGCCGGCAAAAATATCGACAACCTCCCGGCCGAATGTTTTCTTGCATTGTTATCGAATTTGTTCAAAATAAGCAGTTAAAACACGTAAGATTTTTTACCTCGCGGTAGTTTTACACTTTGCCTAGTCCAATTTTGATGCCTTACCTGGAAATTTACATAAAAAACAACAATGGGGATGCGATTATCGAAGTTATGCAGAGTCTAGCAAACTTCTTGATCTGCTCCCAATCTCTTTATTAGATGCGATGCTTTGTCCTCTTGGTTGGAAACGAATGGAAAGCAAGTGCGTTGTTATGTTTCAAAGTGAGCGACGCTCTGGAGCTAATGGAAAGCTCCGCGTGGCTGTTAGACCGAAAACTAAGCTCCGAGTTTGAAAAGTAGTTCCAATAACTGTAAGGCGTAGTATTTAGTTTTTTTAATTTCTTTCGATGCAGATGTCATCACCGCAACCCACTGAGGTTATTGAAGAGTGCATTGAGTCATAAAATTGTAGCCCGACAGATGAAATAATTATATTGGCTATCCCTGCCCAAACCTATTTCTTTTTCCTCTGGATAGCACGACAGAATTAAACAAACTAGCGAGTGTATAGCATAAATATCCACCATCTGTTTGAAATCTAAGGCAAGGAACTCCTAAAACTGGACACATCCTGGATTGGACACACCCTGAGACACAATGGGCTTGCGAAGAACAAAATTGAAGGTAAAATAGAGGGAAAAGTCCCCAGAGAAAGACGCAGGAATTAGTTCATGGACCAAATAACGAGGAAAGTACATAGGAAGAGATACCAGGAGGCAAGGTAACTAGCATTAGATCGGGAAGGGTGGAGGGCTGCAATCAACCAATCTTAGGATTGAGCGACCAATGATGAGGATGAATTCTGGAAACATTTGTTGGAAACTGAGTGCTATGGATTCTACTTGATTTTAACGTAGTTTTCAGCGAATATACGGATACTAATTAATTTGAATAAATAAAAAAGAATGTCAGGAGAATCTAAGTTGATCGATTTTATGCATGCTGATTTCTTGTGAGTAATCGATGGAAAACATTGTAAAATTGCACAGTTAGCTCAGCAGTCCGTAGGCGCTGAAGGAATTTCAGGGGTTAACAAATATGGCGGACAGGCCACGCCCACGTCACAGATTCTAGTATCGACCAACATATCGAGCACCCTCTCTCTTTACCTCAATGCCGTTACCTTTATAATGTCGTAATTACCCGTAAAAAAAAGGGCAGGGCTTTGACCATGGTGGGCGAATTTCTTTGCTCAGTTTATGCGTAGGCGACACAGCTGTTGAGATCCCCTCGTCCTTTATTTTTTCATGAGTGGAGACGGTTTGTCATCGACGGGTGAGGTCATTTCGCACCAATTAATTTCCCTTCGAGCGAGCTCATCAATCACTTAACTAACCGTCCATACCGCCCTCAAGAAGAGAGACTCAGGGGGACTGTTTCCGTTCCAGTCAATTTTTTTATTTTATGTGTGTATATATTTTTATCTTTTTTTGGGGGGGGCTGGGTACGGGGAAAATAAAAAAAAGACCTTCGCATTTGGCCCGAAGAATATTCGCTAATTATTCCGATGGGACATCTCCGGTCTAAAAATGAATTATCATTCCCACGCCTCGTTCCTACCCACCTGATCGACTGCGAGCGATGTGGGCCCATCCTGATTGATAGCTTTCGACCCCGCTGAAATAAAGCGAATGTCGAATGTTGACTTTTCGGGGAGTCCGAAATTTAAGGTAAAATGAAAATTGAAATACTATTTAAGCCCCATTCTCAGCAACTTAGTTCGGCGTAACATGGCTTAACTTGGCACAACGCCCTTGAAAATAGATTTGCCAGTTCACAATAACTTAAAGTGGCGTAACTTGACTTGGCGTAGACTAGAGTTGAGCTACGTTTTCCCCACAAACGTATACATATTTGTAAACGCTTATTTCATATATTTATCTGAAAAGGGGTTAAATAGAAGAAGGGACAGCGTAATTATCAATATCGTCCCATTCATTCATTGGTCGTTCAATCCGAAGATTGGTTGACTGCAGCCCTCCACACTTCCCTATCCAATTCTAGTTCCCTTAACATCTGGTATCTCTTCCTATGTACCTTCCTCTTTGTTTAGTCCATGAACTTATTCCTGGGTCTTCCTCAGGGGACTTTTCCTTATATTTTTACCTTCAATTATATTCTCCACAAACCCATTGTGTCTCAGGGTGTCTGGTTCTTCTTTTCTGTATTCTGTTCCATATGGTCCTTTCCTCCTCTAAACCTCTGTTCACTTGATCATTTCTTATTTTGCACGTCAATTTTATCTTCAGAATCTTCCTCCAACACCAGGTTTCGATGGCTCATAGTCTTTTACTCTTTTCGGGTCAGCTTTTCCTATGGTCAATGCTTCCGATCCATAGAGTGCCACGCTCCACACGACTGTTTTCACATACTGTTTTTTATCTTGTTTCTCGCCCCAATAATGATGTATAATCATGCATAATCATGTATAATAATGTATAATGATGTATATTCATTATTAAGTTTCTCAGCACAAATTCTGAAACATTTCCGGGCAACCTCAGTAGGGCAGGGTTCTATTCCTCTTTCGCTGTTCTATTTCGCAGAGTTGACATCTGGATTTTGTCAAAGTTGTGTGAAATAATGACGGAAAGCAGCCCATTTATATCCGTCAAATCGTTTTGTCGCCCGTTAACCTCTACGTGCTGTATTTATCCGTCCTGTGATATCGGTCTTTCGTCAGTTCCTCGCCACATTTGTCACACTAATGTGATTTTACTCGTATCATTTATTGCCAGGAGGTGATAGAATTAGGTGTGAGTGGAGATGAATGGAGGGCACGCGGTGCATCGGTCCTTGAAATAAAACGCTGATGATGGCATAACTATCTGGCTTTTACTCGAGTCATTTCCTTAGCTGTTGCTAATCACTAAACGAGTCCCAAAGGAAGTAGGAGTGATTGAAGCTACTCGGTAGACTCCTGCCTGTGGCGTGCTATTATGGAAACAATGCTTGAACATGTTTGCGAAATGTTTTCAAATGCGTACCAGCAGTGGGAAGTGATAGAGTTGCTGTTTTAGACTCAAATTGAGCCCTGAGCCCTGAGCCCGGTCCATTACAGAAAATATACATATATTTTCAACCACTGTTCCCATGGATAATGCTTAGCGACACACTGGTGATGAGATTATTTCTTAGCTACCCATTGTTGAAAGGAATATTGCTTAGTGACCCATTGCTGATAATTATATGCCTTGATGAGATACACCCTGGTAACTCATTGTTGAAAGCTACATTCCTCCGAAACGTGTAGTTAAAAAGTTTAAAATACTGTTACAAGTCGATTGGGACCAACCAGGTCTTAAATCGATTGTTCTCGCGTCTCTGTGAATATTTATCTTTAGTTCTGGCTGAAGTTCGGGCGCTGCGCCATGGACGAGTTTGGGTCATGGGCTATGACACTTTAGAAAACACTGCGAAACGTGGGAGGAAGATGTTTAGTGTAAATGCTCAATGAGAAACCCTGTCAATCGCTGTTAACGCAGAGGATTAAAGAAGTTGGGTTACACGCCATTACCTATCATCGTGTTTCGAGTAGTTTCACAGTGAGACCTTTATTTAGAGTGCAAGACAAAGTCAAAGTGATAGATGATTTTAACCGCATCCCTTGTATTTGAGCGCCTCGTGCTTTTTTTGTGAAGTTAAGTTTGGTCTCCTGGCCTCTACGCCTCTCATTCCCTTCCCCGCTTCCCCTCCTTTATTTCACTTCAACCCCTCCACTTTCACTTCCCCTCCCTGACGCGCAGGTCTGCGCCAAGTACTTTTGCGAGAGCTGCACTAGTCAGATTCGCGCTTGCTTGCTACCTAAGTCATTTGCTAGGTCTTCACCCACTTTTTGCCAAAGCATTTATCCTGGAGATTCAGGGTGATCTTCATGTAGGTATGTACTCATTATCTACTCTCCTTAACGTCGTCCGGCTCCAACCACCACCAACCATCCGGCTCCAATTTCCAGAGTGCGCGTCATATTTCGTCCCAACCGTACCAAGGACGTCTCAGCCTTGATATTTCCGTTCCACTGAGTTCACATACCATACATTTTTACACTTTTTTTTTTTAAGATTGAAAACGATCGATGAAATAGCTCAAGTGGAAAATCGTGCTACGTTCTAGCCGGAAACACTTGTACGCGTTAGAAAAAGAAACGATACACTTCTTCATAAACAATCTCCTCCTACCCATTCGACTCTTAATAGCGAAACCGGACTCCTTTTTTTCCTCCTCCTCCACTTTCATTTCCTCCGCCACCGCCTTCTCTTCTTATTCTTCTTCTTGTTTATAATTATTTTATCCTTTCCTTATCTGCATCTCTCTCTCTCTCTCCGTTCTCTTCCCTCTCTCTGTGATGTTTCCCGCGCTGGTCGTAAACAAAGAGCGTCGCTGTTGTCGTGGAGACGGCGTGGAGGGCGGATGTTGAAGGGAATGAGGAGGCTCGCGAGTTGATGACGCTATCCCCGCCCCTCCCCTTTTTTCGCTTTTGGAATTAATACCCCAACCACTCCTCCCCTCTCACTTATATATATATATATATATATATATATATATATATATATATATACTCATATAAATTTTTATACAGAAAGGTAGAAAGAAAGTGGATAGGAACACGTAATATATATATATATATATATATATATATATATATATATATATATATATATATATATATATATATATAAACCCCCTCCTCATTCCTCCCTCTCTATCCATTCCCCTTGTTTCTCCGGCCGCCCACACTTATTCTCCATCTCCCCACTCCCTTCCCTTTCAGGCTTACCAAATGAAAAAGGGTCTTCTGCGCCAAATAAAATAAAAATGAGGAGCGAATAAGGAAAGGAAAACAGACATCGGGGAGTGGGGTGGGGGTGGTGGGTACGCTTTATGGAGGTTGGTTTTTGGTGGGGGGAGATGGTAGGAGGGGTTGCAGGGAATAATCAAATTAAAACTCGCCAGCGACGAAGGCTCGACCGCTTCATAATCCTGTTTTTGGCAACACCGAGAAGATATTATGTGTCCTCGCACCGACATACATACCATCGTTCCTCTTCTGTCATCGCCTTTCAACGCGCGGCCCCCGTGGATTAACCGTCCCATGGTATAAATATTTGGTCAGTAAATGCTGTAAGACTGATATCTAATCTGGAAGTGCTCTGTAACTGGATGGAAATTGTCTGGATTTAAAAGATGTTACAAATCCAAATCGGTTACAGACCAATTCCAGATAAAAATTTTAGTGTTTCAGAGCAGTTACGGGAAATCGACGGATCTGGGTTCGATTCCCCGCCCAGGCGAATTACTTTTTCCACTGTGAGTCACATACCATTACTATTTTTATCATATCTGGAAGTGGTCTGTAACAGGATTCAAGAGGTCTGGACTTTAAAGATATCTCAAGATGCTTCAAATCCAGACCAGTTATCGAACATTTCCAGATCAGATATAAGTGTTTCAGAGTAGTTACAGATCAGTTTCAGAGCAGTTACGGGAAATTGAGGGATCTGGGTTAATTTACCCGTACAGGCGAATGATTTTTTCATTATGAGTTTCACACAATTACTAATATCAGATCTGGAAGTGGTCTGTAACAAGACTGAAGTGGTCTGGAATTTAATAATATCTCAAGGTGTTTCAAATCAGTTACTGAACATTTCCAGATCAGATATTAGTGTTTCAGAGCAGTTACAGATCAGTTCCAGAGCAGTTACGGGAAATAGTGGGATCTGGGTTCGATTCCCCGTCCAGGCAAATGATTTTTCCACTGTGAGTTTCACACAATTACTAATATCAGATCTGGAAGTGGTCTGTAACAACCTGAAGTGGTTTGGAATTTGACTCTTTGAGTGCGGCATGACGTGATATCACGTCATGGTTGTCTCTACGCTGGTGACGATGACGTTATAATACGTCATGGGTACCGTGAGTGTTCCAGCTTTCACTCGATGGCCTCTTGAAAGTTCCCTAAAGAAAGCTGGAACACTCAAGTACCATTGACGTGATATCACGTCATGCTGCATTCAACGTGTTAAAGATGTCTCAAAGTTGTTTCAAATCCAGACCAGTTACAGACCATTTCCAGATCAGATATTAGTGTTTCAGAGCAGTTACAGATCAGTTTCAGAGCAATTACGGGAAAACGAGGGATCTGGGTTCGATTCCCCGTTCAGGTGAATGATGTTTTCACTGTGAGTTTCACACAATTACTAGTATCAGATCTGGAAGTGGTCTGTAACAGAACTGAAGTGGTCTGGAATTTATAGATATCTCAAGATATGACCAGAGTCATAGTAGTCACAGACTAGTGTCAGGGCAATTATAGAACAGTTTCAGAGCAGTTACAGACCAAATATCTTTACCTGGGAAGTCTTATATCATATTCGGTCGTTAGTGTGAACGATTCGATACGAGCGAGCCGTTCGCGATGTAGGCATATTCCTTCTTTAGGTCAACACTTTATCTATTTCTCATTTCCCAGAAATGAGAAATTTCTCAGTTTATCATTTCTCAGAAAATAATAAGTCTACTTTCAGTGTAGCTCACGCGACAGTTCCTGGCGCTGCGCAGTAGTCGATTTTGGGACATAGGATACTGAACGTTTAGTAGCCCACGCGTGCTGCGAAACGAGGAAGGAAGGTTATTCAGTGTGGATACATTCTTATCGCTGCCAACAGAATCATTTCTAGAGCTCAGATGACTCACTGCCAAATACCGTCCCGTTTATACTCGTGTCACGATGAGACCTCAATATTGGATCCCCGGTGGAGCCAACGGCGTTGGGTGGTTTTAGCCACCTGCCTTATAGGTATACCCTCTTCTTTATTCCACGTAGTAGATTGCCACCCCTGTCTCACTCTCTCTAGATTCCTGCCTTTCTTCTCCTCTATCTTCCCTTCCCCCGCCTCCATCATATCTTGCCGCGCCCCGCATTTCTGCTCAAGGAACTTTCGCGGAAACTATAATTTGGCGACATGCGTATGGCTTCCTGCAATTCAAACGCTGTCATTTCCTACTCGCAGCTCATTTCCGCCATGAATCCTTGGTGGATTCGAACTACTTTCCAAAGTTTTATTGCAAAATACGAGCCCTTTTACATGGAAAATGGTACGTATGTGTGCTCTCCAGAGAGCCCTTGCTTTAAAAAAAATGAGGTAATTCTGACACCTAACAACTAACTGAAAATTTGAAGCTCGTAATTTGTAAGTTTTATTATGTTTTTTTAAATAAATCATATCGTCACCGCACTAATTTTTTTACGTTCACAAAAAACCTTCCTCTTCCAAGGAGTATTAAATGTACCGCGCGAAAAAATGAGTCAAGTTAGAGAGACTTATGTAGATATTTTTATTGAATTACTTAGAATTTCAGCCATATAAAAGAGCATAATTTTAAAGTTAATAGTGCAATATTTTGTTCATGCTTCCCTCTGCTGCTGGAATTAAAACGAATAATTCAAATATGGTGTCCATAATGTCTAGGGAACTATCTCGCTCAAACCACTTTAAAATGAGTTCTTGAAAACTTTGGGCCCGCAAAACCTTCTGTCACGTTTGCGAATTCAAGGCATAATTTTGCGCTGCAGCAGCAAACATTCCACCTCAAGGTGAAGTGCTCCTACACGTGGAGCCCTTCACCTACCTTGTAAGGTGCATGGCAGGGGTTGGAAGAAGTACAAAGGACGTCAACTTGAAATGTTGCTCACGACAAGAGGATTCGTGGTGAAAAATACTGATTTAAAAAAAAACTATAGGATTACCAAAAAGAAAGATAAAAAACTATAGGAATACCAACAAGACGGATGTACTCGAAAATATTTGTGTAGAGAGTTGTGCCATTAGGTTTAAAATATTTGTTCCCATTTTTATTCTACGCTCCGTTTTTGGAAAATAAAATTAACAGCCAACCTGCCAATTTTTTCTTCATTTTAAAAATTGAAAACTTATACTCCTTAGCAACGGTTATGAAGCCTTTTTTTTTAACAAGTCTCATGCCGTAAGGTCTGTACGCTATTAATATTTATTAATAAAAGATTTAAGTGTCAATGCTAGCAAGGAGTATCTTGTGGTTTTTTCACCCTTACCTCTCCATGTGTGGGAAAGAACTTCAGCAAGATGCATATATTTTGCTTGTCACCTCATCATTCGTTGTTGAATCCCAAGTTTGGTTGACTGCAGCCCTCCACCCTTCCCTATCTAATGCTAGCTCCCTTACTTCCTGGCCTCTCTTTCTATGCACTTTCCTCTTTGGTCCATGAATTCATACCTGGGTCTTCTTCTTGGGACTTTTCCCTCTATTTTTACCTTTAATTATGTTCTTAAAAAAACTCATTGTGTCTCAGGGTGTGTTCAGTCCATATTGTTTTCTTTTCTCTATCGTGTTCCACATGGTCCTTTCCTCTTCTACTCATCTGTTCACTTCATCATTTCATATTTTCTCCGTCCATTTTATCTTCAGCATCCTCCTCCAGCCCCAGGTTATGGAGGCTTCTAGCCTTTTCTGGTCAGCCTTTCCATTGGTCCATGCTTCCGATCCATAGAGTGCCACGCTCCACGCGAGAGTTTTCACATACTGTTTCCTGGTATGTAATCTTATCTTCTTTGAGAGCAGTGGTTGTCTTTTTCCCATGAACGCCTTCTTAGCTTGGGCTATTCTTCGCCTGATGTCCGTTTATGCTTCTTCCGTCCCACGTGTTGGTACTTCCGAGATTGGAGAAGGAATCCATTTGCTCTAATTTCTCTCTTCTCAGGGTGACTTTTACATTCCACTTCTCCCTTCAGCATTCTAGGATTTTAGTCTCCGTCTTTTTGCGGTCATTTAAGGTCGTCATTCTAATGTTGTTCTTTCAAGTTATTTTTAAAAAATATCCCACTCCTCTGTGCCTCTCGTTTGATAAATTTCTTTGAGAACTTCCTCTTTAGGCACTCTGCCATTTTTTTCCATCCTTCTTGAGGAACAGGATCCCTTTGTAGATTTTTAATGAACCAATGACGAAGTCCATTTATTAATCTGTGGTAGTTTTCTTTCCTAATAGTGAGCCATCTTTGCCTATTTTACTCAAGCATTATTTCTTCCTTTTGACTCTAACCAACCCTGAAATGAAATTAATTTATTGGGAAAATTCTCCTTCTGGTTGATATATGTCCTTGCTGTTACTTTGCCAATACCCATGTTGTGTCAATCACGGTTTGGGTGAGAGGGAAACTTAACTTTTTTGTTTCTTGACAGCAATTTTTAATCCGAGTCATTAAAACTTAGCTCTTAATTATTAAAACTAAACCTTACTTTTTACTGAGTGATAAAATAGGTTGTGGAGGTGCAGAGAAGTTTAAATCTGAAGGAATTTGCGGTTAATTAATTAAGAAAAATAAATCGTCGAAAGCATGTGGCAAAATCCATTAACTGCTTTGGTGACTAATTAGACTAGGCTAATGAGACTAGAGTTATGGGACCCATAAGCCATGGCAACCGTTCAATAAGCGTTGCACAAATCTTTGATAAATTTATTGTTTTTATAAATGACTTATGGCATGGAGCCGTAAGTGAGTAAGTAAGCGGAAGCGCAATGAACCGTTCTAGGACTTAATTACTAAAATATAGAATTGTTTGGAGACGAATGACTAGTTTGTTTACTCTTACTGACAAATTATAATGTGCATTATCAATTAAGCGTAGGATAATCTTCAATAAATTTAATTCATCGGTAGAAGATTAGATCAAACATCCGAGGAAATCGACAATTAAAAGAAGTTATGAAACTGGTAGATGTGTTCCTACAACCCAAATAATTTTAAGAGGTCTATAACTTCATGGGCCGCAAAACTATTGATTTCGTCACTAAATGTTTTTGCAACCGACCATGAGTGAAATAGGTGACTGTTAATCCATCAGTAAATACATCCATCAGTATGAGATTTTCTGGAGGTGGGTGTTAAATATTATTCGTGCCCTGATGACGATGACGACTCGTACTTCGAAATATCGGCAGAGATCGAGAGTTTGACCCGGTGGAAAAACACGGATAACCTTCAACAATGCCATACGCCGGGAAAGCGTTGGATCTGTACCTGTACTGTATTGACTTCTTCGCCTAGGAGGCTGTCTACATAATTATCTGCTCAGACTCTTTTCTCGCTGTCACTGAAATTTCTCCTTCTTCTCCTCCGGCCGCTCAGTGCTTCCTTCCAAGGCGGAGATAGAGAGAGAGAGACCTTATTTCCCCGCTACAGAGTTTGTTTGACTGACACATTCTCTCGCGTCTCCTCTGGCTGTTCCTTTTCGATAGGCCGCTCTCCCGCCCCATCTCTCCCTATTCGAACCGCCTTTCGCCTCTCTTCTGTTTCTCTCTCCCATGAGGCCTCTCTCTCTCTTCCCAACTCCCTGAAGGAGGATTTTTTCGCGTCAAGGGGAAGAGGGGGGAGTGAGGAAAGGGGGGTTGATAGAGAAGACGAGAAGAACACAAGACTCTTGAAGAGGACGGGCATTCACAAAGCGTCTTCCTTCTTGCCTCCTGCATTCCGAGAGGAGTGCCTCCCTCCCTTCCCCCCCCCGAGTGAATTATGCCAGCAATTTCAGGGGTCACCCTTTACGTGCGGCGTTGCGTCATGACCCTTTTCGACGAGGAACGCCTTGTACAAATCGTTACGGATGTGAGGTACAAGTAGCTGACGGTCATGCAGGAATATTGGAATTACCTTAACTTCTGATATATCGTGGGGATTTCTCATACATAACATATGTGGCGCAGCATTAAAGACACTAGGTTTTGTTAAACGTATAATAGGAAGGTCCTCGGATAAAAAGTCAAAGAGAAATACTACTTCGCTTTGGTTAGGCCACATCTCGAATACGCCGCGAGCATTTAGGACCCTGGTCTAATAGATTTAACCAAAAGCATTAATAAAATACAAAGGAAAGCAGCGCGAGTTGTTAAAAACTACCACGAGGGTACATATAGTGTCTAACAACTTTTAGAGGAATTACGATGGGAGCCCCTAGAGACTCGGATGCTTCACACTTGGTTTGCTTAGGTTGCTTGATAAATTCAGAACTGATATTTTTCATAGCGACATAGAGAATATTACCATGACTCCTCACTACATCTCTAGGTCTGACAGATGCGATAAAATAAGAGAGATACACTGCCGAACATATTGGTACAAAAACTCGTTCTTTCCGCGCACAATAAGCGATTGCAATAAAAACTGAGCTCCGCAAAATATACTCCTACAATATATGTCACCATTCCATTTCCAAAAACTTACTCCCTTACACGGCCGGTGACCTAACACCCCCTGCCACACGCCCATGCGGCGGCTCGCAGGTTATTATGGAGATGTAGATGATATTTGTGTTCAAGAGACGATTACTCACAACGCTCAAATTACTGGAATCTAATGAAATATTTACTTAAGCTTTTCCCGGTGTAATATGTGTAAATATCTTTCTCGGGCTTCTGATGCATGTTGGGGAACACATACAAAACATATGCGGTACAGTATTAAAGAAACTTGGTTTTGTTAAGCGTATATTAGGAAGGTCCTCGTATGAAAAAGGCAAAAAGATAGTTGCTACTTCGCTCAGGTTAGTGCAAGCCTCTAATACTTAGCGAGCGTTTGGGACCTCGGTCATGAAGATTTAATAAAAAACTAATTTTAAAAAATAATCGATGTATCGGACGCGACAGAAATAACATACCCCTTGAAAATGGAAGGCAAGTCGTTTTCCAAAATATCGGCACAAGTAGAAAATATTACCCGGTGCGAGAAAGATATATAAACATACAGGAATCTACTTCTACATAATACCTTGCGAGCCGCCGCATTGGCGTTTAGCAAGGGGTGTTTGGACACCAGCCGTGTGAAGATGTAAGGTTTTGGGAGTTGAAATGTTGACGTGTATTACGGGAGTGTATTTAGTGAAGCTCAGTTTTTTTGTGGTCGCTTATTGTGAGCGGAAATAACCAGTTTTTGTACCTATCTGTTCGGCAATGTATCTCTTATTTTATCGCTTCTGTCAGACCTAGAGATGTAGTGAGGCGTCATGATAATATTCTCTGTGTCGCTCTAAAACATAACAGTTCTGAATTTCTCAAGCAAGTGAAACTTAGCATGTATTGCCTCTAAATGTTGTGAAATACTGTATGTTCTCCCGTAGCAGTTTTTAACGAAGCGTGCAGATTTTATGTATTCTATGGGAAATGCAGCCAATCGGCAAACACGTACAATGCCGTTTGGGCGAGGGAATCACGTGATTGAAGGATCCATAATGTTTGCCTTAGTTGTAGCTGTACAATCGCATATAAAATGGTTGCCTTTCATTGCAGATTATAAGATTGTAATCTCCTCTTTCATTTCTAATCCAAATCAGTATGTTTCTAATGTGCTAATATCTATGACGAACTCTGTGAATGGGACTAGGCTTTACATGGAATGCGAAGAAGTAATTGCAACAATACTTTGCATGGAAAATATTTGGTGAATAATTTTTACAAAGTGCTGATTTTGCTGATTGTAATTTGCGATTTGCCAAACGGGAGTGTAGATAGCGCTGATTTTAGGAAGTAAAGGTCGTATAGCGTACGTAAAAGTTGACATGATTGGTCTAAGGCGACCAGAATCCGTCCAAGATGATAGCGCAGTTAATATACCATTATTTTGCTCACCAAAGAAATGAAAAAGTAACCTTTTTTTCACTATCGTATAATTTTCATCATAGGTCACAATGATGGATGCTTGACGTGATTCCATTCCTCAAAACGGCATATTGCACGTGTTTATTGATTGAGTGAATTTCTTCCAACAGCACTAATACATTGGAAGGAGCGTATTGTTGTGTCCTAAGTGGCAGAACGCAACAAAGATGAAACTTCTGACCCGAGTGACTGCGCCGCATCTCCGGATTAGGGTATAGGCGCTAAAGAGTGAAAACTCAAGCGTTTCTGCAGTATAAAAGGGTTTATTACAGAATAGCCCTGGCCGGAGAGTAGTATGGCCTCCGGCTACACCGTTCGAGATTGTTCCCTGGGTAGAGGTTTTTCGGGGTTAATATCATTACTCTGTTGGTCCAGAAGGCAGCAGGCAGTGATGTGACAGGAGATTTTTGCTGAAGATTCCCATGGGAATAGTTCACAGGGAATAGTTCTGCATTTTTGGCTACATTTTTGGTTAGATCATGAGTGGCCAATTAAGTAAAATCCTTTCGGGGTGCATTTAAAAGCCAACAAGACTTTTAGGGCGTTTGCTGAAATTATGACGCCTATAGTTGATGAGGCAGCTGACCGACCCTTTAAAAGTACATGCGATCCTTCGATCTCATCTCCACCCCTGACGCGACCCTTTCGCCCGTTCCCACACTAGACGACCCCAAGGATTCATAACTTAACAAAAGACAGTATGGCGTACACACCAAGTGCTTATACCATGAATAAACATAATGGATTTAAATGTTTGGAATTGTTGCCTAAGCTACGTGTTGCCTGAAGTTCCACATGTAGTTCACTCAGTCCTTGGCGCCACTTAGAAAAAAGTCTTCTCAGTTGAATCTTAAATGGCCGTTGTTAATTGTTGTTATTGTGAGAAAGTGTGTAATTACATCCCGCCAATGGTACTACATTTTTATCCACTGCATTATGATTACTGGTAAGTAAAACCGGTAAGACGAGTTCATTTACAATCTGTCGACTGTATTTACATTGGAACTGCCGTCTTTCACCACTAGGCGGCGCCACAATCCAAAAAGTTGTTTGTTTACGGAATTCTAGACAACAGTTTTTGGCGACTAGTCAACAATCCATAATGTATATTCGTGGCTTATACCTAGAGGAGAAGACGACAATCATAACAGCACTACATGTTGGTGAAAGTTACTGGTGCATTATAGTGCATGTTACCCTTCCCCTGATGAAGACCCTCAACCCCTCAGAGTCTTGAGGTGGCTTGGAGAGTAATATTTAGATGTAGATGAAGATTATGGGTACCTACTTTGTGACCCCTATGGGTTGATTAATTGGGAAGATGAAACGTCCGCTTCTCTGTAATACTCGACTGCAAGTGATAATTAAGGACTGGACAGATAAGGACATGCGACCCTTCGATCTCATCTCCACCCCTGACACGACCCTCTGGTCCCTTCCCACATTAAACGTAATGAGATATCATGTAGGTGCAAAGGCGTTCGGAAATAAGTACTCCAGGTTTGCAGACACGTCTCAGTTAATAATATTATCAAATTATACACACAAGGATAGAACCTACTTCAAGCAGGGTTGACAAGACTGATATATACAAGTCCAGCTCCGGAGAGCGCCAAAATAAAACAAAAACATAACAGAATTCAGATTGAGATAAGGTACAGGCGCTACGAGTATGAGAAATCACATGGTACACTAAGTATGAGAAATTACCACTTTCTCTACGAGACGAACCCAAGGATCCATGAGTTACAAAGGACAGTATGGCGTACGCACCAATTGCTTATGCCTAGAGGAGGAGACAACGGTCATAACAGTATGTCCTACTGGAAGCTAGTAGCAAACTAGTACCGCATTAAGTATGAAATCAGATAGCTCAGACAGTATGGTAGTGATCAGACTTATTCGGCAGCATGTTACCCAGTTCAAAATATTTGGCCCGTAACTGCTCTGGAACTGATCTGTAACTGCTCTGAAATGCTAATATCAGATCTGGAAGTGGTCTGTAACAGGATTCAAGAGGTCTGGACTTTAAAGATATCTCAAGATGCTTCAAATCCAGACCAGTTATCGAACATTTCCAGATCAGATATTAGTGTTTAAGAGCAGTTACAGATCAGTTTCAGAGCAGTTAAGGCCCAAAACTTTTGCCGGGGTAGTTCTATATCACGCAATACTAGAAAGCTGTCATGTTATCCAGCTATCCTCAGACTTACGTCGGATCAAGTATCGTATGACATGGGCTTAAGACTCACAAGGAGACGCCCGTTTCACCCAGTAGCGTCGGAGACACTGTTAGTCTTCTAGATCAAAGGGTTGAGAGGAAGGGAGAAAGACAGACAGTTCTCCCTTGAGCGGGTGGTCGGGATGAAGCGCCGCCTTGAACCGTCGCAGGAGATGACGTGAGAAATGGTTAAGGGAGTGAGTGGCGGCATCTGTTTTTGGCGCAGCGCACCGATGAATAATTGAACCAGAGCGTGAATGAGTGATTGGATCAATGAACGGTTCAGTGGGCCAAGGACTCAGCGAATGGCTAATTGAATAATGAATGAATTACGGAGAGATATTACGTGTTCATTTTTACCGGATGCTCTTCTTTATGTGGTTTCCCGCGAAAATTGTGCAATAAATTGAAAGAGCGAAGGGGAAGTGCTAAAGGCGAATGAATCACCGAATTTAAGCGACGTCCTATTATGGGCTTCATCGGAAAAACGGATGGATTTTTACTGCATTGTAAGGAACCATACAGATTGACGGAGCTGACATTACGTAATCAAACTGTAGCCTGACAACCGAAAAAAACAACCATATTGCTTAACCCTGCTCTTTCCTTACTTTCCCATGGATGGCACGACGGAATGGACGAATCAGAGGATGCATATCTTGAAAATGAATGTGCCTTCATGGCTACCTAAAGTTACTCCCCATTTAATTAAATGAATTATGTTGTATGCATTCTTTATCGGAGTGATAAACAAACAAACATTCATAACATGAAACTTTCTTTCAATTTCATTTAATTTTTCAACGGGGCTAATGTAACCGAACAACTGTGTTGTGAGGTGGTTTATTGGATGTTTATTGGGGGTGTGAGCCGCATCCCAGCAGTTCGTAACCAGGGACGCGGGAGTATAGTAAATATTAAAAAAAAGAAGGGCGAGAGGGACGGCCGCGAGGGTCAATTGCTGATGGTAGTGAATGTTTGTTTCTTGGGAGTGCGAATTACGAAAGATTCTAAAAAGAAAAACGAGTGTTACATTTAGTACAAGTATATTGAGTATAAGGAGAGACCGTGTTTAGTGAGTGTTCCTTGGGAGTGTGAATTACGGAAGATTATAAATAAAAAACGAGTGTTGAAATCTAGAATATGCAACACATGTTTTAAGTTTAAGGCAAGTAACTCTTGAAAAATGCATTAATTGCACAGTGCTATGGATTTCGCTCGATGTGATAAGAGTTCGAAAGCGAAAATTGCCGTGTACAAAAGTGCACTTCTCCCCACTTTGCCATATGGTAGTGAAACATGGGTTTTTCAGGATAGACATAAGAGTAGACTAAACGCCGTGGGTATGAGTTATCTGAGGAGTGTTTGCGGCAAAAGTAGGATGGATAGGGTCAGAAATGAGTGGGTCATGAATGAATGTGGGTTAAATGCTCCAGTAATGGACGTGTATGAAAGGAGTGTGCTTCGTTGGTTTGACCATGTTGAGAGAATGGATGAGAGTAGAATAACGAAACAGATATATGAGAGTAGAATGAATGGTGTGAGAGGTAGAGGTAGGCCGAGAAAGCAGTGGTTGAGTGTGGTTGAGGAAATTCTTAGGAGGAGGAATATGAGGGGTCTTAAAAACAGGAGGGCGTGTATGAAACAGTGTATGGGGGTAAATGAGGAAAAAGAAGGTTGCAAGGATAGGTCAGATTGGAGGAAATTATTGAAGCAGAGTTGGGTGTACAATTATGTATTAACGAGTGAAACATTTTGACTGTGCCTACCCCGGAAGGGAACGGCGTGATGTGTGTGTCTTCTTCTTCAGTGTTCAACCCTGGGGTTGGTTTGCAGCAGTACGCCATTCCTCTCTTCTGTCTGCTTTTCTCTTCATTTCTGTGTATGTGGTGCAACCCATATCATTCACAGTCTGCTGCATGAATGACATCCTTGGTCTTCCCCGGCGATTCCTTCCCTCTATAGCTCCTTCTGCTATTGTTAAAATGATGTTGTCGTGTTTTTTAATGTGCCCTACGAGTTTGTCTCTTCTTGTTTGGATACGCCTCCACAGGGATCTGGTTTCTTGAACTCTTTTCAGTACCTCTTCATTCGTGACTCTATCTTTCCAGCTGAGCTTCAACATCCTTCTGTAGAGCCACATCTCCAGGGCTTCTAGCCGCCTTCTCTCTTATTTTCTTAGTACCCATGTTTCGCTCCCGTATAAGGCCACACTCCAAACAAATGCTTTCATCATCCGTTTCCTTATTTCCAAACCAATGTTCTTGCTGGTGAGTAGGTGGGTAGGTGAGTATGTGTGTGTATGTATGTGATAATTGTTTTCATCGGGAATGCGGATTATTATCTATTATTAGTTTAAATTGAAAATATAACTTATGTAAGGAGACGCATGCTAATGCAGAAAACAAATTCTGATTTTTTTTAATAATTTATCAATGCAAACAATCGTAAAGTTGCAATACTAGTGCGTCAGCCCGTTAGCGCCGACGCGCTGTAAGACCTGGAATGTTAATGTTAGGGTGTTAAATATTCATTGAATACGTTGCTAATGTAAATGTAGAACTTAGGTCTTCCAAAAGAGTTTTGCGAAGATAGTTTAGGTTTGGATGCATTGAGGTTTCAAATATAATGCATTCACAAATAAAGAGACGTAGCGTATATGAAATGCAGGCTTAGAGCAAGCTTGAGTGCTCTGTATGGAAGAAAGTGAACTGGTGAAGTGTTGACAGGAATATTTGGTCTGACGAGATAGATTTCTATTGGTGTTTTATGGAATGTTTCGAACGTAGGAACCAAGTGACATGACACCCATTGCTGTCATATGAGTTCTTTTAATACTGATTCCTGAAGCAGAAGGCTGTGATCTACGAAATTTGGCAATATTGCATGAATGTCTTCTTGAACGACGATACTCAGTGGAAAAGTTGCCATGGCAATTTGTTCTAAAGTTAGAGGAAATTCACGCGTAAATCATATTAGAAAGAAATGTTATCTTTCAAGATAAGGATAGAGGTTTTTTTTCAGCATAAATGAAATCCTCTGAACACACAACTTTAGGCAATTGAGTGTTCCCAAACTTTATCCAAAACTGAAAATTCTACCGTAGTAGGTTTTCATTTTACCGATTGTTTGGAGTGAGAACGCTGTTTTTATCCAACTTCAAAAGTGATCAAGTGAAACTTTTTTAGTTGCCCAAGGTGCACCTCTGTATTTTTAGTCATTATCAGGAGGCGCCAAGTTTTTCCCGGTGGTTTGATTAAAATTCTGTGGTCTGGCTTCTGGAATTGTTTCTCACAAAAATTCCCGCGATGAAATATTTTCGCAATTTTTCTCCCGTTATCGGTGAAATTCTTTTCGAGCGTGCCCGGAGTGCAGCAGGGATATATCCTTTCCCCGTTTTATTTCGTGGATATCTTCACTCCGGCATCGCAGTAAGAGAGATGGCGAATGAAAGTTTGTTGAATGAAAATAACTCCTCTATTTTTTGCAGTATAAACCGTTTGTGTATAAGGAATTAAAACTCCTATGAGCATCGCCAATGTACCGCCCTGGTAATCTTATATGAGATTCGTTGCGGGTCGCAAGTTTTATAAAAAAAGTATAACAAATTTTCATTGAGTTATGGAGATAATTTGACCGCTGAAATAGGAAAAATCACTATCCCTTGAGGGTGCAAGTTGCTGGAAGTGGAATCAAAGCATATCTTTGAGACGAGGAAAGTCAGTTATCAGAACATTAGCTTTCCTGGGCTTAAGCTCCTCAATTAATGAATTCCACTTATCAGGCGGAAATGTTCCTCAATCAATCTTTGCTTTACGGTGAAAATTAACATTGCCCATCCTTAGTAGCTTTGGTCAGTAAAGTTTTGTCTCCTATTTGAACGGAACAGTTTCCTGGTTCGATTTGAAAAGAGTTTTTTTGTCTTGAAATGAAATGAATTGTATTCCGTAACTCGAACGAGTAAAAAATCCTTCATTTTGGAACTCCAGTCCTACCCCTTACATTATTCCTAAGTAAAATGGAATTAATTTAGCCGAAAATCATTCAAATTACGCGCCTATGGATCCAAAACGACTTCACCATGCCTAGTTATGCAAAGCAATTTGCATGTGTGTACTGAATGTCTCTGTTTTATATAAGTAATCATTGTCTTACGCTCGAATCTTTTCCGCTTACTTCATGTTTTTGCCTATGCTCATGTAATCGTCTCAACCATCAAGTACAATACAATGAAATTGCACGCTACACATAGTATCTAACGATGGTGTTACAGCCAAAACCAGGTTTGAGAAAAATTTAAGTGTGGCAAACTCAAATTTGTGTTTGTTAAATTATGGAAATGTTCTACTGAGTTTAATTTTCGTCATATGATTACACATATATACTTTTTTTAAACTTATGATCAGTATATTTATCTGATATCAAGTTGTGCCCTGAATCTTAAAATTGAAATAATGAACTTTTTGCTTGTTAAAGTTGGCTGTATAAATTGAAAACAATACATATATTTCTCGTCATTGAGAATTTTAGCAGCTATTTTGAAATATCATCATAATATCTCTCTCGGGAAGCATTTAGGTGTGGAGTTATGCGTTCTTAACGCCCGTGGGTAGGTTATGAAGGATTTAAGGAGGCGGTGTACGAGGGATTCAGGTATCATGTGATGGGATACCGAAAACTCGGTCGAGTACTGTCTCTAACGGCTAAATATTCAGGCTTGTTTGAATACCCCTGGACGATTCCTACCTGTCACCCCTCGCGATGTCTGACCTGATTCCTTCACATGCCAAGCATAGATTATCTCTTGTGTTTTCAAACACATATTCTCTAGTGGGCCAGCCGGCTCAGCTCTAAAAAAAAAAGAAAATTTTCTCGGAAACGGAACAAAATTTTGGAACCTCTCTTTGGGAGTCCGGTGGGAGCTCGGTCGTAAAGCTTCATTTACGGCTGACGTGAGTTACCTGAAAAATAAAAGCGGTGATGGACTCCTTGGAAACGATTTTTTTTGGAGACCCTAGCAAACGAGTCGGGGGGAAGCCCTAAGGGGATTAGAGCCTGTTTCCAAAAGAAGATAACAATGTACTCCGTTTAGAACTACTAAGATACCACCAGGAAGTGGAACTGGAGACGCCACCGACACAAAGAGCCTAGCGAAGGGCTAGATAAATATAGAGAAGGAGGAGGAAGATAGGATGGAAGAGAAAGTCTAAGAAAAGTGCGCCTTTCGATCTTGGATGGATTCCACTCTCGGGGGAAATGACGTGTACTTGGTGAGAGCGAGAGAAATAAAACAAAAGAGTGTCGCAAGGCGCAAGCGACTCGAGAGAGAACGGACTCTGTTGTGTGAAGGAGTGAAGTCGGGAAGCAATCTTTCCCCGCCCATCTCTTATAATTTCCTCCTGAGAGGATCTTTCTTCGTCTTTTAAAAATATCCGTCGTGCCCGGCGTCCGAGGCGGGGTTTTAATTTACCGTCTTGTTTGAGGCGAGCGGGAGTTTAGTCCAACTTAATCGAGAGTCTGTATGTTTCTCTTTTTTATTCTTCCTTTCTGTTTTCGTTAGCGCGCACACGTAAATATGTATATATTTTATGTACACCTAGATATTTTTCTTCCCTTTTTGCTTTTTTTTCGCACGCGGAGCCAAACCTTCCGGAATCCTCTTTTTCCCTGGGTGGTCCCGTGCTTTTAATTGTGAGGGCGGAGCGAAATTTATCAGATTCCGTTTGTTGTATTTTTTTATTGTTTGTTTTTTTTTTTTAGTTTCTGGTCCTGGATCGAACTCAAAACGGATGCAATAAATTCTCTGAAGCGTAGGTACCTCTCTCTTTCTCTCGCTCCCTCCTTCTCTGTTTCTCTATCTCTCTCTTTCCCCCTCACTTCTCTGTTTCCTTCTTGGGTTGGTTATTCTTCTCTCTCGTGCGTTACTGAGTTTTCTCGTGGAGCTGTTTGTTTGTCGCAGCGAGATCGGAAACGTGGGGAGTCGATGCGATTTTAAATTAAAGGGAACGACCAAATAGGACCATACTCACTTAATTTTTGCGCCTTTTTTCCATGGATATGCTATGAATCAAGAGGAACTTTTCCGGCATTTATTTATTGTTTTTCATGTTCGCCCAACATATACATAATTATAGGGTGAACAATCCAAAAGTATTAGTACAAAAATTAAAAATAAACTGGTCACAGATACAAAATAATATAAATCAAGATTACAAATACTGAAAATACTAACTAAATAGGTCACAGTCGCAAAAAAACACAAAAATCAATCTAAATCACTTCACACACAGATTCTTAGCTTCTTTTAAAAAGTAGTCTTTCCTTATGTACAAGTCCAGTTCGTTGAAATGCTTGTTATATATTACACAAATCCTTTGTATTAGCGAATTCGCACAATAATTGGTATTCACCCTTGGTATGTAAAAGGTTCTTTTTAACCTACTATTAGCATTAGGAACTATGATTATTATTTCCTTCAAAAACTCATTAGATGGCACCTTATTGATGACATCATGAAGAAATAGCAGATCGTTTATGCTTCTTCTATTTTGTAGGGTCTGGAAATCAAACTCTTTTAACAATTCATTATAAAAAACATAATTGTCAAAAAGCGGATACACGTGATATAACACAAAATATAAAAATCTTAAAAATCTCTTTAGAAACGTGTTCAAGCATTACACTATGTTTCTTTATATAGGGATTCCAAATAATCATTAAGGTATTGCAGTTGGATGACCAATATTCAAATGAAAACCGATGAAGTGCCGTTAAAAATCGATTTTTCATTCTAGTCGTTTGGAAATTTAGAGACGTAGTCTTTGATGACTTTCCTAGCTGGTAGTGTGAAGCCGTGTCGGTAGGTGGGGTATTTTCACCGAATTTTCCTCACGCGGTATCGAAGCACTACCTATCGGATGGCGTAAGTGCATTGAAGTGTGTGAGGGGACTATGTAGAAAATATAATGTACAGCAAAATGTTACCCCTGCATAGAAACAGCGGAAAAATATTGATTGCGGTTTTAATTCGATTCTCCCTTGCATAAATAACGAATCACCTATGTGCACACTTTCTTACAAGCGTATCCCAGTAGCGTAGCCACAAGTTGAGCCATCTTGGGTGGTCTACTTCCACCCTTCCTCCTGGATACACATGATACCTGTTAACCTATGTGTATAGAATTTGAATGTTAAGTGGACAAAATTATTTTTTTTAGATTAAATAAAAACTGTATTCATAGATATATTTTTTCCTGCTATTTTTACTGGAAAATCATTTTTGATACACTAAAAATCCATTTAGTTTGTTAGTTGATGTTCTATGGATAACTAAGACGAATTCCTTAATCTGCATCTCTCCTTATGGATGTAAGGTAATTTTTCTGTCTTGATTAGGAAAAAATGAAAACTTGGAATCGTCTTTCTATTTACATAGCGTTGAAATGTGTAATAAATGCCGAAATTTCCGCCCCGAAAAAAGTGGCACTTAGTCGGGCCACCACCTTCTACGCATCCCATTTCAGTGGCGACATATACTTATTCTGCTCAGTCGTCTAAAATTAATGCCATAATTATTTTTCCTTATTTAAAAGAGGTTCAGTTTATGAATGCAAACGATGCCATCAAAAAACTTTCTTGGCAAAATAAGTAATTGGCGGAGAGTGAAAATGGAAAATATTCTTTTGCTAAAGTTTTCTCAATTGCATGGCCCTCGCTCAAAATACAAGTAATGTTCCTTCCATGGACTGCAAATGAAATGCATTTTCTACTTTACGCTGATAGTTGATATCCGTCTCAAAGTCCAGTGCTATTTTGTGTGTCCATCCTCATGTCTTTGAATCGGCCCCGGTGGCGGCGGGGTAAAGTCCTCGCCTGTTAACCCTAGGGTCGCGGGTTCGAGTCCCGCCTGGGTAAAATATTATCTGCCCAGGACATGGGTGTTTGTATCTCATCCGTTGTTACTGTTGTTCACCCGACGTAAATTGGCACATCGTGCTGTATTCGGGGTAGTGAAGATAAATTTAAAAAAAATAAGAAAAAATAAAAAATAAGAGTTGTGCTTCAATATTATTTTGTGGCTACCTGCTTCTAGCAATTGTTCTACCACTGTCCAAGTAGCTGCTGGAAATTCCCCTACACAATGTAGCAAGAGTGTTGAGCAGTGTAGAGAGAGGAACTAAATGTAGAAGTCACCTTTAGTGGAGAGAATAAGAATAAGTGGATTACTTCACCTAACTGCTAAGTACCATCTTGTGGGACGGAAGAGGTACAAATGATATCAAGCGGAGAATAGCCCAAGCCAAGAAAGCTTTCGTGGGCAAAAGACAACTGCTGGGCTAAAACAATATTGGACCACAAACCAGCAAACAGTATGTGAAAACCTTCGCGTGGAGCGTAGCACTCTATGGATCGGAAGAATGGACCATTGGGAAAGCTGACCAGAAAGGAATGGAAGCCTCCGAAACCTGATGCTGGAAGAGGATGCTGACTATAAAATTATGTTCACAGAAGAGTAGATGAGGAAAGGACCATATGGAACACCATAGAGAAAAGAAGAACCAGATGGACTGGATCACCCTGAGGCACAATAGGTTTGTGAGGGACATAATGGAAGGTAAAATAGAGGGAAAAGTCCCCAGAGAAAGACGCAGGAATAAGTTCATGGACCAAATAAAGAGGAAAGTACATAGGAAGAGATACCAGGAGGCAAGGGAACTAGCATTAGATAGGGAAGGATGGAGGGCTGCAATCAACCAATTTTAGGATTGAAAAACCAATGATTATGAGTGTAGCAAACTATGAGCTGAAACCGAGAACAGTTTACGGCAAGGAGGAAGTGGTGAAGAGGGTGTGGTAGTCAATTGGCAGATGATAATGTTGAAGAGGTTTGGCGTGTTTATACACGAAAGTTTATGGGGGGAGATAATGTGAGGGTCGTGCTCCTTGGCTCTTGGCAAGAGCTCTCTTATCTATTTTCTTTTTTAACATTCTTTCCCAAAGGGCAGAGAGATGGTCGCGGAGGAAGATTACGACGGTGATAAGAAAAACCTCGCCTGTGTGGTCCTCTCTCTCTCTCTTTGAGGGAGCAGGAGACGAGATTAGCAGAGGGCGAAAAGATCAGCTGTCTTTTAAGTTCTCTTTTCCTCCTTCCGAAGAGAGGCTCCCATCGTCTTCAGCGCGTGTTGGCCCCAGTCCTGGGGACTGTCTCGTGGATTAGGATTTCAACGGACTGGCACGAAAATTTGAATCCGGATTCGGCATTTTTTTAAAAACTCCTTGTTAGAATAGGAAAGGGCGTAGTCGAGGAGAGATTTCGTGCTTGGGCGACACACCGCAGTAATGGAATCCATATTCCAACAACTCATTATCTAGAACCTAAGGTTAAAACTAAGGATGAGTCAAATCCGAAATTCGATTCTCGATTCCACCGATTTTCAGGATTAGAATCGGTGTCGAGAATCGATCGCCTGAAGTCGATTCCGGTTCTCTCGATTCCAGATGGATAAATATTCTAATCAAATTTCATTTATGACGTCATATTTGTCTCAGTAATTTTGGGTGTAGGCTGTAGATTTATACTTTTTATCTACCTCAATAAGCTGAGGATATATTTGCCATTTGTTTGAAAACATACTTTTTGAGTGACTTAATAGTCAATGTTATTTTATTTCAGCCAATACTTATATTTAAATAATAGTCGTACGCTACTGGTATATCAATATCCCACCTGTTATCAGCAATAAGACATGATGGAATCGGAATCGAGAATCGGGAATCGATTTGAAAGAATCGGAAATAGTGGAATCGACTCATCCCTAGTTAAAACCAGTACCGCGGATCTCGTAATCCTCTTACCGCCTTTGCTCAAGGGAATTGTTGGCTAGCGTAATTGAAGTAAACCTTACTTGTGGCACATTGAATGCGTACATCAGAGAAGCAGGTAAAGTCACTCATATCCGATTTATGTAAGATATTAGTCTTTCCTGGAGAATGTTTATGATGTAGAGCTCTCTGCTGTTCAGCCGGGTGATGGTGATTTTTGGCACCTGTCTAAAATACAGAAACCTGTATTTCATTATTTCAGTGGGAATGTTAGAGCACAGTTTGTTCATTTGTCCCAACGAAATTTGCACAAGTTGAGCCGGGTGTAGCGAATTTTTCATCACGTATCAGTAGTTCTCGCCCTTCATCATGCGCATCTCTTCAGTCAACTCCAGGATAACGAACTCGTAAATGCTGGTTTTCCCGTGTAATACGTTCGGAATGTCCGGTTTC
Source organism: Ceriagrion tenellum (assembly GCA_963169105.1). Taxonomy (NCBI): domain Eukaryota; kingdom Metazoa; phylum Arthropoda; class Insecta; order Odonata; family Coenagrionidae; genus Ceriagrion; species Ceriagrion tenellum. Next base: position 128,177,564 of record OY720636.1, on the reverse strand, counting down.
TATGGAGGCATCCTGGAAATAACCTGACAAAATTGACCTGTAGAGCAACATTACCGCTATCAGTGAAAGCTGCCAATTTCGTGGGAAGTGTTAGCCCTCTCAGTGCCACCGGAACTTTGTGGTACTAGCGAAAAGTGCCAGCGTGAACTTGAGAGTTTTGTAACACCTTAAAAAAAAAAGAATTATGAAGTAGCTATTTTAGATATGAATGTAATGTTTTTTTTTATTTTATCAAAAATGAATTAATTGCTGTTAATAATATTCTGATACCTTGCATAAAAGATAAATGTAATTATTACAACAAAATTAGTTTGAGAAATAATTTGTGCTCGAGCCGATATATCGTCTCATGGCACTTTTCGCCCATGGAGCAAAGGCCGATATATCGGACCGTGGCTTTAAGAGGGTTAAAGCTTGTACAGGCAGAGTGAAACTTGATGGCAGTCACCCGCAAGATATTCTGAGATCACTGAGGGCAAAATAGTCTTCGATGAGTGGGACAGCAGTACCCTCTTCTCTCGTAAACTCTCCTCTCATGTAAAATGTCCAAAGAAGCTTTCTGTCAAATTAAAATGTTGAATGTTTTTCAAAAGTATCTTGTTTTTATTCTACTGAATTTAAAAGTTCACCATTTTACCGCAACCAGATGAAAATTGAAATTTTGAAAATGGTTAGATATTCTTTTTCATGAAGATGTTAAATGTCATTTCCTGATTTTTTTGTTACTGAAATTACAAGTACATTATTTCACTGCTAACCGAATGTGAGGGGAACACGTTCAACGTTGATGGTGGCTCAATTCAGGTATTGGCCTTTGAGCTCACCTTAAGGTTCCGTTGATATGTTTAATTATTTTTCAATGTAATATTCTGCTAAAAAACTCAATGAATTTTTCTCATGGCAATTTCTTCAAAAAACTTCACCCGCCATGCTTGAATATTTTCAAATGGCTAAGCATAAGCACGGCATAAGTGCTGGTGAAGGATACTGACTCTTGGTTGTGGCTTCTTTGAAGTCCTCTTCTCCCTTGCGTTGCCATCTTTGATGGACCGCAAGGGCCTAAGATCTAGTTGCCTTGTATCCACCACAAATTGCCATGGGAATTAGGAATCCTGGATAGGGTAGTGGTCTGCGCATTGGTCCGGCACACCAAAGGCCCGTGGTTTGATTCCCGTTCCAGGCCGAATTTTTCTCATGGCAATTTCTTCAAAAAATAATATTCTGCTGATGGAAGTAAATAAAATTTCATTCTATTCTATTCCATTCAATTTTCCCTTGTGTCATTTTTAGTGTAAGCGACAGCCACCATGTTTTGCCACGCCCATAACCTTGAATACTCTGCTTGAAATTACAACGAAACGTTAAAAAAATTAGCAAATTTATTCAGAGAGGTTCTCTAGTCAACGTCAATATTCTCACCTCTGCACTATAAACTTAATTTAGAACGTGCAAATATAATTCCTCCTTTCCTCTCAGCCCTACACTAGAGTGGTTTTAGACCCAATACGACTGACCCGACCTACCTTTCTCTAGCTCTATACCTCTGATAAATATTTACCTCAAATGATTTCTTATCTTGGGCACAAAAATTTGGGATTCCTTGCCGTTGTCGGTGAAAAAATTCTTCCTCACTGTCCATTTTCAAGGTGAAGCTATGAAATTAACGTTATAATGAGCATATAAGTCTCTGACATAAATTGGCATGTGATTGTGGTATCTTCTGTATTTACATAATGATCTGTGAAATCATTTTTTTCTCCGTATCTTCCTCTGATTGATATCGCTTTTTCCATTTTTTCATTCATTGTTATTTATCGGTTGCGGAAAAACTCGTCTTTTTGCCATAATTTGTTTGCCGGGTATATTTTTCTGTTTTCTTCGAAAGCAGAACTTTATGTGTATTATGTTTTGCTCTTATGGAGGAACCTAGATCACAATAAAATGTTTTTCTACACCAGGGGTTCCCAATCTTTTAGTAACTGCGTACCACTTGAGATTCTTGGAAAATTTTGGCGTGCCAACAGTCCTATATTTTTTTAAAAACATATATATTTATTGTCGGAAACGTACCAAATGGCTTGTTTTATTTCAATTAAATTACTGAGAAAACTTCATATTTAATTATTAATGCACTTGTATTTCGGTTTTTTCAACCCTTAGCAAGTCAACAATAAATAAATAAATAAAATAAATAAATAAATAAAATGTATATATGTATAGACTTTTTTTTTCAATTTTTTCTTGCTAATTTTTAATTAAAAATATATAAAGATATCGGCATATTAATAACATTTTTATCATAAAGGAAAAATAAAACGTAAAGCAGAGTAAAGTTTGCGCGCTCACGCACACAGGAGGCCCTCTCTAGCCTATCGCTCGTATTACCCACGCGTACCACCTAAAACGTTCCCGCGCACCACCAGTGGTACGCGTACCACCGGTTGGGAACCCCTGTTCTACACTATTCCCTCTTGATAAAAAAGATCAGGATGTGTGGGTGGGTGGGGGACGTGGAGGAGAGCATTGCCATAGCGACGGCTCGGCCGTCGTCTCCCGGGACACGCGGACGGCGGTCGGGAAGTATGAATGAATGAAAGAATGGCCCAAGAGATGAATGCGCGTCCCTTGTTGCCCGTTCCCACCCCTCCCTCCCTTTCCCCCCGTCGGACGCCATATCTCACATCAGCCTCTCCATTTTTTCCCTTTTTTATATCATTTTCCACGGAGCGCGGAGCGAGAGAAGGGGGAGGAACAGTGGCTGACTAAAGGGAAAGCCGCGTACGAGAACACTGGGAGGGGTTGGATTCGGGGAGGGTGTTGGGGGGGGGGGGTTGTTAAAGCCACCGACACCGGATCGTCTTGGGAGATCGACCCTCGACGCGTCCGCATGTTATTTTGACGAGCCGCCGGAGTAGGGGCGCGCGTGGTGGCAGAGGGTGTTAGGACGTCAGCCATGGAATATAGAGGGGTGGGGAAAGGAAATTCAATGAACTGCGGATCTGGCCGCGCAGCAATGAAGCCACACCCCGAATGGTCACGCACTCGCGTGAAATTCACATTTTAAAAAAATCGTTCGCCTGGACTGGGATTCGAACCCAGACGCCCCAATTCCACGCCTGCATATTACCCTGTAATCAACCTCATGGATGTTTGGCACGGGGTGAATTATCATCAGGGTGCCCAAAAATGTAGAAGAAACTTTCATTAACATGTACTTCACTATAGGTATGCTACCAATACTTCAGAATATATTGAATTAATGTGTAATGGAACTGCGTTAACGAGATGCAAGAATCATGCAGGGATCGTACGAAACGCAATCTTAGTATACAACGCGGCAGACTGTGAAACAAGCATTAGGGAGCAAATCAGATAATTGGCTACACTACCTGTCCTCTTACCTACTTCAAAGTCTAATTGGTAGCTATTATGGTCTCTCATCAATTGCGGGAAAAACGATATTTTAAACATAACTGTTCTCCGGTCTATTTCCCAAATTTTGTTCTCATAATCTGATCTACCGAAGCATATTGGAGTTCGTAAGCTATTAGTAACTCCGTCAGAAAATGAGTGTTGAACTTATATTAAATATTAGGTCTTATTCTTTATCAACGCTATGATAACGGTTCTCATTTCAGTCGTTGCAAGAGGTCAGTAACACTAAAGAGACCACCATAACGGCCTTTCACGTATCCTGCGGATCTCCTCTGCACTTTTTCTAAGTTTTTAAGTCTACCTCATGAGGATTCCAAATACTGGAAGCGTATTCCAAGTGGGGTCTAACGAGGGAAAGGACCTGATTTCTCTGACTTTATCGTCACTCTTGCCAAGCTCTCTTTTTACGCTACCCAGGCGTCCTCTTTCTACGTTAATCTCGTAAAGGGGGAGTTGTCCTCAAAGGTGCCGTGCATAAAGCGCCATGTAGTACTTTTGCGCGAGCGCGGAACGCCACTGTCCACGAGGTAAAGGCCAAATTTGAGCACAAAGGTGTTTACTTAAACAGGTTCAAAGGACTCCGGAACTAGCAGTGCAGAAATTTAAGCGAAGTCAGCCACTCGTGGATAATAATCCATCTGATATATACCCCTTGAGGTGCCTATGAAGACAGCTCGTACCCAAAAGCCTCCACTGAGATTCACTGCGAAAGGGAACGCAAGGGTACCTCAATTGTTTTGCGCACTCGGCGCGAAATCTACGAGTCTGCGTTAGATCCCCAGTACAGGCTTGCAATTATTTTACACTGTGAATTTCACACAAGTGAGGGAAAAGGAATTGGGATAGGCAAAGGACCTCAGTGAACTGCGTGTGAAGGGAGCGCTTTAAATGTAACATTTGTTATTTTCTTCTGGTCACTAACGGTGTGCAGAAAGAATGCTGCTCCTACCGTAAATTTCTTTATTAAAGTAATCTGCCGGTTGAAGGTAGGTTTCATTTAAAGTTTAGAGAGAATTCTTAAGATTTTTTTACTAGCTGAGGGCCTCTACTTCTTTATGAATGGCTTTCACGTACAGGGTATTTTAGTTGCTAGGGCTCCCCACCCCTCATTTCCAACCGTTTGTTTAACCTGACACCATCATTCAAACCACCTAACCTTCGACCAGCCACGCAAGGGTGGCCCTACAGGAGCCAATTATAATTCCTCCTTTTAGTCCAGCTCGAGCGGTTATTGGAACGCGCAAACCCTTACACCAAAAGGTAGTTGTCCAAGAAAGGTTTACTGTACCTAAATGTACATGTCTGTCGTACCCACAAGTTTGAGAATTTATCTCTCTTATTTTTCAGCTACTATAATTTTCAGAGATATAATTCAGCGTTGAAACAATACCTTTCGTATATTCCTGATTATGGCGTGATAAGAATTGGTCTAGAATTTTTATATCCGTGGGCAGCGGTTATATCACATCGAATGCAGAATGACGAAAAACAACGTTGCGCACCTGACTTACGTTGAGGTACTGTGAATTGTACTTGAAGATTAGAGAGAGCAAAACAGACAGTTTGGAGTAGTATTAAGGTGTTCTAGGGACAGAACCTAGACCCTGTTAAATGAAATACGCCTATAATTGCACCGCTGAAATAGTTTCGCGAGATACACGATGTAATTTTGAAGAGGAAAGCCTGTAAATCTATTTTAATATCTCAACAAAACTGAATCACCATTGACGAGGCTAATGATAGAAAGCTAAATATGTCGCAGTAACTAATGCAAGACTGGATTCTTTAAGTGAGGAGACCTATTTTGCCCTATAATGTTGAACATTCAATTATTCGAAGTAATTAAATTAAAAGGTGCTAGATTTCATGTGCCCCATGCGATAATAACTGGAGTCGGTAAAATTACAGTACTTTTACTCACCTGAGCGTTACTTATCCCGAACCCGCGAACTCGCCCGCGAACCGCATCTAGAATATACATGTGGTTTACTGACACGCCGGGAAGCAGAGAAATTTTACTATTCTCATTTAAATATCTTTCTCGGACTTCGATCCGGGTAATTTTTTCATAATCCGCCGACGTTTCGGAAAACGGCTTGTTTTCCATTTTCAAGGCACGTGTTATTTCCGCTGTGACCACTATAACACTAAAATTAAGCAAGCTGTTTATGCCCCAACAATGAATGTTGCGATCCCAATGATTGGCTGACCTGTTCCGCTGGCCGTTGAATCATTTTCTCGTCATTTTAAATGCATTTGATCACTGGCCACCAGGTATTACTCAGTTGGAATCCGGTGTCTCTATTAAAATTATGCGTTTGCAATCGTATCTCGATGTCCTCTTTGATAATGCGGTCCCAGTAACGGTGTGCGCGGCAATGGATTTTTGCATCGGTCCATTTCATGGCATGGTCTTCGTTGATGCTGTGTTCCGCCACTGCCGAGTTCTCTAGTCGCGCCAATCTAAAGTGCCTACGACGTTCTTTAAGCCTGGTTTCAGTTGTTCGACCAGTCTCCCCCACATACATATTAAGCCACATTCACACGGAATCTGATATACCCCTGGTGTCTTCAAGCCGGTGGGATCTTTTGCCTTAACCAACTGGTCCCTTAATTTAGATGGTGGCAGATGGATCGTCTTGATGTTAAAACGGTGCAGAATGCGGTGGATCTTTTCCGATATAGTGGAGACATAAGGGATCAAAGCTGTGGCCACAGGTTTTTTAGGTAGCTCTCCTCCGCCACTCTCCTGGGTTTCGCCGAATCTTCTTAAGGCTTTAAAAAACTGTTGTCGCCCATAGCCATTCTGGAGAAATGTCCTTTCTAGGTGCCGCAGTTCAATTATTATGCTGCTACGCTATGCAGGCCATGCAGGTGCTGCAGTTCGCAGCTGCGGTGCGAAGCCCGAGAAAGATATTTAAATGTAATACACCGGGAAAATCTTAAATCATTTACTATTCTCATGTTTAAAAATATGAATCATTGTTTTGAGGCTTCATCGGTATGTTAATTTTTTGTTAAATTTTTAAATTTAAATTTTTAGATTTAAAAGTTTATTTTTTTAAATTAAAATTAATATTTTTAATTATAAAATTAAATTAAATAAATTTAAATTAAAGTTTCAATAGGAATGAATTTAGAATTAAGGTGCGTGAAGATATTTTCGTTCCATAGGAAACACTTGTTCCCAGATATTCACTAAAATTGAGGTCGTTTAAGTCGCCTTGGATACGAAACCGAAACAAACAATAATCGGTCGAATGTGTTACGCGGGTGCTCCACTGCCTGCCATTTCAGTGGGAGATGGATTAACGAGAACATGAGAGAAAAATAGATTTCCTTGCCTACTGCCTCCTGCATTTCAAGTCCAAGAGTTTCAGTCGTACTTGAGAAGCCATCGTATAAGATTGATGAGTTTAACTACGTTGATTTCTGTCCGAGGAATACGTTACTCAAAAGTTCTTTGCAAAATACCGCAAGAAATTTTTTAATTCTTGTGCCTTAAAGTTTCTAGTATGGAAATTTCATATGTTATTCGTAGAAAGAGCTCTGGATTCCTCTTTCATTCAGGGAGATGGAGAATGGAAACGGTTGTAGCCTCGACTTTGTGGGAGTTATCCCTTAGTGGGAAGAATAAAATAACTTTTTTGACTCCACTCTGCCATTTTAGTGGAAGCTGTATTCCTAAGAACGTGAGGGTAAACTAGATTTTCTTGTCTACCACTTGCCTGGACTTCAGTTCATGCGTTGCAGCCGAGCTTCATCTGAAGGTGACACAAAGTGAGGAAACCTGGGTTACGACAGTGGATTCTCACTAGTGGAGTTAACATAGTTATTTTATTCTTCCGGTATGGAGAATATTCCGTTTTTGATATTATAAACACTCATCACATAACGTACTTACCCTACATACCATTTAAGGCTAAAAATGTATTGCAAACCAACGGTTCTCAAAGGGAGCGCTACCTCCACCGTGGAGGCTGTGCCTTAATCTAGGGGAGTGAAATAAAAAACTGCTGGTGGTGATAAAGTTATGTATTTCCCGTGTCCAAGCCATGTGTCCAAGCACAGAGCTTGTAGCGACGACGAGCGCTGGCGGCCCGAGCGGGTGTACGCGGAAACACTGCACCGTTTTGCCGAGGCAGTTCGCCTAACCACGTGCTTCGATCAGTATGAACATCACTCGATATAATTTGTATATCTATAAAAGTTCTGAACAATTACATTCGGGGAAAGTTAGAGACATGCGGATCACGTCGCGACCAAGAACGACATTGTATGGCGCCCCAGTTTTGAAGTGCCAGCACTTTACTAAATTAATAACCACCATTTTTCTGATGAAGATAAATGGCTTAAACTGACAAAACGTTTAGAAAACATGTCTGATTTGCCGTTTACTGATATCTGGTTGTAATAGATGTGCGTATGTTTCAATTGCAAATTATAAAAGTCCACCACACCGTCAAAAACCGGTACGTTTTATATTATATCCACGGTAAAAAATATTAGGATCCATTAGGATCTTGTCTTCTTATAAGTTCTCCATTTGTATTTCTCCTCTTCTTTCCTTATTTACTTTCTCTCGTATCTGATCTTATTACTTGTCCATACAATCTTTCGCTCCCGTCTCCACCACTAAGCTTCGAAAGCCACTTCTATTCTTTATTGTTCCATTTTTTTGTTTATGTAAACCCCAGTCCTGAATTATGAACACGAAAAGTGAAGCATTCAATTTTTACTATCCCGCCCACCGAACTACTAAATATCATAACTCTTTTGTGGTTAGATCCGCAAAATGATGGGATCTTCTCCCCAAAGATCTGAAGAACATTCAAACCCCACAAGCATTCAAACTCAAACTTACTCACTACCTTCAACACACAGAAATCAAATGCTAATTCGCGCTGTCTATGTAGATCAGGGGTGGCCAACCAAAATATCTTGCGGGCCACTTTGGAAATGCATCATAACTCCGCGGGCCGCATATAAAATTATATATCCCCATATTAGATTTAGACCCACTATAGACATTTTTTTGAAGTGAAAAATTGATATATAATGAGTTATTATTATTGTGTTAAAGTTATTGTGTTAAAATGTGATGAATCACGCGGGCAGGAAAAATGTTCAAGGCAGGCCTGGCAAGGCTGGTTGGCCACCCCTGATATAGATCACTGTCACATATTCTATGTCAAAATCCAATAATTTGTGTCGTGTTTATAATTGTTTTGTTATATCTAAGTGTTTTTAAATAAATTTATTATTGTTTAAACTTATATTTGCACAACCCTTGTAATATATTATTAATACTATGTTGAACCACTTTATTGGTTTTGTTGTTATAATTTATGTGAAATACTTGGTTATATTTCATTCTATCTCGATGTATTGTATTTTTATGTGTCAAATGTGCTCACCACATATTGTATTATTGGTTCTCTTAGGGGTATTGTACCCGGAGCAAATAAACTTTATTATTATTTTTCCAAAATCAATGCCTATCAATACTTATATGCAACTTTTTGTTAACTCGCTAAATAACTCAGGTTTACGATGCTAGAACAAAAAGTATCAAGGACGATTGTCAGTTGTTCATTCCGTTTCTATGTATACGTATATAAGTCGCCGTTGTGAGCCGAATGTTACGGCCGAACGCGCGAGATGCATTGCTTTTGTTATCATTTCATCAAGATGGCCGGCCTTTCTTATTTTCCGCGTCCGTGTTTTAAGTGCATGTGAAATTATGTTTGAAAGTATCGAGAAACTTTCACTTCTCCGTCGCCGTCGAAAATTAATTTCTCCGCGGAGCGAAAATGAAATCCTGGAGCGGAATTAATCCGCGCTTAATTTTATTTGACGACCAGGGGGATTCGGCGTAAAACTCTTTCGTGTGGTTTTATGTCGTATCCTCGGTTCTGAAATGAAACAGAGTGAGTTATGATACAGTCCTGGGGGTTTCATTTTATTGCGAATCGCAAAATTTTCGTCGTGGACTGCGAAATTTTCCGCACAGAACTTTCACCTAGAGCTTCAGGGGCTTATATTTAATGGAAACCTTAAAAACTTGAAGTAGAATCATGAATGAATAACAACGCCCTAAATTAGTGTTACTTCCTCCTAGCTAAGCCTACTAATAACAATTTTTTTTTACAGTTTTCCTACTTGATACTCGAGCCTATTCGTGTACTTAAAAACTTGTTACCATCGACATCATTCAAGCATTTTTCAACTAGTTTTTAAAACGCAAACTCGTGCGCTTGACGCAATTTGATTATATTTGCACGATATTTGAAGGTAGCTTTACATTATGGAACGCAGAATATACAGATTTCCTCAAAACATGTTGACAGTGTGATTTTCCCATCTGCGCCGCTATTGGCTGGCCTATTGTGAGACGTCACTGACGTCGTTTTCACGAGTTATTTTATGAGTTCAAAGATTATCACCTTGATAAATGTTGAAATAATCACAATTATGGCATTAAAAAAGGATATAATAAAAAAGAACCGAATTATAAATGTAAAATGTAATATAAAAAATAAAACATAAAATAAATAAAATATAAAAAAATAAAAAGAACCGAATAATAAATATAAAATATGATATAAAAAATAAAATATAAAGTATTTATAAATATAAAAAGAAACGAATAAGAAAACTGTATAATTTGTCATTCGATTTCCAATATGCTAATATGTTTCCACGTACCATTCGGGACCATAACAGCTGTGATCGTCGTCATGAATAGTTCGAGTAGTGACAATAGGCAGACAGTAAATCTTTCTCATTATATTCTCTACTCTCTTATTTATGCACGATGTAAATATTGATGTTCTTATTTTTGAATGATATTTTGAATCTGTAGTAGTAGTCTTTGTATCCCTTGCATGTTGGAACGATTGATGATAGACTGTTTCTTGGGTATTAGATTTTTAATTGGCGCTTTGCATGTGTGGTACGCGGGTTTCAATGTAATTTCGGTGTTCTACCATATCATTCATGCATGCCTGGTGTGGAAGCACCCCCTGCCACACACCATTTGGGTGGCTTGCAGGGTATGACGTAGATGTAGATGTAGATGCTTAAATGCGGGCTTGTGTGTGATGACGTCAGTGATGTCACGGCAACAGTGCTGGCGCTAGCAACCATTCCGACAGTTTGTAAACAACTCTGATTTAGGCAGCTAGTATATTCAACGAACCTGGGCTTTACACATGCAAGAAACTTCCTTGGCTGTGGTCTTGTCAGTCGCTTTCAAGTCGATCTTCAACGCGCGAGCAATGATCTCTGGGGTAATGTAGTCGCTACACGATAGGGGTATACAGGATCGACCACGCTTCGAAATTTTTACGTGGATTTACTCGTAAAAGTTTACTTCGATGGAAATGACAAGAAAAGCGACGTTTGTTATTACAGAATATTGTTCTGCTAACACACAATGAATAACACACAACACACGTAAAAAATGATATATGGCGATTTCGAAAATCACCTTATTTCGGCAATAACTACGTTTGTCCATGGCATTATTCGAGTTCCATCATCATTCGTGGATTTTATAAATTATGGCAGATTGAATCAAATATATTATAACGTCGTACCGCTTTCAATGGATTCTGAAGTTCTCAATGTTGCTACTTTTCTATTTTATTTACAGTAGGTACATATTGAAGGAACTTTATTACGGGAGTCCGTACCTCATTCCACCTCACTCCTGATCACCCCAGCAATCTCCTCTCCTCTGTCGACAAACCCATCCCGTGTTAGAGCATATCCTGTTTAGAATATTCGTATCATTATCTATTTAAGTAGGGCGGCTTCCTTAAAGCCTCCCCTTCATGGTACAGAAAATGAATCCCTGGGTTGATTGGGTATTCATATTGTACGCGGAAACTTCTTCGACGGAAATCAAGATATTGTACGCGGTCTTCGAGAAACTCGTTTCTCTTGAAGAGAGCGTTTAGCATTTTCACGCAATTGATATAAATGCCTGATCATGGAGAATCGGCAGGAAAACTCTTAATGCCGTCATCTAAGGAGGAATATTACTAGGAACAGGCATACATTTTGATGAGTGGTCTGCTTACAGAAAAATCGACGGAATCTCGTTTACAGGTTGCAAACAGAACAATCAATCGAAAGGTAATTGGCCCCGTTAAAATTAAAAATTGTGTAGATTATGTACAGGACATCTGAGGATATGTTCCCAACATATTTGATAAAGAGATACCTTCTGGGGGTTGAAGAGTATAAATTCTGTTTCCTAAGCTTTTCCGCGAGACATGAAAATGATTTTTTGTTGCTATTTTCTAGAGTTAAACATTTTGAATATTGTGATTTACACTATGTTTGCCGATCGATCTCAGATCGATCTGAGCTCGATAAGGTAAACGCTAGGGGGGGTAGTGGGATCGATCTGAGAAGCCAGCCGACTCGACCCGCTTGTTCAGCCAGTCTGAGATTTTAGATCGATCTGAACCAGTGGGTCTGTGGCGCTCCTCGTTATTCTTTAGGTTGTCATTTGGAAACAAAATATAATCGTCATTATTATAGGCGTGTGTTGTAACCAGTTGTAACAGTTAAGGAATACTGAAGTAATGGCGAACGATGTGACACTGATGATATCGTGGCACATCACGATTCTACCTTCAATTGTGCAATTTTGTTCACTCGGAATGTGACTGATAATTTTCAACGCTTTACTTGTTAAAATACAGGGTCAATCGTGCCTCAACTGATAGTTTCCATTGATCAATATCGATGTTTTCAGTCGGTTATGGTAAATCAGGCGATGTGAGTCGGCTCGCTTGGAATTTTCAGATCGTTCCGAGTTTGGATCGATCTAAGATCGATCGGTAAACGTAGTGTATAAAGAGTTTTTATTTGTTTACAGTATATCTGTTTATTTGTTATTTTTGCATTTATTTATTTGTTTTATTTGCGTTTATTCTCTTACGATACTAATCTTCACATATGGAATTATTTCACTCTTACTATTGTAAATAGCAGACTGCTGACCGCGCATGGCATTTATCCTGGTGGTCGGGTGATTAAATTACAGCCGTGCTTGCCTCATACGCTTTCGTTCGTCTGCATATCGGAACCTTTTGCGACAGACGCCTACTCGCAATTTGCGCCTTCATTCCCTTGCAAACCTCTTGCTGTGCGCGCCAAATTTCTTCCCGACTCGATCAATTTGAGAAGACATGAAAGACGCTCTTGAAGAACCCGGCCTCGATTGCTCAGTCCGTAGCACTCCATGATGAGAAGACCGAGATTCATTCATTCATTCATTCAAAGGGAGTAATGTCACCTTCAAACGCAGCATTTATTCGCGCGCGTTTGTTTGCGTGGTATCCCTCCGCCGGGAATGGGACGCACTAAATCACGCGCGGCGGATGAACGCGAGTCTTAATACATCTTTTGCGGATTCCAGACTCGGACGACGACGGGGGAGTGGGCATTTTTAGCAGCTAGTGGGGCGGCGGGGGTGTTAAGTTTGTGAGGATCCGCTTTTCAAGCATCGTCGTTGTAAGAAGATAGAGAGACAGACTGGATCCAATTGCTCGTGATTCCTACGCAGCCGCACGAGGGGGCAAAATGGCAAAGAGGCTCTTGGAAGAAGAGGAAGGGAAGGGGATGAGAAAAAAAGAGAAAATAAACCGGAGCTTTTAATCTTTTACACCAATCAGTAGAGATCCCTCTCTCATCGCGAAGAGAACACGAGTCGCAATATCCGTCGGGTCTCTTGGACGCGCCATCTCGCTCCAATGCTCGCCTTTCAAGCTTTTCTTTTTTTTTTCTGCGGGCGTTGAGGGGGTTGGAGCTCGTCCACATGCCAAGGAAATTAAGAGTCTGAAACTGGAATTTTCTCGAGGCGCCATTTAGCAGGAAAAATGGATGGGTGGTGAGTTGTGCGGGTCTTGTAGGTTTGAAAACCAACGTACCCGCCAAAGGATTCAGTAAACGACGGTCTTCTTTGGATGTCCTTCGGCCCTCTACTGCCATTCATATCCACGATTTTACTGGCGTGAAATTAAAAAGATGTAATTTATGTCTTCCAGATATTCGCATTCTACATAATAACATAAGAAACTTAATTTTGATATACTCTGGTGAAACATGCCACAGTAAGAATACAGTAAACTCCCGTTTATCCGAAATGATCGGGACGGCGGCCGGTTCGGATAGTGAAAATTTCGGATAAACCGAAGTCCCACGTGAAACAGACCGAATTGCATCAATACTGCGAAATATTATCGTAAAACGTGCGTACATAAAATGCTATTAAATGGTTGTGAAAAAGCCTACATGTTTTTGATTGAAAAATTTTTGTTGACGAGTTAAAAAGGCGCCAAAGTATGATTGAAAAGTCAAATATTTTAAATGCTGAATAGAAAAGCTCGTTTATTTTGCGTTCACACAGAAAAAATCCACCTCATTTGGCAGCGGGAAAAAACAGGAAATTTAATTATGAAAAAATAAACTACAAAATTATTGAAAAAATACTAGAGATTACTCAAAGATACGGAAAGTTTGCCAAGAGCAGGGAGAAAACAGTGTTTTTTTAATGCACAAACTTTAAAGTAAAAAAAAACAAAAAAACTTTTAACTATTAAACCTTGAAAACCACCATAAACCGCCATGGTATTCATTGGATGAAGATCGGGTAGGGGCAGTTGGAAAATTTTCTTCGGATAAAGCGGATTTCGGATAAACGCGATTCGGATAAACGGGAGTTTACTGTATATCTATTACCCGAAGATCATACATGATGAGATGCAGGTATAGGATTCGTCAGCAAGATAATCCTAGATAAATGCATGATTTACACTGACTTCCTTTCCCTGATTTTCATTTCAGAATTTATATAGGGAATGATGACACATCCTCAACAAATAATTTTTACCTTCTCCTTAAAACTAGTGATAGATAAAGTAGATTTGATACATTCAGGTAGTTAGTCAAATATTTTTGTTCCCGTTTCAAATGTGCTGTTATTAGAAATCCTTGAATGCACCTATAACGAGGAAATAACCGCACTATTCCACTAATTTCACTTTTCAGAGACTTGACGCAGTCATATCATGCATGGAATCTCCAATAAAACTTTTTCCGTGCCAATTTACCACCGGCTTTTGGTATAGCTCGCGCAGAAGTTCCTGGCGCAGACCCGCGCGGCAAGAAGTATAGGTAGAAAGAAAGGGGTAAAGGGAGAGGACGGGAGGAGGTAGGGAGAGGGAGGCAATGATAACACGTGGTTAAAATAACCCATCGCCATGAATTTCCCCGAGTGAATTTTGCGGTCTAATTATATTACAAATCGAAACGGAACAACAGATAAAGTACTAAGTGATTCCAATGCTCGAAACGCTTTAGTTTTCAGCAAATAGCAAGTTTATCTGTCTTACCGTTTGCCCCAAACAACCTAAATCCCTCGTTAAGCAGGATTGTCAAAGTTCCGTGGCCCATGTCCCATAGTCGTCCTCTGTGCAGTGCTTATTCTTGCTTCACGCAATTAATTTCTGCTTTTTAGCCTACTTCATAAGGATCCCAAGTATTGGCAGCGTAATTAAAATGAAGTTCTTAAGAGGACCATTAGTTTAATTGCAGTCGGACTAAAATAAAAAAAATTAACAAATTCAGTTTTTTAAATTACCGACACATATTTAAAGAATATAGAACACCACGCAGAAATAAAAAAAATGAATAAAAGGCTTAGAAAAACAATGTTATCTAGCTTTACTTTTGACCGTTCATGGTGCCTTATCATACGGGAAATACGACATGCTGACATTTATTTTTCTGCTATCTTTCTCTGTAATTTTAAGCATGTGAACCAATCTACCTTAGCTAGTCGGAGTTTTTTTATATCGATCGACAAAACGTTTGTGGCCTCCACAATTTATTCTTTTTTCAATTTTATTTTTTATATTTTCTAGAAGTCCCTTGGGAATTAGCTTCATTAAGGAGAGTTAGTTATTCGGGAGATTAAGCCGATTACCAATAAGCCTTTTAACCACCCTGTGACGGCGATTCCCGGCCAAGTTCTTCTAATAGCCTCGATACGCTTCTTGTTTATCATAACAGCTCTTTGCAAACCTAGCTGCTCTTCGCTGCACTCGATCTAACATACTGCTTAATCCTTTTCTAGGTTACTTTTTTCTACTTAATTTTTTCTATCTTCTCAGTACAGCCTATTTTTCTTTGTCCACACTCTTCCTTAGATCATAAATACTATACACTAAAAAAAGAGGTTGGGTGAAGCATCCAATTTTAGTTGGATAAGAAAAAGTTGGATTGAATATCAACTGCTATCGATACGATGGTCAAGATGATTGGACATACCAACCAATTTTATTGGACAGTCGCTACTTGGTCGGCGTACCACCGTGTTGGTTCATACACCTCACTCGAGAAGCCTCTTTGCCAATAGTTGGATCGGACAACCAATGCGATTGTCAGCCGGACTCTGCTTCTACTTCAGAGCGCTCTATTGATAAATTCTCAAACTCGTTCGTTCCTGGCAACCTGGGCTACTTCGCCATTTTTACTACCGGCATATCCCGTGTTCGTGCGAGTTGTTATTATTGTGGTGCGTATGTGTGTGTGTGTGGAATATTGTATCGGCCTTCATAGAATACTGAAAGGTTTTTTGAATATTGAATCTTTGTTGGAGGGCTACATGGATGACCAGGCAAGAGAATTACTCAGCGTATTGGGCCTGAACTGTCTCATTGATAAATTTAAACGTAAGCATGGCAATCAAGAACAGATATTTTGTTGTAGCATTCATGATTCTATCTTTCTGGTTTAAATTTTTGACAGAATATTGATTATTTTATGATTGTTAATGTTGAGATTGCACCTGATATTCAATACTAGTCAAGCAAGAACTGTAGAGAGTGCATAGTCTTGACAGCATAGCGATCACTTGCTACTTCCAACACAGTTGTATGTGAGACCCAAATACGTAGGTAGCGGAACCAAGAGAGTTGGTCGGTGAAGCCATTTCCGACGTGTCTATTTAAAATGGCTACGTGAGCCAACTAATTGGATGGCGCCCCAGTATCCAACGAAGTTGGTTACGACTACCAATTCTCGGGTTCCTGCAGCCGACCTTTTCTTTCAGTGTATACTTATTCTAAACTTTTTACAACATTAGTCAGTTATCGAATTGATAGGGCAATTAACTCCATATTCGGGTTTTACCAGTTACCTCCATAAGTCTCAGTATGAACCTGTAGACATCTAAATCTACACCTGCCTATTACTCTGAAAGCCACCTCGAGGGTGTTTGGCAGGGGGATTGACTTATCACCAACATGAACTAGAGTGAAGAAATTAACTTTCACCAACAAGCAACACACTATAGGTATACGACAAATGCTACAGAAACTACTAATATATAATTTAACTATGTAAACGTGACACTAGAGTCATGGAGGGAACACGCAAAACATGTTGTTAGCACTACTCGGCAGATTTAGAAACATGCATTCGAGGAGATTTGAATTAATCAGCTACAATACCTGTCAACTGACCTACTTCATAGTCTGAATGCCGTAGAGATCGTTACACAAGTGTGGTGGTGGGGTATGGTCTATCGTATCCATCTGTTTATTTCTGCCAAAAGTGGCTTCATATTTTGCCACAAGTGATCTTATCGGAAATAGCCAATATATTTTTTCACCTGTGATTTCCATGATTCTCGGGTTATCTAAATGTAACGGAGTTCATAGTTTTAATCTGATTTACCGTTCCATGTACTTTTGTTTTTTAAGGATTCGTCAGCGCTTTGTGATGCTCTAAACCAAGTCCCTTTCCTTCCCCTCTATGATTTCTGATTTGTTCGTCCATGGGCTTTATTTGCTCTTGTCCTGTTCCACTCCAGCCATTCATCACGAAGATATGTATGCGCGTGAAAAGCCTCCCCTACACGTTTATACAATTGTTTATCCCCTCCCTCTCTCTCTATAATCTCCAGCTCTTTCCATGCTCTTCACTTATTTATCGCTTCTCTTAACTTCACCGCTCGGCTTTTCCCGAACATTTCTCTCATTTTTTAGTCCCCGATTCTTTTCAGATTACGAGCCTTTCCCGGTATGGGTTCATCGTATCTTTCTAAATGTACCCCTTGCTGGCACATGGGAAGAATTACTATTGAAAACGACGTCGCCGCCATGCCAACCACTATTGTCATACCAATGGTTTGCGTAGTAATATCGACTTCTCCTAGCCGCAAAGTAGTATCTCAAAAAATCATTCCATTCAGGCGTATCTTGAATTCCTAGTCCATAAAATCGTATGTGTAAAATTTGAGCCGTATAATCGTATCTGGAATTTCGTCCATAAAATCGTATGTCAGAATACCAGTCCACAAAGCCGTATCTCGAAAAATCAGTCCAGATAGTAGCATCTCGCCCAATAATTTGATTTTCGTTTTGGGAACTCGATTTTCATTTATTTGTTTTAAATTATAATATATTAAAATATATAATATAATAAAATTATAATATAATTTTTAATAATAAAACGAAATAATAATAAATTAATTAATTAGATTATTAATTTTAAAATAAAAATTTATTAATTTTATTATAATTTTTTTTTAATTTTTAATATTTATTTAATTTTTTTTATAAATTATTAATTTTAAAATAAAAATTTATATCTAATTAATTAGATAATTAATTAGATATAAATAAATTAATTAATTAATAAAGATTAATAATAATAAAACGAAAATCAAATTATTGGGCGAGATACTGCCATCTGGACTGATTTTTCGAGATACGGCTTTGTGGACTGGTATTCTGACATACGATTTTATGGACGAAATTCCAGATACGATTATACGGCTCAAATTTTACACATACGATTTTATGGACTAGGAATTCAAGATACGCCTGAATGGAATGATTTTTTGAGATACTACTTTGCGGCTAGGAGCGGTCGATATAATCCCAGTACCCCTTTGTTTTCAGCCTTCGAGGATTCCTCTGAACTTGATGACAACCTTTATTTTTCGTACGTAATACATCAGTTATGAATTACGAAAAAGTAACGAAAATTTTCAGGATTTGTTCCCGACATATTTGATGAAGAGACACCTGCTGGGGGTTGAAGAG
This sequence comes from Ceriagrion tenellum, assembly GCA_963169105.1. NCBI lineage: Eukaryota > Metazoa > Arthropoda > Insecta > Odonata > Coenagrionidae > Ceriagrion > Ceriagrion tenellum. The sequence goes on along the minus strand of OY720636.1, from coordinate 128,158,998 downwards.
TAAAATTTATGTTTCCGAAGCTTTTCCGCGAGATATGCAAATGATTTATTGATGCTAATTTTCTAGAGTTGAACATTATTTTGAAGATTGTGATATACACTATGTTCGCCTATCGATCTCAGATCGATCTGAGCTCGATAAGGTCAACGCATCGGGCTAGTGGAATCGATCTGAGAAGTCGACCGACTCGGCCCGCGTGTTCAGCCAGTCTGAGATTTTAGATTAGAGATTTTAGATCGATCTCAACCAGTGGGTCTGTGACGCTCCTCGTTATTCTTTAGGTTGTCATTTGGAAACAAAATATAATCGTTATTATTCAAGGCGTGTGTAGTAACCAGTGGTAACAATTAAGGAATAGTGCAGTAATGGCGAGCGATGTGACATTGATGATATCGTGGCATATCACGATTCTACCTTCGATTGGCCAATTTTGTTCCCTCGGAATGTGCTGATAATTTCCAACTCTTTACTTGTTAAAATACAGGATCAGTAGTGCTTTAACTGACAGATTAGATTGATCAATATCGACATTTGCAGTCCGTTTTGGTAAACCAGGCGTAGTGAGTGGGCTCGCTTGGAATTTTCAGAATTTCCAGTGGTAATATTACCCCAGTGCCTACCCCTTTGTTTTCTGCCTTTGAGGATTCCTCTCAACTTGATGACAACATTTACTTGCAGTACGTAATGCATCAGTAATGAACTGCGAAAAAGTTACGAAAAATTTCTGCGAACGTTTCACGAGCATCTTAATTTCACGTGTGTTCACATGCTGCTAAAGCTTCGAATGCTCTGTTTTCATGAATTTTCTTGTCATCAAAGGAATCCTTTCTAATCCCACATCTATGGATGCGCGCGTTTTTTCGATAATATGTTACTTACGAATGTCTGGTTTGTTTCCAAATTTCTTAATTGCAATGTGGGAATATGCATCCTCGTCTAGAAAAGGAAATAGTGGATTTATTTTACTTCCCACCCGTTTTTTCTACGGAGGTGAATTGATGGCGGGCTTTTTCTGGCTCATCAGGGGTTGAATTGTAAGTATCCTGAGATATATTCGTATGAATCTTAAAGAGAGATATCTTTAGAAATTAGCCTGTTTCATTTTTTTGAATTCAGTGTTCATTACTCCTCCATTTTTCTATTTCAATATTTTTATCCAAATAAGTTCTCCCATTCGAATTTTTGCATAGTTGCTGTTAAATATTATAAGCTAAATTATGAATATGAAAAAAATTTTAATCCCTCACCGACGTTGTTCAATTGTTTGTTTATCCTGATCAATAATGACATATTCTGTAAGATAGATTTACATGGAAGGTCAGCTCCATTGGCACTTAGCGATTTTCGAAATGCTGGGGCTTTTTTGTCGTAAGAATATTGAACTTTTATAGGGTTGAGCAATTGTTATCCTATAGATGTTCATAGATGCAAAACTGTAGGAACTGGAGTTCCACGAAAGAGGACTGATTTGTTGACCCTGCTGGAATGGAATATCGAGATATTGATGAGGAAACGGCCTCGTAGCTCAGGGATCTGGACCAAATGTTTACACGAGTTTGCTTTTATATTTCAAGGCCTAATATCATCCTTTTCATGTCAAGGTGGGCTCAGAAGAAAAAAAACAAGACATATGGGTGGATCCATGAATACTAGAGGGCAGTACGAGTGAATGGCCGCGGTAATAAAAAGCTCGTTCGCCCATGAAGATGGATTCTGCGACCACCCCAACTTTAAATGCTTGCCATCTTTTTGTTCCTTTTTTTTTTGGAGAAAAAACAGGGCGTGGTCGTCTTCAAAGGGTAATAATCCATCCAGAACCCTTTCTCGTTCACCGTACCCCTAGCGTTATAGCAAAATAGTTTTTTTATTTCTTTTTAACAAGGCCTGAATTTTTTTACATCCTCCTTTTATCGCTTGTGACCGTGTCCCTGTGACCTGTGAACCTCTAGAACGAACGTACGAAGGCTCCCCCTTTACAACATCCCCTTCTCACCCCCTTGTGATCCTGAAAGACGAGGTGACCCAGATTGTTGCGTTGCCTCGAGCGGAGAGGAAAGAGGGTAAGGTTCATTAGTTTTTTTTCAGGGTTCTCTGCTGATCAAAAGGATTGCTTCTCTCGCCCCATCTTATGCGCCAGGATGCAGAAAACCCTTAGCCCCTTCTCTCGAAATTCCTCGTGAGGTGCACCACGTAAGATAATCATGGCGATAGGGAGATAGATAGGCCATGCTTGCCTTTCTACCTACTTGCCACTGGTGCACCTGGTACAAACATTTTGTTTTTCGTGATATAAGTAGGCCTATGTAGACTTATTTTGTTAACACCACCGCAAAAAGCTTGAATGCTTTAAGTTTACTTGTACGATTAAATAGTATGCGTACTATAAGTTAAGTGAAATTATTAAAACAGGCGTCACATTGACAATGGGCAAAATTGTACAAATGCTGATGCTTCCGCGCCTCTATTGTAGATACATAGTGACCTATGATATAACAGCGGGTTCTAACTGCCTTCATATGTATTTATCATAAACGGTGATGTACTAACTAAAATCTATGCGTACTGCGATAAATATTTGCTGCTTTTAAACTTATGATTTAAGCGCTGAGGGAATATTATCCCGCAGCAAATGAAAATTTATAATTATATTACAGACTATCTGACCCGTGCGAATATTTCGCACAGTATGCAGCTTCTCCCTGTTTCTTCCTTCTGTCTCCCTGTTCTTCTACCTGTCGAATATTTCGCACAGTATGCAGCTTCTTCCTGTTTCTGTTTGTTTGTGTTAAATATACATAACAAAAAAATTAAACGGTAAACGGTCACACTGATTGCATGTAGAATCTAAACAATCTTACTAAACGATGCTTTAATGTATGGCGCCTCCTACAGTCTTTTAAGCACGTTCACGCAGCATTGTCAACATATTAGTTGATTATATTGTCAACAGATGGCGTTGTATCACTTTTTAACAAAAACTTTAATTTTAAACAATTTGTCTATTTTTCATTAATATCGGGGAACACAAGCTTTAAAACGATGTTTGAATCATTAATTTTGATGAATAATTATGGGATTTATGGCATTGCGACAAAAAAACACCTTTGAGAAATAATATATACGGATGCATGAAAAATTAACCACTCGGAAGAAGAAACTTAAATATGTCTTTCATTATTCTTGTTATCCTTAAATATTACGTCTTATTCCATATTCATCGTATCTCCCTCTCGGTCTATTGAGATTTCATCTTATTTTGCGATCTAAGCGTTCATTTCTACCCCATGTCCGAAGAAAAGAATCAATTACACTGTCTTTTGGCAATTCCTCAAATTCAGTGCAGTTAAAGACCGAATAGCACATTGATTGATTTAACGATTCATTTAGCGTTTGTTGAACGATTATTCGACGCAGAGTGCTGCACGATGCATTTGACTCATGGGAACAAGCAATTCATGAGGCTGATTCAGAATACATAAATAGAAACATGCCGTAGAAATGTCTTCGGAAATATCGAATGACTGTCCCTCGAGGTTTTTGACTCGCTGAATCCGACGTTGAAATTATTTGTACTGTACAATCGGATTCAAATGTATTGCAAAGAATCGAGCGGCGCCACTTACGCTTCTCAAGGAAATTGAGTTTCACTTACGGCGCTGTTATTCTTTGCTACGCAACGCTATCTATTCATCTGTTTATTTGCACGTATTCAAATGGTAATAGTTGACCAATTTCCTATATTGTGCTAATTTGTTATTACACTTTCGTTTTGATTTGGATTTACGATTTAAGCATGGATAATTATTATTTATTAATCACAACTGTTACTGTAAATGATACATTACGTAGTATTTGCCATAGGTATATTGAATGCCGGGAACGATCTGCGTTTAATAATAAAGTTTGGTATTTCAATTAATCAATACGTCGCAGCGTGTCATTGTTATTCGAGCTGATCATATTATGTAATAACAAGTTAGCACAAAATAGGCAATTGCTCGACTATTACAATTTAAATACGTGCAAATAAACAGCTGAATAGATAGCGTTGCATACCAAAGAATAACAGAGCCGTAAGTGAAACTCGATTTCCTTGAGAAGCGTAAGTGGCGCCGAACGATACTTTGCAATACATTTGAATACGACTGTACATCTATCAACTATATTTCAAAGAGAATGTCTTCGAAAAGAAATTATAAAAGCTGGGCGCTATGCGGAACAAAGGAGCGTGGAACAATGCCGCGAGGAAGATGTCAGTGTCAGACATTATAACGTCGACAGCAGCTAGATATCCGACCCGGAGGAAATCCATTGAAAAATTTACGTTTTTTGCACAAATCGCGAATCAGCCTTATATAGGAAATGATGGAGGGCTGCAGTCAATTAGTCTTAGGATTGATCGACCGACGAGGATACTTTGGGAAAGTTTTTCAAATGAGTGCACTTAGGCAACCCAACAACATATTTCACCATATTTAGTCGTTGAAGTAAATCATGAAGCCATTATGCTGGGATTTCACCACGAAGGCTCATCTCAATGTTTAAGCCAGTTTGAGCGAGATAGTTCCCTACAGTCATAATAGAGACCATGTTCGAATTATACGTTTTAATTTAACCAGCTGTAGGACACATGAATTAAACATTGCATTTTTAATGGTGTAATTATATAGTTTTATATGACAGAAATTGAAAGTAATTAAATGAAAATATCCAAATAAGTCTATAACTTGACTCATTTTTTTCGCGCGGTGCGTTTTGAACTCCTTAAAAAACGGAAGCTTTATTGTGATCCCGAAGAATTTACTGCGGTGACGATATGATTTATTTTCAAAAATAGTTGAGAAAACACACAAACTACGCACTTGATTTTTGGACGAGATCTAAGTGTAGGAAATGCCTAATTTTTTTATAGTTTATTTATTATTTATTTTTTTATATTTTATTAATGTTAATAGAAGGGCGAGATACTTTCCTTTAAAAGAAGACCAAATTCATGGATTTCTATGCAAAATGATATTTCGCTCAAACTACCTTATGTGTTGGGTTACTTATGGAGCTTTCTGTTGCCTTTTTTATTTCAGGAATGTGTATTTTTCCGTCTCTCTGTAGTGCATACACGTACCATTTCCCATGCAAAAGGGCTGGTAATTTTTTTGGCAAATATCTCGGAAAAAAACACGGCAAGAGGTTAAATTATTAATGTCATTAGAAGGGTGAGATACTTTTCTTTAAAATAAGACCAAATTCATTGATTTCTATGTAAAATGATATTTCGCTCAAACTACCTTATATGTGTTGGGTTGCGAATGAAGCTTCCCTTTTAAGAAGCCTTTTTTATTTCAGGAATGTGTATTTTTCCGTCGCATCTGAATAGCTTTTAATCCGGCTTGGAAGGTGAAATATATCTACCTTATAAAAAAAAACAATACGCGATGATGGTCGTATCACCAGGAGACGCCAAAAGGTATCACTCGAGTGATTTACTCGGGCAAAAGGGGGTGGGGGAAGAGTTAAAAGGGTTAGGAGAGGGAAGGTGGGCGGAGAAGAGAGGAGGGTGAAGGGGTTGGATGACCCCTGGCCTTTTCTCGCTAGCGGACGTGGGCACCGGACGAGGCGGAAGTGACGCGTCAAGTGAAATAACGGCGCGCACGTGATAAGGAGAGGATTGTGGGAAGGGGGGAGGGGCAGGAGAGGTGAGCGTAAATTGAGGAGGATTGGCTTTTTCAAAGCCTTCCATCTCTCTCATGTGAGCTGTCGTCATTGGACACACTCGGACTGCGGACTCATCGTTCAATTGGAGATGGCGCGTCGCCTGAGATGACCAAGAGCAGCAATCCTCCTCGTAAAGGATAATAAATGTATCATCTTGCAGCGGCTAAAGCTCCTAACTTCAACGGATTCGGGCTTAAGTGATAGAGGAAGTTTGCCATTAGGAAATCATACGGAATTTTCCACCAATTTCAACGCGCAATTTACCTGGGGTTATGATTCACAGAGTCATCTTCAGGTACAAGACCTCGCCCTATGCGTGGGTTATCCATAAAGTAATGCCCCAAATTTCATTTTTTAACTCCCTAATAACACATATCAGAGCGTTGAAACGGTCATCGAGAGAGACGCATCTCCATTGGCGGCTTTTATTTCAGGTTTATATTTGTGAACCCCAGAAGTCAAGGGGTCTAAGTGACATTAAAAAAAAAAAAAAAGTCAGGTACAGGAATGAGAAGTGAAAACGTAAATCTTTTTGGTGGTAAATGGGATCCAAGTGATTTTCTTGACAGGTGATACTATCTAGGGTAATGTTCCTTAACTATTTAGTGGGTTGTACCAAAAAGTTTCAACTTTTACTCAAGTTTTCTCAAAACAACGATTTTGTCACTTAGACCCCTTGACTTCTGGGGTCCTCATTTCAGGTCGCTTTCAAGACTTTTCGGGTTATCACGACGCTACCGTATATTAGTACATATTGAATCTTGAGTGCTCTAACCAATTATGTGGACAATGTGGTGGACAGACTTCAAGATTACCATACAGGTAGTCCCAGTCTGGTACAAATTGCAAGACGATCATAGAGGAAGTACCAGTCTGGTACAAATCGCAAGACGACCATAGAGGAAGCACCAGTCTGGTACAAACCACAAGACTACCGTAGAGGAAGCAAATACCAGTCTGGTACAAACTCAAGACGTGAAAGAATGTTAATTGCTTTATAATTTCTCTTCTTTTCCAATCCATTTTGAATAATGACAATAATTACTTTTCCACACTACTACTGTGGACGACGAAGAGGTAATCTGCGCAGTGAAGGCCTGGCTGCATAACCAGAGCGAGAACTGGCACCGACAGGGCCTAGTTAATCGCCGGAGGAAGGCAATAAAACTTTGAGATCGTGTGGAATAATAGAGCAAGTAGACTAAAACAACATTCTTTCATATTTGTCAATTTCATTTTTGTACAATGAATTGTTGGATGGATTGGATATTTGGGGAGGCGACCGACTGCTAAGGTCATCTGCGCCATAGGAGATAAGTTAGGGGATAAAGGTGGATAGAAACCCGGCATCTGCGTTAGCCTGCTCTTAACGAAAGGCGCCAAGGGGACCACGGTTTAAGTCTCATCCGACAGACGGATTAGTGAACTTGAAGTGCCCTCCACAAGACACTGAAGTAGAAATCGGGTTTCCTCTGAAAAATATCCACCTCTGCAGGGATTTGAACCCTGGGCGCCTGTATGGTTAGCCAGTACTCTAGCCACCACACCTACCCGTTCCCCCAATAAATAGTTGTTGAGAAACAAATGTGGGGCATTACTTATTGGGCAACCCTCGTACCCTGTGTAAGACAAGTTGCATATCTGAAGTTTACTCTGCGAGTTGAAAAGCATTCAACATTACGCATAAAAATTTGAGATAAAACCAAAGTTACACGACACAAGTTTCTCTGGTAACGTACATCGATTACAATTTATCGTGCCATGGTTCTAATCTTGAGTTTCCACGTATGGAGGAACTCTGGTGAGGATTTATTTTTTTGTCTTGCCGGACGATTCTGTTTGCCCGTATGTCCCCGGAATCCCGATAGGCTGCTGGCTGCTTAAGCTGTCGTCAGGTTTTCCAGGGACCGGACCAACAGAACTTGGCATACATCCATGCCCTGGGTAGTGATGGAAAAATCGATTTCGATTAAAATCGAAAATCGAGTTTCAATAGTCAAAGATCGAGGAAATCGAGATCGAGCCATGATCTTCGAGTTTCGATCCAAACTCGATTTTTCAACTTCGATCTTGACCATTTCGTTTGATCTTAGCATACCGTACCGATTACTCTCGTACCTTTTCGCGATCAGAGTGCTGAGTATGATAACGTCATCCGTCCCATGTGAAAGACTTTTCTCTAAGGCCGGTAAAATTGGAAAGACACGCCCTAGATCATCAAGAAAGCATCTCAATCAGTTGATCTTTCTTCAAAAATTTTAGTGAAGCCGAATGGTTCCAAGCGGTGATGCCCAAACTTTAATGTTCGTGCATTTGTAAATTTTTACTACTAATAATTCAAGAATGTATTCTAAGTAGATTTTTAGGGATTTTTTATATGTACTATTCAATATGTATTATGAGCGTTTTTCGAATGAATAATAGACATGTTTTTGCACCAACTGTATTTTTTTCAAAAAAGAACCGTCAATTTTTTCTATTAATCGATCTTTTGGTTCAAATTTCGATTTTTGTTGAAAAGTCGAGCTTTTCATTTCGATTAAAAATCGATTGCTCGAAAAATCGATTTTGACCGACATTTTTCCATCACTAGCCCTGGGTGGTGAACAACCCACCCAGGCGTGACTCGAACGGTTTAGCAGGCAAGGACTTTACCCCGCCGCCACCGGGGCCGGCGATATAGTATCGATTACTAATATTGAAGGTGTTACATTTTTCATTATCACGAGCTACTAGCAGCGGTACATTTATTTTGTCACTCACAAGTGCATTTCAAAAAGTTATCTCATTGCAAGTGTTTTTATCCTCTCAAACAGTAGGACCTCGTCTGTATTCCTCATTCTAGACTATAGATATATTTTTTATTAAAGTACGGGGAATTTAACCCTTTCCGGTCCTGTGATTCCAAATGGATTCCTGCGTCGAACGTTGATTTTTTCAAATGCATTTCATTAATTTATAAATTTATTTTATCTCATCTTATATTTTCACCTTACGTAGATTACATCATCTTCTACATGAAATACATATGAAAAAATCGATGCTCGACGCAGGAAAGCGACGTGATTCCATTTAGAATCAGGGGACCGGAAAGGGTTAATTCATATCTTGAAGGTTGAATAATACTATGTTCGGTGACGAATTATTGTTAATGTCTCAACTTTAAGGTAGTCCGAGCGAAATATCATTTTACTTAGTAATCAATGCATTTGGTCTCATTTCAAAGAAAAATATCTCACCTATCCAATGAAACCAAAAGTTCTACCCCTTGACACGTTACTTTTGGTGATATTTGCAAAAAAAATACAAGCCCTTTTGCATGGGATACGGTACGTGCATGCACTCCAGAGAGACACTTCGTTTAATAGAAGAATATTGATGTGTCACATGTTTTTTCATATTTATTTTTTCGTTCGAGGAAACCTTTCACATTTTCATGAATCTTATAAAAGTTTATAAGAAAAAAAAACTGTAGAGTCGTTAGGCGAAATGAGGGCCATATATATTTTTTCCCACCTGTGTTCCGAAAGTATTTACCAACGTAATTATACATTGTAGTTTGACATTATTTGGCTTTATTACACCTAAATATATGCGGTGTAATTATCGGCGTCCCGATGATCCAACGCATTGGTGACCTTACCTCATAGCTGCTCGAATCCTGTTTCGTCTCTTGTTTTTGACTGCTGGGCAAGTGGGTGCGGAAATGGCGTCCTCGTGTGGCTTACTTTCGTCATTGGAAGTGCCGTTGGAAACCTTCTGTTGGCATTACCATAGTAGTGCTGTCTAATACATTAAATACGTACCTTAGAATATTAGATTCTAAGTTGATTAAATTTTACTTTTCAAGTCTCACGGTTCCCGAATATTTTTTTTGCTTGGAAGCATAGATTAAAGGACATTTACAAATATGATTATGTTTGAACCTTTCTCCATGATTAAATTAAGGGATTATCGAAGGCAAAGCGCATGTCTGTCATGTCGGATCGATCAGCCGTGCATTCAATTCCCCGAAAAAACAAACGTATTGTAAGTGAACTTTTTAGGGGTACCACGTTGATTTATCCATAAAAAATGCCGGTCTAGTATTTTTTATGCATAAAATTTATTTGGAAAATTATCTCGCAATATCCAGTCGCCATGTGTGACAAAAAGTCAGCCTTAGCTTTCGCTGTCCATGTGGACTCTTCTTTAATATGCTCAGAGGCGACCACCAGGGTTCGTTTGACGGCGGTGTTTCATGGCTGAGCCAACGCGATCGCGAATTTTGACCCACCTTTGCCACTTTGATGTTTGGATAACCCTCCGATTTAGATGACTAGAAAGCGAACCCGCTACGTCTACCGCTACAGTGGCGCAGCTTTCGTGAAATGCCACGCCCGTGCGTTGATGCGTTGCCAATTTTTACGTGCGTCGCGAAGATCCTTTGATCAGTCAGGAGTTAGAATTCGATCAGCTCAGTGGGCCTTGGCAGCAAATAAATTAAAAAAAAAAAAGAAGACAAAATTTTCAGCATCAATCACGTGCTAGAACAAACTCGTGTGCGGTCGAGTGACTCATGCACTTTGACGACCCTGGCGCGAACTTTTGACCATTGCGCACGGAAAAAAAATTGAAGACCTTTGCCCGCTTCGGCTCGTGAGCGAAAGTTTATGAACCCAGTGAAAGAAGGTTAGCGGGGACTGAATCAAATTATTGCGTACTACATATTGGTCCGCTGCACGTAAACGCTGTTTTAACTTATTGATAAAGAGTGTAACCATTAATTCAATTTTCTGGAATTAGGAGGTATGAATATGATGGCAAAGGCATCCTCGTCAAGTTCGAGGCTGCTTATAATGAATATTTGGTCTTACGAGCGTAAAAATAATTAGTAACTCCACGATATCTCAATCTGTTTTATGCCAAAATCTCTTAAATAAGTTGTTTTTTAATGAAATAAAAATTATAGGTTTATTTTTACCAAAAATAATCTCAGTATAATTAGCTTCAATTATCAAACATTAACAAAATTTTCAATATATTACACATGCGGAATGATGTTCGTTAAATACCCATGGAACCACGATTTCGGGTCTCTGATTACGATAACGGCCCTATATTCTTTTCTAAAGTATTTCCAGCGTGTTTACGACGACAAACAAACTTTCTCTTCATAGCTCTTTCCGGACAACTTTTTTTGCTGCAGGTATGTCTCTGTCATGAACAATATGAATTTCGATTTCTTCTTCCGGAACCTATATAGTCAATAAGGAATCAGGTTTATTTATTTACACCTCGGTGGCATAATTGCCTTTAAAGCACCCGGTCGGAAATCGCGGGATCCCGGTTCGAGTCCCCGGGCAAGGCGGATGACTTTTTCTTCCGTGGAATTTCGGACGATTATGCATTGCGGGTGACTACGTTAAGATTATGCAGTGGATAGTCACGGTGTATTCATAATTGGAAGTCCGATGCCTTTTGAAAAAGGGAATCTTGTTATCAGAGAGTGGAAGAATTATTCAGACAATCGAGAAGAATTATTCACGTTTCATTTCTCTCGAAGCCAAATTAGCGTATTTCAACTGTGCCATTATCGTAGATGGACGATGGTGGAATATATGTTAATCACAAGATTTTCGGATAGTTATTTTAACCCTCAAGTACTATCGTGGTTTCTGGCCACGTACACGCTATCCTCGGGCCTTTTTTGACCCGATTTTTCGAATTGCTCGTAAACAACAGGCTTTTCGGCTCTCGCCGCAGGATTACAACTTCCTCCCCAGGTTTGCAAGCTTTCGCTTATACCCGGGGACAAGGAAGAGGTGGGAGGAAAGGATGGGAAAGGAAGGTTAGCAAAACCGCAGCCCCTTTGAGGCCGACACCAAGGAGGCGGATTGAGGTCAAAAGGACCTCAATTGGGCCTCCGCCTCCCCGAAGTGCTCGTATTAGTTTGGTTACCCAAACAACAGAGACGAGTAGCCGTCGGTTTTGCTTTCGCGAAAGACCTACCGCACTTCTTTGCGAATCGAGAGAGCCCGTTACCCAAATATTTGGGATTGGGTATCTCTCTGGCTCACTTTACGGGTTGACGCCGTGCGGTCTGCCGAAGTACGTCCTCGAGTCAGGGATCACCGGAACGGCTCGTAAACAACAACCGTCACACGCACTGTCTCAAGTTCAACTGGCCTGCTCCCCCCTCTCCCCTAGGATTAAATTGTAGCCAAGGTTTCTGCGAGCGGCCGTTTTAGAATAGAATAGAATAGAAAACAATTTTATTGTCCTGCGACAGAGTCCCTTAGGACATTGAATTAGATTACATGCCTTCATGAGGAGTGGAATAAAAAGACAAAATACAAAGCCTCACAAAAAACGGAAAACAAACGAACAACTTTCAAGTCAGCAGAGAGATATAAAATTAGCGAGGTAAATGAAAATGAAAAAAACGGTCTCGATATCAATAATCGAAATAGTATGTTAAAACAAAAATGCACAATCTGTAATATCAATCAATAAGAAAAATGAAAAGCCGTATAAGACAGAAAAACAGCTAATGATTATAGTGAACAAGTACAAGTTTCACGACAGCAAAGAAAGAACAAATTCGAATGAGACGCAGTGTTTTCGACCGGTCTAAAAAAGACCCGACGATAGCAGTTAAGGGTTAAAGTGCATTAATCGAAAAATATGGATAAGAATGTTTGTCAAGCTGTACATAAAATCATTTTAAGTCGATTTTCACCGTTTAGAAATTGGTACAGTTGAACCCCCCCTGAACGACCACTCCCATCAAGGAGGACCTCCCCTCTTAACGTCCATTTTTCAGCGGAACCCTCGATGTACGCTTAATTCAGGTTTCGCTGTATGTGTGCATAAAATTAATATGCATTGAAATTTTACAGGAGCTACTCAATTTTAGGGAATAAACGCCATTTGTATAGGTTTAAACAAAACCGTCGATTTAAGAGTTTTTCCATTTTTTTTTCAAAACAGCCGCCCGTTTATTTGCAGAATATGTACTCCAAGAAACTCAACCCCCATCAAACGACCACCCCTCTTAACGGCCATCCCTCATAACGATCATTTTTCAGCGGTACCGTCGCGTCGGTGGTCCCTTAATACAGGATTCAGTGTATGTACAATATTGCTATGTTTTTAACTGCCATTGGAACGAGTAAAATTTATAGCGAAGCCTCTAACAAGTGAGTATGCCGCGTCTAGGCTGCTGAATACGAATCTAAATTGGTGTTTATTTTTTTTTTAACTTCTCCTTTTGAATAATAAATTCACGTCTCCCGTTTCTCCGAGACGACATCTCAATTTCCGCCCGGTTCTTCGTTTCCTTTCGTCGCTTTAAGCATTTTTCAAGAGAATAAATTAAACGCTAATGGGGCACCATTTCATCCACTCAATTCCCCTAGTCTCTTCTGAAGAAGTCGCTGTGCTGAATCGTCCGCCTCTGTTCTTCGCCACTCCCGTCGGTGGTCCCGCTCATTAGCTTATCCAATTCGTCCGAAATTACTCCGGCCGGCCGCTGACCTCGCGTAAGGGACCCACGGCGCGAATTCTCAGACGGCAGCATTTACTCTAAGCGAAATGATGAATGGTTGTTTGAATGAGATATAATTCCACCTAGAAATCAATATATTTGGTCACATTTTGTTTCAAAGATGCTTTGTGCATATTTCCCGAAAAGTATTTAACGCCCTTCCAAACCACATTAAGGAAGAAAAAAACGTAAGAAAATTTCTTGAGAAAGTAAAAACTTGGTTATTACTTATAAAAAATATCGAGATTTTGTTTCGTAATTTACATGAAATATTTATCGAATTAAATGTAATGAATTAAGTGATATTGTAATATCATTGTTAAAGTAAGTTTAACCGACCTTGTATTTATGTGTCTCTTTTTTGTAACCACTATTTAATTATATATATCTCTGAGTCTTTTCTATTTTTAATTAGTTTCTTCACTGTATTGTAAACGTTTTATCGAAAATTGTAAACCATTTTGTTTTTTACTATCGTTTTTTGCATGGTTTATTTATTTGTCAGTAGCCCCAACACAGGTTATTCCTTAGGGGCTATCTATGTTACTACCACTCTGTAATTCCTGAAAAGGAATTAAATTATTATTATATTATAATAAAAAAAAGTAATCTTTGTTTGAAGGTAAATATATATTTTTATTTGTGATTATTATATTTATGAATGAGTTATGACCAAAAATAAGTACAAATATTCCTTGTTGTTGTAAATTTATTGTGACCCATCCAAAGGGAAATTACAAAAAAAAATTACATTATAAATACAAATTTTTCACCCCGCCTAAGATCAACATTTTACGGCCTACGAGAGTGCTTTGCGGCCATTTGGTGATTTTTTTACGTTTAATATTCTAAGACGGTAGAGCTCATTCTATACCCTTCTGAGATCTGACACTGACCAAATTTATCCGATAATTACCGCACCCAAAGTCCTCGGATGGAAAGGTACATGTGAGGTGCTACTTCGCTCTGGTTAGGCCATAACTCGAGAACACCGCGAGCGTTTGGGACCCTGGACAAAGGGATTTAACCAAAAAAATTAATAGCATACAAATTAAATCAGCGCGCTTCGTTAAAAACTGCGACGAGCGTACATATAAAGTCTCGCAGCTTTTAGATGGATTAAGGAGGGAGCTCCTCGAGATTCGGAGGCTACTTTATAGGCTTAGGTTGCTTGAGGAATTCAGAATAGGTGTGTTTCAGAGCGACATAGAGAATATCATTTTGACACCACACTACATTTCTTAGTCCGACAGAAGCAACAATGTATGAGAAATACATTCACTAATAGATAAATTCAATAATTCATTCTTTCCAGGCATAATAAGTGACCATAATAAAAACTGAGCTCCATTCAAACGTCATATATTTTCGCAGTACACCTCCAAAAGCCTTCTTCGTAACACCTTTTACACAGCTGGTGTCCTATCACACCCTGCCACACGCTCATGTGGCAGCTTGCATGGTAGTATGTGGATGTAAAGTACTTTTAGTGATATTTGGCGACAAATATCACCCATTTTACATAGGAAATGGAAATTGTGTTCACTAGGGAGTGAATTCAGTCAACAATTGAGGGATGTCTAACTTCTAGATCTCGTCAGAAATTTTGCAGTGTGTTCCTTGCGTATTTTCTTGAGTATTTCAAACAATAAATTAACTGATCATCGCAGAAAATTTTTACTGAATTACAAAAAGTAACATCCCGATGTGACAGATTCATTCCCATAGAAAGTCAAACATTAAGTTAAACTAAACCTATATTCACGCATATTTTTATTGAAGTACGGGGAATTTAACCCTTTCCGGTCCAGTGATTCCAAATGGAATCACGTCGCTTTCCTGCGTCGAACGTTGATTTTTTTCAAATGACTTTCATTAATTTATAAATTTATTTTATCTCATCACATATTTTCACCTTGCGTAGATTATATCATCTTCTACATGAAATACACATGAAAAAAATCGATGCTCGACGCAGGTAAGCGATTCCATTTAGAATCAGAGGACCGGATAGGGTTAATTCATATCTAGAAGGTTGAAGAATACTATGTTCGGTGACGAATTATTGTAAATGCCTCAACTTTAAGGTAGTCCGAGCGAAATATCATTTTGCTTAGAAATCAATGAATTTGGTCTCATTTTAAAGAAAAATTACTCACCTATCCAACGGCACCAAAAATTCTATCCCTTACCACATTACTTTTGGTGATATTTGCAAAAAAATACCAGCCATTTTACATGGGATACGGTACACGAATGCACTCCAGAGAGACATTATTTACAAAATGAGGTATTTCGAAAACTTAGATGTCGTAAAAAAAACTAACAGTGTGTAGTTTGTATGTTTTCTTAACAATATTTGAAAATTAATCATATTGTCACCGCAATAGGTTCTTGGGTATCACAAATAAACCTCGGTTTTGAAGGAGTTTCAAACCAACCGCGCGAAAAAAATGAGTCAAGTTAAATGCTTATTTAGATATTTTCATTTAATTACTTACAATTTCTGTCATATGAAAGTATATCATTTCACTACTAATAATGCATTCTTTAATTGATGTGTCCTACAGCTGGTGTAATTAAAACGTATAATTCGAATATGGTCTCTATTATGACTAGGGAACTATCTCGCTCGGACTACATTAAAGTATTTTCTCTTTGATAGGTGATCTTGCCACATGACAAAAATAAGTCTTTTTATCAGCAGGATAAAGAAAGACGCATATTAAGGTGCGTTTCTACTGAGAACATTTTAAACGAAAGCCTCTTCTAAATAAGCTCACGGCTGCAGAAATAAATAAAATCGACTTTGGCCTACATTGTGATTGGGGAAAAATCACGCTCTCACTGCCTTAAGTCACATACGAACTCCAACATGCTACGCTTGATCAGATCATTGGAATGAAATCGGGATTATAGACTACAAAACGGACAGGTTTAAATCACGTTTTTTCCCGCGATCGATAATACACCGTAATGGCTGCATTAAGACTTTTAAAGTGCGGTAGTTGACAGGTAAAGTAACTGATTCATCGATGTGCTCTAAACCTCCCGCGTAGTGCTGACACCATGTTTTGCATGCCCCTTGCTTGACTCTTGTGTCACGTTTATGCAGGTGCGTTACAGATTTGTTCGATTGTTTCTGTAGTATTGGTAGCATATGTATGTTGTGAGTCATGTTGGTGAAAGTTTAATTTTACACCATATTGCATGTTGGTGATAAATCGCCCCTTGAAAAACACCCTTGAAGTGGCTTTCAGGGTAACATTCTAGATGTAGGGGTACCTTTGAATAAAATTGACCGTGAATGTGGGTGCACAGATGAACCCACTGAAAAGAAAAAAAAGGAAAAGGCCTGGGTCAGTCAGTCCTTCCGGCAAATCTCTAACGCGAGAATTTTTAGGGATAAAATTTTTCCCTTCACTTCCACGCAAAAATACACCGATTTTTTGCGCGGAAGTGAAGCCAGATTCCTCGATATTCTTCTGCCAATGATTGCAGTAAAGGTCTTTTCACGTGTTAAACATTAAGGTTATTACATCTCAATCTACATCTATCTACTAGCTTGCACATGGGCGCGTGGGAGGGGGTATTAGGACACCAGCCGTGTAAATATGATTTAAGTGGAGCTCGGTTTTAATTGTGCTCACTTATTGTGAGCGGAAATAACGAGTTTTTGTACCTATTTGTTCGGCAATGTAGATCTCTTATATCATCACTTCTGTCAAATCTAGAGATGTAGTGAGGCGTCATGATAATATTCTCAGTGTCGCTCTGGAACACGCCAGTTCTGAATTTCTCAAGCAGCCTAAGCATGGCGTGCAGACTCCGATAAGGGATTAGGGCACGCGTTCAAAGGGTGGTATTAGATGGTGTCAGCTCAGGCGAAGTAAATGTTACATCGGGTGCTCCCCAGGGAAGCGTGATAGGCCCAATTTTTTTTCTTCTCTACATAAATGACTTGAACACAGTAGTAAAAAATAGCAAGCTCCGTCTTTTTGCCGATGATGTAGTAGTGTATAAGGAAATTAGAAATGAAGAGAACATCCAGTCTTTAGCTAAGGATTGAGATGCGATTGATGATCGGTGTGATAGTTGGCAGCTAGAATTAAATTTGAAGAAATGCGCGATAATGAACTTTTGGAAAAAGAATGGCTTTCCCCGGAATAATTATTGCATCAAAGAAAATAAAATATCTAACGTAGAATCTATTAAATACTTAGGCGTCACCATCACTGAAGACATGTCATGGGGGAAACACATCAGGGAAATAACTAGTGTAGCAAACCGTAGATTAGGATTCGTAAAAAGGGTTCTAGGCAAATGCGATGAGAGAGTACGAGAAAGAAGCTATTTTACACTTGTCAGGCCTCATTTAGAATATGCCGCTAGTATATGGGATCCGTACGAGGATGGTTTGATAAAAGAATTAGAGCGCGTGCAAAGGAGATCCGCTAGGTTTGTTAAAAGCCGTTATGATAATTGTACAAGTGTTACGAGTTTAATAGAAGAGCTAGGATGGGAATTACTATCAGAACGCAGGTTAAAATTTAGGTTAAACCTTTCAAGTAAATTCGAAACCGATTTGTTCACAGATGACGTTAGATATATATTAAGAACCCCTGCGTTTTATGCTAGGTTTGATCATATTAGCAAGATTAGAGAGATAGATTGTCGTACCGATAGATTTAAAATGTCATTTTTCCCGCGTACTTTAAGAGAGAACAATAGGCAGCGTAGCAAAGGGATAGGTAGGTGAAATATAGTTAGAGTAGTCTGTAGTGCATGATTCATGTAATAACAACCAATAATACCTTTCTTATTATGTAGATACTAACCACCTAGCTGCATGTGACCCTGTTCTCTAGCATGTTTCCCTTAAATATCCTGGTTGCATGTCAATAATGCATATTTGGTGATCTTCGCCCCCTGCCACAAACCCCCGTGGTGGTTCTCAGGGTATTACGTAGATGTAGATGTAGAGTATTAAGCATTAAAAGGGAACCAGTCTTCTAGGGATTACGGCAATGACTTATTACTGTGATTTTTCGTACCCCGAAAGGGAATGACTGGACTATATATGGATTGGTAATTATGTCTATATTCAATGTTTTGACTAATCTCACCAACACCGAGTAATTAATCATGCTAACCGCAGTGAAGCGACATATGCCTCATTCTATTCTTATCCTGATTATTGATAGTATACGTACAATGTCCACTACGTTACGAAATCATGCCTTTCTGTATTTTTTTCTCGAATTGAACTTATAATTTCTACATCTACATCTACATACTTCCCCGCGAGCCGCCGGATGGTCATGTGGCAGGGGGTGGTAGGTCACCAGTCGTGTGAAGATGTAAAATTTTTGGAAGTGAAATGGTGACATGTCCTATGAGGGTGTATTTGGAGGAGCTCAGTTTTTATTGTGGTCGCATATTGTTCGCGGAAAGAACGAGTTTTTCTACCTATCTGTTCGGCAGAGTATCTCTCTTATTTTATCGCATCCGTCAGACCTAGAAATGTAGTGAGGCGTCATGATAATATTCTCTGTGTCGCTCTGAAACACATCAGTTCTGAATATCTCAAGCAGCCTAGCGTGCAGCCTCCGAGTCTCTAGGGGCTCCCACCTTAATCCCTCTAACAGTTGTGTAACACTGTATGTTCGTTCGTAGCAGTTTTTAAATGAAGCGTGCTGCTTTTCTTTGTATTTTACATTTACATCTACACACACAGACATATTACCCTGTCAGCCGCCGCATGGGCGTGTGGCTTGGGGGTGTTAGGACACCAGCCTTATAAAGATGCAGGGGATAAAGTTTTGGGGGTTGAAATGGTGACGTGTATTATGGGGATTAGAACTGGATAATGGATTTAGTGAAGTTCAGATTTTATTGTGGTCGCTTATTGTGCGCGGAAAGAACGAGTTTTTGAACCAATCTGTTCGGCAGAGTTTCTCTCTTATTTTATCGCATCCGTCAGACCTAGAAATGTAGTGAGGCGTCCTGATAATATTCTCAGTGTCGCTCTGTTCACACACCAGTTCTGAATTTCTCAAGCAATCTAAGCCCATATTATAGTATTGGAAGTAGGATAATATTTTTTTTTAGTATCCGCCATCTTTTTTTTCAACTTCTGAATTGCATTTATGCCGTAGTGTGCTGAGGGTTCAGATATCCAAGGAGAAACATTTTCTAGGTGGGAGCCATAAATTCCAACTCGGGATGGTTGAACGAACTTTGAAACATTCTTGAGTTTTTTTGCTGTGTCGCTGTTCACTCCAACAGCACCATGAATCACCCCGCTCATTACACTGGGACACTCTATGGGGGGGATGGGAAATGGGATGATTCATTGGGCGTTGAAAATACTCCTTCCGTATTTCCTTCGGGGATTAAATCCTCAATGCACTTACGGTGTTCTCCATCACTTCATTACTCCGCTCTCTTTCCGAGCCTGGGAAGTGGAGGAGCACATCAAACTTTTAGGCCCTTGTTAATAAAGCAAGAAACGGAGGGTGTGGTTGGCACATGTGTCATTTTATTTCTATGTGCGAAAATCCACAGAGAAAAAATCATCCGCCTTGACCGGGATTCGAACCCGTATCCCTCTATTTCCGGCGGAGTGCTTTGGCCAGATAAGCTACCGAGGAGTGCTCTTACCCTGTGGATTTTTTTGTGCATTGGGGGTGACTCTGTAAAATTGGAACTCCGTGGCTAGTCCCGGATAGCTTTAAATTTGTCAAATTGAGTGAACGCCTCTCTGTGTTCAAAGTACGATCTTTCCTCGTGGGCAGTGGCGCTAAGCGCTCAGTAGCGACTGATTGTTACAATGTATGCCCGGCAGTCGAGGAAATCTGGTCCCGTAAAGGTTACAAAAATTCATATGGGAATAGGACGCCTCGGTAGCATACTTGCTAAAGCACTTGGCCGGAAATCGAGGGATTCGGGTTCGAATTCCGGTCAAGGCGGATGATTTTTTCTGTGGATTTTCGAACATTTGTGCATTGCGGGTGACTCCGTAAATGTGGAACTCCATGGCTGGTCCCGGATAGCTTTAAATTCGACTTTTATTTCTACCCTAAAATAAATAAAAAATCTTTATTTTTTTCGTACAGCGACGACCAATCGCAGTCTTAGCCAATCATCAGTTTTTTTGTTACGAATGCTCCATTTCAAGCGAGGAAACAGGAATACAACGTCTTTGGTTTTGAACCTTATCTCGCGGAGATTCTGTTTTTCTAAATGCATTTGCAGCCGCGTGCTTGATTTTTGTTTACTTGATTCGTGCTTGAGAAATTCAGAACTGGTGTGTTTCAGAACGACACAGAAAATATTATCATGACGTCTCACTACATTTCTAGGCCTGACATATGCGATAAAATAAGAGAGATACACTGCCGAACGGATAGGTGCGAAAACTCGTTCTTTCCGCGCATAATGAGCGACCACAATAAAAAATTGAGCTCCACTAAATACACCCCCATAATAAACGTCACCATTACACCTCCCAAAAACTTACATCTTTACACGGCTGGTGACCTACCACCCCCTGCCACACGCTCATACGGCTGCTCGCGGGGTAGTAGGTCGATATAGATGTAGATTCTTGTTCCAACGTACTTGATTTTTTGTACCCAGCTTCCGCACGTTACTTTTTGTTATTTCATGTTGCCTTTTTTGTATACTTTAGCCTAGGACGTGCTCCCTTCTTTGAAGTTTATTCTCACATCTATATATTCTCATTCATGTATACATTCTCACATTCATATATACATCGTTTGCCTTACTTTAAGTCGCCTTTCACTCTCTCCATAGTCTTTCCAAATGTTGGCGATTCTCCTATGTATCATTCTGTTTGAGTGCCCCAGCTATCTAGATCTATTACCGTGTACCATATTTCTTAAGCTACCAACTCAAATTTAATTTCTGATGTCTGTATCTCTCAGTCTGTGTTCTCTTTATTTTTCGTCCAACGTTCCTGAAATTTTCGACACTTATGTCATGGTTGTAGATTTTATAGGCGATGAAAATAATAAGTTAATGACCCAATCCTAATCAAATTACGTCGATGTTTGAAGGGCAATGCATTCTTTTTGTTATACTCAATTACTGATATTCACTTTCCATTCCGACCATCATCATATGTATTATTTCTCATTGGTGTTTTTTTGTCGCAACGCCATAACTCCCATAATTATTCATCAAAATTAATTATTCAAACATCGTTTAAAAAGCTTATGTTCCCCGATATTGATGAAAAATAGACAAATTGTTTAAAATTAAAGTTTTTGTTAAAAAAAGTATACAACATAATTATTCATCAAAATTAATTATTCAAACATCGTTTTAAAGCTTATGTTCCCCGATATTGACGAACAATAGACAAATTGTTTAAAATTAAAGTTTTTGTTAAAAAAAGTATACAACGACAATATAATCAGCTAATATGTTGGCAATGGTCACGTGCTTAAAAGACTGTAGGAGGCGCCATCTATTAACACATCGTTTAGTTAGACTGTTTACATTCTACATGCAATCAGTGTGACCATTTACTGTTTACGTTTATGTATCTCTAACACAAACATAAATAACATATAATTGTCCATGGGAAGAAACAGGTATGAGAACAGGAAGAGAGAAGGAAAAAACAGGAAGAAGCTGCATATTGCGCGAAATATTCGCGCTCGGGTCATTTAGTATCGCATATACGGAAAGGCTTGCGCATACTGTGTTAGGTGGTGAAATACTGCCAATTTCTTAAATTTCGATTATTTGGTTTTCAGTTTTGGTGTGGGCTAACGGACTAAAATTAGTCTTTTATTTTTTGAATGGTACCCAAATTGGCGTATTATGGTGGATTTCTATTGATAAGATTTAAAAAATGACTTCAAATAAATGTGACTTGTGAGATGGTGTTCTTATCCGCCAGCCACGAAAATTCTCGATCTGCAATGAAGAGTAAGAAGCATCGAACGGGATACAGTGATGAGAGATTAAGTTCTGAGAATATCTTCTGATTGTGAGACCCAGAACATTCCCTAGTTCCCTTTTGATTCAAAGGCGAGACCTTGTTAAAGTTTCCAGACCTGTCAAGGTCTCGCTAGGAAACGGAGGAGGGGGTGGACTTTCCCAGATAATCTCGGAAAGTCTACGCCAAAGGCGAGATGACGAAAGGAGGTTTGAAATCAAAAGGATACGAGGAGATTGAGGAAACGGATGATCCTCTAGATTTGCCTGAACCTGTCAAGCGATCCCATCTTTCCATTTAAATCTGGCATAAACTTCTCATCTAGGGACTGATGTTACACGTCTCTGAGAATAGTCTTTGAACCGAACTGACATAGCGTTTGCGACAAAAATAAGATAGCACATTAATACCCTTCTCGTATCTTGCTAGATTGGAGAAGAATAAATCTCACTTGGGTGCCTAGCAGTAAAATGTCACACACGTGTCACTTTCAGGGAAATCTTTGCTTGCTGTGCAATGGAAAGATAAAAATCCGTCGCCAAGCTCAGAAAAAAACATTACAAGGTTAGAAAAAGGGAAGACCGTGAAGAATACTTGGGTAGCAGGGACTCATATATGTAGTTTCATTTATATTAATGTAGTCTGAGCGAGTTAGTTCCCTAGTCAGAATGGAGACCATATTGGAGTTATCAGTTTTAATTTCGGCAGCTGTAGAAAGCATGAATTAAATATTGCATTATCAACGGTGCAATCATATACCATAATATGTTTGAATTTTTAAGGAATTGCATAACAATATCTAAATAAGTCTATAATTGGACTCATTATCTACGCGCGGTACGTATCAAACTCCTTCAAAACGGAAGGTTTTCTGTGATGCTGACAATTGGAACGGCGACAATATAATTTATTTTCCAAAATAATCTATTTAAACATACAAGCTACGCATTGTCGATTGTTTGTCGAGATATTGACGCAAGAAATTCCTCATTTTTTTAAAAATAAGGTCTCTCTGAAGTGTTTACACACGCCATTTCATATTTGATGCTTTGTTTCTTCCATCTGATGAACAAGTCGATTCATCTGAAAACGATTGAATTGTTGATTTCTTGTTTTTAATATTTTTATTTAAAAAATTTATAAAAATTTTATACAATTATTTTTATAAAAATTTTTAATAAAATTTTTATACAATTATTTTCATAAATTTTTTAATAAAATTTTTATACAATTATTTTTATAACATTTTTGAGCGAAAACAACAGAGATTATATACATTAAATTTCATTGTTTGCCCGTTGCGTGAGAGGCATATAAATCAGTTTATTTTGGATATAATGATTTGTTTTGTTTCAATCGAGTTGCCTGTGCTTATGATCTCTTTCAGCTTAATAAATTCTGAGTTACATTACATTAATTTATCGTGCTGTACATTGCGTGATAAGTAGATGAATGGGCATTTGCTCTAGCCTTGGTTTTCTCACTGTTTCAATCGGCCAGGCCTTTCGTTTAATCCCGGCTCTTTGTACTATTTTATTCGTATCATACGTTTCAGCATTTACAAAGGGGCGGTCCACAAGAAGAGAGATTAATACTTTCCATTTCACTTTTCTGCGTATTTTTTTAAGGCGCTCTCTCTCTCTCTTTTTTTCTCTCCTTTGGGTTGGTCCATAAATCAGTGGCGTCGTATTGGGATTCCCTCCCCAATTGATTCGCTCCGAACCCCTTCCGCCTGTTGGGGAATGAAGAGGGAGTTAGAAGGGGGGTGGTTTGGGACTCAACTGTTTGATAGCTGCCAGTTAAAAAAGAGTGAAAGATTAAAACCAGAGAGAGAGGGAAGAATTAAAAAGTGGCGAGGACACTTTCGAGAGAGGCCTTTGGAGTGTTTGAAGAAGTGTTACTTTTTCGAAGTTTCGTTTTTTCTCTTTTTTTATATTTGCAACCCGTAAATGAAGCCATATAGGAACGTGCTGAGTGAAATTAAAAGACGCTCGTGTTTTCAAGAGGGCGGTGGAGGATTCTGGGTTTAATACATGAGCACGGGGGTGAATGTGAATGTGATGGATTCCATCGACAAGATAAAGGGATCTGAAGAGAGCCGATCGAAGACCATATCGCCGTCTAAGAATCGGCCGATGTAAAAGCTTTCAATTTTTTTCCGCATTGAATTCATGCTTTCGTCACTTCCTCTTAAACCGAAGATTGGTCAATGCTGCCTCTTCTTTTCTTTTAGTCGATAGGCAGCAATAATTTCCTCGCGACAGCTTTAATCGTTCTCCGTTCTCACTTTCGGCCGTTCAGCTGCGATCCATAAATCCTATGAATTCCCCGTTCGGATTTTCGTTTGGTAGTGTAAAATGAATCATATTAAACACAACTTATCTTTTTTATAGGTTTCATTGTGACTTTTTCAGTCAAAATAAATGATAAATCAGAGCTTTATCTTAAAAATGTAAGTTATCTCTATTTTCCTGCATTGTTGGACCCTTTCGTCCTGGTTATAGATTGTACAGGCGATGAAAATTGTAAGTAAATAGCTTAATCCTAATCATATTGAGTTTATTGACAAAGGGAATTCATTCTTTTTGCTGTATTCTGTGACTGATCTTCTCTTTCTTGTCCAACCATATCGTTCATACGAAAAGGTTTGGGCATATTGCGTTTGGTGGTGAAATAACGCCGATTTCTTCAGTTAAAAATTCTTTCCACTTCGATGGTCTTGTGCTCTACCGGGATAAAATTATTACTTCATTTTCATGAGGGTACAGAAGGCATTTAATGACCTTATTTTATGAAGAAGAGGCATTGTATGCCCATATATATATCTGCTTATGGTTATGTAATCCGTAGGATACTTGATGTAAAAATTCTGCTGATTATCCGAGGAATATACTTTTAAATGAACACTTCCTCCAGCCATATGAGTCAACTACAGCGCTCATTCCGGCGGTTCGACTAATTACAACTTCAACCATTACTGAAATTTGTCAGTCACAAAAAGTCTGTTAAATTGTTCAAAATTTGATCATCATTCCATTCCCTGAGAGAATGTTTTTTTCTAAAATTTTTTTCATTAAACTGGCTCTCATAATACATACATTTGCATTTGAATAATATGGATTTTTGGTCTTGCAGCGCTACTTTTTCACGTGTCGCCCACTCTTTCATCGAACAGCTTATATTTTCGTCTTCAATTTACGATAGAAAAAGCTTGGAAAGGTATGATTTTTTTTAATAAAAAGAGAGGTGTTACTCCAAGTACTCAGGAAGTAGATTAAATGACACTTGAGCCTATTTCCGGAAGATCCGCCGTTTTAGCCTAATCTATTTTCGATAATTACTAAACGACTGCGTTGTTGTGATTGCTGTGGAATTTTAAACATCTATTAACATGAAGAAAGTGCCATGAGAAAAATTCGGCCTGGACCGGGAATCGAACCACAGACCTTTGAATCGAACCAAAACTACTTTTTCACCTACTCTTTCATCGAACAGCTTATATTTTCATCTTCAATTTACGATAGAAAAAGCTTGGAAAGGTATGATTTATTTTAATAAAAAGAGGAGGCACTCTAAATAAAAAGAGGTGTTACTCCGTGCACAGGCCGGGAATCGAAACACGGTTCGTGTTTCGATTCCCGGTCCAGGCCGAATTTTTCTCATGGCACTTTCTTCAAAAAAATTTAACCCGCCATGTTTAAATATCTATTAACATGGACCAAATATTAGGCATCTTTATAAAAATTAATTATCGTTAACAGAAGAAAACATCTGATGAAGAGTTACATCGCTTGTGATCTTATAGTGATGCCATTCCTTCCTGCCATGCGATCTCAGGAAATCAATTTCGTCTCCATGCGTCCATTCCGTCTGGTTATTCTCTCCCTTGTGGTCCATATCTTCATATTTTTATCGCTTTGAGCTTTTACTGATGGTATTTTCTCTTAATGGACTTTGACGTGTGGTATATAGTCTCTTATGAGGAAGAAATGGTGTCGGTATGGCTCGGGAAAAAACCCCTCATACACCACGATTGTAAGAATTTCATTCGCTGCGAAGATCAATACGAGGTGAGCCGTATTCCCATCAGTAATACCGACCTTTCTGGCCGATCAATTCGTGAGATAACATCTTTTTCATATTCTGTATGGGGTATTACTTACAGTTGGCCATATCCTATCGAATCCTTTTCCCTTATATGCCTTTTTGTTCCTCTTCATTTGTTTTTTTATTCATCTGACCCTTAGTATTCGCTTTTAGGTCAAGGAGATTGAAACTTGGCCTCGCCCTGTGTTCCAGCTTCCATCTATCAAGTCGATCCAGTGCCAATATTTGCAAATGTAATGCTTCATTACATGCAAATGCTGAAATGTCAAAATCGAGCATTATTTTTTAAGTTTGACCCTTTTATTTATAATCATTTTCAACCCAAGGATCTTACTGTGGGCATCTGAGACATGTTTGTAGAACAGGTACGATGATATGTAAATGATGAATTATGAACCTCAAATTTTAAAATAGCTATATAAGTTAACATGTAGGTGATGGTGTCTTTAGAGCAGTAATTAGCCGAGTAAAAATTTGATAAACCTCAAATTTATCACGGCAAGTTAGAACTTTTGGTGATGCCGTTCTTAAGAGCGGTAGTTAACCAGTTAAAAATCTCACTTTTTTATATTATTCGCCTTCTTTTTCCGCGAGAGATACATTTATTCAATGTGGTTGGCCCCAACGGAAGTCTGCTGGAATCTCGGATGCCCATATCTCTTGAGCTCAACTGCTTTCAGTGATAATTTTAGTAGGCGATCGGAAACTTGGATAGTCATTGATTTTTTTTTCAACCCCCTTCTCCGTGAGCCATTTGTCATTTTCAAATGACTCTTCATCTCCTCCATAAACAGCTGCAATGAACCCTGTAATGCTTTTGCGACTGCTTATGTACCAAAATTTAATATGCTATGGTAGGACCTACATTTATGTTGGTCCGTCAATGGCTTTTACGCATGCATCTATTTTTCTATATGCCACTGTGCTTGATATAACGCTGTAGTGCTTGGAAGATTAATATCTTACTCGGTAGCTAGAATACTGTAAACTGAAGGAGTGTTTTCGCTTCATCCTTCTCTTAAGTTTTCATAGAATTTGATAATTTTTCTCCGTGTCGTAATATCCCCATTGCCAACTTCCTTAGCGTTTTGAGGGTCTCGGAATGGCATTGGTCGGTAATCAGTCCTCTATTACCTCTTGTCTAGCTGACCTCCTTACTACACCCTTGACACATATCTAGTGGGCGCAATGTCCACCAATGATTTTTGATCACGGTTGCAGCATGTCTAATTTTCTCTTCCGGTCAATCGCGGCAAGCGAAGGCGTCCTTAGAAGAAACTGACTTTAAGGTATTGCGAGCGAGATAGTTCCCTAGTCATAATGCAGACCGTATTCGAATTATACGTTTATATTTCACCAGCTGTGAGACGCGCGAATTAAATATTGCATTATTAATGGTGCAATAAAATAGTTTTACCGGACAGAAATTGTAGGTAATTATATGAAAATATCTAAATTAGTCTTTAACTTGACTCATTTTTTTTCACGCGGTACGTTTGAAATTCCATCAAAACGGAAGGTTATTTGTGATCCCGAAGAATTTAATGCGGTGACAATATGATTAATTTTCAAAAACACATAGTTGAGAAATCACACAAACTACCCTCGTCCCCTAAGTGTAGGGAATGCCTCATTTTTAATATTGTGTTAAATCTCTCTGGAGTGCATACGCGTACCATTTCTTACGTAAAATGGCTGGTATTTTCCGGCAAATATCTCGGAAAGTAATGTGGTATGGGGTTGAATTTTTGGTGTCAATGGAAGGGGTGGTATATTTTTCATTAAAATAAGACCAGATTCATTGATGTCTGGGTAAAATGATATTTCGCTCAAAATACCTTAAGAGCGAAAACTTGCCCTGGAAACCCAAAAAAAATCACATCAGCCACCGAACATATGACTTTTTTCTTTTGGGCTGAGCTACTTGCAGAATTTAATTACATGTATGTATGCTATTATTCCATTTTTCTGTGCTACATGGGTCCGCACCTCCTGGGAGTTTTGTGCTATCCCCCCGAGATATCATAATACGGAGAATCTTATTTTGCGGCATCCGTAAGCTTTATATGTTCGAATTGTTAATAAAAACGCCTATTTTTCAGTCATGTTATTGTGCATTCGGCCAATGGTAAGCTGGTTCAAGATGCATATACTTTATTCTTGGAAATACAACACAAAACCTTGGGGACGAAAGTAATGAACGCTTTGGCGTGTTCTTACTTTGATGGATTTTTAACAGACAATAGATGGCGTTTGGTTTCGTGTAACTTACTGAGCCAGGCGCCGAATGCTTTTCATCTCGCGGGCTCGTCAGCTACCTCATCGCCATCATGAATCAACAATCCAGGGTAGAATCGTATTCCCTTATTTCAGTTTATCGATATCGTCATCCAAAACAAAAATCGTTCTAAAAGGACAATGCTCTCTAGTTCGGTACTACTTTCAATTAAAAAATGTTATGTACATAATTATAAAGCTGGTGTTATTGCGGTATTAACGGTGTAACTCAAACCTATATCGCATCGTCAGTTTCGGAATTAGCTGAGGTTAAAAACTTTTACAACAGCTCGTGTAAAACTCAACAAAGAAACAATTTTTTTCCTTTTGCATGTTAAAAACATGTTTGGCTAATTTTTATCAAAATCTCTTATCTCTGCAAAAAATATTTAGAGAACGACGATAACATAAAGTCGGGCCATCTGGTTTTGAGCGCTGAAAACAAGGCCTTTATTCAAAACATGTATATTAAAAGTGTAGATAAGGATAAGAAAATATTTTATACGCATCAGTAAACGTAGAAATAATTATTCATCGTATGCATTTTATTTCGTTAAAATCGGTTGACTCTACTAGAAGATACAGCGTCCTAAACTCAATGGACTAAACTATTTTATTGAATAGTAAGATCGCTCTCCGTCAATCATGACTAGTATAATAAAGCACCTGATAGAGACCAATGATTTAGGATTTGCGCTCATTGGTGGTAATTAAAAACTGATCATTACGCGAGGTTTCGCGTCATACAGAACTATGATTGCGTCACCAATGATTAAATTTTGGGAAACTCCCGCAATATGACAATCGTATTAAGTTCGAATGTAAACCGTCACCGATATCTTTGTCCTTCCTTTTATTCGGGACTCTTCTTACGTTGCGCATTTAAAAAGATCCCTTCCTTCAATTAATAGGAAAAGATATAATTTTTCGAGCTGAAAAGGCAATTAAACGCTCAAGAATTGACACTTCTGACGCCAAAGGCTGAAGAAGGGTGCCTGAAACTGGGACGATTGCTTGAGTTTGAAACGATTGAGAAGTTAATTATCTGCGGTTCGAAAAAGACTCCAGACAAATGACGTTCCGTTTATTAAGGAGTAAAAAAAAAACTGCAATGTTAAGAGGTTTTTTTTTCAATTCAAAACCCTGAGACCTGGCGCCGGGAAACGTCAGAAGAAACTACGCGGAGAATTCCGCATTAATCGCGATAACCACTTTAGATATCAAGATTGGATCTTGTATCCTCCTCCTCCCCCCCTTTGACTCTTTTCGACTCCTCAGATTATTATCCCGTCCTCATTTCCATAAAACGCCACCCTTTTCATCTTCGACTCAGTTGTGCCAACTTGCGAATATTGGAGGAGCAAATTAGTTCCGTCGGAATGAAATCACCTTAGTGCGGTGTAATACTTGTGCAAATTGGGATTCGGGCCTGGAATTGGCCTGAAAGCGTAATTGCGATAATATATCAAACTGAAGGCTGAGGAGATTGTGATCGTACCCAGGGATGTTAAACTAAACCGAAACCAAGCTCATACAGAAACTATAGGCTTTCTTTTTTAGTATAGTTTCGGTTCGGAATGAAACTTAATGTACGGCTTCACTTTAGTTTCTTTAACGAAACAAAAGTAGCATTATGAACGAAATATTACGTTCTGGAAACGTTCCTTCTTTTGTATACATCTACATCTACGTGATACCCTGCGAGCCACCGCGAGGGTGTGTGGCAGGGGGTGAAGATCACCAAACGTGCACTATTGACATGCGACTAGGATATTTAACGGGGACATGCTGGATAATAGGGTCACATGCAGCTAGATGGTTAGTATCTACATAATAAGGAAGGGATTATTGGTTGTTATTACATGAATCATGCACTACAGACTACTCTAACTATATTTCACCTACCTATCCCTCTGCTACGCTGCCTATTGTTCTCTCTTATGGTACGCGGGAAAATGACATTTTAAATCTATCGGTACGACAATCTATCTCTCTAATCTTGTTAATGTGATCAAACCTAGCATAATACGCAGGGGTTCTCAATATATATCTAACGTCATCTGTGAACAACTCTGTTTCGAATTTACTTAAAAGGTTTAACCTAAATTTTAATCTGCGTTCTGATAGTAATTCTCATCCTAGTTCTTCTATTAAGCTCGTAACACTTATACAATTATCATAACGGCCTTTAACAAACCTAGCAGATCTCCTTTGCACACGTTCTAATTCTTTTATCAAACCTTCCTCGTACGAATCCCATATACTAGCGGCGTATTCTAAATGAGGCCTGACAAGTGTAAAATAGCTTCTTTCTCGTACTCTCTCATCGCATTTGCCTAGAACCCTTTTTACGAATCCCAATCTACGGTTTGCTACACTAGTTATTTCAACTAGTGTAGCAAAGTAGTGTATAGTTTCAGGTCAAGTGAAGTGCGGGGGGGGGGGGTGGACTTTCGGTTCGTACTCATGGTTCCGGGCCCAATCGGGACTCATCTCAGGGAGTCGTCGACGAATCTTTGTACTCCCTGGGAGCTTCGTGTACTCCCAGAGAAACTGCGTAAACTATGGGAATCCTTCCGATCCAATGATTCATGCCTCGTTTTATGTCATAGCAAAACGATCCTTATCGGATCTTACCTCCCTATTGGACTCATTTAATTGGAACTCTCATATACATGAGAAGATGCGATTTGATGCTCGTGAGCTTGTATTGTGTAAGATTATCAATTCATTGAACTTTTTTTCAGGAAAGTAGTCAAAAGTATTGGCTGAATCAAAAATGAAATTGCTAAGAAAAGAATTGTGCTGTAACTAAGATATCTATTTTCTTCAACATCACTGTAAGTGGACTGGAAGCATGCTCAAGACTGCATTTACGTTGAAACAAACGGCACAGTTTGCCACTTTACACAGCATTTTTGCAGCGCGTTTATTGCAACAATACACTTCCAGCCCTGTAATACAGCAGAAGTTCAGTCAAGTTTTTACCAAAGTTCAGTTCCTGCACTCTGATGCAGCTCATTTTCAGAACCGCTCTCTCCGCTCTTCAGTCTCTGCAGTACACTTCCAGTTCAAATTATACATAACGTTTCAACCAGAGTACTGTCCAGTACGGTTGGGAGAACTGAGACTGCACTCACTACTGAGTTTAGTAGAGTTTAATTAAGCATATGTACAGTACACCCTCAGTAGAGATATTTTCCTCTTGATAACTTTTCCACTCTTCCCAGTGTAATGCTAGTTTCCTTTTCTCTTGGTGTCTCTTCCTATATTCTTTCCTCTTTATTTGGTCCATGAACTTATTTCTGGGTCTTCCTCTGGGGACCTTTCCCTCTATTTTGCTTTCAATGATGTTCTTTGCAAACCCACTGTGTCTCAGGGCGTGTCTAATCTGTGGTCGACGTTTCCGATCCATAGATGCCACGCTCCACACGAATGTTTTCACATACTGTTTTCTGGTTTGTAGGCCTATCTTCTTTGAACGCAGGAGTTGTCTTATTCGCATGAACGCCTACTTAGCTTGACTTAAACTCCGCTTGATGTCCGCTTTACTTCTTCCGTCCCCCGTGGTGATGCTTCCGAGATAGGTGAAGGAATATATCGATATCCCCCAAGAGACAAGGATTGATATGTTGCCTTCGGATGAACGAGGACAATAATCGATGTCTTCCACTCGCAAACAACAATAAACTTCATTGTTGAAGGCGTAAATTTGCGGAATGACTCTACCGACGTGACTAAAAATAGAGAACTCTTAGTATTTTCCACACTTAAAACTTTAATTCCCGATCCAGGTTTCGACTGCCTTGCAATCATTTTCAAGGTACATTATACATGGTATGCGAGTTAATATATAGATCTGGGGAGGAGGGGTTGAGGGAAGAAGTGGTTGGTTGGCGTCAGAGACGTGCGTCACGGTCAGTGGGAGGTGGTGGGGGGAAAGGTATGGATAATAGGGGAGAGTGGGAGGGAAAAAAACATTCATTTAGGAGATTCTCACTTATGTTCTTGTCTGCACTCAAAATTTCGAAAAGTTCTATGTAGTCCAACTTGGCTCCTTTCTTCTCAACATGTAGCACTTCCGGCAAAAAGTCACTCAAATGGTCCTCTTCGATTAAATGTTTAGCCAAGGCTGATGAGATGTCTCATTTCACCCAACACGCTCTATGTTCTCGAGCCCTTACTGAGATGGCTCGACCACTTTGTCCAATGTATATCGAAGCACAATTGGGAGTAGTACATTTAAGCGGCGACGTACGTAAGCGGCGTACGACGGATTTAGCCATTTCGTCCCATATTCAACGGAAGAAGGGCAATTATCGACGTGTCCCTCGGGTAAAAGTACGGTGTCCTTCAATCCTACACATGCATTGAGGGCTTTAAGAGGAGAAATCGAGGTTCGATGGAAAAGGATCATGTCCTATTGAAGGGGATGGATCCATCGTCGGGCACTGCGGGAACGAGGGTCGAGGGGGGGGGGGAAGGAGGGGATGAGACCCTGGCAGGGGTTCGAATCAGGCGAGGTGCGGATATATACGGAAGGAGTGGGGAGGGAGAGAGAGGGTGGATTTGTAAATGGACGAGGGTATTTGGAATGGGGGATATGAGGGTATGGGGGTTTCGTGTGTGCGTTGGCTGGCGGTGGGGTTAATTTGAGTGGGCTCCTGAGGATGGCTAATACCTTATGCCTCGCCATGGATCCGGTGGTGGTGGTGGTATAAGGAAATGGGGGGATGGTGGCCGTGAGTCTAGATTCTCAGATTACGTGCTGACTGCTTTATCCACGACTCTCGGCCTTCCTTTTTTATCTCGTTTTCACGTCCTCACGGGCATCCTATATTCTCCCGCCACATTGCCTTTCGTCTGACTTCCAATCCCTTTCTTTTGATTAGAATAACTGTTTTACTTACGAAACAACTGAAAATGTAACATAATTTTTATTTTTTTTTAATTTTTTATATTTTTTATTTTTATATTTTATTTTATTTTATTTTTTAAAATTATATTATTGTTATATTTATTTTTTAAATTATATTATTTTATTTTTTAAAATTATATTATTATATTTTATTTGTTAAAATTGTTTATTATTAGATTATGTAAAATATTATATATTATTTTTAAAAAATATATATAAAAATTTAAAAAATTAAAAAAAATATAGTATGATTAAAATGGTAGAAAACCATTATTTGAAAAATATAAGTGGGTTCATAAATTTTAAATGATTGAAATTGTCGGTCTAAGATTATAGCGTATTTTAAACACGTTATTTTCGCCTGGAAGTAAATGAAATGTAGCAAAGTTTTCGCGACTGTAAGATTCAAGTGAAGGATTATAATATAATTATATAATGGATATTATACATTATGGATTCTTCGGTCACGGGATTCAATATCTCCCAAGAAAAATGAATTGATATTGGTGTTTCCGGGGAAAGGTGGACAATAATCGATGCCTTCTACACGCAAACAAGGACGGATTCAATCCCTTCCCTGAACGGCATTGTACGCGTTTAATGATTAGCTGCGTTTCTGTCAACTGAGCTTTTATCTTGGACGTACTCTACGCATCGACATTATAAATAATAGGCACTGTCATAGCTAGCATACACGTTTGTGGCTGAATTAAATTGTTTGTTGCTATTAAGGTATAAAATTGTATTACCGATTGTTTTATATGTTCTTCTCCTACATAGAAGGCATACCAAATATCTACAGTAAAATGTGCTCATTAACACGCACATTTCGTATGTGAAATCCAATTCATTTTCGAGGGCTGATAATTGCACTTGTGTTTACCTCTGAACAGTCCTCAATTTTATCTCAAATCATAAGGGCCGGAAATTCTATTCGTTCAATTTCTCATTTGCGGATTACAATACCTACCTGTAAGGTTTTTGGACAATTTTACTGCTATCATCTTTGAAAACTTTGTATATTCTTGTAAAATGTTTTACACTCTTGTATGTTCATGTAAACCTTTGAGAAAAAAATGAATGACTCTGGAATTTGGTTTTCTATTTTTTTGGTGACTCAGCAATAGTTATAATGGATAATCTTGCCCCATGGGAAAGTGTTCTTGGAGCAATAATTCTTAAATTTAAATGTTTTAGTCTAAAAGAAGGAAAAAATACTAATACGCAACACCTTTCTCCATCCTATTTCTCTCCTCCCCTCACTGTAATCAGAACCACGCCCCCTTTTTAAATATCCCCACTGTATTACATTCGTGCCATCTCTCTTGTCTTTCTCTCAGCTCTTGTCTCCTTTCCTCTATCTCTCTCGCCCGGACCGCTCTTCTTTTGGGGAGACACACGCTCGAATGAGTCCCCTTTTCCCATTCTTGTGAGAACTCGGGACCATCGCTCCACGCGTATCCTTTTTGTCCCCTCGTGAGGCATCATCCTAGCCGTTCCCTAGGCGTTTGCGTCCCCGCATTATCCTCCAGCCGGTCCAACGACCCTGATTCTTTCGGGTGCGTCGTCCCTCCCCAGTGTAATGAGTCTGGGAGGATATTTTTTTTTACATTAAGATAGGACTTAAGGACAGGGGATTTTGTTGTCGTTCCAAACAGCGCGCTGCGCGGTGGGCAGAGTTTTCTTTTGATAAGGAGTCACCTGTTTACTTTTCTGCACGTGTTTCGCGTGAGTGGTACCTTCGCGCGCGCGTTATTTGCGTGATTTTATGTCTGGTACGACTCCCTTCACATCTCCTTCACTTGTGGACTGCTCCCTGCCGAGTTGCCTGAACATGGCTCGCGCAGGTATTAGTGAAGGATAACCTTAAGAGGTCGCCGGAAATTGTCCAGCACTATAGTGTAGTCGGCCCCAGTGGCGGCGGGGCAAAGTTCTCGCCTGTTAACCCGAGGGTCGTGGGTTCGAATTTCGCCTGGATAGAATATTCTCTGCTCAGGACTTGGGTGTTTATGTTCGTCAAATGAGTTAATTGTAAGAGAGGTCTGTACAAGTTCGCTCATAATTAAGACAAATTATTATCAATATAATTAGCTTTTTTTTCTCTTTTTTTCCTCAGTCGTGCTGGGTTATTCAGAGGTGCGGGTCAATTACCAAGTACTCCCAGAAAAAATTCATTCTGTTATTTTACCAAAACTTAAGAATTTCCTTACTATGAGGCATGTTGCTATAATGACAGCCTTCTGAATTCGGATGTGTATGTTGTAATGTAATTTTAGTTTTTCCAGGCTTTTTCGAAGTTGTTTTGGTATTATTCCGGTGGCTGATACTACTATGGGTACCATCTAAACCTTGTTCATTTTCCGTGTCCTCAATACTTCAGCTGGTAAGTCATTATTATTATTATAGTGTTGTATTCCATGTGACGGTTTGTAACTAAAATGAAGCCATGACCTGAGTGGCAAGATTGAAGTTCAGGATTATCTGCGTTTAAAGAGTGACAACTCAAGCGTTCTTCAGTTTTTAAGGGCTTTTTTCAAGAATAGTTCTGTCTGGATATATGATTCAAAAGGCAGAATTCAGCGCTGTGAAAAAGAGAAACTTTTCATAAAGTGGTACTTTGCACTGACGTACCATTTAGGTGAAGGTGTATTTTTGGCGAAAGCCCTCGTTCAGAGCCCTGCCATGAGTGGCCCATTCAGCTGAAATCCCTCCTGGGCGAATTTGAAAGCCAACACGATTTGGTGGGCGTTCCCTGAAGCCATGGCCCTTGTTAATGAGGCCGACCCTTTGTGCGGTCCTTCAATATCTCCTCTCCAACCCCGAATGCGACCCTCTTACCCCTTCCCATGCTCGAAATAATGGCTCCTAATAGCTTAACATCGACAGTATGGTGCACAAGCATTACGGTTATACCCAGTGGAGGAGACGACGATGATAACTGTAAATCTGTGGGGGTTATTTATAATTTCGAGGAATTAGTATTCCACATGCCTACGTCTAACCAGCGAGTCGTCAGGAGGGAGATTGGCTGGGCTTGTTAGAATGCCAGTCACGAAGAGATGAGAGGATTGAGAAAAGGAAAGGAAATGGGTATGTGTCAGATGTAAATTTCACGTTACATTAGTGTCCAGCAATTGTTTTGCTATTATCACTTAAGGTGCACAGAAAGAAGGAATATTAGTAATTTGTGATTTAGCAGATGGATTGCAAGAGCTTGAAATTGCATTCTCTGAAACTGCCTCGAGGTTAAGGAAGCCTGGGTAGCGTAATACTCTGCGTATAGACCCGGAATACTAATGGTCCGAGGTTCGATTCCCGCGGTCCAAGCCAATTTATTCCTCGTGGATATTCCTTCCTAATTCATTGCCGGATTTTTTTTCCTTGCCGGACGATTCTGTTGGCGCGTATCTCCCTGGAATCCCGATAGGCTGCTGAGC
The DNA here is from genome assembly GCA_963169105.1 of Ceriagrion tenellum. Taxonomy (NCBI): domain Eukaryota; kingdom Metazoa; phylum Arthropoda; class Insecta; order Odonata; family Coenagrionidae; genus Ceriagrion; species Ceriagrion tenellum. The sequence continues at coordinate 128,122,048 of OY720636.1, read as the reverse complement.
CTGTCATAACCTTTCCCAGGGACCGAACCAACAGAACTTGACATACATCCATGCCCTGGGTGGTGAAAAACCCACCCAGGCGAGACTCGAACCCGCGACCCTCAGTTTAGCTGGCGCGGACTTAACCCCGCCGCCACCGGGACCGGATTTGCGTTATACTTGAATATATTCATGTAATACAAGTGATTCCCCAGAGATCTAGCCAAGCCTTCTTCAGCTAACTTGTTGCCTGTCGTGACGGCAATGATTTTATTCAATCATCGACAGACACCACAGTTATTCCATACCAGGTGACATGGATGGCTGTAAAAATCTCGTTTGCACCGTAAACAATGCTTTCAAAGTACTCTTTCATTACGACCAAGAAACATGATTTACTAGACTGCTGAAATAGGCAAAACTGTATTCTCAGGTCCCTAGATTTTCTAAGACTCGAGCGAGGATTCTTAGCATTCAAGCTGCTTCCAACTCGTTTGTCGTATCTTAAATTCATGGCGATAACAATGAACGGAACAACTTTTCCCTATAAACGATAAAAGTGTTTTGTTACATTCAGAATAATATTTATTATAGCCATTTTTTTACGAATCCGGGGGTCCTGAGTAATTTGTCTAGCCGTAGTAATGATTGAATTGATGGTGTGTCTACTGCGTAATGTAATTAACTTTGGTGGATTGTGTCGAATATTTTGCCTCAGTCACGGAGCAGAGGAATTAGCACCGTTTTGCTAATGGATCCTCACTTTGTGCTGAGTCTTTCCACGAGTCGGAGTGGGTAACTGCTACGAACTCCAGGGAATCAAATCCCAGGCTGCCTTTTTGTTTTGTTCCTGCCCGCCGTATTGATTCGCTTTCCCTAGGGGTTGGAAATCCTTTGTAATTTTTTGGCCTTTTCACACCTACAATAATGGAATCGTTCTGTGAACTTCTCATCCATTTAGAAATGCTATTTTTTCAGTCAGCTTTGTTCTCTTGTGGTCTTTTGTGACCTGGGAACGATTTTAGGCTCGCCTTAGCGTGTGGGAACGACTATTGACAGTTTGTGAACAATATGAAAACACAGATGCGAACAGCTTGCTTGATGGATATTGTACATTCTTTCACATTAGATCATAATAGCACACTGTACTCAACCATTGGCTGCCCTGACCCTGTTTCATGTCATTCCCAAAAAAAGTAATTGTTACTCTATAAACATTTAAAAACATCATTCGCCGGAAAAGTCTTAGATCTTTCTTCAATTTTTACTCTCTTCCCATGTTGGATTATCATTTGTTACCTTCTTCTTGTTACGTTTTTACGCTTTTGTGTTTCTTATGCGTTCACTATGAAATGGCTTCATGCTGTTTGTGATCTTTTTCTCAATTAAATAAATAAATAAATATGATAGCTATTAATATCAACCTCCGATCTTTTTTAAAAATAGTAGCCCAGTCTTTTTTAAAATTATCAAATACCTTTGACTCGGGTTCGAATTCCTGTCAAGTCTTATAAATTTTATCAGAGTATTTTCTTCGTACCTGGATGCGTTTCACCGAATCCGGATACGTAAATACATCTACATCTACATCTACGTGATACCCTGCGAGCCACAATGAGGGTGTGTGGCAGGGGGTGAAGATCACCAAACATGCACTATTGACATGCAAGCAGGATATTTAAGGGAGATATGCTAGATAATAGGGACACATGCAGCTAGATGGTTAGTATCTACATAATAAGGAAGGGATTATTGGTTGTTATTACATGCATCATGCACTACAGACTACTCTTAACTATATTTCACCTACCTATCCCTTTGCTACGGTGCCTATTGTTCTCTCATATGGTACGAGGGAAAAAAGACATTTTAAATCTATCGGTACGACAATCTATCTCTCTAATCTTGTTAATATGATCAAACCTAGCATATAACGCAGAGGTTCTCAATATATATCTAACGTCATCTGTGAACAAATCGGTTTCGAATTTACTTAAAAGGTTTAACCTAAATTTTAACCTGCGTTCTGATAGTAATTCCCATCCTAGTTCTTCTATTAAGCTCGTGTCACTTATACAATTATCATTACGGCCTTTAACAAACCTAGCGGATCTCCTTTGCACGTGCTCTAATTCTTTTATCATACCTTCCTCGTACGGATCCCATATACTAGCGGCATATTCTAAATGAGGCCTGACAAGTGTAAAATAGCTTCTTTCTCGGACTCTCTCATCGAATTTGCCTAGAACCCTTTTTACGAATCCTAATCTACGGTTTGCTACACTAGTTATTTTCCTGATGTGTTTCCCCCATGACATATCTTCGGTGATGGTGACGCCTAAGTATTTAATTGAATCTACGTTACATATTTTGTTTTCTACAGTAGAGTCTAAATAAGTACAATATCAACTGCGTTCATCGCGATAGGTAATGAATTTGATGGATGATGAATTAATTGGGGAGGGATGCTTACGAAGTAAATGAGGAAATCTTAATTTAGGATCATTATTGGCTTCAGCAGCCGCTCCCGTCAATTCAAACATAGATTTGCTACGGCTCTCCACTTCACTTCCCGATCATTTTAGGGCTTATCCCTTCGTAGCTCTTCATTTAAAATGCCTTTAAAAGTCTTCTCAATCATTCTATCCTTTGTCGTCCTTTGTTATTCTTCCCAATTGTTAGGAGAGCATATTCTGTTCCAAAAAGTACTACTATTTATATCTATCGGTATGAGCAGGTTTGAATAGAAGTCAGTAAGAATCTTCTGGGTTTAACAAGTTGGGGCCTCTACTATCGTGTAATGCTTCTTTCCTCAGATCTGTTGAAGTCATACCTTTCTTATACCTCTCATTAAACCTATTCTCTTTCTTCACCTTCCCTATTTGCCCAACATCTTTCCCTCTATAACGGCTTTGAGCAAACCATCGCATCGCACCTCAGTACCCCTTTCAACTACCTGCAGTGCTTCTTAATCTCATCCAGAAGCTTCCTTTCTTCACCCACCATACCAAGCACCTCCACGTTTGTCTTCCTTTCCGTCCACTGCACCTGCTCCATCCTCTTCCACAGCCACACCTATGATGCCTGCGGCCTATCCTCGTCCTCCTTTCTCAGGGTCCACGTTTCCGCCCTGTACAATGCTACTTTCCATATCAAACTCTCCAGCAGCCACTTATTCTGATACCCGCTCAATGCCATGTTATCAGCTCCCTCCTGGATACGTCTTTCGCTAGCGCCATCCTCATATCTTTGCTACTGCGACCATTTTCTTCTAACATGCAACGCTAGTAAGTACTTTTCCCTTCCTGCTCCAGTCTTCGCCCTCCTACTTTTATGACAATCATTGCATTTCACAATCTGAGAATTTACCATTTCATTTTTTCTGGTGATATATTTTGACTCTATATTACTTGTTCTGGATTTTAATGCGTATTCTAAATATTGCAATCCCTTCGATGATCTGATTAACAACGCTTGCTCGTACGCGAAATGAAAAAAATGACCATTATATACGAATGTTAACCCTTTGCGTGCGGCGTGACGTGATTTCACGTCATGGTCGTCTTTACGCTGGAACTAATGACGTGATATCTCGTCATGGATACCGTGAATGTTCCAGCTTTCACTATGGGGCCTAGTGAAAATTCCCTAGTGAAAGCTGCATCACTCATGGTACCCTTGACGTGATATCACGTCATCATCACCCGCCTAAAGACCACCTTGACGTGATATCACGTCATGCCGCACTCAAAGGGTTAAACTGATTTCTCATGCAGAAAACCGAAAATAATTATTGAGTGTAAGTGAGTGTAATGAATACGAAGTATTTATTAACATTTCTTCTTCGTGATCTTTTTTTTTTTTTTTTAGATTCCACTTGCGCTCTTGCTTCCAGGACCGTAAAAGTGAAGCCGGAAAGAGTGTGTGGGCACGCATGAAATGGTTCCCCTTTTGAAAACCCACCCCTCTTTCCCTCCCCTCCGGGCGATGGCTGTTTTATACGAGTGCCAATCGCGTCGTCTCGTATGCTTGTTCCTCTCTCGTGCGTGTTGCGTGTAATGCCGGGGAAATTTCTTGTCGGGCGAGATCTCTCCTTTTATAGCGTCTAGCGGGCCCTTAAAGGATACGGGTGAAAGGGTTCTCTGTGTCTCTCCCTCTCAGTCCGTCCCTTTTATTTTTTTTACTTCGCTCCCTCCTTACACTGATCCATTAGTGCTGAGTGAGAAAGGCCGTGTGCTGGCATAAAAGGTCGAGGGGTACTTTTTTTTATTTCTTCTTTTTTATATTTACATTCCCCCGGGAGCCATGGTCTAAGTTATTTTTTTTTTTTTTAAGGGTAGGTGGTTGCTGCCCTCCTACTCCTCCCCATCGGGAAAAAAATAAACGGGACGGAAGGAAATGAAAGGGGATTAAAGACGCAATTCAAAGGGGTTAGGAAATTTTTTCAAAGTTTTTTTTTATTCCTCTCTTTTTAAGGGTATGATGGAGAGGGGGGAGGTGGGATGGAGGTTAATACAGCCATCCACGGACCCTTCCCCAGGAGCAGGGATTGTAAACCAGGCGCATCATTTTCATGAGACACTGGTTGATGCGATTTCGCCCGCCTGTCGTTGCGCTTTGCTGAGTGTATTCGTCGCGGTTGGGTGTCTATGGTGACACGTAATAATACTATTCCCGAGCGCGCATATTCCCCTTCACCCTATTGCGCAGTAGCTCAGGAATAGGACTGACTTTAGGTGGTTGGTTGCTTAATCCTAAGATTTATTGACTGCAGCCCTTCACACTTTCCTATCAATTGCTATCTTATTCCTGGGTCTTCCTCTGGGGACTTTTCCCTCTATTTTACCAGAATATCAACTTTTATGGCGCCGAACCTGTTCATCATCGTTGATCGTTCAGTCATAGGAATGGTTGACTGCAGCCCTCAACCCTTCCCTATCTAATGCTAGTTCCCTTACCTCCTGGTATCTTTTCCTATATGCGTTCCTCTTTATTTGGTCCATGAACTTATTCCCGGGTCTTCCTCTGGGGACTTTTCCCTCTATTTTACCAGAATATCAACTTTTATGGCGCCGAACCTGTTCATCATCGTTGATCGTTCAGTCATAGGAATGGTTGACTGCAGCCCTCAACCCTTCCCTATCTAATGCTAGTTCCCTTACCTCCTTGTATCTTTTCCTATATACGTTCCTCTTTATTTGGTCCATGAACTTATTCCTGGGTCTTCCTCTGGGGACTTTTCCCTCTATTTTGTCTTCAATTGTGTTCTTCACAAACCCATTGTAACTCAGGGTGTGTCCAATACATTTGGTTCTTCTTTTCTCTGTGGTGTTCCATGTGGTACTTTCCTCTCCTACTCTCCTGTACACTTGTTCATTCCTTATTATGTTCGTCCCTTTTATCTTCAACATCCTCCTCCAGCACCAGTTTTAGAAGGATTCTAGTCTGTTTTGGTCAGCTTTTTCAATGGTCCATACTTCCGGTTCATAGAGTGCCACGCTCCAAACGAATGTTTCCACATACTGTTTTCTGGTTTGTAGTCCTATCTTCTTTGAGCACAGCTGGCCTATTATTTTGTCATTTTTTTCTGCTTCTTCTTAGAATATTTTAGTATTTTTCCCTTGAACATCTTCTTAGCTTGGGCTATTCATTGCTTAATGTACGTTGTACTTTCTCCGTCCCACGTGATGGCACTCCAGAGATAGGTGAAGGAATCCACTTGCTCAAATTTCTCTCCTCTCAGGGTGACTTCTATATTCGGCTTTCCTCTTCCACATCCTAGGAATTTAGTCTTCGTTTTATTTATGTTTCTGTGGCACTCTTGAAGGACTTAGTCCATTACGTTTAGTGACCTTTGAAGATAATCGCGATTTCCAGCTCGACTGCGATGTCAGCTAGGTTTTAGGTATGAAATGTCCATCTACCCGCGACCGATAAGGGACCATAATGACAGCTAGTGAGAACTTCTTAATTGGTTGGCCTACAGGCAGTGTAGGTGATTAGTTAATTTGATCCCTAATGTATGCTTTTTAAATCTGCCTCATTGTGCTATCTCCGAATTAATTTCATATCTTGTTTACATAATTGCAATATACATGAATACATATAGTTTCCTTAGCACTGGTGGCATACCTATAGCGTAGTTTTTTGTCCAAAGTGAAAGAACGTAACAAAGATGAGGCTTCAACCCAAGTGACTTGGCCGAATATCCGAATTATTGTTTGGGCCCTAAAGAGCGAAACACAAGCGTTTCTGCAGTATGATAGAGTCTATTACAGAATAGACCTTGCCGGAGAGTAGTATGGCCTCCGGCTACATCTTAGAGATAACTTCCTGAGTAGAGATTTTTGGGAGTTTATGTATGAATCTGGCAGTCCAGAAGGCAATAGGCATTTTTTTCATCAAGTATGCGGATAATTATTAATATAAATAGATTAACAGTATATGCAAGGAAAAAATAGTTACCGGGGAAAGAGCATGGGAAGATCTAGGGAAGGAAATATTAAAGCCCAATTTTGTGGGGAAGAATGACCACCAATTTAAGATTAAGTGCCGACCACAAAGGACAAACGTTAAGAAGTTTTCGTACCTGAATAGAACGATACTTGACTGGAACGATCTACCAGCAAAGCTTCTCGAACCCTTCCCAAAAAATATAAACATATTTAAGAATAAGTTGAAGAAGGATGTTTTTATAGTCTAACTGTAGGGAATTGTTAACCAGGGTTAAGATATATATTGTTCATACCATGTTTATCTGTTACCACCGGGCCAATTGCCCACTTGTAACATTATTGATATAATAATCATAATAATAATACGTACTAAAGAAGAAAATGGTAGCTAATATTATAAAGTTATCGATGGAAAACGTAGTATTGAAAAATTAGTGCGTCAGCCCGTCAGCGCTGAAGGAAAACCGGGATGAACAATGATTGCTGACAGACCACGCCCAATTTTACAGCTTCTAGCATTGGTCAACATAGCAAGCGCCCCGTACGTATATTTCGATCGCACCACTAGCTAATTCCATGAGAATATTCATGCCTAATTAATAGTTCTCTGGTTAAAATGCATCCGAAAGAAAAAAGTCAACTGGCTGTGCGAGAAGTTGGCACCAATTTTCACCTCAAGTACAGCACGCTTTCCTAATTTCGTTGTTGGGTTATGTTGGTTTACATGGAGCGCTGTTTTTGATAGGCTTTTCGTTGTCGATGCCATTCTCGTCTTGTTATGACATGTTAACAACGCCTCAAGGGCAATACGCTGCCCATCGGGTGGGAAGTTCATTTTTATGGCCACCAGACGCTGTTCTTGGGGAGTAAATTAACGCGGCTCCCGGATACACTCCCCTCAGCATCATTTCTCTCCCCCTTCTTCTCGAATCGCCGCGCTGCCCGAAATGGCGCCAATAAAACTCAATTGGCTCATAATGGCGTTCAAGCAAACTTTTGAAAATGAGTTCCTTTCTTTTTATAGGAGTAATTTATGCCGGTAATAAGCTGGTACAGCCCCATGCAATACATTGCCCCGCAATGCTGACTGCATTAGGAGTCGTTTTAATTGGCCTGCGAAACCAGAGAATAGAGTCCTATATGACGCTAACCCAATAAAACAATGCACGAATCAAAAGCAGTCTATTTCAAATATGTATCTCGTGAATACATTCCGCGTGGTATAGTTCTTGACGGGACGAAACGATTTTAACCTTAATGAATGAAAAATTGTGAAACATGGGTATGTCAGGATAGACATAAGAGTAGCCTAAACACCGTGGGTATGAGTTATCTGAGGAGTGTTTGCGACAAACGTAGACTGGATAGGGTCAGGAATGAGTGGGTAATAGGTGAATGTGGGTTAGATGCTCCAGTAATGGACATATATGAAAGGAGTGTGCTTCGTTGGTTTGCCCATGTTGAGAGAATGGATGAGAGTCGAATAACGAAACAGATATATGAGAGTAGAATGAATGGTGCGAGAGGTAGAGGTTGACCAAGAAAGTTCTGGTTGAATGTGGTTGAGGATATTCTTAGGAGAAGGAATATTAGGAGTCTTAAAAACAGGAGGGCGTGTATGAAGCAGTGTATGGGGGTAAATGAGGCAAAAGATATTTGCAAGCAAGGATAGGTCAGTATGGAGGAAATTATTGAAGATGAGTTAAGTGTACAAATATGTATTTATGAGTGAAACTTTGTGACTGTGCCTACCCCAGAAGGGAACGGCGTGATTGGTATGTATGTATGAATGAAAAAATACCTGGTTATGGTTCCACACATTATTTAAGGAAACACGACCTAGTTTTAGGCATATCATGCCATCAACAGGACTGATTATGATTACGGTATGGTCATGATTCAGGTCTGATGATGGCATGATATGCCGAAACCTAGGTCTCGTTGCTTTAAATAAAGTGTGGAATCAATACTAGACGTTTTTCCTTCATTATGAAGGAGTTCCACCAAGTGGCGTAAGAGACAGTGTCGTAGATTTTATTCTTAACGATCTGGGGCCTGTTTACAAGCTACAGAGCTAGAGTTACAAGCTACAAGTTACAAGTTTAGAGCTACAAGTCTACAAGTTACATGTCACGTGACTATTTTCACAAGGCGGATGGGTTAAGGCAGGGACACAATCAACGTGTACGTGTGACGCGAGACGTTAACGGGACAACGGGAGACGGGGAACGCAAGTCAGCGGACACAATCGACGTTAATGCGGCTCGGAGTAACAATTGATTAACGCAGGCGCAGCTTAGAGATCAGGTGTAAACAAGAGTGAAAGTAAATAAGTTGTCTTCGCCAAGAGCTATCTTCAGCAGTTGGATGAATCTTCCGACAGATGGCTCCCATTTCACGGTTTCTCGGGACTATTCTGATTGGTTTTCCGTGTACGGGACACGGGAAGAGATGAATGTTGCCAATCTCTCGTGTTATACGTACTCCCCGTACACGTTGATTGTGTCCGTTCGCTATACTTTCCCGTCAGCCATCTTTTCGCGTATTCCCGTTAACTGCTTACGTTACACGTGCACGTTGATTGTGTCCCTGCCTTTACTCAGATATACCTAACCGAATACTTGTACTAGTTCGAAAAAATGGCGGGACAAATCAAGGCCATACATAACTCGGATTTTGATTATTACGAATAATTTTGGACGTGCACCTTGCAATATGTCCTATTCAGATGTTAGTGCAATATTTTTGGCTAAATACAAATTACTGATGGTTGAAAAAGATGAAACGCATTTTAAGTGATATGAGTTCGATTGTCGCCACATTTCACTAACTGGCCAAAATCGGCCTGGTTAATTTGTCATCGTTTGCGGTACAAATGTGGCAACGTCGGAAGGACTACAACTCGACGCCTTTCGTTCGAACGGAGTCGTAAATACCGTCTCGTTGGTTTTACATGAAAGAAGATGAAAATGACGCAGTGCATTGCCTTGATGCAAGCCGTTTTCTTTTACTACCGCCGTGAATTAGTCATTGAATAAGTGATTTCTACATCTACACCTACATACCATCCTGTGAGCCGCCGCATGGGCGTGTGGTGGGGGTGTTCGGACAATAACCGTGAATAAGGTTTTAGAAGGTGAGATGGAGACGTGTATTATGGAAGAGTATTTAATGGAGCTCAGTGTTTACTATGGTCGCCTGTTGCTTGGGGAAAAGACGAATTTTTCTACCTAGCAGTTCGGCAAAGTATCTCTCTCACGTGCATCACTTCTATCGGACGTAGAAATGTAGTGTGGCGTCTGAATGACATTCTCTGTATCACTTTGAAACAGACCTCTTCTGAACTTCTCAATCAAACTTAGCCTCGCGTGTAGCCTTCGTGTGTCTAGCGACTCCTAAGCGAAACCCTCTAAAAGCATAGGGATAAAGGTGTCGACCGAATAGAATATGTAAATTACCTAAGGACGAATGAAGAACTGGATGCAACCGATCTTTGAAAGATAAAAAAAGAATGAGCTCCCTATATATTAGTTTGTTCTTGGAAGGTTGGCGGTTTCCGTACGGACGCCTCGCGTCAGAGAAGGTACCGTTTCCAAGTAACGTGCGCATAGTGATTTCTCGGTGTTGACTGATGACGCAGGCTCCCGCTCTTCTAACAGGACTCTGAATAGACTCCTCGTGAATAATTAATGCGAAGGTGATGTTCCTTTCGGCCTAAATACTACTTCAGTCAATGGCTCTAATCCAAGAATAAAGGGAGAAGTGCATATTGACCCAGGACCCTTGAGATACTCGGAAAAATAAAACGGTACTCTCATTTAAAAATTTCCAAAGTTCTCTTGGAATCAGTTGAGCGATATTGAATTGAACATTTATTGATTGTTCTGGGGTCGTGCCCCTTAAAAACGAAAAAAAATGTGTACATAGTGATGCGAGACAGTGAACGAAATAAGAAAAAACTAAAGATATTAAAATGGCAAAGACGAATAGATTCATGATATATTACTTTTTTAAATAGAAGTTATACAGTACAAGTAAGACACAGTTAACAAGTATGCAAAGTTAACTACGAAGTGTTACTTATAACGAATCCCAAATTCAGCAAACAAGTTCAAGATATAAGGATGCAACAGCAACATTAAGAATCAGAAAATAATACATTATAATAATTAATTTTGAAAGTTGAGAGGTACTATTTTTTTATGTTTAGGTAGATTATTCCATAAATGACACGCTGTTATGATAAAATAATTTTGGAAATTAGTCGACTTACGGCTAGGAAAATATAAAAGTTCTTAATCACATCTGGTACACTTGTGGATGGCTTGGTAACAAATTTGTCAAACAGATATCCTGGGGATTTTTTGTTGAATAAAGAATACGAAAAACAACCTAACAGACTTTTTTTTCGAGTGTTAACAATGAGCAATCGAAGTCTTTTATAATAGGGGGTCAAATTTTTTATAATTGAGGATGTAGTCTTGAGTCTATTTTCTTCGGAATACCGGTCTGTGTTTTCTTATAACATGCCTTTCAAAGCTGAATTCGCAGTTCCTAAAACGAAATTAAAGACGGTGGGTAACAAATTGCGTGCGTGCGCCATGTTTAATCAAATTTGTACGGAGAATATAGTCGAATTTGGGTAATAGGTTGAATTACTACAGTTGAAAAGTTTTAACTAAATTTTAATTTTAACATCACCTCTGGAGAGTAGGTAGGAAGATGTATTTATTTCAACGACTTGTGTTTCAACATGTTTATTCCACTAATCCGTGCTTATCCCATTAAGAGCCATTAAATTTTTGCTCGCAGTCGCTCATTTCATTAAAAATTATGTTAACTGGACTAATTGAAAAATCATTTTTAATGCAGAATGTCAGGTCTTCGGCAATGAGTGTTACTTTAGATGGATAATATGGGAGTTGACTAAAGAGTTTAAGAACTTAGCCGGATAAATTTTAATTTTTTTCATCCGGCGCTCAAGGCTTAGCTGGAAAAAAGTGAAGCGTGAAGTTAAAATGATTAAACTTTTTTTTTGGTCTCTTCCAGCGACCGATTTTTCCTCCCATGAAGCAGTGGCAAGGGACGATAAATCTCAGGTGTTCACGGTCCCTTAGCAGCGGGTTGAAGGGGGTTAGCCAAGTTTCCACCAGTTAACCGAGTCCCTTGGAATTAGAATAGATGCTCTCCGCTGTGAAATGATCCTTCCACCGTAATTAATCTGCCTTGCTTCGATGGGCGCGCCTCCCTGAGGCGATACGCCCAAATATATATAGGTGAATACATATTTACCTATATCCATGGGAACTTGCATTAATATGCATTTGGACACTCCCATATTCCCCACTAATGGGATTATCGCATTCGCCTCCCCCCCTCTGTCCTTATTGGATCACCGAATAACCTCCATTTTTTTCCTGCAACCATTTCAGGCTTCCTCCTCTCATAGGCCCACATTCGGATAGCCCTAATTTGAATGAATGCCGCAGATAAACGGAAGCGAAACGCCTCCCTCTATCACCAAATACCCCTCGCTTTTTAACCCATTAATTTTCGCTGCTTTGGTTTACGAAGACTAATGCCTCCGAGATGCTGATATTTGCTTAGGCAGTCGCGCGAAAAAAAATATTTGCCTATTTTTCCGCGCTCCGGTGATCCATCATCCGAGATATTACTTCCCGAAGAATAATTGTAGCATATTTGAGCTCGGTGTCTATTCTGGAACTTTGCGGTCGTTAAGTATCGAGTGATATGAGTTCGATTGTTGCCGCATTTCAGTAACTCGCCGAAATCGGTCTGATCAATTTTTCATTGTTTTCGGCACAAATGTGGCAACGTCAGGGGGACTACAAGTCGACGCCTTTCATTCGAACGGTGACGGGGATACTGTCTTGTTGGTTTTACCTGGAAGGAGATGAAAATGACGGAGCGCATTGCCTTGATGCAAGCCGTTTTCTTGTACTACCGCCGTGAATAAGTCATTGAATTCAAGTGCATCAACTCTTAATTTGTTTCGTGATAACAAAGTGAGCGGTGAAACAACTGTTTTATGCAGGCAAAAGTGTTCTTAAACTGCTGATTTTACTTAGAAAAAAGATACAACCCTCAGCGATATAAGCTCAATGAATTTCGATTCTGCGGTGAAGCCTGCCATCACTAATGGAAATGTCTCCGATATTTTTTACTCCCTGACGTAGTCCTGTGGCACTGCAAGTCCTTAATAAACAGAAGCTAATATCGACAGAATATAATAACAGAACCTGTATTGGATCTTTTTTAATTGCACTCAAAGTCCACGAGTAGTAAAAATTAGTCTGTAGCTATTTCTGCAGGATATAAGTTACACTAAGTTATTTTGACTACTCTAAGCTAAAACTAGTTTTCCTGGTGGAAAAAACAAATGTTTGTGAAGAAAAACAGGTGTAGCATTCGGTAAAGAATGTAACGTGCTACAGAATACCTTGTACACCTGAATCTGATAATGTAATATCGATTCTTCTAGCATCAGGCCTTTTCAGGTGCTTAGATCCTAAGCGTCCATGTACGTTTTCGTAACCTTGGCCACAAATTTGTTAATCTTCGGTGGCCAGCTCGATAATGCCGCAGCGAGAGTGTTACAGCTTAAAAATGTTTCATTGCTTGGAGAAGGAATTTTTTATTCAATCCAAGCTATGATATCTAAGAAATCATATAAACGATTTAAATTTTGAGCAAAGCGAATCCAATTCGATTAATTTCAAATTTTGAATACATTTTTTTTAACCATTTATGATGATCAATATTGCCTTCCTGCCTGAAGTAAGAGCATATATAATTATCACGCTGATCTGGACGTAACTGAATGGAAGCGCAGCGTCAATGAAAAAGAAGCCAAATAGTACGTAACTTCTCTCGCAGTTTTAAAGAAAAATTAAGATAAGGTTGTTTAGAAAAAAAGGTATTTTACGAGCGATGTCTTCTTAAATAATAAAAAAAATACCTGTTGTGGATGATGTTTAAAGTCGAGACCTTGTTGAATTCCATTGCGAATTGAGGAAATTCCTTATAAAACTTGACGTTTTATGTAAGTGGTGTTTTGTATAAGAGAAATGGACCCACCAGTCTCCTTAACACTGTAATTGAATATAAAAATATAACTCCAAACGTAAATACCAACTTAAATGGCTAATATTTATTCGATCCAAGTGCATAAAGTTCAAACATCAAAAAAATTTCAAAGTAAATTTTAGGCGAGTAATGCAAATTGTTTCAGTTGATCTGCTCTTAATTACTTCAAATAACTATTCTGCAATAAATTAATTAATGATAATTATTGAGAGTAAACACAACGAAATGTGTATACACAGTCATCATTTTCAAAAATCTGACTGCGTCCTTGAATATGCGCGCATGGGAACCTGTACTGGCTTTACTGCTTTCCCGTTAAGCATGTTACGTTTTGACAGATCTAGAGGGAGTTGTGTTTCAACTGTTCAAAATATTCCGATCGCGTAACTAAGGAGTCACCTGGCACAACAACGAACGGTTGGAGATTTTGGTCGGTTTTACTCTGAAGCGTCTGATATGTTGGGATCTCTAATCGCGATATTCAACTTTTTCAACACTATTACCGTGAGAGAATAATCGACCGGGGAGACTGCTGAGACTTTAACCATTGGTTCAAATGCACTCAAATCTCAAAACGGTCGAAGTTGTACCGCGTGACTCCTGAGTTACGTTCTCGGGATTGTCTCGAGTGGTTCAAACAGAGCCCACCGGTAGCTTTACTTATGGCTGGTTGCAAAAACGTTTAGTTATGTGATCAATAGCTATGAGATCCATAAAGTTATTGAGCTCATACAAATATTCTGGTTGCAGGAACACATCTAGTAGAAACAAAACTTATTTACCATTAGTTAATAGCTTCGAATATTCGATCTAATCTTCTACCGCCGGATAAAATTAATGAAAGTTAAACCAATGAATAATCGCCAACGCACCCGATTATTAGTCAGGGTAAACAAACTGGTCATTCGTCTCAAAAGAAATATTTCATCAAATAATCAAGTCTTCAAGGGGTTCATTGCGCAACCGCCATCTTGGCTACTTATGGAACTCATTACTCCATGCCATAAGTTATGAAACATAAGTTTATCGAATGTTTCTGCAACACTTATGGCCGGTTGCAACAACAATTAGTTATTGAATCAATGGTTATGAGATCCATAAATTTATAGAACTCATAAAAATATTCGGGTTGCAGGAAACAACTTATTTACCAATACATTGTAGCTTGGAATATTCGATCTAATCTTCTGCCGCCGGATAAAATTTATGATACTTTATCTTATGAATAATTACTAATGCACATAATAATCAGTCAGTAAGAGTAAATTAACTGGTCATCTGTCACAAAACAACTCTTTTATCTGGTAATTAAGTCTCCAAGCGGTTCCTTGCGCATCCGCCATCTTGGCTACTTATGGAACTCGTCACTCCTTTCCATAAGTTATGAAACCAATAAATTTATCGAATGTTTCTGCAACACTTATTCAATGGTTGCCGTGGCTTATGGGCCACATAACTTTTTAGAATACATGTGGGTCGTTCCTGCAACTGGCCATTATTGAATGATTTCCATGGCTTATGGGTCCCATAACATTATGGAAAACGAATGTGTCGTTCCTGCAACTGGCCATTAGAAACCAAATCGGTAACATGCAGATGTTTCCGCTTTTTTCCATACGTGCTACTGATAAGTACAAGCGAGCAAAGTTTCGCGATAATCTGTACATGAACGAAAATCGCTCCAACGACTTTAAATCAGAGTTTGATTACCTGCTACCAGGGCTACACCGAGAGTTTTTTAAACCCTTTTTTTACTCCCTGAAATGAAGCGGAGTACTGATTATGTATGTCATTATTGTTTTTTTTTGCGTTCCACTTTTAATAAATTGTTCATTCTCGGAGTTTATTGGATATAATATAAGATTTCACTGAGTATTAATATAAAGTGAATTTTTCCAGGATGTAGAAAAACTAGTTGGAGAAATTAATGAAGTCGGTGGAACGTAAAGCATTATTTCATTTGGTTTTTTTTCCCGATTCAAAATGCATGTCTTTTGATCGGCTATTTTCTAGCTTCATTCGTCATTCATTTATCTTCCCTTCAGTTTTAGGCCTGTTGCTGAATGGATGCTAGGTCGTTCTCGCTCCCTCCTAGAGTGACTGGTGTTATATATCATCTCGTGCCTAGGCGCCCCCTGATTTGAATTGATGTGGGTGTGATGGCACACGCGCATGGAAGTACAGAAGCCGCCTCGGCCGAATGAGGAGAGGCCACGCCCATCCGAAGTGATGAATGGGAGAATGTGTGATTTCAAAAGAGTTCTATCCTATCCTTCTCGTCTCTTGAGGAGAGCGTCTCGTGTGTGATTATCGCTATCCCGCATCTTGCAAGGAGCAGGAGGGGAGGGGATGTCAGGGGGAAGAACGAGGGTAGGGGGGGGGGTGTCACGTGCCGTCGAGGTCAACCGGCACTGACCTCCTTCCTCCGCCCAATTGGTGTCCTCTCCGACTCCAAACAGTTCCTCCTCCGCTGCATGGAGTTCGTAATCCATGGTAACGGTCGAAACTGCTCGATCATTGAGACGGATGAAGAGGGCGCTTGCCATTTTGGCGAATGCTAATAGCTGTAACGTGTGCGTGGCCAATGCGCCATCTTCGTTATCCCCGATTTTCCTCAAGTGCCTACGGGCTGACGCACTAATTTTGCAATTTTACTAAGCTTTCCACCGATAACTCATCAGAAATTGGCATGCATTTTTCTCCTTCGATATGTATTCATCTTAATTAAATTTTTCATTTCCTTACATTAAACATTATACCGCATTCCTGATGACAACTACGTTAAAATCGATTTGAATCCATAGCACTAAGTAGTCAATATATATTTTAAAAGTTATTTCCCTTAAATTTCAAACAGTTGGTTTCAAATTCTTGCTTTACATCCGCTATATCGTCCATTCGTACAAGCTACCCGAAGAAAAGTAAGGAGAGAGCAGATTGAAACAATATGGTTGTTATTCCAGTTGTCAGGATACAGTTTAATGACTAAGTGCTACTAATTGTCTAAGACCAACAAAATATGCCTCATTTTAAAAATTAGTCTGTTTTAAAGGTAGTATATTTTATGTTGGGAGCCAATCTATGTGGGCTAGGCATATAGAAACTGGTTTTGGCGTCGATCCTCAGTTAGAACGTGTCAGGATGTTTTCGTCACAGCTGTAATCGGTACGAATCCGACCCGGTCACTGTGCCAAAAACCTGCGATTCTGTCAAGGCTGTGATTCCAGATTCAAGATTTACATGCTCCAAGAGTGTCCTCTCCGAATAAAAGGTGTGAGATCCGCTCAGCTTTGTGTACGATAGCACGATAAATATCACGCTATTCACACGCGAGAACTACGAGAGTCATTAGTCGAAGGAGTTATTGGTCAAGCATCGCAATGGAACGACGGGCTCAACCAGCAAAACTTCCCCGGCACGGTGCCGGAAGAAATTAATGATGTTTCTCCAAGGGATGTGATTTCGCGGATCCTATTACAGTGCCGAGTGTTTACGTGAAGATTATCCCGAAAATAAACCAGAGTAAATTATAAGTAATTTTTTTGTAATAAGCCACGCCCATTAATGTGATTGATTGTGTTTTTAACTCCCTTTCGACGGTATTATTTTTTTTTAGAGAATCGTCTACCCCGAAAAAAAAACAGAGCAACCGCAGAGGTGATTGGTTGAATCGATTTGATGTAATTCATTTCTGTTTGCTCGACCCAAATGATTTTCGAAAGATTTGGGATTTAGGGAGCTTTGAAGGAAGGGACCAGTATAAAGCTACCATTTTGGCGTGAGTACATTTTTTTTAAATACGGAAATACAGAGAAAAACATGAATAAAAATGTGATGTGAATATAATATCTAATATATAAAAAAGTTATCCATTGATGAAATTATGCTACATGATACATAGGTTTTTTTTAGGAACATTAATTGGAAATAATAAAAAATACACTCACTTCGCGGCCATATTGTCCGCTGCCCCTTTTCTTAGAGTTGATTTTTTTCTATTACTTATCGTCGACGAATGCTTTAGACAAGAGGAATCAGGTTTCTTGGACCCAGCCACGTCACTTTTTTTGTGGTGTATCGTTCTCCCTATTTCTTTATAGCCTTGGTTTTTTATTCCAATTTCTTGTATATATATTTTTTTTCCAATTTCCAGTTTCCTTTCTCTCGTCTCACCCAACTGCGCGTGGGCGTTTCGACCCCACCAAGCGAGCCCCTCCGATTCTGTTCAAGAAGGCTCATTGGAACGTGCCAAACGGCCCGCCATTTTCTCCTTCTGCTCTCCCAGAAGGGGGGGGGGGGTATGATCGAACTTTCTAATATTCTTTTTTTTCACTCCTACCCTTCTCCGTCTCTCTCCACTATAAAATTTCATTCAATAAAACTCTCTTCTCTTTGAAGATGGGGGCGGGGGGTTGAAAGGGGAGGGAGGGGAAGAAGCAAAGTCCTGAATGGAAGTGACGTCATGCCTCGCCTCGTGGAAAAATCTGAAGGCGAGTGGGAGCGCTTTCTTTTTTCTAGTGGTCTTGCTTTCATTGTCCTCCGTGGCGTCCACGACGCTGCCATGAAAATATAAAGCTGTGTCCCAATTCGCCATTTAGGCAGATAAATCGGTAGATTTAGGGAGGACGCCATCTTGAAGTGTGTCCCAATTCGTTAGGCATCATGGGGGAGCGGATTTAAGTGCCTTTCTCGGGGGTTAAATTTAGGGTAGATGGAGTTTATCCTAAATCCGCCTCCATATTGAATTCCCCATCATGCAAAGCGCTGCATGCATCGTGCAAGGAAAATCGTACACAAGGAAGTAGTTGAAAAGTGGCAAACATGGCCGGCAAGTATTTTGTCTGTATGTGAAAGAATTCTCTAATATTTCGCAATCCAACTCCCGACTACAAAAGAAAAATTCTACTTGGTACACTTAAAAAAAAAACGAATTTAAATCCCAGAACACCTACACAAACTTAAATACCCCGAAAACTAAAAACTAACGAATCTCCAGACAACGAAATGGATGAAAAAATGTAATTTCACTTTCCAAATCTCACAACGCACCCGAAGGTAGCCACAGGCGTCAAAAATGTCTTTATTTCAGGTTTCATTTGTTTCATTCAGTCCTTTATTAATTACTCATATGTTTTTCATTCGTTTCCAACTCGGTAGACGGCAACACTAGCAAAGGATGTCCCAAATCAAGCTCCCTTAGCGAAAGGCATCTAAATATTTAGCTAGCTAACCGCATCCTCCCTAATGCCTAACGAATTGGGACACGGCTTAAATGTATATATCGAACCACCACTTGCATACATCACACAGATAATGACAGACACTAACACAACTTCATATTACGAACTGAAGAGGGTGGCGGAGAATAGAGAAGAATGGCGAGTTGCTGCAAAGTAGCCCCAGGGCTGCTAACTGAAGAAGAAGAAGATGGAAAAGACGAGTGCGAGTGTTTTTAGTGTTAATGCGGGTTTACACGTGGAAGTCACTCTCATGACAGTAGCCTTGGAAGTCGATTGTAAGCGACACTTCGATGTGCAAGCACACACTTCCTTAGCTGTAGGCGTCGATAGTGGTGATACCTAATCGACCGCGGTTGTTACTCGAAAGGAAGATAAACTGGTTTCTATTTTGCCTGCAAGTGGCATATCGATTCTGCGATAAAATCGCATTTCATCCGGTGGAATCATGGTCACATGGCAGTATACGGAGGTTTAAAATGTAAACAACGAATACATTAATAAGAGTAGGACTCACTGTTGCTTAAGTAAATATTTAATTGTACTTGAAAATGTTTTGAATGAGAAAGAACCCCTAAAGTGATGCTTTATGACTTACATCTTATTTCATAATTACAATCATTATCATGATTCTCGTACTTGATACGATGTAATAATGCACAATTAATGTAATTTATACAAATTTATTGAATCCAAGAATGCTTCTAGAACTCAAACGGCTGTATACAAACGCCATTACTGTCAAATTTTTGTTGATTTTTCGTAGTTACCACATTCATTGTTTCCTTCCGCCATCCATTTATTTGGGAAAAGATGTGTACGCAGAACTAAGCATTGCAAGTGGCGATACGATTCGAGATATCGCTACACTCGCTACTTCCATATATAAACCCGCCATTTGAAATCCTCTCTGCATTGTCCTTCCGCTTCAAGTTGAGCTTGAAGAAAATAAATTTTCTCTGCAGAAAATACTTGCGAGAGATTCGAAGAGGTTCCAGAACTTCGGATCGACCGACGAGTCTTCACCGACGAGTGAAAAGCTATGTGGAATCACAAATTTACAGTTGGGGGCGGGTTTACACATGGAAGTCACTTCTATTAAGACAGTAGCCTTGGAAGTCGATTGTAAGAGACTCTTCGATGTGTAAGCACGCACTTCCACGGCAGTAGTGGTCGATTGTGGTGGTAATCGATCGATGTTGCTACTTGCAAAAAAATAGACAGGTTTCTATGTTGCCTGTAAGTAGTGTATCGATTCTGCGATAAAATCGCATCGCATCCGGTGAAATCTCGGTCACATGACAGCCAACGGAGATTTAAAATGTAAACAACGAATAACTTTGACGGAGGACTCATTGTTATAACAATGTACAGACACTGATATTCGTTATATTTTCAACTGATTAAACGTAGTATCCATATTGAAAAGATTAGTTACCCTCACCACAGTTGATAAATAAACATTTAACAGACAACAGTACCTGACGATGCATTAAAGCTGTGAAAAGTGTC
Organism: Ceriagrion tenellum; assembly: GCA_963169105.1. NCBI lineage: Eukaryota > Metazoa > Arthropoda > Insecta > Odonata > Coenagrionidae > Ceriagrion > Ceriagrion tenellum. The sequence goes on along the minus strand of OY720636.1, from coordinate 128,101,758 downwards.
GTAAAAATAAAGTAGTTGTAAAAAAAGTGATTACTGATTATTCTTTTCAATCTAGCTGATAATGTTTTGTCATTTCTTAAAAAAGTGACGCCTGATGTGAAATTTATTTCATTAAACCTATTATATCGAACTACACCTGTAATATCCAAACGAGAAGTTGTAACTTGGTGGGAGGACGTCTTAATGATCAAGATAAAGTTTTTGACTTCCACTTATTATTTAAAATTGAAAAGCCATCTTCAGGTCCTGAAGATGGATAGTCAGCCAAAACCAGTCGGTGACTATTAAGCACATTGTGGAAGTCACAAACTTTATCTTCTTCAGACACACTTTATCTTCTGCAACAAACTTTATCTTCAGGTCCTGAAGTTGGCTTGACAGCCGAAACCGGTCGGTAACTTTTGAATAAATTGTGGAAGTCACAAACTTTTCTTCTTAAAACGCACTTTTTCTTAGGAAAAGTGAAAAGCTACCGATGCCTAGGAACGATGGTGACAGACGACTGGAGAAGTATTGCAGAAATAAAGGCAAGGATAGCAATGGCAAAAGAGGCCTTCAGCCAGAAGAAAAACTGGCTATGGAATAGAAGCCTGGATCTGGAGCTGAGAAAGAGACTAGCTAAATGTTATTCATGGAGCGTTTTCATGTATGGATGTGAAGCGTGGACATTGGGTGAGAGGGAAAGGAATAGAATAGGAGCTTATGAAATGTGGGCGTGGAGAAGGATGGGAAAAGTAAGATGGGTAGATTAGATGAGAAATGAAAAGGTTTTGAGCAAAGTAAAAGAAGGAAGATCGCTCCTAAAGGAAATAAGGAAAAGGAAAGGAAACTGGTCGGGCCATGTGATGAGAGTGAAAAGTATAATAACTGTGGCACTTGAAGGGTCAATTGAAGGAGAGAAAAAGAGAGGAAGGAGGAGAATTAAACTGGTGGATCAGGTGAAGAACATCAGCTATGATGAAGCAAAGTAGGAAGCTCGGGACAGAAGCGGATGGAGACGACAGTGGTGTACGGGACCTGCCAGCAGACAGAACACCAGATGATGATGACTTTTTCTTCAGGTCCTGAAGATGGCTTGACAGCTGAAACCGGTCGGTAACTTTTGAATAAATTGTAGAAGCCATAAACATTAATCTTGATCCTTTTCATTATACCGTCTCTTTGTTGAAAAAAAATATGTGCGATTTTTCTAAAACAACTGACTCTTCACTAATCATCTTCTGCTTGGAGACGTCATTACACCTGTTTAGACGAGATATGGATTTTTGTCGTGTGAAATGAACGTTGATGTTCAGCTGAGATCATGAAAGGATTGGTGGAATTTTTGCCTTGCCAGAAGGACGCTTTGAAGTGGTGGAGATTATCAGGCCATACGGTGACACAAAGACGGTGGGGAATGCAGTCGACGACCTCCTCCTTGACCCCTGAACTCGCTGGCCGTTGGTCTTTCTTCCGAACCATGTGGCCACTCAGACCAGAGGGGTCAATTGCAGCGAGATGACCTCCTTGCCCCCGCTCGCCATTGACCAACATTCCCATTGCGTGCGCGGAGTGAAGTCCCTGACGTCTGTCTCGTCGAAGAGCTTGCAATTCGACGATTCCATGTGGCATTTTTTCCTTTTGATTGCAGTTTCAGACAGCTAGTTTTTCTAGTTTAACTGTGCATGTCTCTTCATGTCCTGAGATATGAGATGTTTACTACCTTGATAATGATATTACATGTAGAAGCCATGGTCGGTAGCAATAAAAAAATGTTCGAATATGGAAATTATTTCCTGTAGTTACATTACGCCACTTATATGTATCCATTGCAATCAGAAAATGTGAGTCTTAAATTAAGCTTGGATAGGTTTCTTATGGCCGGTTGCAAGAAAATTTAGTAACGGAATCAATAGTTATGAGATCCATAAAGTTATAAACTCATAAATATATTCGGGTTGCATGAATACATCTATTAGTTACTTAACTTATTTACCAATAGTTACTAGCCTCGAATATTTGATCTAATCTTCCACCGCCGGATAAAAGTTATGAAAGTTTAGCCTATGAATAATTGATAACGGACATTATAATTAGTCAGTAAGATTAAAAAAACTGGTCACTTGTCTCAAAACAACTCTTTAATCAAGTAATTAAGACTCCAAGCGGTTCATTACGCATCCGCCATCTTGTCTACTTATGGAACTCATAACTCCATGCCATAAGTTATGAGACCAATGAATTTATTGAATGTTTGTGCAACACTTATTGAATGGTTGTCATGGCTTATGGGTCCCATAACTTTATGGAATAAATATGTTACGTTCCTGCAACTGGCTATTAGTAATCCAATTGAACAGATATGGGTCGTTTACACTAATAATGACTTTATATATGAGGACCCCAGAAGTCAAGGGGTCTAAGTAACAAACCCATTGTTTAGAGAAAACTTTAGTCAAAGTTGAAAATGTTTGGTACGACCCACTAAGTAGTTAAGAGGCATTACCATAGATAGCAGCACCTGTCAAGAAAATCACTTGGATCCCTTTACCACCTAAAAGATTAATATTTTCGCATCCAATTCCTGTACCTAATTTATTTTTTCAAAAATGTCACTTAGACCCCTTGACTTCTGGGGTCCACATATATAAACCATGGTCGGTAGCAATAAAAAATGTTCGACGTAGGGATAACAATCAACATCAATGTATCGGACTTATCGATGTTTTGGTTGAAACATCGAAAACATCGAGTAGTGAAAAAATCCGCTGAAAATTGAGTTAGTGGTGAGTGCTTTTTAAACTTATTAAGCATTTAAAAAATCAATTACTCCATTTTTTTAGTCGATAAGCAAATCGGCTTCCACGTATCGGACTACTCAATGTTTTTTGGTCGTGAAATCGAAAACATCGTGTAGTAAAATAATCGGATGAAAATAGAATGAGTGGTGAGTACTTTTATTAATATCGAAAAATCGACTCCTCGATGTTTTTTTAGTTGAAGCGGATTCCCTAGTTCAAAGCGAGAAATTATTTCCTGTAGATGCCGCGTATAAAAAATCCATTTCTATCTTCTTCTCTGGTTGCAATCCTAGGATTGGTCTGCAACAGTCTTCCACTTCATCCGATCGTGGGCCACTTTTTTATGTACGATTGGCAACCTAGTTCCTTCTTCAACTGTCCCATGTAGTCCAAGTCTGGGTCTGCCCCTCTGGTTTTTTCCCTCTACTGTACCGTCTAGTATGGTCTTAACCAACCTTTCGTGTCGGAGAATATGGCCAATCCAGGTGTTCCTTCTCCTATTTAGCATTCTGAGTGGACACCGTATTTCCCCTATCCTCTTAAAACACATCCTCGTTCGTGACTCTTGCCACCCAGGGTATTTTCAGCATTTTTCTATATTTTCCTGCTAAGGGGTGGTTTTTAAGGGAATTAATAATCTAAAATAATGTTTAAAGCATGAAACAATTATTGTTCAAGTCATCTTAACCAAATTTCACTCACTCTGAGCTTTTTTTACTAAAATTTTAGTGATAAGGGGTAGTTTCTACCCTTCAAAAATTAATTTTTAAGGGTTTAAATATTCTAAAATAATGTTTCGCGCACCAAACGATCATTATATAAGACATCTGAACAAAATTTTACTCACCTTATTTTTTTTAAATAAATTTAAATAGTAAGGGGTAGTTTTCACCCTTAAAAAATGAATTATGAAGGGTTGAAATAATCTAAAATAATGTTTAAAGCGTGAAACAATTATTATTCAAGTCATCTTAACCAAATTAGACTCGCCCTAAGCTTTTTTTTTAAATTTTAGTAATAAGGGGTAGTTTTCAACCTTCAAAAATTGATTTTTTAAGGGTTTAAATATTCTGAAATAATGTTTCGAGCACCAAGCAATCATTATTTATGACATCTGAACCAAATTTCACTCTCCTTAAGCTTTTTTATAGATTTTGGCAAGAAGGGGTAGTTTTCACCCTTAAAAAATGAAAAGCTTGCATCGGCACAATATAGATTTTGAAGTGGTGGGTAAGTTGAGCTTAATCCCAAATTTTCATGCAAATCGATGCTGTTAAAAAAAATTGCGAGGTGTTGCACTATTTTAAGCTTCGTTTCCTGGACTAATAGCACCACACTTCAAATGCTTCCAATCTTTCCTTCTCTCTCTTTCCAATGGTCCAGGTCTCACTACCATAGAGCAGAACGCTCCATACGAAAGTCCTCAATAGCAATTTCCTAATCCTTAAATTAATGCTGCTCTTCATTTCATTTCTATCAGCCCAGCTTAAATTAAGCGTGGTTTTATTTCTTAGTCATTTAATTTAAGGGGCAATGGGTCGTTTCCGCGGAAACCCGACAAACTTATGACACTGCCCAGGTCTGTTCCCATGGTTCATTAAACCTGAGTCGCACTGCCTATGAAAGCAAGTGGGACTTCATTTTTCTCGACTCAATAAAAACTGACGACTCAAATGTTTCATTCTCGGTGCCTTTCCCCCCCCCCCCCCACTTCACCGCCATCTCTCTTCGTCTCCCTCACTCTCTCTCTCTTGCTCTCGAGACAATTGAAACGCACAAAGCGCCCTTTTGTGTTTGACCGAATCGATATTTATAATAGCTCCCTCTGCCGCCCTCTTAGAACGTCGCCTCTCGCCTCACTTCCTGCCTTTTTCCCGACAAGTCTCCTACTTCAGCCATTCCTTTTTAGCACTTTAATGGAACCGTCGTGTCGACTCGAGGCGCCCACTCAAGACCGCGCGGGACTGCTAACTGATCCGCCATTCCTACGCCCTCCCTCAAATTTCGAGCCTCCTCCAAATTGTCGGAAGAAAGTTATTACGAGTAAGATTTTGGGCCTTTTTCCTCAAAATGCTGCAGTAGAAAATGTGTAAGGTGTCCATAAATTATCTGTACGGTTAAAATCAAGCTTCAAAATCGGCAGAGTACCTAATATGGTTGACTTAATGCATTTTGAAACAAGTAACTCACAATTTTTTGTCATACAACGGTAAATATTCATTAACCTGAAAAACGTATCTCATGATTTTTTTTAAAACACTTGGAGTGCGGAATGACGTGATAACACGTCATGGTTGTCTTTACACTGGTGCTGATGACGTTATATCACGTCTAAAGTACTGTGAGTGTTCCACCCATCACTCGGGAACTTTTACTAGGCCCCTTAATGAAAGCTGGAACACTCACGGTATCCATGACGTGATTTCACGTCATCAGCACCAGCGCAAAGACAACCATGACGTGATATCACGTCATGCCGCGATGGAAGGGTCAATGTTGTGCAAAATTTTGTAAAGCCATGCCATTGAAGTATGTACATCTACATCTACGTAATACCCTGCGAGCCACCACAAGGGTGTGTGGCAGGGGGTGAAGATCACCAAACATGCACTATTGCCATGCAACTAGGATATTTAAGGGAGATATGCTAGATAATAGGGTCACATTCAGCTATATGGTTAGTATCTACATAATAAGAAAGGGGTTATTGGTTGTTATTACATGCATCATGCACTACCGACTACTCTAACTATATTTCACCTACCTATCCCTTTGCTACGCTGCCTATTGTTCTCCCTTATGGTACGCGGGAAAAATGACATTTTAAATCTATCGGTACGACAATCTATCTCTCTAATCTCGTTAATCTGATCAAACCAAGCGTAATACGCAGGGGTCTTAATATATATCTAACGTCATCTGTGAACAAATCGGTTTCGAATTTACTTGAAAGGTTTAACCTAAATTTTAACCTGCGTTCTGATAATAATTCCCATCCTAGTTCTTCTATTAAACTCGTAACACTTATACAGTTATCGTAACGGCCTTTAACAAACCTAGCGGATCTCCTTTGCACGCGCTCTATTTTTTTTATCATACCTTCCTCGTACGGATCCCATACACTAGCGGCATATTTGAAATGAGGCCTGACAAGTGTAAAGTAGATACATGGAGAGGGCATTACATCATCAAACTGTAGCCTGGCAACCGAAATAACAACCACATTGTTTAACCCTTTTCTCGCCTTACTTTCCTTTGGATAGCGCGACGGAATGGACGAATCAGAGGATGGAAAGAAAAAATATTCACCATCTCTTTTAAGATTTAAGGCGAGTAAGTCATCATTCATGTGTTGGCTGCTGAGAGCTATGGATTTTACTCAATTTTAAATCAGTTTTCATCGGGAATACGAATGCTGTTTAATTTAAGTAAAAAAACAAAATACGTTAGGAAAATCCAGACAACATTGTTCCAACTAGTGATAGAAAAAAGCGTTCTCGAAGCGAAACCAAGACCCAAGAGGGGCATCTGTTGAGTGGCCAGTCAACACCAGTGCAACTTATTGACACTTCTCACACTCCAAAACACACAACGCTTTCTCGTTCGCAGTCGCCATTTTTGTGATCCGATGCCGCATTCCTACCTGGTGAGTCACGATGGTAAGAATGGCGTCACGAAAGTGCAAGCTCGTTTCAAAATAAAAAATACTCTGAGATTTGACCTTACAATGAGTAGGATACTGCATATATTTGTACCAAATTCTCGTTTTGTTTAAAAATTAGCATATAATAATCGGGTGAGCGTAATACGGGAGAATATTAAAGAAGAATGTACAGTCACTTCATAAAGTATCGCGACACACTACTCTAGCGGTTCGTATAGGTCGGACGTCGAAGCTCGAAATACGTTGGCTATCCTGAACTATCTCTGGTGGCTGTGTCCCTCTTAACTTTCAATAAATATCATACTGTACCTGGAGAAGCTCATAGTCAACAACCGCGAGCATAGTGTGTCGCGATACTTTATGAAGTGACTTTACATGCTGATTTATAGTAAGTTACCGATGGAAAACATCGTTAAATTGCAAAATTAGTGCGTTAGTCCGGAAGCACTATAGGGAAATGAGGGTCAACGAGGATGGCGGACTGGATTCAGCTTCTAGCATTGGCCAGCATAACAAGTCCCATCCATCAAAACTCAATGATATCAACGTTAGCTTGTTATTCCAGAAAAAAATTCGCTATCGAATGATCCCAGTAGTAATCTTAACTCTTGACCAATCTTTTACGAGGATAATTCTTTTGTGCGAACTTCCACAGAGAAAAAAATCCATCACAGAAAAAAATCATCCGCCTTGACCGGGATTCGAACCCGGCTCCCTCGATTTCCGGCCGAGTGCTTTAGCCAGTTTGGCTACCATAGCGTCCTCTTCACCTGTGGATTTTTGTGACCTCTACGGGACTAGATGTTCTCGACTGCCGGACAATCAATGGCTAAAGCACTCGGCCAGAAATCGAGGGATCCGGGTTCGAATCCCGGTCAAGGTGGATGATTTTTTTCTCTGTGGAAATTCGCACATTTGTGCATTGCGGGTGACTCCGTAAAGTGGAACTCCTTGGCTAGTCCCGGATAGCTCAAAATTTAATCAGATAATTCTTTTATTTACAGTTACGAAGAAAACTCTGCTTTATGATAGTTTTCAATATTTACAGCTGTATTCTTATCCCTTATTCCCCAGACCCTTTAAAAAAAACCCTCTTTTATTAGTTATGCTCGTTTATCTCTGATTAACTGTAACAAAGCTGATGACCTGATTGTTCGAAGCATGTTAATTTTCACCAACGAAGAACTTAGCAAGCGCCGGTTTTCAGTGAAATAACCCTTGTTATACTTTTAAGGCTCTAACCCTCTGAAGGATTCTCATTAGGGAATCCAGGCATGAATACGGAGTCCTAGGCGTTCCCCGTCGTTATTTTTATGGATGCGACGGTGCTTTTTATGGCCGCAATCTTTCTGGAACGCCATCACCACCACCGCCACCTACGATATCCCTTGACGAAAAGAAGACCAGCGTTCACTTCGCGTAATTACCTCCGTCCCTGGAAAGTCCCCTCAGACTGGACGGCGTGCCGTAACCGTGGGAGACGCGCGAATAAATAAATCCGCCATTTCGCTCTTATTAGCCTCATCAAAGGGCGCCCTCGAGGGACCGACCGGCGCGACGTTCCGTTAATAAAGGATGAACTAATCAGTCGGCGGATCTCGTTTACCCAGACCGCGGTCTTCATTACGGATAAAAAAAATAAACAAACAAGTGAATTGGAAGTAGCGTGGGTGTCAAATTGATAGTTTATTCAAGTTACTGAGCAGAATCCCTCAGAATCCGGGTTAACTTGATAAAAATCCCTGGTGGCCGCTTGAATATTAACTTTTTATGGCGCCGCACCTGTTCATCATCATAGGTCGTTCAATCCTTCCCTATCCACTGCTAATTCCCTTGCCTCCTGGTATCTTTTCCTATGTACTTTCCTCTTTATTTGGTCCATGAACATATTCCTGGGCCTTCCTCTGGGGACTTTTCCCCCTATTTTTCCTTCAATTCTGTTCTTGACGAACCCATTGTGTCTCAGGGTGTGTCCAATCTATCTGGTTCTTCTTTCCTCTATGGTGTTCCATATGGTCCTCTCCCCTCCTACTCTTCTGTACACTTCATGATTTCTTATTTTGTCCGTCCAGTTTATCTTCAGCATTCTTTGTTTATTTAAAGTTTAAAAATTTCCTGTTTATCGCACATTACTTATTCCCCCAAAATAATATTATCACTAGATACCAGCATCTTTCTAGTTTTTGTCACATTAATTTAGCGGCGATACGCTGTGTGGAAAGGGTCGAATAAACATTTTGAAAGTTCATGATTTCTTATTTTGACCGTCCAGTTTATCTTCAGCATTCTTTTTAAATGAAAAGCATAACTTAGCTACTCTTTCTTTGGTTTCGACGAAGCTCGACACCATCAGGTCACCTGATAACGACGAGCTTCGTCGAAACCTAAGTCGTCCTCTTGATAAATCTGTGTGGAATAACTAAGTTATACTTTCCGTTTTCAATGTTAAGCAAATTCCACGAAGTCACGCCCGAGACAACGGAAACTTCAGCATTCTCCTCCAGCAACAGGTTACGAAGGCATCTAGTCGTTCCTGGTTAGCTTTTCCTATGCTTCCGAACCATAGAGTGCTATGCTCCGCACGAATGTTCTCACGTACTGTTCCCTGGTTTGTAGTATCTTCTATGAGCACAGCAGTTGTTTTTTTTCCCATGAACGCCTGCTTAGCTTGGGCTATTTGCCGCTCGATGTCCGTTATACTTTTAAACTGTAAAACTTAATAGCCACTTTACCTCATGTTTTAATGTAATATATGCATAAATATTTTATTTACGTGTGGTATTTAAGTGTTTTAAAAATAATTTTCCATCCTTATACGATTAATTTCTTTAACAATGTGCCTTTTCTTTCCAGGTGAGTTCCATGGGAGATTGGTGAATGACGTATGGTGCACACAAGCGTGCTCGAGGGTTGGTGACTCTTTAAGTGGCAAGTTGTAACTATTCTTTGTATACTGTTTGTTGTGACGCATGTAGTATGAACGACTCTCGCTCCAGTAACTTTGTGTCCATCTGCTGCGATCCCAATCCTCCAAAATTTGCCTCTTTTATCTGCGCAAGGAATTTTTATCTGCGGTTATATTTCTTCGTTTAGCTGTCATCAATCAAATGCATGTATTTCAAGAATTTTATGCAGAGTCAATGGCTGAGATGTTTTATTGCATTGGTCAAAGTATAGCACCACAAATATTAGGACGCGGTCAAGTTTATATCGCAGTTAGACATGCAGCCAATCAGTGTACTCGCCGTTCGTGGTAGAGAATCATGTGACTGAAGAATCCACGGTGGTGGCCGAATCAAACGATCGTGGAAAGATTTCTTTTTTTAAATTTTATTTATTTCTCAGTCAAATTATTACATTTCAATTGCTTATCTATGACGGACTCTCCTTAAGTTACTTTTTTTTAGATGTGCTTAGAATATTTTAAAAGAAATCCGAATATCTTGTTTCCTATGAATAGAGAGATTTTTATTTAAAAAAAAACCACCTCTATACAGTTTATTCCCTAAAAATGGTTTAAAGGCCGCTGTACAGGGTACATATTTTATTGCGCGAACGAATGCATCGTAGATTGTTCAAGAAAATGAATGGAATTTGAGCAGGTAGTATCTCACGAATAAACTTAATGGCTGAAGGCGTAACTTTGTGGAATGACACAATAGGCATGACGAAAAAGAAAAATCTCTTAGTATTTTCCACACTTAAAACTTTTATTCCTGTCCCGAGTTTGGATTGCCTTGCAATCGTTTTCAAGACCTTTGAAAAAGGCAATCGAAACCTGGGTCAGGAATTAAAGTTTTAAGTGTGGAAAAATAATGAGAGATTTCTCCTTTTCGTCATGCAGGTATTATTTCCCGTTTCATTCATTCAGACAATCATACAATTTTCCGCTGTACACGGTACAGTTTTCCTCATGAAAGAATTTACACATTCCTTTGCACAATTAAACCTACCGTGGGCGAAGAATTTATTCTTATGGAGCGGGGTCGAAATCATGCCATCTTCCCCCTTATAAAAATCCCTCGGTCTTTTCCTCTTTCCTCTCCCCTATCGCCCCACGGGTAAGGGGGGGCCTGGTTTCTAGAATGAATGTAACAACACTTTCTAATCCGCACCTCTTATCCTCCATCATCTGTTTCCATGGCCGCGCCTATTTTTTTTACGCGTTCCTTTTTTTTCTTTACGTCGTTTTTGGGTTCGTTGAATGACCCTGTAATAACCTTTGTTGTTCGGCCCGCGCCTTATCGCGAGGTAATAATCCCCCTTCCCTCCCCGTTCACGAGACCGCCAAAGGGACAAGTGCCTCTGTCTTATGTGTTCCGAAGTCCTAGAGTTGCATGTGACTCCGTAAAGTTTAATCCCGGTAGATTCAAAATCAGTCCTAGAGTTATTGAACTCACGTGGTCTATTACTACGGTTATTATGATATATACAAACCACGCATAGTCGAACAAAGGAAAGTATTTCATTCATAAAGAAGCGCGGACTTGAGGTTTTCAGCAGAGAACGGAGATAACCGGATTTTATTGTCGTTTCCGATATCTCCTCCTGTGTGCAATTGTTACTTGGGTTGTCATGGCATGGTCACGAAGTAAGTTTCGTGTGCATTCGTGTTCATTGCCTTTGTCTTTGGCGTATTTTTAACAAATATTTCGAGTCGAAAGCATTAATTGTGAATGGAACTCCCAGTGAGGCGTAGCTCTTAACCAATGAATAGGTAGAAAGTAGATCAAGTCAAGGTCATTTTTCCTCAGTATTCAATCCACTTTTGCTGCGCAATTTCTAAATTTTACCGTTGCATTTGAAGGCGCAATTGGAGAAGCAACCTTGTTCTCCCTCGGGTGATTGTAGAAAGATTTGACCGTTTCCTTCTGGTTGAGGACGCTCTTGGATTCGTCCAATTTCTCATTAACAAACGTGCACTGTGCTCAGTAATGCATTGCAGCCTATTCAGTGAGGAATCATTAGTGCCAAGCATTCGAGATATAGTTTTTGAAGTCAAAGTCGCGAGAAATGCCAATATCTTTCACGCAACGCCATGGAGGTATCGGACTTTTGATATCGTAGTAGTAGTATTAAGTTAATAGGGTGCGTCGACAGCATGGTCATTTTGCACCACTACACGTCATGCCTCATTTTTACATAATTTACACAGCGGAACTCCTCGCAATAAAAATGGCTCTAGGAGGGATAGAAGGAAACAGTGGCTCCTTCATCATATGCTCGGACTCTCTTAGCGCCCTGAACTCAATTTCTAGCTTTTATTCAATGCACCCAATCGTTCAAGATATACAAACTGCTTTGATATCCCTTAGCAGAAGGGAAATATCTGTATCATTCCTTTGGGTCCCAGGGCATGTGGGTATCCCTGGAAATGAAAGAGCCGACGCTTTGGCGAAGGAGGCACTTGACTTAGAGATAATAACTTTGACGCTGGTACCATACGAGGACCTTAAGGCTATCTTGAGAAAGGTAGCCCTAGAAGAGTGGAAAGATATATGGAGGAACTTAGAAAATAATAGACTGCGCGGGGTGAAATCGGTAGTGTCAGCGTGGTCCACATCCATCAGGAAGAGTCGCCGGGAGGAAGTGGTCATCACACGTCTGAGGATCTTGAGTGCCCTTTGACTCACTCCTTTCTCTTCACCGAGGAGAAACGACATTTGATATCACAGTGGGCGAAAAGATTATAGGAGGAGCCAATATAGCTCGACCAATGAGTGCATTTCTCATCTTCACCATTAAGTGATTCAATACGCAAAACTAACCTTTTTTATTAAGAGAGAAAAAGCACTATTGTTGAACTTAAGTCGAAGAAATTTTGGAAAAGCAAGCAAAACTTTTATATTAAGTCACATGATTCCAATGTCGTAATGATATTAATCTCCGCTCATTCTGTCATCCTGTTTGCCCGTTGCCCGTGAACCAACTCGATGGAGGTTATAGAGTTATAAATATAAATTTCCGAAAATTCGCATTCGCCATATTGCAAAATGGCTGCCGCGAGAGAACTAGGAGGGCTGACATTTTTTAAGTTATCGCGATAAACTGACAGTACCGTGGATATCTGCTTGACGGAAAAAAAAAGGATTTAAAAAAATTGTAATACAACCATCATTGCAATTCAAGGAGCAACCTTGTTCTGTCGAGGGTAGTGATAAAAATAATTAAATGTGAACTAACGGCCGGGGAAACTCTTGGATTTTTTCTCCCACTGTTCATTAACAAATGTGTACTGTTCTCAATAATGCTTGATATTTTAAATGCAAATCTTTCGCGATATTGAGGCGGAGAATAAGGTGAGACTAAGTCACCACATTTAACTATGCATTTAAGTTTCGCTTCCTTCATGGGATCATATGACGTGAAGTGATCCAATTTACAGATATATATATATTTTTTTTTTTTTAATTTTCGCACTGCTGTAAGCACAGGCGACTGAAATTTTGCAACCTCGTTTGTCTCCTCAAAACACCTTTATTCCTTCCTCCTTTCTTCTGCATCTTTCCCCTGCCTCCCTTTTCGTCCCTTTCTCCCCTGCTCTCCATCCCTTCAAAGCGAAAGGGTGTTTTTTCCCTTTTATTTTCGAACCACCCTCTCTCCAGCCCGGAAGCCTTTCACGAGTGGGTCCTTTCTGATACGCTTATCCCTTCTCTTTTCTTTATATAGTATGTAAAGGTATATTTTCGGACCTCCGCGCATCGCTATCGGCGCGTACGTTTTGGAAAACTATCGGAAGTCGATTCGCGAGAGGATTGCCTCTAAGGTCGGAGTGAAAGGGTCGAAGTAGATAAAGAGGGTGAAGGTCGATGTCGCGGAGAAAGTTCTATTTTTTTCCACAAAGGATCTCGGTTACCACCGCAACGCGGTTGTTTTACAAAAAAAATACGAGGAGACGTAAGATACCCGCGCCGTTGAACGATATATGGCCCGCTTCCTAGAAATAGCTGCGTTATATTTTATCTTCACCGTATCTGTTGTCAATGCGGATTCCCGGTTCATTTAAGGTGGTTCCACCGCGAAACGACTTGAATATCAAGTAATATATTTATGGCCATTTTTAGCTAAGAATGTTCTCTGCTTGATGTAGGAAAAGAATCATGTCTTTTCCCTCCATTATTTTCGCTAAATAAAACCTAAAATGACATGGTATTAACAGAATTTATGACACTTCGGTAATATAGTATTTCTCTCTCTAATATAAATGTCATCATCGCAAACAGCAATCTATAAGGAACGGGTATTCCTAGGGAATTGAATATATGTAACATCAAAGCGCAAATCGTTTACGTTTTGGGGTCGTTAGCAATTAGCGACTGGAACGTAAGACAAATGTCTTTATGTAAATGGAATCAGCAGTACATTATGCTTTAATGACTGGAAAATTGCTAACCAATGTGATTTTCACTAAGGAAATGGTTCCAGGCTTCACTTTGTGGAAGTAATTCATAGTAACTGAAATAAAACTTTGTATACTCCACTATAGGTTTAATAACACGACCCGGGTTTAGACACTTCGTGTCATCTTCAGGTCGAAAGAAGTGAAGATGACACGAAGATGACCTGATGTTCACCTGAAGATGTTCACCTGAAGATGACACGAAGTGTCGAAACCCGGGTCGTGTTATTAAACCTATAGTGGAGTATACAAAGTTTTATTTAAGTTACAATGTGATTTTATTAAGAGAATAGTGCATATTTTGAATATTTATTTTGTTTTATCTATTTCCAAGGCATGTTACTTGCATTTTCAACAGTTGACGAGTAGGAATTGATCGTTTACTATGGCCTTAAGAGTCATAGTAAAACCTCGTTACACTTATTTGCTTGTAATCAAATTAATTTTGCCACATTCTGATAAATTTTCAAGTGTTCTCCGCTCCGGAAGAGTTATTATGCCGTTTAATTGCACAGTTCAGCAAAATTATTTTTAACTATTCACTTAAAAGAACAGGTAATCACTACTTTCAAGGGTATCGTGACAGACATCTTTCTCCATTAAGCGATGAATTATTCAGGAAATTTATGGTCCAAATGCGCGCGATAGCCACATGGGTGCGGGTGCCGTGCGGGTCATTTTTGGAATAAATACACAGGCCCCAACTTTGTGCGTCTTCTACTCCCTTCATTGAAAAATATTCCAGGCGTTGATCACGATAATCTATATCCTATTTGCTTAGGGGACCAATTTTCTGGAGTACCGAGTCCGATAAAAATTATGGGAAAAAGATTTTTTGCGGAACCGATCGAATTAAATCAGAGCGTCCAGTTCGATATGTTTTCGCGACATTATTTTCACAGGCATCGCTATTCAGGGTTATAAATTATATTTTGTAACGACGCGTGGTAACGAAACTGTGCATTCTCCTTTTATTGAGAGCTATCCGAAAAAGGAAACGTGGAGGGAAATCCTTTTCTTTTACAATGGTTTTGCGTTACCTATTATAGGAGTGACGTTATCGTTTCCGTTTTCCAGCCGGGTCTTTTATCTGCCTCGTTTAGAGGGGACTGGATGACCTAAACTCTTTTTCCTCTCTGTCCATTACTTCCCTTCCCGCAGTGATGCAATTTCCTGTTCCGTCGGTGTTTGTTGCGCTCTGCACCTGATTCACATCCTCAACATGACGCCCTCCGTATAAGGTTTTTTATTAATTCATGGTGTTTATTGCGGTTTGGTATCTTTTCGTCCATTCACTCTGAAAGCTATGAATGGAAACCTAGTGAAGAATGCATAGAGTGAATACTGGCCCAAGTGGAATCTCTCTGGACTGAGACATCTCTCCGATTGAGACAATTTTTGATGAATTCTGGAATCAGGCTTCAAAAATAAAACAGAATTCTACGTACGTATATTGTCACGTCTTTGTGGAGCGATAAATGTGTATTTTGTCTGAAAAATATGCATGCGGATGGCTCAGTGCTGTAAGAGTCGGAGCGAAATGGCGGCTCATCAGCATATAATGGTCAGAAAACATCAGTGCTCTTATCTATGTCAAACATTTAAAAAAAACCTGACTGTGTCTGCTAAGTGGAATTTGTCTGCAAAGTGCAGTTGCTAAGCACCATCGAGGTTTAATAAAGATGCATTGCTTGTTCGTTATATTTTGAATTTATCTTCTATATTCTGTGTATTTAGCAGGCTGTTCGTAAAACCTGTGGGTGGGGCGCTGAGCCGTCCAAATATAGATAAGACTCTATAAAAAGGAGCGGAAGCGTGTAACGTAACGCGTAGGGAAAACATTTATTTTCAGGCCTTTTGCTATGTGTATCTGAGATGATCCTATCACGTGAATTGGTCCGGTAATTTTTTTCCTTCAATATGAGCGCACCGCGATAAATAATTGGTTCTCATATTGCCGCAATTATGCTGAAATAGTCCGCAACAATACAGCCTGATTGCTCGAGAACTCCGTCCCTGGTAAGTTGTTTACTCTTGGGTCTTTCGTCAGTTGGATACAAAAATAAATACGTAACGCTGATCTACCAGACACAACGCAAGCCTTTGACGCAGTCTTTAATTATTTCACTCTGTTATCGCTGGTCTTGTCTCCCTCTTAATGTGGTTATCTGGTTGCTCTTTCTGTCTCTCTTGAGAAACTTCCTGTTTTCAATATCAATGTCGAGACGTCTTTCTATTTTCTATTACACTGACTTTCCGGACGTTATACGTTCCAATCCTTCGCAACTTGCCTTCTAACCATTGGGAAGGGTTTCGTGGACCAACCCCGATCTCGTTTCTGATGCCCTAATCAATAAAAATCTGCGTTTCTTCGGTTGGCCAGTGAGAGTTGAAATGAGCTGTCTATCTTCAATCAAAAGAGAGAGAGAGATATGCACGAATAATCATCGAATAGTGACTTCAGCATAATGGTGTTGTAACCTTTGAAATTCATTTGATATTTTTTGTATTTTAATGGCAAATATTTAGGAATTATGTTTTATGTACTCTATTTCATGATACTACTGGTGGGAGTGTCATTTCCTAGTGTTGGAGCATCGGCGAAAGAGTTTATTTCTGTCTAGTAAAAACTCTTTACACGTCGGAACAAGTATGGTATTGTATGGTATTATCATTTTAATGGTCAAATTCAGACTTGGTCAGACAAACCACATCAGATTTGGGGGCTATTGGTACACTGGGAAAACGCTTTGGATATGATTATCGTAGGTTTGGATGTCTCACCCAAACCTGAGGTGAAGGAAAGGACTTGCCCATACATTTGGATGTGTCATCCAAACGGAATTGGTGATGAGGAGTTGGATGTGCCACCTACTCCTTTGGGTGCTGCATCCAAAGGAAGATGGACGAGTACTTTGGGTGTGAGAACCGAAGTGTTGGGTGGCTCATCAGAAAAACGTTTTGATACCGAATGAAAACTTTAGATGGCCAACCCAAAGGCATGTGCCCCTACCACTCACTCCTCCCCCCCCCTTGCACCCCACTGCCCTAATATATTTCTTTTTCAACCCCTTTGGAACTAGGGTAGTAGGACGGTGCAGCTAGAAAAACGATAAAACTGGGCTCTGTGATTGTTATAATAGGTATCTATTATCACATAATTAAAAAAATGCACAAAATATTTCAAAACATTACAAATTAACACAATTATCAAAACTTTTATGTCAACAACGTAAAAATATTATTAGAATACAACCATAACATAATACAAAATATGATCTGAGAGAGAACTTTGTTTGTAATAAGCACATAGAGATAACAATGGGAATCTGAAATGGAACTCATAAGCAATGGCTGGTAGTGTGGGCATGAGAATTAACACGTAATGGCCGCGCAATTTTAGTGCAACCTACTAGCGAACACCTGGATTTAGGCTCCATGTCCAGCCTTCAATAGGAATTCCTTCGTCCCCTCGTCCATATCTCTTCGAGAAGCAGGAAAACAGTGAAGGAGACGCGGCAGAAGGGCCACAACGAAGTTCGCCTGTTTCGTCCCGAACAAGTCCACGCGTGTCGACGGCTTGCACGGCTGAACACGGAATGGCGGGTGCTAGAGCTTCCCGAGACTGCCACCAGAGCGTGCAACTATAGATTTTGATTTCGCACCTAAATCGGTAGACCTACGACTTTGTGTCTCCCATCCAAAGGACGTCGACTAGACGTGTTTGGTGTGACACTCTTTGCATTTGGTTCTCACATCCAAGTAATTAGTTCTGACGTCGTATCATTCTTGTTGGCGCATCCAAGCCTTCCCGCCCAAAAGAGTTTAGGGTGTAAGATCCAAACCTGTTCTCTCAGAGTACGACATTATCGCAGTATTTGTTGGGAAAACCGTAAGCATGAGATAAAAGGTCCTGGGTAAATGTGTATTCGTCATACCAAGTAAGAAAATTCAGTTTAAAAAAAACGAATTATTTCGCGGCTAATGTTTTTCTTTCACCGTCGGAATCAGGACAACCGGCTGCTTAAAAAAACCGGCTTTTCTATCCTTAATTAATATGAGAGCCAACCTCTTCAGTATCTAACAGTGATTTTGTTCTTCTCCAGTGAAATACGGAGTCTTGAGTGAAGGAACATGCCTGATGATTGGGATTGCATGGTACACTACATCTTTGCGAAATCTATCATAAAACAAAACAATAATACTAATTTCTCTTGGTGGGTCGTGTTCACGTAGGTATCGTGTAAAAGGACGCGTTTCACGTTAAGTGATTCACTTTGTATTTTTTTCCCTTCTATTCTACGGATTTCTAAGTTTTCAATTAAATACATACTATGGCACGGCAGAATGGACAAATTAGCGGATGTAAAGCAAGAATATCCACCATCTTCTAGTTCGGAAGTTAATTCTTCAAACATAATTGGTTACTTCGTGCTATGGATCCCACTCGATTTTACTGTATTTTTCGCCGGGAATTACGGATAATTATTAATTTAAGTAAATAATAAATACATGTAAGGAGAATACATGTTAAATAAGTAAGCACAAACTGATTTGTTAGAAGCTATCGATGGAAAACGTCGTAAAAACTACGAAATCAGCGAAATCAGCCCGTAAGCGCTTAAGGAAGATCGGGGTTAACAAGCATGGCGGACAGGCCACATCCACATTACAGCTATGAGAACAGGCCACCATAGCAAGCGCCCTCTCTATCTACTTCATTGCTTCTGAATGAGATCTGGTGGCAGAATAGGTGTTTGGAGGCGGTAACGGGAAAGAGGAAGCATAGGGTTTCTCAAGATTGCGATAGAGGGAAGGATGTTGGGCTAAGAGGGATGGGGAAAAAAGAGAAGAGGTATTATGGACGGGTTGAAGAAGGTTGAAGGATATTAGTATGATGAAATAAAAAAAAGCTTTTTTAGGGGGGCATTGCGCATATAAACATTTAGCGATTATTATGATGACTAAAATAGTTTTAAAATGTATTGGGGGCTAGGAGGCTGGACTAAAATTTGTGGGGGCGGGCGCGTTTCGTGCGAGTTGGAACTGTTCGAAGGCCTCCGGTGCTTGGGGGTTGGGAACTGGCACCGAGAAGGAGAGGTTCTATTTCGACGTTGCCGAGATCATTATCTCTCAGCCGGGAGAACTGCGAGGCCCACAATTAGAGAGTCCACGTGGTGATGAGGTTTGGCAACTCAGCGTGCAGGATCGCGAAGTTCACACAACGGTGAGGTGGTCTGAGAGGGACTGAATTTTTTCGAGGCTCTACGAAACGCCTACAGTTCTCTGTTTGGCTCTCAAGAAAGTCACGTAACGAGCAATTTTACCTTCGCTCACCCCCGCAAACTTTAGTCCAGCCTACTAGCGCCCAAGGTACTTGAAAAAGATAAAATATTCTATATAAATAAACCTGAGTCGGTAGATTACGGAATGATAATAGTCCCAACGAGCGCTCATTCACGAATTAGATTCACTTTAGGCTCTAGAAGTATCCCACACATTCCGATCGTTAAGCCTTGAGAGAACTGACTTTCGCGTATTTAAAATACCTGTTGATTTCCCGCAATTATGTGGTCCCTCTCAGTCTCCAAGTCTTGGCTTATGGCCCTCAAAGCCTCTTACCCCTTCCTGCTCTTCCGATGGTCCTCGCTTTTGATCAGTGTACTCATGGAGAGTGGCTCTCTCATACCCAACTCGAATGGTCTCACGTTCCGCTTCCCCTGCGTCTGTGAGGTCGCATCGTCTTTATAATCAAAGCGCTTGCCTCCCCCTAATGGACCTCCTTGAGCTAGTCCAACCCTTGATCCTGTGCGAGGAACTCATATCCCTAGGAAGCAATATTACTCCCTCCGATTGCCGACTCCGGCAGCACCAGTCATTTCCTTCGTGGCGCCTGAAGTGTGCTTTCATCTTCAAATCCTCTGCTCTATAACTCTCTCGTGTCTAATACATGATGTCCTAAGTAACGTTGGTACTCAACTCTTTAAATAATACGGTTGCGAGCATTGAGGTAGATGGAGAAGGCTCTTATCTCTTAATCTAAAAATCTTACCATGAAGTGAATAAGAATGTAAATATAAGGTATAACCAGCTCTAAAAAAGGAAAGAAAAGATAAACCAAGCACTGAGAACCAACTTCAAGAAATCAAACTATTAAAAAGACTAATTTCCCCCAATAAATTTCAAGTAGGAGGGGCCGCCATGTTTGAAAAACAAAGAAGAAATCATCATAAAGTCATACTTGGCATTAAATTAATAAATCCCGTATTTAATGATAATCTGCGACTACCAACACGGTCAGAAGAAATATTAGGAAGACAAAATATACCAGAAGAACAAAGACCATGGGAAATCATCAAAGTATATCTACCATTTAAGCCCCAATAAGATATAGTAATTATGCCACCAATAACGATACCTATATGAGCAACAGAAGAATAAGAAATTATGACTTCAAATCAACTTGACGTAAGCAAATAAATCTAACCAAGACTCCTAAAAAACTAATACCAACAACTATAAAATTAATATGAACACCTAAAAAATATATTAAAGAAAAAACCCGTAATAACCCATATCCCCCCAATTTTAATAAAACTCCCGCTAAAATTATAGAACCAGCAGCAGGAATCTCAACATGTACTTTTGGTAATCAAAGATGAAAAATAAACATCGGCGTTTTAATTAAAAACGCCAAGACCATAGAAATATATGCATAAAAACCGAAACTTAAGCCATATTTAGAAAAAAATATAAATATTCAAAGTATCAACTAAATAATATAAATTAAACAAGGAAGCCAAAAAGGTAAAGATGCAAATAAAGTATAAAAAAGTAAATAAATACCAGCTTGCATACGCTCAGGCTGATACCCCCAACCTAAAATGAGAAAACAAGTTGGAATAGGAGAACTTTTAAAAAAGAAATAAAATATAAATAAATTAGTTCTCAAAATAGACAAAATAAAAAATTAACAACAAAATTGTTATTAAAAAGAAAAAGAAATAATATTTCATATCAGTTTCGTCATTCAATATCGATGCTTACGCATCATCAGACTCTTAACTGACAACCGAAATACGAATCACATTGCTTATCCCTACTCTTTCCTTGATTTCCTTAGTATGGCACGATTAGATGGACGAAATAGCGAATGTATAGCAAGAATATCCACCATTTGTTTGCGATGTAAGTCAAATAACTCTTGAAACATATATTTTGTTCTATTTAGTGATATGGATTCCAATGGATTTAATGATGTTTTTCACCGGGAAAGCGGATTTTTATTGATTCAAATAAATAAAAAATATGTAAGGATAATCTATGTTAAATGAGCAAATGTTTGCTGATTTCTAGTAAGTTATCGATGAAAAAAAATCGTATAATTACAAAGTTACTTGCTACTTAGTGCTATGGATTCTCCTTGATTTTACCATAGATTTTACTGAGAACGTGGATAATCATTGCATTATTAGATTATTTATTTAAATTAATAAACAAAATATGTACGGATAATGCATATTGAAGAAGTGCATGATGATTCCTCGTAACTTAATGATGGAAATCATCGCAAAATTGAAATTTTAGCTCGTTATCCCGTGGTCGTTTAAGGAAAATCGAGGTTAGCGAAGATGGCGAACAGGCTACGCCCACATAAGAGATTCTAGCATTGGCCACCGCGGAAAGCGCCCGCTCCGTCTACCTTAATGGTCGCGTACATATTTGGAACGAGTCAAAAAAATGTCGCTTTTTGGAAAATGATGCTCGTATTAAAATAAATGAAAGAATATACTCGAAGTGTTTAGCTGCTATGTATATACTTACGCCTCATAATATCCTCCCTTGAGAATTTCATCTCATCCTGAGAGGGCATATCAGGCGAAATACGGCGTGGTATCTCGTAAGACGTCCCTTTGAGTTAGGGCATGACAGAGGAGGGCCTCTTGTACATCAGAGCTGCGTCGTAATTAGGAAATAACGAGAAAGGACCGTCTTCAAGATGAGTTTATAAATCTGATTTGGGTTAACAGAAGGAAATATGCGTCGGGTAAGGATGAGAAATGTTCGCGTCGCTGTTAGGCTTATAGCTTTAGAAAGCCTGCATATCGATTTCCAGTGGATTTGTGTCCTTTTTTGTTTTCAGCGTTTATTGTAACGTCACATTTGGGCATATTTTTCTTCAATTTTAATTAAAGAATAACTGGTGGGCACAATTTTCGATTCCATATCAGTTTCGTCATTCAATATCGATGCTGCCATCAAGAACCATCTCCGATGATCTCGAAATAAAGGATATTTTAAAAAGAAAAGGGTTTTAATAGCGTTGAGTTACCGTTCCGAGGTTCTTTTTTTCCAAATCTTGGCTATGGCAGGAATTAGGCATTGATTTCTAAACTGCGAGGTATTAATGAAAGTGTACAATTTTTTCCCTCAATCATCATGATCAGGACTAAAAAAATGATTGCCCTGGAACACTCAGAATTGTTTGTACAATAAAACTGCATATGTCTAAGATTGTTTTCTTTGTGGAAAAGGTTAGGTTTAATACCAGAACACAGGTAATAATTTAGGTTAAACCTTTTAAGTAAATTCGAAACCGATTTGTTCACAGATGACGTTAGATATATATTTAGACCCCCTGCGTATTATGCTTGGTTTGATCAGATTAACGATTTTAGAGAGATAGATTGTCGTACCGATAGATTTAAAATGTCATTTTTCCCGCGTACCATAAGAGAGAACAATAGGCAGCGTAGCAAAGGGATAGGTAGGTGAAATATAGTTAGAGTAGTCTGTAGTGCATGATGCATGTAATAACAACCAATAATACCTTTCTTATTATGTAGATACTAACCATCTAGCTGCATGTGACCCTGTTCTCTAGCATGTCTCCATTTAATATCCTACTTGCATGGCAATAGTGCATGTTTGGTGATCTTCACCCCCTGCCACTCACCCTCGTGGTGGATCGCAGGGTATTATGTAGATGTAAATGTAGATTAGAATGATTATTAGAAGTTTACTGAGTATGATTGTTTGACAGTGCGTTTAAAGCGAGAATATTTCCATTGCACCGTAGGCCTGATAAAAATTTTTAATAAAGAAATCATTGGTTTTTATGATTTCTGTGGGTGCTATAAATAATTTAATGATTAATTTTTCGAAGAAACGATATTGAAGTGAATCCAGAAATTATTGGAGTCAAAACATTATACCATGCAACATTTTTCATTAGGTAGAATTTTTCTGGATTTATCTCTGCATAGATTGTTCGATAAAACTAATGAACGTTTGTCTAGGCATTTTTACTCATTTTAGACTTTATTTTTATTTTTTTAAACAAATTTTTTTCTTTCAATCGTCTAGGTTCTTGGGGAAATCGTTTTCTGTCATGCGACCACAAACCGATGCACCTAGTTTTTTTTCACTTTCATTTTTTTTTGACTTAATCATAGAAAAACGTGTGCATACATTATATTGACGTCACAAAATGGTATAAATTTCGAGACCAGAGCTCGCAGGTGGAGACTTGTCGTAGCTGTGACGTCTAAGGCCTCGGAATTATGGATATTCACCAATCCACCAAAGTCTCTCCATATATTACCAACCCAACGGGATTTCTATGGACTTGACACTTGGGCAACTAATTGCATGGGGGGTGTGAATGACCAAATTTACCTTCAGCAATGATTTTGCCGATATTCAGTGTGCATTAATTTCCCAAAGTAATTGCTCTCTCATGTGCCGGATTTAGTCCCCTCTGTCGCTGCCAGCTCACGGTTAAATATACTTCTCTTTAGCTATAAATTTTTCCTGAACGGGCTTCCATGATAGTTCTAATATATACAGTAGAAGCGCGCGCTACGCCTATTTTGGATCGCGTTTGAAGCCAGAGCAAGCCAATTGTCGTGACGTCAGTCACGGTAACATTCGTCACTTTTCCACGGTAGTGCTCCTTTACCTAATTTAATACATACATCCATAACTAAACCACGATATGGGAATAATAATTGTGGCATTGAAGCTGTCATAAAGTGCTACTTTATGTACACCATACAAAGGTTAAAGCATGGACATGTATGCATTTTTTTTGTTCCATTCCTGGGTATAATTGAGGCAGGCATACCAAAATGGAGCACTCATCCCTTCTTTCGGGCATCCATTCTCACTAGCGTTAAAGAATCACGTAGTTAATTATCGCCGGAAAGATAAAAATTCGACGTAGTAAACGCTTTCCGAGCTATATTGGTTGACGTCACGCCCCGTGTAGTTGCTGTGGAGACGACTTCTTCCGCTGTGGTCGATTATTGACCATAAAGTCTGATCTCGGTCGATAAGCCACTTGCCGCTTCGTAACCATGGGAACAGGTGGTTGATTCTGCGTACGTAGGTCTTGTCATCATCTCATTCAATCTTCTCCTTCTCTAATCGCTTTAATGGGCATGAGGCCGCGATAAATGAGTTTCTCGAAATAGCATCCGGTCGCAAAGGACGCTGCGGAGATCTACAACGTACGAATATTTAATTAAAGGGACTTAAAGTAACGGTGTTCAATAAAAAAATGGGGAAATGCTTGCTGCATGTGTGTATAACTATAAAATAGGCATAAAAGATTAGTCGAGACGGTAACATTAAGGCTGCAAACGTTCACAGACTCCATGGGCGTGCACCACGAAGTGTGCGAAATGTGGCGATTTTTTTAACTCTAAATTTTTTTATATCATCTTCTCTAACGACATAAGTCCAGTTTACTTTATTAACGTTTTATTATTTGTTTTTTTATTAATTCCATACTAAATTTTAATTTAAAGAGCGCAGAAATCTTACAATCATCGAGAAAGTTGTTTACTTTTCACTTCTTTCTCAGAAAAATCAGTATATTATTATTAACTAAGACGGTCACAAGTTGGCCATTTTCCAGGTGGTAACAATTGAATACGGTGCAAACGTACGAATGGTCAATCACCAACAAAAGAGAATTAAAGAAATCAGTGTAAAAAAATGAAAAATAAACATTTTTTACATCAGTCCTTTGATAACAACCTTCACATGGTATTCGTGACAATTCCTACCTATGTTATTAGGGTTTTCTACTTTCTGCTTCAGTTCCCTCCTTGCTTTTCCTCTCTATAGTATGCAAAACAGTACACATAGTCTATTTGTTTTCCCCTTTTACTTTAGAGAGTCCCATCCTAGTAATTTGAGCTGTTTAGTAACACTCTGTTCTCCTATGCTTTCCTATGAATGTCAAATGCGCTATTATCTTGGACGGCCTTATGTTGGCCCTGGCCTTGGGGTCACTTATTCCTATTTTTCTTAAAACATGAATATAGCATCCTTGAAGTGTAGATTGTAAACTGACACGAAGAAAAAATATGTTTTCTTGGCTAGTTTCACCATAATTCAACCTTGAATGTGGATATATTTACTTGGGCCCATGCGGAGATTTCACAGATTGCCGCAGAAAAACGCCAATTTGAACGAGAAAGCATATTAAGGCTTTTAATATAAACTGTTTATAAGGATCAAAAGTTCATTTAATGGGATAAAAATAAAATATGCGCGTCTCACTGCTATTTAAAAAAAAGTTATTAGCGAATTACTGCCGTGATTGAAGTCAAAATGCGGTAGTTCCATGCTAATGGCGCTGCAGTCGGCTCCTATGACTGCACAAATGTGATTTTTTAAAAAGAATAAACTTTTACAAAAACCACTTCTTTTAATTAAAAAACACACAACCAGAGTTTCGATGAGTAAACATAATCATCAGGCGTTGTGTGTTATTTAATTAAAAGAAGTGGTTTTCGTAACAGATTTTTATTTATTCAAAAAATTACAATGGAATACCACAAAGTTACAGAAGAACAAGTTAATTTTGAACAAATGTGTCCACGAAAAATATATTCGTGGTTTATTCCGCACGTTTTGTTCTTTGATTTAGCTCTTCATTTGTTTATCCATCTTATGAGCGAAAGCAGTATTTTTCAAATTGAAAAAATGAAAATGTGCAACTTAATGTTTGTATTTGTCTTGATTCACGTAGTCAAGCAAGGACTACCTTAAAGTGAAATGTGGTCCTAGAATTTTTCAAATGTGCCCTCAATGACACACGATTGCCGCTTCAGCCGCCTTTAGCATAAATATTTGATGCCGAGGACCTCTTTTGGAAAACTCGAGGGGGCCGATGATGCCTCCCTGAGGAACTCGCGGCTCCTCCACGTGGTGAGCCTCCTTTCTCTCGATCGTTCTCCAATTTTTTTTCTCGTTCCTAACTCCTGCTTCTCGAGTCCATCCCCTTTTAAAGCGATTCGAATTTGCCCACACGTGATGCATAAAGGGGAAG
The DNA here is from genome assembly GCA_963169105.1 of Ceriagrion tenellum. Taxonomy (NCBI): domain Eukaryota; kingdom Metazoa; phylum Arthropoda; class Insecta; order Odonata; family Coenagrionidae; genus Ceriagrion; species Ceriagrion tenellum. The sequence goes on along the minus strand of OY720636.1, from coordinate 128,075,572 downwards.
AGATTGAGGCGGGAGGTCGATGCCGCGAACAGATGTCTGGAGAGATGTGTCGCCGCGACCGTCATAAGGGGATAAACGCGCGCGCCTCCTTCGACGCACAGTCAGTCCTCTGACCTTCCTCTTAAAAAAAAAGCTTTCGTTTCATCCGGGCTCCGTGCCGTCTGTTAATCGATTTCTCCGTCCCGTTGGTTTTTTCGTGTAATCGGCTCTCCCTCTCTGTCTCATCCGGAGGGAACACTTGTCGACTGAAGGAAGAATGCTCTCCAAAGCGATTATCTAATGCCACTGTCAGGTGGGGCAGACCCAGTGGATCGCGATTTGGCACAGTCGAGACTCACTGTATTTTTTCTCGATCCGTTTACCCTTGGCACGTGGCATATTTATCCCGTGTTTGCGTCCTCTAGTACATCTACATAATACCCTGCAAGCAAACTCAAGGTGCGTGGCAGGGGGGTTGTTATAAGCGCCGACGATGGTCAGAGCGAAATAAGATATTAATGTTAAAGTTAAAAACCCAAGGTAGCGCTCGACAATTTCTTGACTCATGTGCCCCCTATCTGAAGTTGGATCAGTTAAAATCCTTGTTTATATGTACATAGATTTTCGTGTCGACCGACCGCCTCTAATCGTTTGAGGACTCTAATAAATTGTATTTAGGGGCGCACAGTAACAGTTAGGGCCTTTGCGGATCGTTTGCAACAGTTACGGTACAGGTCACGAGTAGAAGTTGTTGTAAATATGTGGAAATCTGTAAATATCTCTCTCCATCTGAATCCAGCTCACAGAGAGGGTGTGTAATCACCAACATGCATTATGCTGTACAATACTTAAGATCATGTAACTACAACCGCTAATGCATTCGCAAAAGCCTTCTGAAACCTGTCAGGGGGCAATATTGCTCAAACGCAAGCTGCTTTGTACTGTCTGAAACTTGTCAGGAGGCTACATTTCTCAAATACGCACTACACTAAACGCAAGCTGCTTTGTATTGATGATTTTACAACTATAGGCTATATTTCTGAAATACGAGCTACACTAAACGCAAGCTGCTTTGTATTGATGATTTTACAACCGCTAATGCATTTGCAAACTTTTCAGGAGGCAATATTTCTCAAATACGCGCTACACTTAACGCAAGCTGCTTTGTATTGATGATTTTACAACTATAGGCTATATTTCTCAAATACGCGCTACACTTAACGCAAGCTGCTTTGTATTGATGATTTTACAACTCCACAAGTCCTCAGAGATACAAGTGCTACAGCACAAGTATGCATCGGTCAGTTGTAATTTTACCGAGTGCATTTACGCGGTTCTGTTTTCCACCATCATTGAGGTATATGGAGAGGGCGCTTGCTACGCTGGCGCTTGCTAGAAGCTGCAGCCAGTCCGCCATCTTCGTCGACCCTCATTTTTCTATAGCAATTTCGAGCTAACGCACTTATTTTGCAATTTTACTAAGTTATCCATCTGAAGAAATTGCCATGAGAAAAAAATCGGCCTGGACCGGGAATCGAACCACGGACCTTTGGTTTTCCGGACCAATGCGCAGACCACTACGCTATCCAGGCTTCCTAATTCCCATAGCAATTTTTGGTGGATACAAGGTAACTAGATCTTAGGCCCTTGCGGTCCATCAAAGATGGCAACGCAAGGGAGAAGAGGACTTCAAAGAAGCCACAACCAAGAGTCGGTATCCTTCACCAGCACATATGCCGTGCTTAGCCAGTTGAAATTCAAACATGGCGGGTGAATTTTTCTGAAGAAATTGCCATGAGAAAAAATCGGCCTGGACCGGGAATCGAACCAGGATAGCGTAGTGGTCTGCGCATTGGTCCGGCAAACCAAAGGTCCGTGGTTCAATTCCCGGTCCAGGCCGATTTTTTCTCATGGCAATTTCTTCAGAAAAATTCACCCGCCATGTTTGAATTTCAAGTTATCCATCGATAACTAACTAGGAATCAGCGTATACTTACTTCTTTAATGTGGATTCTCCTTACATGTATTGTTTCTTCATTATAATTAATTATAAACCGTATTCCTGGGGAAAACTAGGGTAAATGAGAGTAGAATCCATAGCACTAATTGATCCATATACGTTTCAAGAGTCACTTGCCTGATGATTTAAAACACATTGTGGATATACTTGCTTTACATCCGCTAATTCTTTCATTCCGTCGTGCTATCCATGAGAAAGTAAAAAGAGATCACGGTTAAACAATAAGGCTGTTGTTGCAGTTGCCTGGCAGCAGTTTGATGACGTGATGACCTCGCCATCTACCTTAATTGTATCAAAAACTCCAACAATCCTCTCGCCTTACCTCCGAAAACTAGACACCTAACTGCCAACCAGCCGAAAAGATAACTTAAAAAGAATAAAAAATTCTCCTTTTAAAGCAAAACAAATCTATGTAAACATTAGGAAAAAGTGCGTAAACATAACGCCGCATCATCGAGCTCTTCGCGGCTAAGAGGAGAGATTTGTAAAAAATTTTTCTATAGCTTTCCGTCATTTTATGCCCTATGGACCTCCCGCGTTGGCTAGCCCGGAGAAGCTTAAATGCGGACGACGCATGGATTAAGGGCGGCCATGGTTTCCCCGACGGTTCTGACTGGAGACCTCTCGTGAGGTAGAGATGCATCGTTTTGGTGGTGTCAAGCTCGAAACATGGGACCCCCACCATTTCGACACGCGTTATTATGGTTATCGGAATTTTGTATCATTAGGCATTACTTTCTCCTCTTTATAACCTTTGAGTTCAATTATTTAATTCACACATTGAAAATTTAAATGAATGGGGATCGGGTTGGTGTGGTGGTTAGAGTATTGGTTAACCATACGGACGGCCAGGGTTCGAATCCCTGCAAATGAAGATGTTGTACAGAGAAAGCCCGATCCCTACTTGAATTTCTTGTGGAGGTCACTTCGAGTACAAATACTCCTTATGTCGGATGAGACGTTAAACCGTGGTCCCCTTGGCGCGTTTCGTTAAGAGCGGACTAATGCCGACGCCGGGTTTCTATCCACCCATCCTCCCTTACCTTAACCCTATGGCGCAAATGGTCTTAGCCAAATATTCAATCCAATTTGAATGTGTGATCATTAAATGACGTTCGGAATTGCTTACGAGGCATTCGGTATTGATTCTCTAGCTGCGGCGCCTGTGTTTCACTATGTGGTACAGATAACGAAAACGGTCTTGATGCCACATACATCTTCGATGTAAATTTTGACAGCAAAAATATAGGATCCTCATCAGCGCTAGGCTTATGTTGCTTAATAAATTCAGAACTGATGTTTTTCAGAGCGACATAGAGAATATTATCATGACTCCTCACTAAATCTCTAGGTCTGACAGATGCGATGAAATAAGAGAGATACGCTTCCGAATAGATAGATACAAAAACTCGTTATTTCCGCGAACAATAAGTGACCACAATAAAAATGGAGCTCCACTAAATACATTCCTATAATGCATGTCACCATTTCATCTCCCAAAAACTTACATTTTTACATGGCCGGTGACCTAACACCCCCTGCCGCATGTCCATGCGGCGGCTCGCAGGGTATTATGTAGATGTAGATGTGGAATACGTTTGTTTAAATAATTTGACGCTCATAACAATTATGTGACATGTAGCCACTAGCTACGGAAGAGGCTGATAACTTTTTCGACATCTCATCTCTTTGAAAATTTAACAGCTCAAAGCAGTACGCACTTGTCGATAACTTTTTGTGCGCGTCAAGAAATTGGCAGAGGAATCAGAATTTCTCCTTGAGCAGCTATTTCAGTGCATGTAAGTACGTACGCTGTCCTCGATGTGATGGGGTCGTCACTTCGTGAGACGTCGCGAAGTTTTTTTTATGAGCTCGTTGACGATGCTTTTTATTTTTCGTCAACGCGCCTTCCCGTCTTCGCCTCTAAAATTTAGCGGAAAAAAATGAGAGTGCACGACCCTGCTATTTTTGGAACGAATATCTGTGATGTTTTTCCAGTTCAGTCGATTTGATTTCATTTACGTATAATGTCTGGTGTAAAGAGAGATGCGCTAGAATCTGGAGCTAAATTTGTCAACCTTAAATCACTTGAAAAAATTCAGAACTTATGATTTTTGAGGTAGTTGTAGTAGAGTAGAAATACAGATCCGCCTAGAAATCAATGAATTAGGTTTCTTTTCAAAGAAAATATCTCACTCTTCTAAAAATACCGAAATATCAGCCCCTTATTGCGCTACTTTTTGATGATTTTGACGAAAAAATACCAGAAATCATAACATTCAAGTAACGGTCCACTAATATTTTTATTATTTACGACCCGGGTTTCGTCACGCAATGACATCTTCAGGTGCAAATATTATCCCACATGGGTATATATACAAAATCAGGTGCAGAGGAAGGAGGGGAGGGGATGGGGGAGAAGGAAAAACCGTTGTAGTTCCCCCCTTTCCCTCCCCTCCTTCCTCTGCACCTGATTTTGTATATATACCCATGTGGAATAATATTTGTACCTGAAGATGTCGTTACGTGACGAAACCCGGGTCGTAAACAATAAAAATATTAGTGGACCATGGGGAGGTTACACAAAGTGAAGCCTGAATTTATCAGTTATATTTTGAAAAAATACCAGCCCTTTTACGTGGGAAATGTTATGTTTTTGCACCCCAGAGAGAACTTTTTTGGTCTATAAATGATTTTGTGTTAAAAAGCATTGTAGTGCTTTAAAAAAAACAATGATGAAAATAGATGTAACATCGCCAAACATCTATTTAGTAACGGTCATAGCGGTGCAGTTGAAACCAAAACCGTGCATTGTAATCAGGGGCGCAACTACCCCCCGAATCGTGGGGGAGGGGAAACTCCTTGTGAGATCTGTATAAGCTAGCTAAGCTGGGAGGGTGCGGGGGGGAGAGAGAGGGAGAGAGTCTGCTAATATATTTTCACCCAAATGGGTCTGAGAGTCTGCAACTTTCAACCCACTAAGGGATGAAGGCGCAAATAATTTTGCAAATCGGGCAGTATCCATTAAAAAGTGAGCCACAACCTCTGATTTCTGGGGGGGAGGGCTAGCCCCTCCCCCCACAATCGTGCTTGGGGAGGCATTGCCCCCCTGCCCCTCCCCCTGTTGTTGCGCCCCTGATTGTAATAACAATTCACTTGAGCTCGATGCCCTCGAGCAATTAGAAATTCTGAGAAAATTGCTTGATCCTGTGGTGTATTTTGTCAATGCATGCTTGTTCCCTTCCCCCTCTCCTATCCATGAAGCAGTTGGACATTGATACCCCTGCCACTTCTCTCTCTCTCTCCCCTTCCCGTTTCTCCTCTCTTCCACCCCCCCCCCCAACATCACCTCCCCCTTCCCCATTATGTAAGAGAGTTCTAAAACTTGTTCTGCACCTGATGATGACACTCTTTTATTTAAACCCGGTTCGCGTTTTTCTGTGTATTTTTTGTGGTTTAGCAAAAGTTACCATTAAATATGAGTGTGGAAACAGACCTTCAAGTTAACCAAGATACTTTTTTATTGGTTTTTGTGTGGGTTACTGTCCTGGACGAGTATAATTGGTGGATCTGTCGTTCAAATATCCGTGGAATTGTGCTACATTTGAGCACCTATTTTAGAAAATTTATTTCGAGGATATCGTTTTCGTTATTTCTAAAGTTATATCGATTGAACGGAAAATCGAGCCCTAATACATTTAAAACGTTCGAGATTTATTGATGAAATCAAATATATTTACATTTTGATAAATTGATTCCGGTGTCGATAAAAGAAAAACAAATTCTCTCCTCGTCGATGCATCATCCCCCGGTGACAGTCGCTCACACGCCTCGCAGTCGCTTCTCTTTCTCGCCCATAAATCAATTGAATTTTCAAATAAAAAAAGCAAAGGCCTTTGGATATTAAAACCGGCCTCAACCGATGCAAATCCTTGACGTAATCCTGCAAGGTGGTTCATTCACGTGAAATATTTTGATATCAAACCGTTTGGTCGTTGCCGTTATAACGTGATTTTAAAATGCGACGTGAGTGATTTTGGTAGCTGGAAATTTGACGATAAAAATGAATAAAAATTACTTTAATTGTTACGATCCAACTACAAACAATATGGGTGGGCATTACAGCGAAACCTTGGAGATGTACTAATGATTACATTTTTGCAAAAATGTAACATTATCGCATTGCAATGGTCTAATAAATTGGTGTCACGATTTCCTCAATTGCACAACACCAATTAGGGCCCCCGCGCACTGGCAACTTTTTCAAAGCAACTATTTAGTTACTTTGAAGGAGTTCCAAAGAAACACACGGTATTGACTGTGGCCCCGCGCACGGGCGACTTTTTAGTTGCCGCAACTAAATAATTGCGTCCGAACCTATTCCGAAGGTGAGTCAACTGTTGCCGGCAGGAATAGACCACGTAGGTTTTTGCCCAACCCCGCGCACTGTCAACTATTCAGTTGCTTGACGGCCCTTGTTCGGAGCGCTTTTCGGAGTACTTCAATAACTACTAATATAAAGCAATAAAAACGTTGTATTTCCATTTCTTTTGCTATAAATAATTTCAACTATTGGTGGTATTAATATATTTTTCTAACCTTAGAGTCACTGCCAATCTTTCTTGAGGTGGTACAGCCTGCCGTAATGATGTATTTTGGTAAGTTATTCAAGGTCCAAGGGTAACCAGAAGTTGATCAAAAGTTTCTATGCTCATTCTAAAATAATTAAAGAACTTATTTGGATGTTCTTTCAATCTATCAAACAGCTTATAAAATTGCCCATCAAGAAGTCTGGAACTAATTATTGGATGTACCCAAAACTTTTTGTTCCTTTGCTTATCTTTTCGCTGTCTCAGAATGAGGGCGACAACACAAGTAGCTTCCACGAGATCCATTGTAAACTCAGCTGAGAGGCAACTATTTAATCGCCAGTACGCGGTGGCGGGCAACTCACCGGTGAGTAAACTGTTTGGTTGCCGGTGATTCAAGTTGCCAGTGCGCGGGGGCCCTTAGAGTCGCCCGATCTTGGCATTTTTTTTGCTACCGTGTAATGTGCTTATAATGCAGAATTTTCCTTCGTAATTGATCAATGTGACTATTTTCAATAAATAATCTACCGAATTCTTATCTTTAGTGTTGCCCAACATCCTTCCTTCTGTCACACTCTTGAGCAACCCTTCGCCGTTTATTACATCCTCCAGCCGCCTACTCTGCCTACCTCGGATTTCATTCAGAATTTGCCTTTCCACCCCCACCATCTAAAGCACTTTCACGTTAGTCTTTCTTTCTATCTCACCTTCTCCATTCTTCTCCACACCCACATATCAAATGCCTGCAGCCCAAGACCGCGACGCTCCCCTTCCCTCAACGGTAATGCTTTTACTAGCAGAGCACTCTAGCGGTCAGGCGCTTCCCAACCGCGATAACCCCGCCAAATTTAAACCGAAGCACTGAAACCTTGAGCGATAGCTTATAACTTGACCTCTGCATTCTTCCGATATTGGTCCAAGTGATGAAAATTCACGAGGTCTCCTGACATTTGATATTGTTTCTTAGGTTAGGTACATGATTTCCAATGAAAAGAAAACAAAGGGAATTCACACAAACTTTATTGTGAATAATGATACTGAAGACAGAATTTACATTATTACAAAAACTTCAACATAACATTTGAAGCAATGAAGTGGAATTCATTTTCAAACTTGGCATAAAATCACATAAATCCTCGCACAGCCATACTATAGGACCTTAGGCCAAATTAATTAATTAGATGTCAATACAAAAGTAAGAGCAGGCCTCGGTCATGACTGTAAAACATCTAACCATCTTATTCACACCGTACTTACCTCGCTAAATCACTCGGGAAGTTGAAAAACGCAATTCTTTTGTCTAATCTGCAGCCAAAATAATTATTGCATCAACTGGCTGAGCAATAATGCCGCCCGGGTCGCTTCTCACATTCACGACTTGCCGCCATGTTTATTATTTTGATATGGACCATGCAGGCCACGTGACTTTTTCTTAACGAAATCATAACGTAGTTTCTTGTTGACAAATTCACTGAGTATAAACAATTAAAATAATTATTAATAAATTAATAACCTATTATCGTCTTATTTAAAGATCTATTTTAATTTGCGCCTGAAGTAGACGACGCTAAAGTCACTACATACGATATATCGCAGCAAGCGACGTAGCCTTGCTGCAGCCTATTCTTGTCCTCCTTTCTGAGGGTCCACGGTTCTGCCCCATACAACGCTACGCTCAATATCAAGCTCTTCACCGGCCTCTTCTTCATATCCTTACCCATTCCATGTCCCCGTCATCAGCTTCCTTCTATTGCTAAACGCCTCCTTAGCTGGCGCTATTCTCTCCCGTGTGCCTTTGCTTTCTATGTCCGCTGTCCTCTAGCGTACAACCCAAGTAATTAAAATTCTCTGCTTGCTCGAGTTTGTGTCCTCCAACTTTTATCAAAAGCCTAGCTTCCTTTGTCCTAGATAATCTCATTACTTTTGTTTTCTTATGATTAATCTTCATTCCTAATGTTTTGCGCTGCATTTTAAAGCATCTACCAAAGCTTACAGTCCCTTCGAATCTCCACTAACCCAATCCCAAATGCAATCTAACAATGTTTTTTTAAAATATTTAACACCTAATTTTTTAAAAAAGGTTATTAGTAAGATTGTCCCGACAACTTCATTATTTTACAATGAATGATTTGTCAAAAAAATGGAAAGAGTTTAGAAAGAGTCTAAGTACTTTTATCTTGCATCTTTGTCTTTCGACGAAAGCTTAGACGTTGACGCGGTCAGCGGGGGAATATCATTGGGTGAACTTTTAGGAATATCTTTTTTCTGCTCATTCTTGGTCCTCGCAATTATCCTTTCCCTCACTCTGCGACCTTAAAACAAAGAAGACACACGGCCGGGAAAAGGGGGCGGGGTTAAAGGGGGTTGCCGGGGCGACGCGCGGCGGTCATCTCGTCCATTCGCCCCTCTTATGCGGCTGCAGCTGTCTCCCTCTCTCTCTCTCTCTCTCTCTCTCTCTCTCTCTCTCTCTCTCTCTCTCTCTCTCTCTCTCTCTCTCTCTCTCTCTCTCTCTCTCTCTCCATGGAGACCGCTGGTGGCGGTGGCGATGATGCACACGTGACGCGGCGGTGCGTGATTCCAGATGCGATTGTTGTTTTTTTTTCTCCACCCATCCGACGCCCTTCACTTTTCATCCGCCAAGCCATCGTTTTCGCCCCGAGACAAAAGCGTGAGACGGGATCGTCGCGTGAGGAACAGTAACCTACCATTGACGTAAATGGAGAGGGCGCTTGCAACGCTGGCCAATGCTAGAAGCCGAAGCCAGTCTATCATCTTCGTCAACCCCCATTTTTCCATCAGTTTTTGCGGACTAAAGCATTAATTTGGCAATTTTTTTTACGTTTCCCTCGATGACTGTAGATATCAGCATGCTTTAACTTTTTCAATTTTCATTCTCCTTGCATACATTGTATATTTACTATTAGTTAATAATCATCCGCATTTCTGATGAAAATAGATATGATAAAAACTGTGAAAACCTTTGTATATTTTACGATAAAACGTTTTTAAAACTAAATTTTCACGTTCTACGACGTTATCCGATGCCTAACCATCATTGCTCTGTATTCATCCACGGGGCTTCTGGTAACTACTTTTCTCTGATTGCTTTTTCTATCATAACTATCCAACTCATTTTGGGCCTTCCTCTTTTTTTCCCTACCTTGTGAATGCCAAGATAAAATTTGATTGTATTTTACGTATTCTCCCGATAAAGGTAGGATTTGCTGAAACTCAGAGAATCTCCTCCCGGTTTTCTACACTTTCAGGGTCCCGTCTACGTTTAGCATTTCCTCCGCCTCTGCATACGACCTACCCTTCTTCATCCTGTTCATGAAACCTAGTCTCTTTCTTCCCCTTCCCCGCTTGCCCAATATTCTTCCCTCTACCACATTCTTGTACAACCGATCGCCCCTTATTACATCCTCCAGCCACCTACTCTGCCGATCTCGAATTTCATTAAGATGTTTACTTTCCTCGCCCACTATCTCAAGCACTTCCTCATCAGTCTTTCTCTCCGACCACCTCACCTTCTCTATCCTTCTCCTCACCCACATCTCAAATGCCTGCAGCCTATTCTCGTCCTCCTTTCTGAGTGACCATGTTTCCGCCCCATACAACGCTTCGCTGCATATCAAGCTCATCACCAGCCTCTTCTTCACATCCTTACCCAATGTCCCCGTCATCAGCTCCCTTCTATTGCTAAATGCCTCCTTAGCTAGCGCTGTTCTCTTCCATGTGTCTTTGCTACTCTGTCCGTTTTCTTCTAGCGTACTACCTAAGTAATTAAATTGCTCTACTTGCCCGAGTATGTCCCCTCCTACTTCAAATGGCCAACTGTACTGAAACTGTATGGATTTGCAGTGCTGGAAGTGTATTGTTGCAATATCTGACCTGCAAACATGCTGTGTAATGTGGCCAATTATGCTATTTGTTTCAATTAGTACAGCCTTAAGCACACTTCCAATCCAGTTCCAGTCCAGATACAATACAGTTACATTACAGTTACAGAACAGTTACAGTACAGTTACTGTACAGTTACATTACAGCTACAGTACAGTGTCAGTACAGTTTCATTATAGTTACACTACAGTTAAAATACAGTTACAGTACAGTTACACCACAGTTATGGCACAATTTCATTCTCTGAGTGGTAACTATTTCCACCACGATTTCGTTGAAATGCTGTTCTTTAATTGAGTGTGCCCTTTCAGTGGGTTAACTCTCTTCAACGGTTTTGTTACACATCCCTAATTTGACCTTCACTGATTTGAATTCCATGGGTAAATGTCAGCGAAGGGGTTCGATTGGCTGCGCTCTACGCGGAGTCGCATCAAGAGTGATTTAAGGGTTTCTCTCCTCCTAAATGGGCTGGAAGTGACAGCGGAGGGCTCCGGGGGATTCTTGGCGCATTCTTGAAAGACTTTCTCCCGTGATGGCCCCCGAGAGGCTTTTTGGACGCGTTCAAAAATAGACATCGACCCAAACGTTTGAGATGGAGATCAAGGACCTCCGGGAGAGAGCCGGAGAAAAGAAAGGAAGACGAGAAAGACGAGACACACGTGCGATACAGACCCACAAACAAGCAAGCTCTGCGTAGAAAACAAGAACAAGAAGAAATAAAAAAAGACTCAATTTGGTACTATTGGAATATTAATTGTCAATTTGTCCATATCCTGGCGTATTGCAGGAAAAAAATGTGTCCTCTATTTTTTATGATACATATTATATAGACACAAACATATGTTTACACTGATTTTCACTAACATTGGTTAAAGTTACAACTAGTTTCGACAAAAATGTGTCATCATCCGGCGGAAATTTCAATGTTTACGTATGACTATTGTTGCTACGCTTGGTGGAATTAACAGCTCTTTGGTAATTTATGACCATTGCTGCTAGGCTTGGGGGAATGAACAGTTTGTTTGTTTGTTTATTTATGGCCATTGTTGACTCCACCAAGCTTAGCAACAATCCTTGTCTAGTTTATTTTTGACCATTGTTGCTACGTTTGGTGAAATGAACAACGGTCACAAATAAACAGTGAACATTACTCCTAGTGATGACACATTCTCGTTGAAACTTTTTGTGCCATCTAATATCATTAAAAGTAAGTGAAAAGATGCGTTTTTTGTCTCTAAATTAAAAATTAGTTTCCCGATAATGAAGCGTGAAGCCTTCGAACTCGTGATTCTTAATCTCAGCTAATTAAATTCATAACATCATACTGAAGATTAACTATATTGTTTCTGGTTACTAACCTATCAGCTTGTTAATTTAGAAAAAATATTTATCCTGGATTGCCGTGCTTGATTTACAAATACTCTTTACACTGTTTCAGGCGTAGAATTAATGATATACATGATGATGAATTATGTCCAGTTGCAGGAACAACACATATGTATTCTATAAACTTATGGGACCCATAATCCGAGGAAACCATTCAATAAGTGTGGCAGAAACATTCGATAAATTTATTGGTTTAATAACTTATGGCATGGAGTTATGAGTTCCATAGATAACCAAGATGGCGGATGAGCAATGAACCGCTTGGAGACGTAATTACTAGATGAAAGAGTTGTTTTGAGACAAGCGATCAGTGTGTTTACTCTGACCGACTAATTATTATGTGCTTCAGCAATTATTCATAGGCTAAAATTTCATACATTTCATCCGGGAGTAGAGGATTAGATCAAATTTCGAAGTTATGAACTATTGGTAAATAAGTTTTGTTACCAGTAGATAAGTTCCTGCAACCCGAATATTTTTATGAGATCTATAACGTCATGGATCTCAAAACTATTGATTCCACAACTAAATGTTCTTGCAACCGACCGCTAGTAAGTTTAAAAAAATGCTAACTGTAACGCAGGTTTATATTAAAAAGAAGTGTTCATTTTTTTCTCTATTTCGCTCAACATCCGTCGAGAGACGTCCGAAACTGGGAACAAAACACTCGAGTTCATATTCTTGTTAGAATGCGGGAGCGATCAGAGATATGAAAAGTAGTTTTTTTTTCGGTGGGACACTTAAATCTTGTTTCGTTTTTACGATTGATTTTTTACGGCACCGTGAAAAATAAGAAGTAAATGCGATTGGAAAAATGAGTTAATGATCGTCGAAGTTCATCGGTCGCGTCGAAGAGAAGAAAGCAAAAATAATGGCCGCGAGAGGTCACACTTTTTTCCCTCCTTCCTCGGATCGTCGCAGCTCTCTCCAGTCTCGAGTTTTACTGCCTCTGCACAGTGAGGCTCGTCTTCGGTTTCATTTCCTTGAAAACGCATGAGGTTTATGACGTTTTAGGGACAGAGGACTTGTGGGTCACTTTCAAAATGTGGTCTAAACGACGAAAAAAATGGCCTGGTATACTGTGACATAATTCAACGGAAATGTTACGTGTCTCGTTCAAAGATTTACGGCTTGTTTTCAGACGGAAGATTGTGGCTGATGGTTCATTTGATCATGTAATCGCTTTTGGTCACGGTTTCGTGCTCATTTATTCGAGGAGTGACCTTCATTCATTGATTTAAGTATATTGAAAAAGCTGTCGCCATTAAGAAATCAATTTAAAACGCGTAATTAAATTGATAGTCCGCCCCTTTGAGAAAACGTGATATTTTTTATTCTTACTCTGAAAACAAATCTTTCTGTACTTCTATTATTCTGGCTGTACAGCTAGAAAAGCCAGTGGTATATGGGACTATTAAGCGTCTAGCTGCTGAATCAGAAATTTCTAGGAGAGACATCTAGAAGCCGTGGTCCCTTATATGTGAAGCAGTAAGAAAAATCGGCCACCCATAGTTTTGATCCAGTTATTTTCAAATTATGGGCCCGTCACGTAACCAACTACATCCTCTAAGCCTTCACCTACATCTGAAAAATACCGTACAAGATACCACTAGGGTGTGTGGCACGGTGTGATTCCACACCAGGCATGCAGCACTCATCCCAGTTCAAATCAGAACCGCGCACGTTCCCCCGGATGTCAGGTGCAGGCCAAAAGCAGTCAGGATAACAATGCGCGGGCAGACAAGAGACTGGGAGAGTGCTACATAGACGAACAGTCTACTATGAAGTACATTGTTTTAGATACAACTTCTGGTTATAATTATTTCTGCGATTGATAAACAGCCCAACAAAGTACTAAACCATGCAGATAGCTAAATCATGGCGGAAATTTCATGAGGGCTTAGTTGTTAATGTCGATATTAAATATTTTGCACAAGTACAAAATATACTTAATCCAATGGGGGTCATAGTTTCATAGAACTGATCTATCACAACTATTATGGTCCGTTGTTGTACGTGGAAAAAGTGACATTCTAAATCTGTCGGTTCTGCAGACAACTTCTGATGCCTGTGATCGTTTATACCGTAACAGTTTGGCTCTAGCAAAATATGTTGGACGTTAGACAGAAAACAGTCTACATCTATGAGAGGATGGTGTTTCCGCAGTACTTTCGGCAATCATGGCAGATATTGCAGATTGCTAATAAATTAACTACTTATACTAAAATTAGGGCACGTCCAGGTAAGATCAAGACAAATTAGCGTAGCACTCGACCTCATGCCCGACATAAATGGTTCAATATTTAAATTGGCTAGTCAGCATACGCAGTCTCCCGTTACTAGCAGTAGAGACCACTATGAACGAGTACCGGACGAAATCCGCTAATCCGATGGCTAGCCTCAAACGCAGACGGAATCGTAGCTCAAGAAACGCTAACTTTAAAGCTATACATTCCCGCAGTTTGCTAATGGCCGCCATTTTCTCCGCCCTAACTACTTATAACAATGATCAACAGTGTAAATATTTTGTTCCTATGTTTGGACAACAATAAATATAGCTGTGTAGCTAAACACCGTTTGCTGTAAATTTAAAGCTATCTAGCACAATGCAACCGACTGCACAGCTTACTTTTTGGCTCTAAAGGTATAAATCTGCTGATTCAGCTACACTAAAACAGTAATACGTTTTAGCTACATAGCATGCACGCTGTTTTTCTTTCTATGTAAAAAGGAAATTTAAAAGGAAAATACTGCAATCATGTGAGAACAAAGGCTTTCAGGGTGAAGTTGGTGGTTTCCGGCGATACTTTGTGGAATTTGCTAGACATTTTGAATGAATAGGGCATAATTTGTTTTTCCACAGTGAATTTTAATGACTTACGACCATAGTTTCGTCGATTAACGTCTTCTGATGATTCATTATGGTGATACCGTATTCATTCAAAATGCTTTCGCGGTGCTCTACGTTGAACTCCTTCGTTTTCCGGGATCTACAGCGTCGGTTCTCGTAGCGATGACATCTGTTTCGCTACAGCAACCGACGCAGTAGATCACGAAAAATAAAGAGGTTGAAGACCGATATCATTTGAGATGTATTTACTCTATTTTGCGACATATTTTTGGATTAAATTTTTGGAAAATTGGAAGAATTTTTTGTATTACATTTTTGTCGTTATCTTGACAAAAAGGTGAAGGACTACTCAGGCAACACATTTTCAGAGCTTTGTAACCTATTCTTGTTCTCTATCTGTTGGTGAAAAACAATCCAATAATGTTGAATATTCATGGTGATTGGTACACGTTGTAGATCCACGCTGTCTCTTCCTTTGTCCTACGAGCGAATGGAGCATAAGGAAGTGCGTTTCCAGCTGAGTGCTTCCTCTTGGCATGCGTATTTTTATCCGAGAGATAAAATAATTCTTAGAAAGGAGGAAACGTTGTCTACCTATTCCATTTTTTATCTCGGACCTCACCACCCGAGATCTCCAGAATTCTTTTACTCATACCAAGGAGGAACAAAATGTCCATTTTTTAAAAATTTTTACTGCAAGTCCTTGCATTTCATCTCGGATCTCTTTGGTGGACACAACCCCAGCATTTGACACGTACCTCGAAATTTCTCTGCTTCTTTCTGGTTTGATTGGCTCCGTGAAGCCCGTGATCGCGATAAATAGCCTTGAAGTGAAAGCGATCAACTCTAGATTCGCTTACTTGCCTCCCAAGCTGATTCGATTGGAGAAGCATCATTTTTTAATTTTAGACGGATTTCCCAGTTTCCTGCTGCAGACAATTTTTTTCCGGTTCCGTCGCAAACGCTGGATTGGTCATTGTTGGATTGAAATCTGCTGTGAAGAGTAGGTATGTGTGGACGTTATTTTCAGTGGCGAAAGTTTCGGTGCCTTTCTGTAAAAATGCTCTTCACCTCTCTCTATTCGTGACGGAAACCCAAAGCCTTAAGGATATCTGGCGCCATACCGTGGATTTAAAGACTTCATAGAAGATATAAAGTTTAGCGAAACATTTTTAAGAGTTTTTTTTTAAATTAAGTGTGGGACTGAAAGTTCTTAATGAAGTGAGTGATGACACAAGGTAACAGCTTGGACCGTCGGCAGCTTCGACCGATGCCAGTGTACTGCCAAGATGAAGCAGTCTTCTGCTCAAGTCTTCAGAGGACGTGGAGAAGTGCGGTGAGTGGACATCTACGTTGTGAGGGGATCCTTATGATTGTGCGACTGTCAGACTTCATTTCAAATGTTCTTAGACTCAGCTACCTCATCATTGGCAGTTCAATCGTAAGATTGGTTGACTGCAGCCATCCAAACTTCCCTATCTAATGATGGTTCACTTACCTCCTGGTATCTCTTCCTATGCACTTTCCTCTTTATTTGGTCCATGAACTTATTCCTGGGTTTCTTCTGGGGACTTTTCCGTCAATTTTACCAGAATATTGACTTTTATGGAGCCGAACCTGTTCATCATCATTGGCATTTCAATCCTGAGATTGGTTGACTGCAGCCCTCCAAACTTCCCTATCTAATGATAGTTCCCTTACCTCTTGGTGACCTCTTTCTATGCCCTTTCCTCTTTATTTGGCCCATGAACTCATTCGTGGGTCTTCCTCTGAGGCCTTTTCTCTGTATTTTGTCTTCAATTATGTTCTTCTCAAACCCGTTGTGTCGTGTTTCAAATGGTCCTTTCCTCTTATATTCTTCTGTGCACTGCATCATTTCTTATTTTCTCCGTCCATTTGATCTCCAGCATCCATCTCTAGCACCAGGTTTCAAAGGCTCGCTAGTCTCATCTGGTCAGCTTTTTCAATGGTCCATGCTTCCGATCAATAGGGTGCACGAATGTTTTCACATGCTGCTTCCTCGTTCCCCGGATATACTTACGACAGTAACTACAGCAAACTCCCGTTTATCCGAAATCCGCTTTATCCGAACAAAATATTCCAACTGCCCCTACCCGATCTTCATCCAATGAATACCATGGGAATGCCAACAGGAGGAGGCGACTTATCCCGAAATCGTTTGTTTCCAACGTTGGAGAAATATTGCCGCAGCAAAAGTTTCTCAAGCGAAAAAACAAAAAAAACATTACAGACTTTTTTACCAAAAAATAAATTCTAATGGAAAGTCCTAGAACTTCAAGGTTTAATAGTTAACAGTTTTTTGTTTTTTTTTTTACTTTAAAGTTTGTGCATTAAAAAACCACTGTTTTCTCCGTGCTCTTGACAAACTTTACGTATCTTTGATTAATCTCTAGTATTTTTTAATAATTTTGTAGTTTATTTTTTCATAATTAAAATTCCTGTTTTTTCCCGCTGCCAAATGAGGTGGATTTTTTCTGTGTGAACGCAAAATAAACGAGCTTTTCTATTCAGCATTTAAAATATTTGACTTTTCAATCATACTCTGGCGTCTTTTTAACTCGTCAACAAAAATTTTTCAATCAAAAACATGTATGCTTGTTCACAACCATATTAATAGCATTTTATGTACGCACGTTTTACGATAATATTTCGCAGTATTGATGCAATTCTGGGTGTTTCACGTGGGACTTTGGTTTATCCGAAATTTTCATTATCCGAACCGGCCGCCGTCCCGATCATTTCGGATAAACGGGAGTTTACTGTACATGTCCCAAAATTGGAAAACACGTCAAAACATTTTTTTCTACTCAAGCCATATCTGGAATATTTCATAAAATATTTAAGCAAATTATACGCGGTTGCGGAATGTGCAACCAGCTCTCGCTTCAATCTCGTGTAAATCCAAGGTATTTCAATATTGATTGTCGTCTTCCTCCGATACTGGTCTTTGCCCCGTAATAGAGTCCACCATTAAATAGGAACCTCCGCTTTGAAGTAGGAACTGTTTCTTAAGATAATTTAAATTTGCTGCAACGATCAAATTTAGGCTTATTGCTGCCTTGCATATTTTTTTAACGTTCATTCAAATATTCCTTCGGGTAAAATGTTACAGGTCAGAGCATAAAACCAAAGCTTTAACCACGTCACGAAAATTAGTAAATTAAACCGTCTCCTGCCTCCGTTTTTATTTCGGTAGGAATTGATGTCATGAATGTATAACTAATTTCCGGTTGCAAGAACTTTTATCTATGGAATCAATAGTTATGAGATCCATAAAGTTATAGATCTCATAATTATATTCGGGTTGCAGAAACACATCTGCTAGTTTCATAAGTACCGATACTTCATAGCTTGGAGTATACGATCTAATCTCCTACCGCCGAATAAAATATTTGAAAGGTAGGCCTATGAATAATTGCTAATGCAAATAATAACTATTCAGTAAGAGTAAATAAACTGGTCATTTGTCTCAAAGCAACTCTTTAATCAAATAATTAAGTCTCCAAGTGGTTCATTTCGCATCCGCCATCTTGGATACTTATGGAACTCATAATGTCATGCCATAAGTAATGAAACCAATGAACTTATGCAATGTTTCTGCAATAATCATTGAATTGTTGCCTTGGCTTATGGACCCCGTCATTTTATGGAATACACCTGTGTCGTTCCTCCAACTAGCCATAAGTGAGGGAAGGGTAAAATCATCTTCAGCCTTGAAAAATTTAGTAGTATATATTCAATGTCTTAGAAAGCTATCCGTATCCTAGCTAAATAAGTACACAAGGCTAACAGCAGAAGTTGCCCTTGGCAACGTCGCAACAGTAGTCACAGTACGTGGGCTATTTTCACCCAAGAAAGTTTAAAAGAGGTACATTATGAAGGCAATATTGAAGTATACCTTGTATAAATATTATTATGTAAAATACAATTTTTAAAAAATTATGCAATAAAATGCGTTACATTTCAAAATAAATAGAAAAGCAGTTGAATTATATTTTTTAAATATTTAAACAGCAGTTTAAAAAAAACTAATATTGTAGCAGTATTTTTTCATGCTGATTTTTCAAAATTGCGTCCATGGAGGGTTTATGTGCTTACTTTGGTGTAATCTTCTTGGAGGCAATATTAATATTATGGCCGTCCCGATAGTCCGTGATTTCTTCTATTGCATGCAGAACCTTTGTTAAGGTGTAACTTATTCATTGAGAAGAACCTCAAATTTTTACTAATCACTAATCATCAGTAATTTAATTGTGTAGAACCAGTCATGTTGACAGCAACTTCGCGACCAGCCAAGTAGGCTCAATCGCACACCGACACGCCCTTGAGAGGTGCCCCCGAAAAAAATTGGCAAGGACTTGTTCCGCTTGCCAGATGCAGGTCACCGGCGTGCCGCGTTTGGCACTCGTGCCAAGGGTTGCCCACCCCCGTGGGTATGACTAAACGATCGTTCCTCCCCGTCCGGACGAAGCCACAAATAAGGAGATTTTTTTTGGCTTTCTTTTTCCGTCAACCTGCTCGTGAGTTCACGGAGGCGGATGTTTTGCACGGATTCGAGAAGGAGGCGGAAAATATTGGAGCGCGTTCGTGACAATCGCTCCCCTTCCGTGTGAACACACCTTCCAGCATATAAAACACTGTATAGTGCGCTGTTCTCTGCTAAATAAAGTCAGTGGGGACACAGAGTAAGCTGGTGCATGTGACTTAAGGCACAGGGAAGTCCCGATATTAATGATACAACATCAATACAGATACTTTCGATACGATACCATATACCTCGGAATGGATCTAAGAATGTGATATTTCACTCGAATCAATACTCTGCTGATTGTATTGGAAATTGAAATCGGCTAATGATATCAGATTCACGCTGTGCTCAAAGAAGATAGGACTACAAACCAGAAAACAGTAGGTGAAAACATTCGTGTGGAGCGTAGCACTCTATGGATCGGAAGCATGGACCATTGGAAAAGCTGACCAGAAAAGACAAAAAGGCTTCGAAACCTGGTGCTGGAGGAGGATTCTAAAGATACAATGGACGGAAAATATAAGAAATGATGAGTGTACAGAAGAGTAGAAGAGGAAAGGGCCACATGGAACACCATAGAGAAAAGAAGAACCAGATGGATTCGACACACCCTATGACAAATGGGTTTGTGAAGAACATAATTGAAGGCAAAATAGAGGGAAAAGTCCCCAGAGGAAGACCCAGTAATAAGTTCGTGGACCAAAAAATGAGGAAAGTATATACATAGGAATATATACCAGGAGATAAGGGAACTGGCATTAGATAGGTGAGGATGGATGGCTGCAGACGACCAATTTGGCATATAATTCATCAATGCACATTCGGGTCTTTTACCACTTAAAAAACCAAACTGATTTGCATGAAAGAATTTCACTTTATGGATATAGCTGAGAAGTCTATTTTTTATTACCTTCTCAATTGCTTTCGAGAGTATGGATAATAATGAAATAGGCCTGTAATTTTCAATACTGAGCCGTTCACCTACTAGTCAGTGTGTAAAGGTAAAAAATTTCTACAGTGCTTTTAGCAGCATTAACACTGGTGTACCTCAGGGTTCTGTTTTGGGCCCGATTTTGTTAACTTATATTAATGATTTATGTGGCTATGAATTAAAAGGTAAGGTAACAACTTTCACAGATGATCTGGCTTTGAATTATGTGAATTGTACTTGGGATGGAGTTGTTAATGCAATGCCGCTTGACTTATCCAATTTTTATGTATAAAGTTTTGTCATTCTGTTAATTACTCATTCTGGACATTCTTGCGTTAAAAAAATGGCTGGAAATGCATCATTACTACTTTACCCAGTATGTATTTTTCGTTTTAATTTCTATATTCTTAATTATTGGTATTTGACTACCCTCGAAAGTATACGTTTACCAAACAGATAATAATAAGCATGTATCTAAATAAGAGTTCTAATTTTATTTGGGCTGTTTCATTGGCATCCATAAGAGAGTAAGACATTGGTTAAAATCCTTGGAGTTAAACAGTTGGGTATATCTATGAATGCTGTGTCGTCGAGTATTCCGGGGTGCTGAGAAATTCTCACTTCGCATTGTGATTCCGGCAGTCTTGAATATCTTGTTCCTCTCGAAGCCTACGTAAATCCTCGGTAGCTTCAAGTTTATAACACTTGGCTGGATATAGATGGCGCCTGTCAAGTTCCGGTCTAGGCGAATAATTTTTACTCGGTGGAATTTCGTTCTGGAAATGGTGAAATACATTGGCTAGTCCCAGATTTTTAAACATTTTTTATGATATGATGTTATACTAATTCCAGATCGGTGCCATGTAGGTACTAAATTCTATTAGGAGTAGTAACGAAACATTTTTACTGTACGAAAATACGATATTAGTTATTATAAAGGATGACGTGGATTTAGTATAGGTAAGTACAATGCAATAAGTTTTACCTATGGGAAATCACATTATTTATTTTGCGGACAATTTTACCTTTTTTCTTTTGATATGTTCGTCTAGGGCATTTATATTCAGACAATTTTAGTTTTGGTTTTATATAAGTGGTTACTAGGACAATTGATATAGTGATTATTCATGTATGTGATATCGATTTGTTTGATGGACAAAATACGTTAGTGTGATTTTACCAACCCGTCGAGCCCGATGCTGCGCACGGGAGGTATGGACGCGGTTTAAGCTTGGCGAGACAAGTGAATGAAATGTATTTTTGGTAAATTAATGCAAATTAATCTCAATGCATACAAGTCAACAGCGGGAGAAGAAGTGTGGGAGCTGTCTCGTGCCGTGTGGCCAATACATCGTCACCGGAAGCCAGGGCGCAGCGCCACGCACTGGCGACTCTCGAAAATAGGTGCAGATAATGATTGAATTTCATTCACTATTTTGAACTTCATTCACAATCCCTTCAATTATTAAGTGATTACAATATCAGAGTGATAAACAAGATAAAAAAATTGTGACTTCCACGATTAATTGAACACTAGCGATCGGTTTTGGCTGTCACGCCATCATCAGATGAGATATTGGTTAAAATCTCACCTGTGTTTAGGCTAATTTCAAAATAATTAATGCGGAAAAGAACACATCAAAACATGATTAACAAAACATGAAAAATATACAAACAAAACAGTGGCGTAACAAAAGAAATATTACCACTGTGCTGGCTTAAGAACTTACAAAAATAAGGCAACTGTACTACAAATGCAATTGAAAATACAACATACTTATAATATACTAAATTTACTGACCCTTTACAATAAGGTTTCTACATCATCAAATGTCAACAGCCATTTTAGAATCAGTCTTTGATACCTATTGAAATGGGTAGATTCTTTGACATTATTTGGCAGGAGATTATGATTGTTTTTATGCATTTCCAGCCAATTTTTTTAACGCAAGGATGGCCAGAATGAGTAATTAACAGAATGACAAAAATGTATACATAAAAATTGGATAAGTCAAGCTGCATTGCATTAACAACTCCATCCCAAGTAAAATTCACGTAATTCAAAGCCAGATCATCTATGAAAGTTGTTACCTTACCTTTTAATTCATAGCCACATAAATCAGTAATATAAATTAAGAAAAAAATCTGGCCCAAAACAGAACCCTGAGGTACACCAGTGTTAATGCTTCAAAAAGAAACCGATGAGATATTGGTTAAAATCTCACCTGATGATAAGGTGATGATGGCGTGTCAGACGAAACCGGTCGCTAGTGTTCAATAAATAGTGGAAGTCAAACATTTTTATCTTGTTTATTATGAAGTCCTTCCGCCACGTGAAAGCTTCAAGTTTCCATTTTACAGTATCAGAGGATAGATATATTCACTGGTTACTGGCTTTGTTTCGTCAAAATTACATCATGTCTGAAGTTAAAATTTCGAGCAAACTTTTCCACGAGATATTTTTTGTTCTGGCTCCGTTGCCGTGGGAGCGCTATAAATACTCTGTCACCGAGCAACGACAAGAACCGGAGCGGATGACAAGGGTTCTCTACTACTAAGAACTTCACTTCGTTCCCCATCAACGAGAGGCGTCTTGTACCAACTCTACCAATTTTTAATTTTTTTTTAATGACTCGGGGAGAACAGCGGCGATTGTGTGTAAACTAGGCGGCTGGGGAAAAGCCTTAAACGCCACGGAGGAGGAGAAGGTAGTGGGGCACAGGAAAATCCGCCCCCATGTCGAGTATGGTCGGTTCTTCAAGGTCTTCCCCGACGGGACGAAGCGGCAGCAGAGGGAGTGGCGTGCATAGTCTCCCGAGGTGCCGCGCCTTGCATCCTGATTAATCAAACTCTCATTAACTCCCGGCGCCCCGCGAGAGGGGGACGTGGGAGGGCGGAATACATCAGTAGCAGGTGACGGTCCATGAGCCGCTGCTAATAGGATTTTGAAAAGCACTCAGCATCGAGAATGCTCGCTCTTCCGAGGTGCATTACGTCATATTTTTACCCGTGCATTATGGCTCTCTATATAGGGTTCCCATTCGTAAGAAGTGGGGCACGGTCTATCATGAAAGAGAAAAAAAAAGAATCACGAGATCCGCTCGAAATTTCATTTCTAAATTAATCGCATTTCCTCCGAAAGAGAGTAGTCACGGGCAGTCTCTTTTTTTAATAGAGTGTGTAATAATGCGAAAAGAAAGATATTGACTGGAAAATAGGATTTTTTGTCATCCGAAAAAAGGCTGTATTGAACGTGCTATTTTGCATTTCGTTAGTTCCTCCGTGAATTGGCACTCATGATGAAATTACGCCATTTAATTCATGATTTAGTCACCGAAAGAAGAACGCGCCCTCTGTTGAAAATTTAAAAGCAGATCCTAGCTTTCCACGCCATTTTTTCGCAAGTGGCGCCAGAAATGCTTTGGTCTTCAATGCAAAAATAAGTGTTACGTGAAGAAAAGTAAAATTTTCTGTCTGAAAAGTATTCTAAAATCTCGAAAAACTTCATTTAAGAAGCAAATCCTAGCGTGGAATGGCATGGTAACAAAATTTCGGCACCTCTCCATCTAATTTTTTTCAGTAATCAAGGAGTGAATGCAATACTTGTCCTTGTCAAAAAGCGTGAAGTCAATAGATCTGGCTCTTATGACTTAAAAAATTATTCAATTAAAATTTTAATATTCTACTCCTAATTTACATTTTTTTAACTTTTTTTTGAGGAAGAGAAAAGTAACTGAGTAATCGGATTTAATATGCCACTCAAAGTTTGAAAAAAACATCGAGAATAGAATATCGGAAATCAAAAACTTTCAAGTAATGGTCCACTAATATTTTTATTGTATACGACCCGGGTTTCGTCACGTAATGACACCTTCAGGTACAAATATTATCCCACATGGGTATATATGCAAAATCAGGTGCAGAGTCCTACCTGCCCCTTACCCATTACACCATACTCCAACGGTTTTCCTTCTCCCCCCCCTTCCCTTCCCCGCCTTCCTCTGCACATGATTTTGTATATATACCCATGTGGGATAAAATTTGCACCTGAAGATGTCATTACGTGACGAAACCCGGGTCGTATACAATAAAAATATTAGTGGACCATTACTTGAAAGTTTTTGATTTCCGATATGGAGAGGTTCCACAAAGTGAAGCCTGAATTTATTAGAGAATAGAATAGATGCCCCACGGCCAAACAGTTGGTTTAAAAAAAAGTGGAAAAACGAATTGGAATATCGCTTGATAGACAGAATTTGAATATAAGTGTACATTGATCGTAATTCTTCGAAAATGTACTAGGTAGCGGTGCTAGCTAGTATATTTTCTGCTAGCGGAATCTGTAAGAACTGTTTGGAGGCTCTCCTGATTGTTAGGCTCAAAGAACCAATCGCAGAGAACATAATCTGAAAATGACGCTCCTTGTTCTCACCTATAAATATACCCGTCATATCGTTCCTTTGAAATGGCCTAAAAAGACTTTGTGATCCCTCAACATATTTTCCTCAGCATATTTCTCGAGAGATTGCGATAAAATAGACTTTTTTGGAGTAGTAGTAGTAGTAGAATTATTGTTTAAGGCGACGCATCACACTCGCTCAACAGGTCGGATTTATGATGATTTCCGACCCCAGATTTTTTGTTAAAGTCTTACGTCATCAACTTGAAATTTATATAGTATAGAGAATAGACCTTTGCCAAGGGAGGTTTGTATCTAAAATATGAAAACTTTATCCCGGAGCATAATTAAACCATCGAGAAAACGGCAAGATATAGGGTATATTTTTATAAAAACTATTATTATTATTGATATATCTAAAACTAATGGAGATGTATCAATCCCTCCTCTATCGGAATGCTAAGTAACAGCCGTCACGGATATAAGATAGAATCTGTATTTGGTATATTTCTACAAGCTACCTGAATGGTTTTCGGCCATGATGTGCTCGGACGGTGATACAATTAGTTCAGTTTTCTTTCACATATCTTATATCAGCGCTGCCTGTACATATAAACGGAGACTGAGCTACAACTTACCAGCGGCTGTTGCCCTGTGCGAGAGTTATCCTGGAGTAGGAGACTCCTGACGCTAAAACGCCTATATCGGGTGCGAGTGACGCCATCTTGCGGATTTTCGACAGCACTTTTCCTTACCGAAGGGTATGATGCGTCCTCTTAAGGGTGCGTCGACTACTTCGGTCATTTTGCACCACTCTCGTCCATTGGTAATACCAGGTTTCAGTAATTGAAGCTAAATCGCTTTCTTACTAATGTGAGATAAAATTTGCATAACGTTGTATAATACGTATATGCGTATAAAAAATTTATAATTTATTAAAAACGTTGATTTCTTTTAAAAACGCAATTACTCGGGTGAGGCAATCGGGAGAGTCACCTAGGATGTGTCCTAATGTACCGTTGGCCTTGTGTTTATCTCGAGAACACCGGTATTTATCACACTCCGTCAGGATGTGTCGCACACTCAGAGGGCACTCATCACACCAATGCTGTGTCTTCTCTTCTGTGAAGAGGCATGAGTGGGTCAGGGCAGTGTGCCCTATCCTCAGGCGTGTGACTGCGACTTCTTCCCTCCGGGTATTCCCGACGGAAGAGGGCCACGCTGATACTACCGGTTTCACAAACTTTTTTGGAATGTGCATACTCAGACTCAGTACTGTCGCAGGGGCGGAGGTTACTTCATTTGTTTTTTTTGTCGCGATACCTTACTCACAACCAGCATTTCCTCTTCGATAAACCAGAATATATTTTTTTCCAGAATTTGTGTGAACGCAAGCAATTAAGGCACGGCTATTTCAATCGCTAATCCACTCTTATATGTGACCCGAGCGAAAAATCTAGAGAAAAGCGATGCCTTCTTTGAAAGTCTGGAAACTTCCAATAGTTCACGGGCCTGCACGTGTAGAAACGGTTGTTATTAAGAATGCACGCTGGAGGGGAGTTCAGAGAGATCAACCGACCTTGATGAAAGGAAATGGTTTCCGAGAAAAAAATGACCCCATAGAGAGGGAAAAAGAACATGTTAGAAACGACGCGACCTTCCCGCAACCGCCGAGGATTCACGTTGAATTTTAATATATCATCGAGATAGCTTTCGGGATAATAATATATGAAGTGTCCTACTGCTGTCACATATTCTTGCTGCGTCCGATCTCATCCTTTCCGGTATCTTTCCTGCGAAGGGATGAATTCCTCGAAAGCATTGCTTAACTCTTACGGTGCCTTTCTTTCTACTCCTAGTCCAAAGGATTAACCCATAAATGCACTAGAGAAAATTCAACATTTAAAAAAAAGTCTAATTATGCTCCCACTTCAAAGCTTGCGTCTCTATTTTCTGACTTTTCTGCCGTGTCATTGATCCTCCTCCTTTATACGTGTTCAACCATTTGTTTGTACATTTCCAACTTCTATCAACGGCATGTTAACTTAAAAATTATATTTTTTCAAAGAAAATCACGACAAACAAATCCAATGTATTACAAAATATAAAGATGATCTTAATAATGCTGATGATTTACAAACCCGCATCAGAGCATGAAAACTTTGTCGGATCATGCAGGACCATACCCAATATGAGGTACAAGATAGCTTTCTTTGCACCAAAAAAATTCAAATATTAGCCAACATCCGATTACTCAGTTACTTTTCTCTTCCTCAAAAAAAAAAGTTTAAAAAATGCAAATTAGGAGTAGAATATTAAAATTTTAATTGAATAATTTTTAAAGTCATAAGAGCCAGATCTATTGACTTCACGCTTTTTGACAAGGACAAGTATTGCATTCACTCCTTGATTACTCAAAAAAATAAGATGGAGAAGTGCCCAAATTTCGTTACCATGCCATTCCACGCTAGGACTTGCTTCTTAAATGAAGTTTTTCGAGATTTTAGAATACTTTTCGGACAGAAAATTCTACTTTTCTTCACGTAGCACTTATCTTTGCGTTGAAGACCAAAGCATTTCTAGCGCCACTTGCGAAAAAATGGCGTGGAAAGCTTGGATTTGCTTTTAAATATTTAAAATATTTCACTTAAAACATAAATTAGATCACTGTTAAAATGTATCAATCCCGTTCAAATACTTGCTGATGATTACAATCCAAACTAGCGAACATTCTACAAATACATTGATAACTCTTCAGGTTTTTATACAGGTTGAAACCTTATTTTTATTCCTAAAACACTCCACGCATTCTTCGTCTCATATTGCAGTCTGCATATATATTTCTTTGCTTGATGAAAACCGACTTGATATTCTGTTTCCAGGGAGATCATAATGCGAAAAAAATAATGTCGAGCTTCTCGGAAACAAAAGATGGGCGAGGGGCGGAAGGAACTGGTGGGACATATGGAATGAGATTGTGGGGGTGGGGGCTAAAAGTAGAGTGGGAGAAAACGTCGGAGAGGAAGGAGGCGTGCGTGCTGAATTGAAGACCCAAATGGGTAACATGCGATTTTTCCAGTTTCATTTCAACCCAAATCTGGACATAAACAAAAATCGTACCAGCCTCTTCAAAACAGCTGATAGAAGAACAAAGTTGGGAGCTACTATAGAGACTCGGAAGGTTACTCTTGAGGCTTAGATTACTTGAAAAACTGGTGTAATTCCAGCTGCAAGGTGACTTGGAGGGTATTAATTTATAATCGTATCAGATATCACTTGGTGGAGATGATGGGAGTGACTAAATGAGGAAAATACTGAGCCGAACTGTTTGGTACATTTAGGTGAATGATGAGGGAACTAAGTCATCCAACTGACGCCTGACAACCGAAATAAAAGCCATGTTGTTTAATCCTGGTCTCTCCTTACTTTCCTGTTAATACTTACTTACTCCTCGGCGCTACAGCCCTTGTAGGGCCTTGGCCTCTCCGACGATGTTAGCCCAGACATCACGATTCCCGGCATGCGTTCTCCATCTTTTAATTCCCATCTTTCTCAGATCAACCTCTACATCATCCAACCATCTTTTCCGGCGTCTCCCTCTCAATCTTCTACCACCAGGATGACCACGAAATATCTTTTTCACCATCCTATCCTCAGGCATTCTCTCGACATGTCCTAACCACCTTAATCTGTTGCTCTTAATTTCTGTCACTATGTTAGGGTGTTTGTGGAGTTCCTCGAGTTCTCTGTTTCTCCGTATTTTCCACTGTCCACCTTCCTTTGTAGCACCATAAATCTTTCTTAGTACTTTCCTTTCCCATCTTTTAAGTAGCTCCTCTTCTGCCGTGGTCATGGTCCACGTTTCTGAACCATATATGACCACAGATCTAATCACTGTTCGGTAAATCTTTGTTTTCAAGTTCCGACTGAGGTTGCGTGACTTGAGCACTTTCAATAATGCTCGATAAGCCCTATTGCCTGCTGCAATCCTGGATTTTATTTCTTCATGTATTTCATCATCTTTTGTCACCACTTTCCTGCTAATAGTATGGATAAATGTTCAAATTGGCGAAGGTATAGCGGGAATATCCACCATCTGTATGAAATTTAAGTCAATTAACTCTAGAGACACATATTGGCTGCTCAATGCTATGGATTCTACTCAATTTCACAGCAGTTTTCATGGGGTGTCCGGATGGTTATTGATTTCAGTAAATAAACAAAATATATAAGGGGAATCCACATGAAGGAAGTAAGTGGACGCTGATTTCTAGTAAGTTGTTCATGGGAAACAGAGTGAAATAGCCGGCAAGCTGTAGCTGTTGAAAAATGAGGATTAACGAAGACGGCGGACGGGCTGCAGCCTCTAGCATTGGCCAGCATTGCAAGTGCCCTCTCCATATACCTCAGTAGTTTGGTACAAATATGACCTCTACCCATAAACCTCACGTGTCTACGACGAAAACAAGAGCAATGCACAAATACGTCAAATAGCTTTTCAGTTTTCCTTCTTTCCACCTGAATTTACTTCACCCGCTGCTACTTTACTTCCTCCCGCACTCATGGTTGATGCCTAAACACTCCATGCTGTATACTCCCTTTCGGCCGCAAGTACACACGAATATGTAGACTCACTGTTACTTAACTGCGCAGATGATGCTGTTTGTAAGAGTTGGACCCGATTCGGAATTCTGTTTCGGATTTTCCCCAACTGATATCTCTGCTTTATGTGTTAATCTCCTCGAGGTATATGGGAAGGACACAACGTCATCACTGCACTGAAACCTGACCACCAAAATAACGACCATATTGTTTAACCCTGCTCTTCCCTTACTTTCCTGTGAATACCACGAAGGAATGAACGAATTAGCGAATGTAAAGCAAGAATATCAGCCATCTGTTTGAAATGTAGAGCAAGTAACTCTAAAAACATATAATGGCTGATTAGTGCTATGGATTCCACTCGGATTTACAATAGTTTTCTTATGAATGAGGGTTATTGTCAATTTTAATAAATAAACTACATATTTAAGGATAATCCATATTAAAGAAGTAAGTGTATGCTCATTCCCAGTAAGTTATCGAAGGAAAACGTCGTAAAATTACAAAAATCGTGCGTCAGCCAGTAAGCGCTCAAGGAAAATCGGGGTTGACGAATATGGCAGACGGGCCACGCCCACGATACAGCTTCTAGGGTTGGCCACAATTGCAAGCCCACTCTCCATTTATCTCCCAATGGTTAATCCCATCAGATCTAATGTCGTGGAATCGTCGCTTCGAGGTTTATCACGACTGAACTTTTTCCGAAACTCTTTTTTCGATATTACACGCTGTTTTTTTGTCTGCAGATGTGGTTATGCCATATAAAACAGATGATCCATCTCCATGCGCATCGGCAGATTTACGCGCTTCATTTGTAAGCCAGTTGCGATTTTGTGCCACATCAATTTTCTTGGGTTTCGCTGAAATTTCGTTGCGGGATTTCGGGGTTAAGCCTCTCAGATCGTCCGCTTACTCCCAGAAATACTACCAATCATGAGGGGCGGATACGCACGAGAGAAGAATTTTGGGCTCAAAATTAGTTGGAGTGAAGGAACAGAAAAGGCAATCAGAGAAATCAGTTACCAGAAGGTTTTCCTGTGGATGAACAGATAGCAATGGCGGTGACGTATCGGATAACCTCGTAGAACGTAAAAAAACCGATTATTTATATACTGATGGCTGTATCATTCAGAAAATTGAGGCTCTGTAGCGCGAAAACCGTCGTCAGACTGTCAGAGAACTTGATGGAAAGTTTAAAATCTTGATTTTGTCGTATCATCACATTTGGACGGGAAAAATGAACATGCTTCGGGTTGCAGCAAAAAATCTGTTCCTCGTTTGATGCCAGGCAAGCGGCCATCTTTGACAACAATAATGTCCTCGCCACTCATTCTGGTAAATTCGTGAGTTTTGTGCAAAATGCCAAATAGTGACTTTAAACAGAATTCGGCACGGGAAAGGAAGGTATTACACAGAGAAGCATTCCAGGACTGTACATCTACATAACACCCCGCGAGCCGCCGCATGGGCATGTGGCAGGGGGTGTTAGGTCACCAGCCGTGTAAAGATTTAAGTTTTTTGAAGATGAAATGGTGACATGAATTATATGAATGTATTTAGTGAGCTTAATTTTATTGTGATTGCTTATTGTTTGCGGGAAGAAAGAGTTCTTGTACCTGTCTGTTCGGCAGTGTATCTCTCTTATTTTATCGCGTCTGTCAGATCTAGAGATGCAGTTGGGAGTCATGATAATATTCTCTATGCCGCTCTGAAAAATATCAGTTCTGAATTTATCAAGCAACCTCAGCCTAGCGTGTAGCCTCAGAGTCTCTAGAGGCTCCCACTTTAATCCTTCTGAAAGTTATGAGACTGCGTGACGAAGTGGAAATTTCTCAAGCAACGGAAGCCAAGCGCGTAGCCTACGAGTCTCTAGGGGCTCCCACCTTAATCCCTCTAAAAATTGTAGGAACACTACATGTTCGCTCGTAGCAGTTTTTAACAAAGCGTGCAGCTTTTTTTTGTATTTTTATTGATTTTTTTGGTTAAATCTTTATGACCAGTGTCCCAAATGCTCCCGGCGTATTCGAGGTGTGGCCTAACCAGAGGGGGAAGTAGTATCTCTCTTTGACTTTTTCATTCGTGGACTTTCCTATAATACCCTTAACAAAACTTATGCCCGTATTCATAGTCTTATTCCTAGGGGTTACCTGGGTATCCCCTAGCCAGGTAACACCTAGGGGTCCCTTACGCTGAGCGATTCATAAACCTTACCTGGGTAACACCCAGTCAGGGGACGCCTGGGTAAGAGATTTGGCAACAATCCCACGCAAAAATACATATGAACGGTTTCGCCTAATGGTTCTCAATGTTTTCGATGCTCATTTCTCACCGTAACCAAGCACGCTATAAACAATAATACAGTATACTGTTACAAAATGTTGATGTAAAATGATTGAAGGAATATGAGAGAATGTTTACAATATTACTTGAATATTTATGTAATATGAATGGTGAGGAAAACGAGGATGGTTCAATAAGTACCCGTGTTTGTAAACAGAAGACGTTACTATGGAAAGATGTTGATATTATCGTGTACTGCCATTAGTACAGTAGTATCAATTCGTCCCACGCGTGGGCAGCAGTACTGCGTTAGGGGAGCTTTGGGTAAGCTTCATGCCTTACCTAGGAAATCGACGGCTTGGGGGAGGGTTAGGGGACAACCGTCCCTTGGGTAACGACTATGAATACTATTTCTGAGCCAAGGGGCTCCCCCACACCTTGGGGACACCCAGGTAACGACTATGAATACGGCCCTTAGTTTCTTCAATGCTTTGCCGCATATGTTTTGTATGTGTGTTCCCCACGATAAATCAGAAACGATTTTATTCCATTTTTTATTTAGTTTATTCAACAGCAAAAGAAAATTACAGGACAAATCTTACATACATACTAACAATAATTAATTCTTGTGCACACCAATTTCCACATTTCTTTAATACTATCTTCTAGATGAAAAAACATCAATTATTTTGCAAAAGTATTATAAAAATTGCATATTCTGTTTAATGTAGCATGCTCGTAATGCTCTGTATTGCATCATTTCCTTGCAAACAATCTGCTACTTCTGCATTTTAATGGGGTTACAAAAAAGTTATTTTAAAAAAGGTAGTTTTTCTATCAATAAGGTACTATTTCCATTATTCAAAATTTCATAGAGCATCCGTAAGTCTTTACAAAGACTTCTCCCTTCTAGGGTACTAAAACTAAACATCTCCAATGAGGTCATTGTAGGAACATGATTTTCAATTTTGGGGTAATACCCATATTCTCTCGTAAATAATGCCCTTACGAATCTCTTTTGTACTTTTTCAAGAAGAATTACATACTTTTTCTGAAACGGAGGCCAAATTACAGCTGTATATTCCAGTCTGCTGAGCACGAGTGACTTAAATAACAATATTATCGGTTTTGACATTGTAGATCACCTTGTTAAGGCTGGGACACAATCAACGTGTACGTGTGACGCGAGACGTAAACGGGACAACGGGAGACGGGGGACCCAAGTCAGCGGACACAATCGACGTTAACGCGGCCCGGAGTAACAGTTGACTAACGCAGGCGTAGCTAAGAGATCAGGTGTAAACAAGTGTGGAAGTAAATAAGTTGTCTTAAGCTGTGTCCCAATTCGCCATTTAGGCAGCTAAATCGGCAGATTTAGAGAGGACGCCATCTTGAAGTGTGTCCCAATTCGTTAGGCATCATGGGGGAGCGGATTTAGGTGCCTTTCTCAGGGGTGAAATTTAGGGTAGATGGAGTTTATCCTAAATCCGCCTCCATATTGAATTTCCCATCATGCAAAGCGCAGCATGCGTCGTACAAGGAAACTCGCACCGCTCGTACCCAAGGAAGTAGTTGAAAAGTGGCAAACATGGCAAGTATTTGTCTGTTGTGAAAGAATTCTCTAGAATTCCGCAAACCAACACCCGAATACAAAAGAAAAATTTTACTTAGTACACTTAAATAAAACGAATTTAAATCCCAGAACACCTACACAAACTTACATATCCCGAAAACTAAAAACTAACGAATCTCCAGACAACGAAATGGATGAAAAAATGTAATTTCACTTTCCAAATCTCACAACGCATACGAAGGTAGCCACAGGCGTCAAAAATGTCTTTATTTCAGGTTTCATTTGTTTCATTCAGTCCTTTATTAATTACTCGTATGTTTTTCATTCGTTTCCAACTCGGTAGACGGCAACACTAGCAAAGGATGTCCCAAATCAAACTCCCTTAGCAAAAGGCATCTAAATATTTAGCTAGCTAACCGCATCCTCCCTAATGCCTAACGAATTGGGACACGGCTTTAGCCAAGAGCAATCTTCAACAGTTGGATGAATCTGCCGATAGATGGCTCCCATTCCCGGATTCTCAGGACTATTCTGATTGGTTTTTCGTGTGCGGGACACGGGAAGAGATGGAAGTTGCCCATCTCTCGCGTACTCGTACTCCCCGTGCACGTTTATTGTGTCCGCTCGCTATAATTTCCCGTCAGCCAACTTTCCGCGTATTCACGTTAACGGCTCACGTTACACGTACGCGTTGATTGTGTCCCAGCCTTTAGAGTCTCCAGGTATGCATTGTGAGTCGATTCGAGTTTTTTGGCGCGTATAGGTGAGAGTGCCATGTCGAAACCGTTTCCGCTCGTAAGCGACGTACACGTTGATTGTGTCCCAGCCTTTACTCGTAGCCAAAACCCTTTAATGTCTTCATTGAAGCAGAAACCACCTCAGTAATGTGTTCTGAAAAACTTATATTTTTTTTAGTAAACAAAACTCCTAGGTCCCTGTGTGATGCCTCTTCCTCCAATTAAACTCCTCCCATGGTATATGGGTCTTTCATTCCGTGTGAAGGACAATGCGAAACACTTTTTTTACGTAAAAAAAATCTATTTCCGATTGACCACTCCACTATGTCATCGAGGTCCTTTTGCAACTGAGCGCAATAATTTGGTTCGTTTTTCTCCCGGCATGATTTTACATCATCTACGATGATGAAGTTGAGCGGAGGTGCATCACCTTCGATTCCAAGGAGGTGTGGACCAGGTCGGATTCGTGGACAGTACTCGTTGGTGAACATCGGGCGAGGATCGCATGAGAAGGTTGTTGTGTGTGACGGAGGTGGTTGGGGAAGAACGGGGGCCCGGAGGGTGGGGGGGTGCAGGGGGTCGAGGTAATTTGAAATGAAACGGTTATAAGGAGGAGGAGAACTATTTTTGATGTTATTATGGGGGCAGGAAGGGAGTTGCCCGCCTTTGTCTGAGTTTCTATTTTTTTTTTTTTTGAGAGGCTCGCAATTTGTCTTCATTTGGCTCGTTTCGTGTTTGACCTTCCTCCCCCCCT
The DNA here is from genome assembly GCA_963169105.1 of Ceriagrion tenellum. Taxonomy (NCBI): domain Eukaryota; kingdom Metazoa; phylum Arthropoda; class Insecta; order Odonata; family Coenagrionidae; genus Ceriagrion; species Ceriagrion tenellum. The sequence goes on along the minus strand of OY720636.1, from coordinate 128,041,022 downwards.
TTTGTATCTCCCAGCCACACGCGGCCTTTCCGTGCCCTCCATATGACTCTCTCCCCCGCGATGACTTCCACACGTTTTTTTTTATTTACGATCGTCGGTCGGTGCTGTGGGTAGCAGCGGCGGCCGAAAGAGATGCGACGGCTGATTAAAAAAAAAAAAAAAAACGCGCCAACATCTCGCGACCTTGAGAAATTTTTTTTATTTTTTGGCCTAGGGAAAACGGGGTTTTGCGTGTCCTTTTTTTCTTTTAGAAAACTAGAGGTTGAGTGCGTGTATCCATCCTTTCGGCTCCTCTTGTTTTCTGTTGACCTTAAGCGCCGGGAGGAATTAATCTGCTCATGTAAAAAAAATGTTTGCGAAAGTTAAAAAGAAGAGATGGAATCATACAAAAAAGCTAGCTCTAAGATTACTTAAACCATAATGTAATATGAGGACCCCAGAAGTCAAGGGGTCTAGGTAACAAAATCGTTGTTTTGAGAAAACTTAAGGGGGCTCACTACCTCAGCTAAAATCGCCTCTGCAGACCACTTTTATTTTAATTGTCACCCTATTATTTTGTTGTGTAGGAAGTTAAAGTTTTCACATTTTTGTTAGGAAAGAATGTATCTGAGCTTTCATTGAGATACATTGTTCACTTCACTAGACATATTAATGATAATTAGTGTTTTCAGTGACCTTTTTCAGTCATTTTTCAGACCTCTTCATTGCCCTTTTTATTCACTAAAAGAAACATATCACGTAGTAAGATCACATAATGGTCTTTGGTTTTTAATTTGGTGTCATCTACTTTATTATGCTTGTCACTATAAGGCCTCAGACTTTAAAATGCTAACGCATGTTTCGTGTTTTTTTCGCGATCTAGTCACGGCATATGGCCGACTGCCCCCACCTCCTCTGCCGTCACCCCCTCCTCTAACTACTCCCCCCCTCGACAAGAAGATTAGGACTTTCCCATTCCACTCAGGTCTCGGAGGGGAGAAGCCAGTCGAGGAGAATCTGAGAAGTAGTGAGCCCCCTTAAGTCAAAGTTGAAAATGTTTGGTACAACCCACTAAATAGTTAAGAGGCATTACCCTAGATGGCATCACCTGTCAAGAAAATCACTTGGATCCCTTTACCACCTAAAAGATTTATATTTTCACGTCCCATTCCTGTACATAACTTGTTTTTTTTAAATGTCACTTAGACCCCTTGACTTCTGGGGTCCACATATATTAGTTCATATTATGGAATTCCATATAGTTGAGCCCGAGAATTTAATTTTGTATAATTTTACCCACTATATAGCGCAGAATAGGCCATTAACCTATTGAATTTTACAGAAATGTCCAATGTAGTAATGAATACAGTAAAACGTCGACTTATGGTACCTCTTTATCTCGAAAACCTCTTGATACAGAAATAATAATAATAATAAACTTTATTCACGGGTAATTAAACCCAATTTCACTTGAAATACATATATTACATAAAAAAACAATGAATTGTATAAAGAATTGCACATACAATCAATTTACCTAAATCATGTAAAATTTATAGGTCAGTTTCACATACCAGATAGAGTATAAAGGATAATTTTTTAATCTGTTAAATATATGTTAACGTGGGATATAACTATAAGCTTCAGACATACGAATTTATTCATAAAAATACGAAAGTCAAGAATTTTTCATTTTACTTTCTTAAATACTTGTCACCATAAGTAATATATAAAAAAAAGATAATATATTCGCTTCAGACAAACAAATTCATTCATAAAAATACAACAGTCAAGATTTTTCATTTCAATCTCTTAAAAACTTGTCATCATAAATAATATAAAAAATATGATAATATATACGCTTCAGACAAAAAAATCCATTCATAAAAATACAATAGTCAAGATTTTTCATTTTAATTTCTTAAATACTTATCATAAATATTATAAAAAAATAATGACGGCAAAGTCCCGGCCATACACATTGTACTACTATAAGGAAAACCTCTCTACTTAATACCTCTTTCGTTCACAATCCTTCATATATAGAATGGGTAACCTGACCCCATGGTGAGCCATTACCTCGCCACTTCAAAATCTTCGATCTTTTTTCATGATGAAACTTGCAAACATTTCGAACCTTTCGAAGTGATAGTATTCCAGTTCCAAATGAAAAGAAGGTTCAGGAGACTTTAAGTACTTTGGGAGTGTTTTTCATCCTAAACAGCAAAAATATTAGTGATAATTTAAGCCTCCTTAGTAAGGTAGAGATGGCTGTTGGAGCAGAATATATTCCAAAAGTGAAGGAGAGAGACATTGCAACATATTTTGACAAAATGTTAACATAAGGGTTCAACAAATGAACTGAATATTTTCCATGCTCCCATATTTATTTTAATGACTGCTCCCATATTCCTTTTGACCTAGTTAATACGCATAATTCCATATCCTGATATGTCATATAATTTTGATACTTCGCAGTTTTGCATTGGTGATGATCATTTTGTAGAAATTCCCGTATTAAATATCACCAGCAAATAGCAGATCTTTAAAGCCACATAAGGTTTTCATACTAGTGTTCCTCTGCGTTATTGTTGTTTTTTGAGTACTTAGTAACTGCTTAGTTCATTTTTTATATGGCCAACAATGTTTACTCGTGCATTCAGATGACTTATTTTTTTTGTTGAAAAGTGTTGTGCTGTGCCATTGCTAGATGATGCCTCTTCTGTTTTGTCAAACTTATTTAAATGTCCGTTTAAAAATGACAGTCCGTCTAACCTTTTCAGTGTGACCCTCTCTGTATGGAAGTGCCAAAATTTTGCTCCCTTTAGTTTCGATTTTCAGAGGTTTTACTTTACAAAACAGTTATATTACATTAGATGCAATGCCAATGCATCTGAACATTGGGTTTTGGATGGTGTGGTGGCAAGAGTACTGGATGACCATATGGAAGGTCAGAGTTCAAATTCCTACAGAGGATGATATTTTTCAGATGATATTTTTTTCCCCCAATTGAGTGTCCTGTGGGAGGCACTTCAAGTACAGTACTCCGTCCGTCAGATGAGACGTAAGACCGTGGTCTCTTTGGCGCCTTTCGTTGATAGTAGGCTAATGCCGACGCCGGTTTTCTATCCACCCTTCCTCCCTTACCATACCCTCCCCCCCCCATGGCACAAATGACCTTAGTTGTCGGATGCCTCCCCAAATCCAATACATCTAAACACAGATTCAATCGGTGAATACTGCCTCACTAGCGAAATGACTGGCAAGATGTGAGAAAGTGGTTCTGAACTGTGGAAACCGTAAAGTCTTCGAATTTAGGGCATTAGGTCATCAAATTGACGTCTGAAAACCGAAACACCGACCATATTGTTTAACCTTGCTCTATCCTTACTTTTCTATGGATATCACGACGAAATGGACGAATTAGCCGATCTAAAGCACGAGTATCAAACATCTGTTTGAATTTTAAGGCAAATAACTCTTGAGACATATATTGACTACTTGTTGCTATGGATTCTACTCAATAATACAATATTTTTCATGGGAGATGTGCCTGATTATTAATTTAAATAGGAGAACAATGTATGAAAGAAGACTCCACATTGATGAAGTTAGTGAATGCTGATTTTTTTAAGTTAGATATCGATGGAAAACGTTGTAAAATTGAAAATAATTAGTACGTCGGTCCGTAAGCGATTTAGGGTTAACTGAGGGTTAACGAAGGATTTAGGCGTAACTGAGGGTTAACGAAGATGGCTGACAGACCACGCCCACTTTACAGATTCTAGCATTGGCCACCACAGCGAGCGATTACTCTCCACCTACCTAAATGTATTCAGTGATTCATTGATCTCATTTAAGTCTCGTGGCCAATCGTTTTTCTTTTTTTTTCAACGCGGTGTAGCGGTTCCGACTTGACGGCTTCCTGCATACTTTTCTCTGTAATTTTTTTCTCTGCCCTTCTACCACCGGAGGGATGCGAACTCGAGACAGTAAGGGATAAGGACGGGGAGCAGATCCGTGTAGGCGAGACAAGGGTCAGGGCACATGCGGGCTCCTTAATTTGACCCCTCTTAACCCCACTCCGACTCCGGGGTGACGTCACGTTTTCGCAATTCCTCCCAGCGTTGTTTTTTCTTCCATCATTTTTTTCTTTTTAGATGGGTCCAAAAATAGCGACAGACCCTTAATAATGCGTTTGAGTGGAATGAGTAGTCAGGGGAAGAGGGGGAGAGGGGAGGGGGGGAGGGGAAGAATCAAGGATTATTAACGTCGTGGGGTGATTAGCGAAGTGTCAGTTTCCCTCTTCTCTTGTTTTGAGTACCGTCTCTCAAATTGCAATTAAGACGGCGTCTGGTTCGGTTTTATCCTGTCGGATTAATTACGGCCGAATTTCGTTCAATTAATTGCGTCAGGAATTCCCTACGTGATCGAATGAATGCACGGTTGAAGGGGACTGTTTAAAATCATTGAAGAGATTGTCAGCTCTTCATATTTTCCCGAGCCATATCAGCACATCACCCTGCTAGTATATTGAACGGGCTCTAAGGAAGAGTATTAGCCTATCCATATTTAACCCTGCGTTTGTCCGGTGGGCGTTTGGTACGCCATTAGTACGGTGGGGTGTTTGGACACCCCAAGTGATAAAAATTGTGTAGAATTTTTACCCTTTCCAGTATTCCCATACAATTTCTTACACGTACTCCCCCACCTTAAATAAAGGTGGTTCTGCTTCTTAAATTGTATTTACATTCAAATAATTAAAGGAAGTCATTCATTTAAGAAAAGCACACTTTTTATTTTTTTTCCAAAACGGCAATGGTCTTTATTTATGATAGCAATGTAACAAATTTTCAAGCTATCCGGGACTGGCCACGGATTTCCACTTTAACGGAGTCAACCGCAATGCACACATGTGCGAATTGCACCCGAATGTCGCACATGTGTGCATTGCGGGTGACTCCGTACAAGTGGAACTCCTTGGCTAGTCCCGGATAGCTTGAAAATTTGTCAAATAAGAGTGATCGCCTCTCTGTGTTCAAAGTTCGATCTTTCCTCGTGGGCAGTGGCGCTAAGCGCGCAGAAAAACGACTGATTGTTACGTTGTATGCCCGGCAGTCGAGAACATCTAGTCCCGTAAAGGTCACAAAAATCCACAGGGTAAGAGGAGGCCTAGGTAGCTTAAGGCCTCCTGTCCCTCGTTGATAACATATCGGTACCAGGTGCACCAAACACGGTGCGACCCTTCCTCACCTTCCTCTTCCGCCAGGCACTTATAGAAGACGGTGCAGATGCAGAAGGAGGAACGTCATCGCCAGTGTAGGGGGAGGGATCTGGTGGCATTTATTCCCCCCCACCCCCCTTGGACGCCGGACTACTAATAACGGACTTAAGTTATAAATGAAACAAAATGACTATTATTGATAAAAATATGTATTTTGCATAACAAACTGAAATAAATATATATTGAACTAACTTGAAGCACTCGGCCGGAAATCGAGAGATCCGGGTTCGAATCCCGGTCAAGGTGGATGATTGTTTCTCTGTGGAAATTCGCAATAGCAATGTAGTTTGTATTTATATATTATTGTTTATTCTGATGATTGAAGACCTCCATATTGACTTGATTGGTATGTACGAGGATATATGAACTTGGAATAATATTTTGTTTCTTCTGAAGATCCATTTTGCTGCTCATACTTTCTCTAATTCCTTAGCCTATTCTGCTGGCTTTCACAAGGAACAACCCATGATCTACGCAAATATGTAAAATCGGTTTGAATTCCACTTACCAAGCAATGGGTATCCAATGTATCTTTCTGTTTGAGGCTTTCGCAGCGCTGGATTGCAGTTCTCTCCATTGTTTTCGGGTTAGCTGCGTCAAGTTTTATTCAGACGACGTTTCTTGGCCTATGCTGGCCACATCTTCAGATCAGGTCTGAGTTAACCTGATCCTCAGACCTGATCTGAAGATGTGGCCAGCATAGGCCACGAAACGTCGTCTGAATAAAACTTGACGCAGCTAACCCGAAAACAATGGAGAGAACTGCAATCCAATGTATCGTTTGATGAAGTCAGCATGACAGCACAGCTAGACCCGTCCCGTACGACTGCCGGAGAAAAACTACCAAAAATCTGTCTCTAGTTGAATATTTCACCTTTTCTCTCAGTATTTTCCCGTTTTGATACATTGCACTGGAAATATTTTATGCTTCAATTATCGTCAGAGACTGCCCAATTTCAGTAATCAATTCGTTTCGCAAAATATTGTCTCTGAGCTACGATGTAATTCAGGTAGCTCTTCGTACGCTGAAATGCAACCAACACGTCAAAAGTAGATAACAGATGGCGTGATGAGCAGTATCCAAAGTTCAGTATTTTCAGAGCACAAATACAAAATCTTCGATACATATGTCACGGTTTAAGCCGTGACTATGTACACATAAAACACCAATATGAGAAACACTCCAAAAAGATGAGTGAATACCAAAAAGAGCAATTTTGTATATCCATATGGATATACAAAATATGGATATGCTGGTGCGGTGGGGTGTTTAAACACCCCAACAGGGGAACCATTTCTCTTGGAAAACAAATCATGAAAACAGATTAAATAATGATTAAAACGTAAACTATTAATATACTTAGGAAGGTACTCAAATTATGAGGTTTATCAGTGATAACAAAGCTAAATTATGAGCAAAAATAAAATGTTGGGATGTCTAAACACCCCACCGGACTATCGCAGGGTTAAGGCAGTTTGAGCGAGATGGTTCCCTTCTTTTAATGGAGGCCATATTTTAATTATATCTACGTTTAAATTTCCGCAGCTATATGAAGCATGAATAAAATATTGAATAATTAATCGCGTAATAATATACTTTAATATGACTGAAATTATAAGAAATGGAATAATAATATCAACATATATCTTAAATTCGACTCATTTTTTTCGCGCGGCACGTTTGAAAGTTCATAACAACGGAACGTTTCTTGTTATCCTGAAAAAAATACTGCGGTGTCAATTTTTTATTTTCAAAATTAGTTTATGAAACACATAAATTACACACTGTCAGTGTTTGATAAGATCTAGTGGTTAGAAATTCCTCATGCAGTGTTTTCAGAATAGCTTTCTACGTGTGCATCTACATTATACCCTGCGAGCCTCCGCATGGGTGTGAGGTAGGGAGTGTCAGGACAACAACCGTGTAAAGATTTAAGGTTTTGGGAGGTGAAATGCTGACATTATTGTGGGAGTGTATTTAGAGGAGGTCAGTTTTTATTGTGGTTACTTATTGTGCCCGGAAGGAACGAGTTTTTGTACCTATCTGTTCGGCGGTGTACCTCTCTTATTTTATCGCCTCTGTCAGAACTAGAGATGTAGTGAGGCGTCATGATAACATCATCTGTATCGCTGTGAAACACGCCAGTTCTGAGTTTCTCAAAAAAGCCAATCCTAGCCTGCTGCCTCCTTGTCTCTAGGGCCTTTCACCTTACTCCCCCTTCATTTTTTACGTTTTACTTTAATTCACCCTTGAAAGAGGAGATTTCTGCATGGGCTCCCATGGAGATCGCTCATATTATGGCAGAAAAATGTCAGTTAAAAGGAGAAGTCTTATCCTGGCTTTCAATGAAAACTGTTTATAGGGAGATAAAAGTCTTGGAAAGTTGAATAAAAAGGCTTAGGCATTACCTCCAATTTTGTTTACGACGCTATTGGCGAATTATTGCCGTAATTGAAGTCAAAATTAGGTGGTTACATGCAAATAGCGCTGCATTCGTCTTCGATGTCTGGAAAAATATGATCATTGGAAATGTATTCGTGAAGAATATGTCCACGAATGGCTGTGGGATACTAACAGAGCGATGTACGAACGCAATCATTGCCAAATGTAAGATTGCTCTGGCTTGACTGTTCGAATCAAGACAAATACTAAATTTCACATATTTATTTAACCCTTTGAGTGCGGCATGACGTGATATCACGTCATGGTTGTCTTTACACTGGTGCTGAGGACGTTATATCACGTCATCGGCTTCAGCGTAAAGACAACCATGACGTGACATCACGTCATGCCCCGATCAAAGGGGTTAATCAGTTTGAAAATTCCTGCTTTTAGCGAGGAAATTGGTAACGTATTAGAATCCAAAATTAAGGTACAAAATATGCAGTTTATCCCATGAATATATTTTTAATGACCGCATTAATCCAACTGATGGAGACGACCGCAGCGACATTTGCATCGAGCTACCGTATGTTGTCGTCAACCACATCAGCAATTCGCCAATAACTTATAAAAAGAGTCGGTAACATGCCCATATTTAATTTTTTTCAAGTTTATCTGAAAATTTTGCTCCTTATTGACAGTTTTCTTGTTCAATTTGACGTTTTTCTGCTGTAGTATGAGCTATCTACCTAAGAGCCTATATTAAACTCTACAATTTCAAGGCTGAATGACTGATAAAACCATCCCGGAAACCCTATTTAATTTCCATCCAAGTTTACAAAACGCTACGAAAAGACGCTATATTTGAGATTTTAAAAAAAATCTGGAATTAGACTTTCTGAGTCCCTGGCCACCTTAGGCAATTTTCATAAATCACCACATTCGTTATTAACTTCCGGCTTTTAATTATTTGGGAAAAACCGGAAGTGATATATAATCATTACGATTCCCTTTTAACACTAGAACGCCCTCGGTGGGTCATTTTGACCCAAACATGAGTTTAAATTCATTTCTTTATTCCATTTTGAATGAGAGCAGGATTTCCTTCCGTGACATTTATTCATTTCAACATTCTTTTATGTCCACAAACTTTCACCTCCCTGGAATAATCCATTAATTATTTTTTTTTATTTTAGAATTTACCTTGAACGCCCATACGGGTCGTTTTGATCCAGACATATGTTTGCACTGCAGTGCACTTTGCTTTTTAATAGCTACCAAACTTTGAAAAGTTATAGATAAGTGTAGAATAATGCGAAAGGTCTTCGTAATTTGTTGAACTATGCCATTTCACGAAAGGAAAATAAGAAAATATTGAAAAAATTATTAACTGATACTAATGCCGTAAGTAGATATATCAATAAATCATCAATTTTGTCAAAATTATTAGTGTTCTAATGTAAAAATATCAATTTATGGAAATAAAAAGAGTTGTAGATTGTAGAAAAACTGTTAAAATGGTAACTTTATCGTGCAAATTGAGGAATTACTTCATTAATTACGATGGGTCAAAATGACCCGCTCAGGGTGCTGAATGATGCTGAAAAGTACGGGCGTCCTAGTGTTAAATAGCGATATGGGATATCGCCACACATACTACTTGCGCAGGAGTGAACTTTCATGTGTGTAAAGCCGCCTTTAATCCGGTGAGCGAAGTTTTAAAGGGAAGGGATCCGACCAATGGGTTTACGATAGCGAATGTATCGATCGGATAGGTCAGGGATGAATGTTTTTGCACTACCTGTTCCCATCCCACTCTCCTCATTCCATTATTCACCATCGGAACATCTCCGGCGCGATAAATCCACGCGTCGGATCGGGGTAATTTCTCACGCCCGGTGCCTCAGCCTTCTTACATCAGCGGTGGAGCAGGGTGCGCCTGAGTCCTGGATCAAGAAACACACTGAAGCTCGGGAAAAATTTAACTGTTTCTCCGACGAATAGGGCGCGAAATCAACTAAAACGCGTGGTGCCCTCTCGTATGCTTGAATAATGTATCTACTAGATGCGTTTGTTACCCTTTCTTATAATTATGAATCTTCATTCATTTTAGGCATACCCGACATATTACCTTGATTTTAACATTTTTTTAATAAAATGAGACCTCTTCTATTGAATGGTTTAAAAATATTACCAGGTCGTTGGTCATTTAACGAAGATTTATTGGATTAAATACGATAAATTTTTACGCTTGAAAAACAATGCTGTAATGGCTGTGCGATACCACCTCTTTACATAACTTTTTTATCCCAATTTTCGTCCTCGTTAATATTTTCAAAAACCTGTATAACATACACTACATATTAAGATACTTAATAAACATTTTTTTTCAGATTAGGTTACCGATTATATTACACGTGTATTCAGGTTTAAATGACAGACTTCCGGATTTATTCGGAGCATGCTGTGACGAATGTTGCAACGTTGCTAAGGGAAACTTTTTCTGTTTACCTTGTTCGCCAAACTTCTCCACTCTTAAGGTAGTCCGAGCGAGATAGTTCCGTAGTCATAATAGATACCATATTCGAATTATGCGATTTACTTTCACCAGCTGTAGTATACATGAATTGAATATTGCATTATTAATGATACAATAATATAGTTTTATGTGACAGAAATGGTAAGTAATTAAATGAAAATATTTTAATACGTCTTTAACTTGACTCATTTTTTTCGCGCGGTACGTTGGAAACTCCTTCAATACGGAAGTTTCTTCTTTGATACCGAAGAATTTACTGCGGTGATATTATGATTGCTTCTCAAAAATTAGCTAAGATGACATACAAACTGAACGTTGATAGCTTTTAAACGATATCTAAGAGTTAGAAATTCCTCATTTTGTAAATGATGTCTCTCTGGAGTGCATACACGTACCATTTTCCATGTAAAAGGGCTGGTATATTTTGGAAAATATCTTGGAAAGTAATTGGATATGGGGTTGAATTTTTGGTGTCATTAGAAGGGTGATATATTTTTCTTTAATATGAGACCACATTCATTGATTTCTAGGTAAAAATGATATTTCGCTCAAACTACCTTAAATTTCCCTCCTGAAGAATGACGAAGCGCAGCGTAATGAAGCTTTTCAAGTATATCAATGGGTGAATTTCCTGTTTATTATAATTTTAATTCGATTTTCTCAACTCATACTTCATTTGAATGAATGTTTTTGAATACCATTTTCATTGTTTAGCTCACAAACGATGCTAGAAGTTTCGCGCCGAAATACTTCGCTTCTAAACACACCGTCGCCATGTTTTCACGACATGGCTCGGATGATATTCCCCTTCGTGTGGGTGTTTTATGCATCAGGAAGCACTAAGACGCTCTCCCTGGACGGTTTCAGTTTTGCTCACCAGCCAGAGAGTCATTAATGGCGAATTGTTCATTTGTGTGATACTGCGTCAGTGAATAAGGTTTTCCTTTATTTCCCGAAGAACGAATTGTGAATGAAAGCTTATACAAGAAATTCCCAAACATTGTATGTAACAAATGATGTGGTACGAAGTCACTCGCACGGGTGCATATACACCAGGGTTGAAATTCGCTATAAAAAATCATTTGACCTGACCGGGATTCGAACCCGGATCTCCCAATTGCCGGTCAGGTGTGTTAGCCAGTTACACTACCAAGCCATCTTCCTTCAAGGCGAATTTCGAGGGGGGGGTATTCTGGCTAACACACCTGACCGGCAATTGGGAGATCCGGGTTCGAATCCCGGTCAAGTCAAATGATTTTTTCATAACGAATTTCAACCCTGGTGTTCTTAGACAAGAATCAGACCGCCAAGATAACGTCGAGAAAAAAACTCAGCGCCAAAAACTGTTTGTACTATCTTTTTTCGGATTATTTCAAGGTTCGTGCCCCCGAGAAAGGAAATCAAATGAATGAAACACGTTCTTTACTTACTTGTTGGTAATCCTTAATGTAAATTGATTGATGAGAAGCTTGGAGGAGGAGTTCCACAAATTAATGGAAAGCATTAAAATCCGGGTCGTGTGATTTTATTAATTTGTGATATAGTAAAAGATACTTTATTTATTATTTTTTGTGGTATGGTAAAGCATTTGATAATTAAATTTTACGATGCCTTAAGACGAAGAAAAAGCGTTAAAACCCATGTCGTTGGTTTTTATTTATTGATACGATTGCAAAATTAACTTACAAATATTTTAAATACAGGATCAAAGTATGAATATAGACTCCTAATGGCTAATTTAAAGCCAACTTAATCGCTCGCCTTGCAAGTGAAATCGGAGTAATTTTCTCACAGGTTGTATTTCATTGGATTTTTGGGGAGGCGACCGACAGCTAAGGTCATTTGCGCCATAAGGGATTGGTGAGGGAGAAAGGGTGGATAGAAACCCGGCGTCGGCATTAGCCTGCTCTTAACGAAAGGCGCCAAGGGGACTACGGTTTTACGACTCTTCTGACAGACGGAGTACTGCACGCGCCCTCCACTAGACACTCGAGTAGGGATCGGGTTTCCTCTGAAAAACATTCGCCCCTGCAGGGATTTGAACTCAGGCCGTCCGTGAGGTTAGCCAGTACTCTAGCCACCACACTAACCCGTTCCCCTTTCTCACTGGTATTTGAAATAAAAGTGAACGAGTAAATCTATTTCTAAATTGTAATAAGCATGTATTAACTATGCTTTTTCCTTACCTAATACCCCGAGGCTATGACAAGGCCCCCCCATGGTCCCTGAATGGGCCCTCACCAGCCCTGGCCCAAGGGTGCGGTGGGCGCGCTCCTTGGCGCCAGCGGGGATCGGGTTGGTGTGGTGGCTAGAGTACTCGCCTACCACACGGGCGGCCAGGGTTCAAATCCCTGCAGAGGCGGATGTTTTTCAGAGGAAACCCGATCCCTACTTGAGTGTCTTGTGGAGGGTACTTCAAGTAAAGTACTCCGTCTGTCGGATGAGACGTTAAACCGTGGTCCCCTTGGTGCCTTTCGTTATGAGCCGGCTAATGCCGACGCCGGGTTTCTATCCACCCTTCCTCCCTTACCTATCCCCTATGGCGCAAATGACCTTAGCCGTCGGTCGCCTCCCCAAATATCAAATCCAACCCTTGGCGCCATCGACGCTACGCCACTCCTTCCTGCCCACTCCTCGCGTTTATATTTCTGCACCGCTGTCTGTTTTTCGACCGTTTTCTTGGAGTCGTTGCGTGTTGCGCGCGTCTTTTCCCGCGGGGCGCATCCCTACGCTGCCTTCCTTCCTTCCGGGTGCACTCAGGCGAAATTGGAGCTCGGATGAAAGAGAACACGCCTCTCAGTTGTTCAACTCGGCCTGAAAACGGGGAAGGGGATCTTTTTTTTGTACGTTTTAAGGTGGTGGGAGTGGTAATCGTGAGTCATTGAGTGCAAGTTTTTTAAAACTTTTGAAAAAATTTGAAAAAAAATTCATCTTCCGCTCTTTACCTGAGGTAGTTTGAGCTAAAATATCGTTTTACCTAGAAATCAATGAATTTGGTCTCATTTTAAAGAAAAATGTCTCACCCTTCCATTGACATAAAAAATTTAACCCCTTACCTAATTACTTTCCGAGATTTTTGACAAATATTACCAGCCATTTTATATGGGCAGTGGTACGTGTATGCACTCCAGAGAGACCTTATATTAAAAATGAGGCATTTCCTACACTTAGATCTCGTCAAAAAATCAACAGTGTGTAGCTTGCGTGTTTTATCAACTATTTTGAAAATTAATCATATTGTCACCGCAGTAAATTCTTCGGGATCGCAATAAACCTTCCGTTTTGATGGTGTTTTAAACGTACCGCGTGAAAAAAATGAGCCAAGTTAAAGACTTATATAGATATTTTAATTTGATTACTTACAATTTCTGTCATGTAAAACTATATTATTGCACCAATAATAATGCAATATTTAATTCGTGTGTCTCACAGCTGGTGAAAAAATTGGTATATATTGAATATGGTCTTTGTTATGAATAGGGAACTATCTCGCTCACAATACCTCGCACTACCATAAGCTCATCTATTTATGAGTTTGAAATCGCCATGGATATAGTAATAAGAGTTATGCAATAGTCAATTTTAAAGTTTTTGCCTTAATTTAGGCATTGTTACGACTCGGGTTTAAGGCACAGATTTCGAAATACATGCGAAAGTCATATGCAAATACGTGGATTTTATTCTGAGTAAACTCTTGATATCTGCTGGCCATTATTTTAATCATATAAAGCTTATTTTGAAATCGTAAAAGATCTTTGCATATGTAATCGAATTATTTCGAGATATACACACGTCAAGCTTCATAAGTTATATGTGGAGAATGGATGCTACTCCAAGTTGGATGGAAATAAACGCTTTTGAAGATGGCGTCAATGTCCTCCCATAGTTTCTAACGACGTGAGAACCTACAGCAAAACCTAGCGAGGGAAACTGAGTGGCACATATCCTTAGAGAAACCTTTTGGCGTAGGATATGCACTTAAGGATTATTCAATCGTAGGAAGACAAAAATGTTATTCGATTCATATTCAGAATATTATCTTGGAGACTTCTGGAAAACCATACTCTCTGCATGATGTATGCATTAAAATGTTTACCTACCTCGCTGTTTTTCTCAGGAATTGCGTTTGAAGGTAAGTGACGTTATTCGCGAGAGTAGGAGAAAGACGGGAAAAATTATATTTTTCTTTAATATACAAATGATATCCTTGAGGAAAACTTTTCCAATGAAGAGAGCGCTCTCGAAAAATCGATTAAAAATAAAATCAGATGACCTTCACTCCTTTTTTGTTTTTGTTTTGCTATTAGCAATTTATTGCGATGATTTAACTCAAAAAGGTTTTTGTCTTTGATTTTCGTTCGTAATAGCGAATGCATGTCGTCAGCGGATAAGAGATGTTTTAAACCAGATGTGCGTCAAGCTGGAATTTCAATAGTTTGAGTGAGATAGTTCCCTAGTAATAACGGACACCATATTCGAATTGTACGTTTGAATTTTAGTGGATTGATTCAGCATAAATCAAATATTGCTTAGTTAATGCTGCAATAATATACTTTTATATGACTGAAATCCCAAGTAATTACCTATATAAAAATAACTACATAAGACTTTATTTTGACTCGTTTTTTCTAGAAGTACTCATGAATCTCCTAGGCAACGGAGGTGTTTTTCACGATTCTGAAAAACAATTGATGTAACTGTATCATTTATTTACACAGATAGTCGAGAAAACTTACAAAGTGCGTGCTGTTAATTTTTTTACGTGATCTAGATGTTATAAATTTCTATTTTTTTAATGAGATCCCCATGGAGTGCTTACACTTAACATTTCCCATGTGAAATAGCTGGAATTTTTTGGGCAGAGTAGTTCAGCGCGGGTCTCATATTTTGGTATCTTTGGAAGGGTGAGATATTTTCCTTTAAAAAAATGATACCAACTGTATTGATTTTTAGGCGAGATGATGTTTCGCTCAAACTTTCAAAATTGCTAGAGAGCCAATGGCACGGGATTTCTGTTAGTGTGTGATGGAAGGACAGGCGAAGGGACGTGTAGTCTTTGAGTTGTTCGGTGCGGAAACCTGGTCGCTAAGGACAGCAGGCTAAGGGAAGATCGTTGACCCTTAGAGATGTGGGTGTGTGGTGAGAGACGGAAAAGGTTACGATGAGCGACGGAGATGGAAACAAATGAAGGAATTGTGTGGGGGAGAAGGTCGGAGGAAATTAGGAAGAGGTGGAGCAGATTGATTGAGGAGGTAACGAGGGGAGATGGGATGCTGATTGCCTTGATGGGACGGGGAGGGGGTAAGGATGTTGAGTTTGCGGGCAAAAGGGGAAGGAAGGGAACGGGCTTTTTGACCGAGATGAAGAAAGTTGGGAAAGACCGTTCGATGAAGACAGGAATTGTGTAATGAGATAAATATCTGAGTTGGCGAAGAAGGAGGTTGGAGAAGACTTTTGCTCGAGAGAAACCTGCATTATTCGGTTGAATACTTCCATTTTTACTCACGACTTACGTCGATTAACTGGTAATTTAACGCATCATGAGTGAAGGAAAACTGCCACGCCCTACTCAGACCTAGGGCTTTCAATCTGAGAGTTCAAGTACCCTTGGGAATACGCGTTTTGTGATCTAGTGGTCCGCGATAAAGGTGGAACATTTGCAGATTAATTATAAATTCAAAGTATACATACACTATATGCGCCGTGGTCAGCAGGAACGTTGTTTGTGAAAAATATTCTTGTTGTGAAAATTAGGCCTTTTAAAAATGAAATAAAAAGTTTAACCCTTAGAGCTGCTTTCTTAGCTAGACTCTAGCTAGCTAGACAGCGTAAAATACAAAGAATTGCTGTTGCGCACCTTACCAAAATACAACAAAGAAACTGACGCATACCATTTTTTGCTCTCCAAGGTTCTTATTTTTAAATCGAAAGTATATCTTCTTTTCAATGTGAACAACGTAGGAAAACCGTTAATGAGTACCCATTGGCCGAAAAACATTGAAAACCATTGCCAGCAAGACTGCAAAACAACCACACTAGACTGAGGAGCATAACGTTTTCAATATATTATGATTTTATTCAATAGTTGCAGCCATTATCTTCGTAAAACTTTTCGATAATGCTCAATAATTGACAAAACTTTTTAAGTTTTACGTAGAATTCGTACCTAAAACTTGCAAAGTTTTAACTAAAATGGAAACTTGAAGCTTTCACGTGGTGGAAGGACGTCATAATTAACAAGATAAAAATGTGTGACTTCCACTATTTATTGACTACTAGCGACCGGTTTTGGCTGTCACGCCATCATCAGGTAAAAAAACTCTAAGAAAAAGAGAGTTATGTACCTGATGATGGCCTGACAGCCGAAACCGGTCGCTAGTAGTCAAGAAACTGTGGAAGTCACAAATTTTCATCTCGTTTTTCACAAAGTTTTATTGATTCCTGAACATATTATGAGTATATCCCACCAACTAGGTCAGAATATTTTAATGGTTTGTTAGTGACCGCAGAAAAAGATCCTAAGATATCAAATCAATCGGCAACGAGGTATTATCGTTCATATTTAGACCGCCCTGAAGTGATGTAGAATACTTTTATATTTTTGGTTGATAATTATTTTTTTGCACTGTTTACTGTACAAGAATAATGACTTATTGCTCTTATGTAACGCTTTATGAATTACTATTTGGCGTTTTGTTTATTTATCGTCTTTGTTTTGCTATGGGCAGGACACAAATCAAAATTACCGTTGACTCGGATATCTAGAGCTTGTTTAAAGGTTACTGGAGTAAAGAGAATCATTAATTACTTAAAGTGCTCTTGGTGAGTTTTGAAAAGTACGCGTTTTTTTTGGGCTTTCCGTGTGAAAAAAAGTTCATCCTAAAGCCCTTTCCGCGTTAGAACATTTTAGCCTGAAGCAAAAAAATTACGTCGCTTCCTGCTTAAAAGGCTTCATTTTGTATCTCACTTCGGGTTGGAAGCACAAAGTAAAACTCTTCGAGAGATCAGTAATAGGATCATAGCTAAAGACGCGTTCCACGTTTGGCAAAGTAAGGTAAACACTGCGTTAACATTTTTTATAGTTGTTTACTGGGATTCTAGCTGTTGCGGACTTATCTCTCCCCATGTAAGCTTTTTTCATTCTATTTCTCGAAAAAACTCGCTGTAAATATTTCGACGTTCGGTCGGATTAAATGGGCATGCTTTGTACGGAATTGCAGGGCGCAGAAACTTTTACAATTCGGTGACTCTCCTTTGGGACTGTGAAGCAGCATTGCATCGCTGTTCTGCGCATTTTTGGCAGCTTGTTTGACGTCGTTTCTGTCACGTTTTTTATGAGCTCGAATGTATGATTTCTCTAGTATCTATAACTGATATGTGAAAAATTCTATTTTTGGGCAATTTTAAGTCGTTGGGTAACATTTGGCACTGGCGTATGTAGAATTTAACTGGTGTATGGGCCCAAAATGCTCGCAGCGTATTCGAGGCGTGGCCTAACCAGAGCGAATTATAGCATCTCTCTTTGACTTTTTCATCCAAGGATCTTCCTATTATACGCTTAACAAAACCTAGTTTCTTTAATGCTGTGCCGCTTAATGTCTGTATGTGTGTTCCCTACGATATAGCAGAAGTTAAGCTAATTCCAAGATATTTACTGTATTTGAATATTTTATGTTTACTCCACCCATAGTATAGGTATGGCATTTTTGTGATGATTTTCGCAGGAACTGGACAGTGGTGCATTTGCTGATATTTAATTCTAACCCCCCACTTCTGGCACAACGAATAAACATTGTTAAGGTCCGATGACAGGGCTTCCAAAGTCCGCGTCCGAGTTATACGTATAGATGATTTACGTAGAATTCGTACGTAAAACTTACAAAGTCTTAAATAAAATGGAAACTTGAAGCTTTCACGTGGTGGAAGGACGTCATAATTAACGAGATAAAAATTTGTGACTTCCACAATTTATTAAATACTAGCGACCGGTTTTGGCTGTCACGCCATCATCATGTAAAAAACTCTAAGAAAAAGCGAGTTTTGTACCTGATGATGGCCTGACAGTCGAAACCGGACGCTAGTATTCAATAAACTGTGGAAGTCACAAAATTTTGATCTCTCGTAAGACTCAATTGCTAGGAGCTTAAACGTCATCATCATTATTTAACAATTGTATGAACGTGGAAAATGTTTTGTTTCTTGAAATTTAAAAAATCCGAAACATGGCTCTTTAATATTATTCGAATCTGTTTTGAGATTTAATGTAGGCAATTCTCTCGTCACACCTTGCATAACTCCAAGTAACTCATGTCAATAACATTCGTTCCATTTGTTACACTCCTGTGTATCTTCGTATTGGTAAATTTTATGCCGTAATCTTTACAGGAAAACCATGCCTCGTAAGAGGAACTTCAAATAAGGACGGTGTTTGTTTGGAAAATATTTTTTAACCCGATGTAAGCCTCCGTGACCGATGAGTCTAGAAGTGATTCTGTCTATCGTATCTAATGACTGTTCCTTTTTTCTGGATTCATTCCGCGATGTATGTTTCTTTAAACAACAATATTTCGCTGGTCCTCCTGCCAGCTGCTTCATCAAGGTTAACTGAACTGCTTCATTTGTCTCGCTCGTCTTTATATATATATATATATATATATATATATATATATATATATATATATATATATATATATATATATATATATATATATATATATATATATATATATGAGTCTGGACTCCCATTGTTGCCGGGATTTAAATTTGAAAAAATCCGTTTTAGACTGCTACTCAACTTGTAACCGTCATCTGATGAAGCTGGCAGGAGGACCAGCGAAATATTGTTGTTTAAAAAAACATACATCGCGGAATGAATCCCGAAAAAAGGAACAGTCAACACTGCATCCGCGGAAGCCTACGAGCTAATTTTATCGTATCTAATCTTGATTTCGACGATGAGATAAAACGTGTTCGCTTCTCCTCCCTATTGCCTACATCTAGCAGATACGATGAGAACCACCTATGGGATGCGTGTCTGAGGGTTAAATCCTTACCATTCGTGCACTGATCGTCAAACACGATATAACCCTATTTTTAGCCATTAGTTATGTCATAGTAGAGTTTTTTGTAAGTATGTAGATTTAACATGCAATGCAGCTGCTGGCTCTCTTTCTACAAATGCGAGAATGACACTGCACTCGCATAGCTCTGTCCTCACTACTATGGTTACGTAAAAATGCGAAATATTATCCACGGATTATCCTTGACAGCGCACCTTCTCTGGATAATGGTCCTGTCTACACAGCATCCAAATATCCCAATTTATGTAAATTTTTTACGCTCACTCCACTTGGAGTCAGAAGGAGGGTTTCAGATGCAATCTTCCTGCGTAAAATTATGATGGGTGATGTTTATTCCAGCCATCTACTTGGCTTAATCAACCTGAATGCGCCTCCAAGGAGGACTAAGCACACTCCACTCTTCAGATGCCACTTTAGTCGGGTGGATGTCTGTAAATATGAACCGCTAACTAGGATGATGCGCTCGGCTAATGAATTTTTGGATAATTATAAAGGAGCTGATTTTATTTCTGACCCTTTGGTGTCCGTAAAAAAAGAAAATGTTCGTATTTTTTAATAGAACCTAAACAGTTTTGTTTTTCTTTTTTCCTGATTGATTGATGTACGCATTTATTTATTTTATTCTATTTTTATTATAGCACATGTAATTGGGGTTACCTGTATGTGTTAAATAAATTATTATTATTATTCATAATGATTCAAAAATTCCAGACGCTCAACACATAAATAATTAAAAAGGCATCTGATAGAAGAATGATATGATAATAACTACAGAATGTTGAAGCATTAAAAAAAAAATAGGATTCAAAGCATTCTCGGCAAAGGCAAGCCAAATTCTTCTCGGGAATTTCACTGGGCTAAATGGGGTATCGTTATGGGTATAGGGCCGACGTATTGAGCCGTACGTGATAACGGTTTCTGAAATTATTTCCACCTTCATAAGGAGCCACTGCGTTAAATTGAAGGACCCTATTGGTCTTTATGACTCCGGCGGGTCGATTCTGTAAATGTCACGGCGGCAATGACTGTTGTTCTTATGACGGGAGCGTCACAGCTATGACGGTCGGCGAAAACGAGCGATTCTGTAAATGTCGTAGGGGTCACAATCCCGTCATAGCGTGCGACGCTCGAAAACCCACGTCATTGACGTCGTAAGATCGCGGAATGGGTGTATTTTATGTCAATTACGATTGATATTGAAACATTTATCCGCAAGAAGTTTCTTTGAAAATTATGAAATACTATCAAATTTACTCTGAAAAAAAGTGGAATTCGATATTTTCAAAAAATAACTTGTGGATGATTGAAAAGTTTTTCATTTATGCATCATTAATTTCAGTTAGCACACGATACTAATTTTGAGTGTCAATGCCACGTTATGCGCGAGCACGTTAACAGTTTAGCATCGCAGAAGATATGTGCAGTGACATGCACAAAAACTTAGATGTACCACATTAGTGCCCTTAATCCTTTGAGTGCGGCATGACGTGTTATCACTTTCATTATGCTATTATGCATTATATCAGCTTTCATTATGGGGCCTATTGAAAGTTTCATAGTGATAGCTGAAACACTCACGGTACCCTTGACGTGATATAACGTCATCAGCACCAGCCCAAAGAAAACCATGACGTGATATCACGTCATGCCGCACTCAAAGGGTTAACCGAGTCGCCGACTGTCGAATTCTATCGCTGTATATTTTGGACCTGCACCATTGGGATAAAGGTGGAACCTCCTCGGGACGGTAGCGATATTACTTTGTGTATGAGTAACTATCCAATCGTAAAGTCTGACTCACTCAATGAAGTGCACATATACCCAATATGTAACTTGGATATGTGTTTTCTCGATTATATGATGGATTTCTTACATCGTTTTGAAGTCATTGGCTACTACTTGCGCTCACTATATCCATTTGCGAGCATAGTCATTCAATTAAAACTTTTATATGAGAATAAACTTCATAAATAAACACACAAAAGTCTTCAGCGACTTTTTCTGCAAAATATTACCGTATTTACTCCGAATATTGACCCACCATGTATTAATTTCGAGACCTCTCTCCGGGATCCTTCAACGCTTACGACGACTGTTGGACAAATTTGAACCTGTTAAGCGATTTTGCATTAAATAATGGGAAATACATCGCGACCGCTGAATATATTTTGCAATATTATTTTTCAAACTTTGCCGATTTAAATAATTAGCCAAAACAAAGCTTCTGTTTATTTTTATACGTGCATCATACTCGTTCATTTTTTGCTGAAGTCTACAGTCTCCGTGGTTGCCGCTAGTCAATTTTTTTGCATGGGATAAAGGGACGAGTCGGTGATATCTAATGATCATTCTCATTTACGAAGGACTACCAACCTATTTATAGGTACTTTTTATTCCCCTTTGCTCCGCAGCGTCATAAACCTTATGACCCTGGCTTATAGAATCGCTCGAGCGTCGTAGCTGTAATGAGTTTCCCGTCGTTGCCATCGCTCTTGTGACTTCTATGACATTTGCAGATTCGACCCGATGGTGTATAGAAACAAGGCTATGCCAAGCAGTTTCTCTGGGAATATAGCCACGTCCATGAGGGAGACACTGGAAGAATTATCGCTCTAGGGTGTAATAGGGATTATGCAGTCATTATAAGGTTCGTTGTCCGCCTGACGGTTGACTCCTGCCGTTGCTGCTTCATAAGCGATTGGTAACTGCCCGATCATTTATTTTTCAGGGGCCTAACTAATATTTTTCTTAATTTTCACGCGAATCACCTCAATAGAAGCTTCACTTCAATTACTGAGCTAAAAACTATGAATTTTCGGTCCGACGAGTATAAGGTAGTGATACAAACACGATCTCATTAGTAAAGAAACTATTATGTATGATGAAACAGGGAATGGGACACTTCGGCGCGGCCGTTGCATCGCGTGCCTTTTGGTGGCCGGGCCGTTTGGGTGCAAGCCGTTTAGACTCGGGCTGTTTTGGCACAGGGGCTTTAGGGCGCAGCCGGATTTTCGGTAACCGCGACTGCGCCAAAACGTCCCCGCGCCTAAACGGCCTGAGCGCAAACGGCTTGCACCTAAACGGTCCTGCGCCAAAACGGCTGGCGCCAAAATGGGTGCACCTAATTGTCCTAGACCCGATGACACAGCACTCTCAAAAACACTCTTCCCTACTATTTGCGTGCCCTATATACACAGCACTTGAATTCCGCATTACCGTTAGTCGGAAGTACTTGACGAAACCTGATTTCTCATTTAACATCATATTAACGTATTGGCTACATCATCTGACGGTTCGTTTTGATCCATTTGTCTATATTTCCGATTGCTTAATCTATGTTTGTGAAGTTTAAGTTATGGCAGCTTCTATGCATAAAAGCGAAATATTTGAAGTTTAGGGCGGAATGATAAGAAGAATTATTAGTATTTCAAACGGATCGTTTTTGAAACTCCATCTTCACGCTTGATATAGATCCCTTCCATTTCCTTTCCACTCTAAATATATCAAGGGTATAGAGTTTGTTTCTCTTGAATTTTTCCTTCCTGGTTTAGAGGATGAAACTTTTCGGAGGTGAAAAAGTTCAGACGGATGTTGAAGAATCGGCCCAAAGAAAAGGTTCCAAATCGAAAAAAGCCGACCAAAAGTAATGCCGTTGCTTTCCATCAGACGCGAATGCAATGGCCGTTCCTTATAGTTTTTGATCCACTAAGTTTTACTAAAACATTATTTTATCTGTTTTCAAAATATATACCTTTCCGAAAGTGGTCATAATTTTATTAAGATATAAAATTAGACAGTTGGAAAATGTTAAAATGTTGTTGAGCAATCCAAGTATTTAGGTCTATTAAGAAATTATGAAATAAATTATTACAAAATGAAACGAGTTCCATGTTAGTACTATATTCATTTTAGAGGCGGTATTGAATATTGAATTGGTCACAATAATTTCTTTTTTTATGAAAATTTGTTTCTGACCTATTAAAATTTAATAATTAAAACTGCCCGTGCTTAGTCTTCTTTAATGTTTAATTTCTTCAAAATCCATCCATTTAACGAGACGGAGAAAAGTTGATATTCTGTTCTGCTCAAGTTTGAGTGCCTCGACTCATTGTTACTCAAAGAAGGTGTACTTCAGAGGCTCTACTTAGGGCCAGACTCTTTCCTGTACACTTGCATATCATGTTGGACTTTTAAATGATTGAAGCGAATAAAAAATACTTGACCTCCTATTTTTGGAAACAGTGCGCTACATAAAGGAGGGAATACTTCGAAGAATCGCACTTTAATATTCTTTATTTTGGATTTTGTCCGTTCGCCTCGGATAAAACAGCAAAACATGCAAAACTCTTAATCTGCGCCTTTAGTGATGAAATTATTTTTTTCAACAGCTCATAGCTTCTCCTTTCATCTCATAATCTAGACCAGGAAGAAGCAGAAACGTCCCGAGGCCCGTCATTTGTTTTTTTTTTTAGTTTTTCAAATTATATTCGCTCTTCACCTCGAAAAATTTCCGATGCGATGAAAAAAAGAGAAGGAGGTGAAATGGTGCATGGGGTCGCGTGCAATATTTTTAAAAATTTTTGTCGTTTACTCCGCGACTTGTCGAAATGGAAGTTTTTCAATTTCACTTGTCGGGATATATATGTTATCCTCGTGCCTCGCACCGTTTCCAGCGCCTCTCGAGTCCCCGTGGGTGACTATAAACTGAGGGAGAGAGGGGGGGCGCCACCTCCATTTACTCCCGGATTCATCCATTGTTTCAACTTTCGCGTGCTTCTCCCCGAAGCCTTCTTTTTGTTTCGCAAAAAAATGGTTTTAAAATGAAAAGAGCCACTGCCGGCTGCTCGACTTCCGCTTCGAGATACATCGTGTACGACCAAAAAAAACATTTAAAAAATTAGTTAAGAAGTATCCAAGCGAGATCACAATTGAAAAAATGTATGCATGTATAGTACGAATGTATGTATGTATGTGTATTTTTACATCTTCACACCACCATTGTGTCTGTTGATTTTATGTGTTCCTATCCACTTTCTTTCTACCTTTCTGTATAAACATTTATATGAGTATATTTGCCGCTGAGCGGTCTGAGTGAATGGATGAACGATTATATACATATATATATATGTATTTTATGTGTTCCTATCATTTTATGTGTTCCTATCCACTTTCTTTCTACCTTTCTGTATAAATATTTATGTGAGTATTTGCCGCTGTGCGGTCTGAGTGAATGAGTGAACGATTATATATATATATATATATATATATATATATATATATATATATATATATATATATATATATATATATATATATATATATATATATATGCACTTAGGATCACTTAAGTGACGAATATATAAAAGTTTGCCAGAGGAAGGCAGACGACAAACACAGAAAACAAAAAAATGATGAACACACTTACAAAGTTTCTTGATATTTCGGTGCCACTAGCACCTTGGTCTTGAGTCTTCGCTCTTGCGACCAAGGTGCTAGTGGCACCGAAATATCAAGAAACTTTGTGTGTTCATCATTTTTTTGGTTTCTGTGTTTGTCGTCTGCCTTCCTCTGGCAAACTTTTATATATATATCTATATCTATATATATATATATATATATATATATATATATATAATAAAAAATGTCACAGGCGTGACTGGCAGTTACACATAGAACACACAAAAAGAAAGAAAAACTCACAGATATATATTCGGTGGACACAACCGCCTTCTTCAGAAATAAGGTGGAAGCGAAATCCGAAGGTTCGATTCCCGGTCCAGTCGAATTTTTTCCGCTTGGAATCGGCCATCATTACATCTTCACACCACCATTGTGTTTGTCAATTTTATGTGTTCCTCTCCACTTTCATTCTTCCTTTCTGTTTGAATATTTATTTGTATGTATTTGCCGCTGTGCGGTCTGAGTGAATGAACGATTGATTTTATATAATATATATATTTCAGTGAGACACAAGGAAAAGATAGAGACTTGTGCATCAAAATCATCTCATCACCTTTTTATATGGCATCGGATGATTAAGAGAGCTTTGTCCATGCTCTGCCCAAAGTTCGATTCTTATTTACGATTCGGGATAAGTCCTGTGCCATCTGAGATGTTAAACATGTTGCTACTTAGTTGCCGGTGTTTGATGTGTGTGATAATGTTCACTTCGCTTCCCAAACGGAGCCCTGGAGTATAACTGCAGTAGATACCTCGTCCTCAAGTTTTTTTATGGCCAGTTTTAAATGTATTGGGCAATGTTGAGGCACAATCATTTCCTATACGCTAGTTTTCGCTGATTACTGCTATGTTTCCGTGTTACATAACGTCATCTAGTCTAATAAAATATTTTACGGAAGGTATTCTCCTAGATATATGTTCTGCTGTTTTTACGGTAGATCGGTTGGGCCTTGGTATAGTGTCTCGTTATGATAAAATGCCTTTCCATTTTCCGTTTCATTAAAGCCTGACTAGGTTTCGCCAGGTAGGTGCGTATTCTCCGTATTTTGATTTATATATTTTTATTGACCTCTGGCTGGGAAGGTACGTCCTGGGCTAAATTTTAATGCTAATAATATGGCCAACAAAAATTTTCGATACCTGTATTGGAATTGTTAATTATGCACATTTATCCCAATTATTGATTATTGCCTAATCTAAAATTGAAAAAAATATAAAATTACACTTCAGCTTACCGAGATAACTTCTATTAATATCGTGGAAATATAAACGATGGTTTCAGACCTCACTTGGTGGTATTCCTAGGTAAATAAATCTTTTATAATGTGGAATTGCAAAGTTTATCCTTCTATCCCTGATATCGTGGAAATAAATAATAAAATAGTCATCTTTTCAAACATTGCATGTAACAAATGATGTGGTACGAAGTCACTCGCACGGTCGCAGTGCACGGATGCGGGGTGAAAAGAGTCATCGTTGATCAAAGTTGACCATTAAACAATATATACCTTGTTTATATGTCAACATACTTCCCACTCAATTGTCGTCAATATCCGATATCGTATTCCGAAATCAATATTTTCCTTATGTTTCCTAAGTAAAGCATGGCTCGAGGTACCTGTTCAGGTAAATATCCAGAAATATCCATATTTCCTGAAGCTCAAGCTATCAACGTGAATAAAACTTGGATTCCCGGTTATGATGAGAAGAATTCCTGGTTACGAAGTTGATCGTATATGAGCTGATTACTGATTGAGCAAAATTCCTCGATGATACAATCATATCGTGCGATGGCTGTTTTTTTAGTCTATTGCGTAAAGAAAACAGTATGGATCACATAGAATAGAATTAAAATCGGCAATTTGAGACGGTCATAATTGATGGAGCAACAAAATAGCGTCGATTATTTCGTCAGCGCAACAATCGGACGACACCGAATTCAGTCGCGTGGGATCGCCGTCGACGCAATGGCTCCCGGTGCATTGTTATGACCACAGTTCCGGCGTCGACGAGGAATCGCTCAAACCGGAGGGAAGGAGAATTTGGTTCGCAAGAAAACTTCCATGAACGCGGACGCTTGATGACTGGCAAAATTAGGCTTTCCCCACTCAACTGAATGTATCCCCGCGTCTCCCCTCGTGTGAAAGCAAATGTTGGGACGTATTTTCGAAAAAAAAAAAAATCGAAAACTTTCCGAAAAAAAATACATGTTTGACGGAAGTGGACAGAATCCCAGAATGATTATCTTCTTCATTTTCGGGATCTCCAGAAAACAAAAGACGAAATATGTTCTCATCGGGAAGTTGAGAGCGATTTTTGGTGAACCATCAATTTTGGTTCATTTCAGACGCAGACGAAGCGTAAAATGTGACCAATATGAGCACTTAATCGGGGGAGGTAAGGAGCAGATTTGGGCTGACAACGAGCCGTCAGGTTTGGTTCCATTTTCTCGCAGCTGAATTATGTATTGTGACGAATATGATGGAAGACCTACTGTCGTGGGGTTCTTTCAAGAGCCTTATCTACGAAGTACAGACGGGAAGTTTGACTTTTGTCTATCTGTCCTAGAAATGAAGCTACAAATGTGACGATAAAGTCAGAGAAGTCAGCTCTTTCTTCCTTGTTGGGACCCACATAGAATACGCTGCCAGTATTACTGGAGCCTCATGAGTTTGGCTTAAAAACAGAGTTGGAACGCGAGCAGAGAGGATTAGCAAGATACATGTGAGGCCGTTGTGATAGTCTCGTTAGTGTTACTGACCTCTTGCATCGACTGGGAATAAAATTTAGGAAATAGACCGCAGAACAGTTAGGTTTAAAATGTATTTTTTCCCGCGATCGATGAGAGACCATAATTGCTGCCAGTGAGAATTTGAAGTAGGTTAATTGACAGTTAGTGTAGCTGTAAGTTGATTCTCTCCCTAATGCTTGTTTCTTAACCTGCCACGTAGCACTAGGATCACTTTTTGCATGTTTCCTGCATGACTCTTGTATATCGTTTACGTAGTTGCATTAAACATTAATTCAACTGTTTTTGTAGCATTGGTAATATACCTAATGTGTAGTGATTGGTGGTGAAAGTCACATGTGCACTATAGTAAATGTTGGAGATATATCACCCCCTGCCAAACATCCTCAAGGCGGCTTGCAGTGTAATATATAGATGTAGATGAACAAACCCGCTGCCCACGTTAAGGAACTCGAAAAATAGGCCGTTTTTCCCCTTTTAACTTAATGATGCTAAGAAGGAAACAATATTTATTTCAAGTGCACATAATAAATCAATGTATATACTTGGAGTATATACTTGGAGTGAATGGGAATAAAAATTTGGAGGCACTGATATCTTAGCACGTCAATTTAAGCAGAGCTTGATTAAATATTCGTATCTTCGTTTCCATTAAACAATCAATTGATTATATTGTCATTGATAATATATCGAATAAAATAACTGATGAATGTGGCCAGTTTATTTTCATCATTATAGCACTGCTCTCATTCCGTCTGAAATATTGCACAGTTTCGGCAACAATCGGTTGCCACGATTCCACCGCAACCATGCGGTCGAAAATGCGAGTCATTCGCACTAGCATAAAAACAAGATTCCTCCCGGCATTATTATTGCGTCAATGCGGGGATAATCACGTTGAAATTTCGCAGTCAACTTCTTTTGTTACCGCAGAAGTAGCGGGTGCCTCACATCCTCGACCGCCTCGTTTCCATGACCACCGATGCGACGGTGGTCAATTTTTTTTTGTTTTAAACCCCGTGGCAACTCGGCGGTCTGAGCGCGTGCACGGGAAACGAAAATCTAGAGAGTTCTCTCGTCCGTTTGATGAGATATCGCGTCCGCACTGGTTACGTAATTCATGGTTCATTAATTAACCATTACATCATTAATCGTGATTTGAACTGGGAGTGGGGAATACTCGCCGAAGCCTAAGTGACGCTCGTCATGCATCCAACTGCACCTCCCTGTCGTCATCGAGTATACTACGTGATATCCATGATAAAATATAACACGACAATAGTAATATCCACACTCAAATGTACTACTTCAACACCGACCATGGTTTCGACATACTATGTCATTATCAAGGTGATGGGACAGACACTCTCACATGTATTTATACCAGAGCCACGGTAGGAGGAGGGGGTATATGGTAGAGGCGTGGGGGGGGGGGGAGGAGGGAGAAGTGGGATGGGGAAAGATCAATTTGGGTGAACATATGAAGGTCGAAGACGTAAAACAGAGGACAAAGTGGGGCGTGGGTGAAGGTCAGGGTTTTGTTATAGGGACGCTTAGCTTTAACAAAGGTGAGTCAGAACAGAATAAAACATCGTTGCAAATTTCATCCGGACTATTGACAATTTCAAATTTTTCCATAAAATCCAATTTAAGCCCTTTGTCATTACAATGTTAAATATCTATGTCATAGTTGCTAAAATGATTACACCGGCATAAATGATTTGCAAAACAAGATTTCCATCATTATGTATAAAACTTCTTCTATGTTCCTTCACTCTGTATTTAAAACTTCTACCAGACTGTCCAACATAACAAATACCACAGTCCTCTCACTTTAATTTATACACTCCACTTTTGTCCATACGGTCATAATTGTCCTTAGAATTAAATAAAATCTTGTCAAGCGTCAAAGGGTTATAAAATGAGATTTAACAATTATTTTTGGGAACAACATTCTGTAGTTTATAAGATATATTTCTAATAAAAGGTAATTTGACCCAGCGGGTAATTTTATTCGGGACCATACACGTGATCTTCGATTATATTGCTGTGAAAAATTGTGTTCGCTCACCGCATGATTGTTTCATGTTCAGCAACAAAAGTACAGTGCAGTGGGGAATATCAGGTTCGCACTCCCAGAGAAAAGAATCTCTGCTATGGGTGTACTGTACTTAATACCTAAACCGTACTAAAAATCAGCAGCTAGTTCAGTTCCAGTCCTGTTAATTGCACTGTACAGAACTTTGGTTGAATTGTTAAGGATGATTTGCACTGGAAGTGTACCTTACGGACTGTAGTTTGGAGAGGGCTGTATTGAAACTGTGTTGCATGAAAGAGAAGGACCTGTCGTTAAATCTGAGCTAAAACTGTGCCATATTACAGTTCTGGAAGTTTCCTGCTGCTATAAATGTAATGAATAAGTTTGGTATGATGTGGGTAACTGTACTGTTTGTTTCAATTTAAGTGAAGTCTTTACGTTACTTCCAGTTCAATTACAGTACAGTTGGACAACAAGATCTACCTAAGTTAAAGCACAATTTTTTTCTCTGAGCTGTCCCATTACGTTATTTACAGGCTTGATGTGCTAGACAGCTCGAGTTCAAATCGTTTTAAGATGGCTGGAGCGGTGATATGGTAGCATTGAGATCAAATTTAAATATTTTTTATCAGGCGAGTCGAAAAATAGGTACATGGACCATGTATAATTTATGTGCATCTGCTTATATTGAGTGAAGCATTGAGGTAGATGGAGAGGGGGCGCATACTATAATGAACAATACTTGAAGTTGTAACGTGGGCGTAGCCTATCCACTATCTTTGTTTATCCTTTTAGTCGCTTACGTACTGACGCACTGATTTTGCGATATTTTTCATCGATTATTTACTATAAATCAACATGCACTTACCTCTTTAATGTGCATTCTCCTTACATGTATAATTTAATAATTTTAAGTAATAATAATCCATGTTTCCGGTGAAATAGATGGTAAAAATCGATTGGAATAGATAGCGCGAAGTTTCCTAAATATATTTCAAAGGTTACTTGCCTTAAATTTCAAACAAATGGTGGATATTCTTGCTACATAACCCATAGTTTGACCATTCGGTCGTGTTATTCAAAGGAAAGAGCAGGGATAACTAATATGGCAGTTATTTTGGTAGTCAGGCTACAGTTTGATGACGTGATTCCTTCTCCATCCACCTCGATGGTTCACACTCATGGAAGTTTTTACGCAACAAACTAGTGAGAGTTATCAGTAAATCGATTGTTAATCAAATTGAAAAGCGGTTGTGAGAACCCGAAACTCAAGCTAAAAAAATATTTTCGTTCTTTTATTCGCATTTCGTTCACATTCTGTTCGGGGCTTAATAGATAAGGAAGAACTAACTTCATTGTCCACCTTCTCGTTAGATCTCACTCATCTAAGGTCTTTAATGCATCCAAAAGAGTCGGATATAAAATAGATATATGTGTGACTTAGCCACGTCGGATGGGGCGAGATAATTCGAATGCCCAACGTTACCACATTGGTCCCATTCGAGGGAAGATCATTTATTTACCGATTACAATGGGGCAAGGCAGGGCCCCTGTGGTATATGGGTGATGCGAATGGAAAGAAAGGACTTAATTTTATTCCAAGCCATAATCTTCGTCGTTCCCTGCTCGGGATTCCGTCCGCGTGGGAATTATGCAAATGTCATCTCCCAACCTTTCATCGTCATCATCAACGTTCGGGCGGCAGTGGCTGGGGACGAACACACACAATGGATTTCAGAGCCCCTATTCCCCCCCTCAATTCTTCGTAATACGCAGTGTCATCTTCGTGTCAACGCAACTTCCAGGAATACATTCGTCCACCCTCCTCCTCCCGTGTGGGAACCGGCGGAGCGTAGACGAAGGAATAAAAACAGAGAGCCATCTCTGAATGGGGTTCAAATCATCCGATTGAAGTCTTGGAAACGGGAGGAGATGGAATCCAGTCGACCTTCCCCACCTCATTCACCACTTCTGCCGTCCGCCGAGTGCCGCTCGGAAATAATGAATAATGACTGATCTGGGTCACTCGAATTGACTCGAATCATTTGAGTAGAGTTGTACACTCTTCAAGGTCCGCGTTCGATTCCGAGTAACAATGGCGCGACAGTCCATCCATCTCGTTGCCTGGTTGCCGAGAGAGAGAGCGCGCTCTGACGTTTATCCCGACCATTGTTTAGTTCCTCTCCCGGCGACCAATCAACGCTCGATATCACCCGTTCGGGCTTTCCAATATTCGTGAATATTTCGGAGCGAATGAAGGCCTGCCTGCTGGACGACTCAATTCTTCGGCCAGTCAATAATATCCTGACCCTTTCTATTGAGCGATGCCTTTATCTCCGAAACCCTTTTGAGGTGGAGATATTGGATGAAAATGCCTGAATGGTTTCACCTTTTTACGGATCTCGCGCTGAGATTTCTCGTGGTATTGCTGGCATATAAGGACTTCGGGAATATTTTACTCTGTCATGTCAGCGCGGAAAAATTTAGGATTTCGCGGTGACGTTATGAGATGGTTTTTTTATGCGTAAAATGGTTGTTTTTTTGCTAAAGTTGACGTCTTATTTAGTGAAATTCAGTCTCTCAGATGGAGGTAAAAAATTTTTCGTTAAAATAAAATGAACGATGGCGAGGTTTCTCTATTATTTGAGAAGGTATTCGTGAGTTGAATTATCTTTCCTCATTTTCATTGTCCTAGAAATTAAGCCATACTATGTAGCATTTAGACATTGTAAAAGAAAAATGACTTCGTATTTTCCACACTTTTCATTAAAATACCTAAGCGGATACGATGTTACAACGACTACAGAAGTCGTGTGTCGAGTGCAGGTGAGATGGCTTTATGTATGTGCGGGGAGGATATGGGGGTGGGTATTTTAACAAAAAAGTGTGGAATATGCGAAGTAATTTTACTTAATACATACTAATACTTAATAAATTACACGGGATATTTGTTAATTTTGGTCCAAAGTGTGAAAGCACTCGGCACAATCGACGCCAGTATTAAAATCTTTCTCTTTTTTTCAGCTACCTGAATGTGAAAATTTCGTTATCGAAAATTGTTAACCTTATTTCGAGGGCAAGAAATTTGAAACAGGATTTATAAAAACCTCTGCGTTGAAATCATAGCTTTTTACAGTGGGCTGAAAGTAAAAAATAAAAAGAGATATAAACTGCCTGTTAAATTTGTAACTCGCGATTTTTCCGGTGGGCTATAGGTCACGATTTGTATTTTTGCCGAATTTGAAGTGACTAGGCCACCTGGAAGTCCCTCTAACACGACAAGCATGCCTGACTCCACAGGCTGTATTAAATGAGTATCATAAAGAGGCTTAACATAGATTTATTTGGTCCACTAGCGATCACATATGTGCGTTAACGCGAATTTTTTTTCGGGTGATAAATTCTTCGAGCGACACCATTTGGAAATAATTATCCCCGAATACGTAACAGATGAGAGCATCTGTTCATCTCATGAAATTGGAGAGATCTATACTCCAACGTAAAAAAACACAATTCATCCTTTCACCCTCGTCCGCAACAATGAAACAGTTATGTGCCTCCTTGTTTTCCTGCTGCGCGCGTGCTAGTGCGCATCTAATTGTTGCGTCAGCTGTTTACCTCCCCGTCCACGGGCGCATCGCGTGATGTTATTTTTGTTGAGGCCCTTCTGTCGACAGAGGTCGAGTTCCAATTTAGGTGTACCCCCTCAGTTTATGTCGGGTACGCGTATTGGAACAGACAACTGGTGCTTGTACGCGCATGCTTTCGCAAATTACGTCAAATGTAAGGGTGGGATAAACAGTGACGGCGGCCGTCACCTTGGCATATATCGTGAAAATGTTAGTAAATTAAAAATTTTCCCGCGGAAGAAAATTTATGAGGCCACGTACGAACATTATTGCGTGATATTTAGCGGAAGACTCTGTTAAAGTTACTGCACGGCTAGTTTCGTAGTTCTATGAATATATCCAAATTAAACACCTTTGTGTTTAAAGTTGGGCTTTAACCCATGGAATGTAGCGCTCAGCACTCTGTAGTTCTTTGAGTCTATCCAAAGTAAACACCTTTGCGGTTAAAGTTCGGCTTTAACCCATGGACAGTAGCGCTTAGCGCTCGCATACGGGTGCCTCTGGCATTAAATGCACAGTACCTGTGAGGGTAACTTGCTCCTTAAAGCCCACATATGATTCGAAGTGGAACGGGACGACAGGATAGCTTAATTGGTTAGAGCAGTCAGCACGAAATCGAGGGATCTGGGTTCGATTCCCAGTCCAGGTGAACGATTTTTACGCGGTGATTTTCACACATCTGTGTGATCACCAGCGGGTGACTCCGCTAAAGCTACTGCACTGCTAGTTCCTTAGTTCTTTGAATTTTATTGGAATTCTTAAACTAAGTATTGGCAGAGTAATCAATATGTATTCTAAGAAACCTTCACGAAGCTCGTAACCCTAAACATGTTGCGTGCAATTGGCAGAGGCGGCTTGGTTACGCCTTTTCTCCTATAGTAGCCCATACCAACTCTTTCGTAGTCGTGAAGTTGGTCCAAAGGTTTAAACTGTGACATCAGTTTGGGAATAATTAATGCCAAGCAAGCCTTCGGACACGCTCTGAAACAGTGGGTTTGTGAATAACGTAACTGAAGGTAAAATAGAGGGAAAAGTCTTTTGAGGATCACTCGGGAATTAGTTCATGGACCAAAAAGAGAGGAAATTAAATAGGGAGAGATACCAGAAGTTTAGGGAACTAGCATTTGATAGGGAAGGGTGGAGGGCTGCAGTCAACTAATCCTAGGATTGAACGACCAATGAATGAATGAATGAGATTGAAAGTAGTAAATTAGAATGCCGTGTAAAAGGATTTATTATATTGTATAAATTCGAAATTCGCCTTGAAGGAAGATGGCTTGGTGGTGTAACTGGCTAACACACCTGACCGGCAATTGGGAGATCCGGGTTCGAATCCCGGTCAAGTCAAATGATTTTTTCATATCGAATTTCAACCCTGGTGTTTACGCACCCGTGCGAGTGACTTCGTACCACATCATTTGTTACAATGCAATGTTTGGAAATTTGTCAATTTCGTCGTTTTAATAACGACAATGTTGGGTTTATCCACCGCGACAGTGGCTTTGTAAGCACGACTTCGTCTCTTGTGCTACAATGTAGACTTGAGGCCTGAACATCTAGTTCGCGTAAACCCCCCTCGAAATTCGCCTTGAAGGAAGATGGCTTGGTGGTGTAACTGGCTAACACACCTGACCGGCAATTGGGAGATCCGGGTTCGAATCCCGGTCAAGTCAAATGATTTTTTTCATAGCGAATTTCAACCCTGGTGTATGAATATAGGGTTTCCGTTCTGTTGATTAGTGATTCCAGCCACTCTTGCTTAAAATCTTGGACACATCCTGGATCGGACACACCCTGAAACAATGGGTTTGTGAAGAGCATAACTGAAGGTAAAATAGGGGGAAAAGTCCCCAGAGGAAGACCCAGGAATAAGTTCATTGACCTAATAAAGAAGAAAGTACATAGGAATGGATACCAGGAGGGAATTGAACTAGCATTAGATAGGGAAGGGTGGAGGGCTGCAGTCAACCAAACTTAGGATTGAACGACCAATGATGATGAAACCAGAACGTGGATTGGAGCACATAATAAGAAGCTATTCGTATCAGTTGGTCAGTTTTTAAAGAAAGAAAGGATTCCTTTAGGACACTCTTCAGCCTGAGACGACATCTCTTTCGTCAGGAACTGTTCCTCCCCCTTCTCCCTTCCGTCTGGACCTCCCTTCCCCGCCTGGTGCGAACGGTTCATTTGCTCACCTTTTTATTCTGTTTTCTTTTTTTAATACGAAAGGGAAAAGTGCCTCACATATTTCCATTTCGTTCTAAAAGGACCAACGGTTTTAAATCACGGCAAGACGCCCCCTTGAAATTCACTTTCCTCAGACCAACCAACCAACCAACAACGAAGCCCCCTCTCTCTTCATGAGCGCCCGTAGGGGAAGGGAAAAAAAATGTCTGGACGGGACCTGATGAGCTTTGGGCCGGTTGGGCCAAGATGAGGAAGGGCGTCCGCTTGTTATTGTCTGTGTGTGTGCATGTGTGGGCACCAAACGAGACAGAGAGAGAGAGAGAGGGGGGACGCCATATTTTCTCCCTTAAAAGCTGCTACTCCTGCCTTTCTTTCCTTTTTTTAAAAATGCCTAAGTACTCTGCTTTCACTCTCCCCCACCGGAGGGAAAAATTATGGCGAATCCACGAAGGGGAAAAGGGGTGTGGAGTGGCGAAAACCACACGCGATAATGCACGCGAGGTGCACTGTGGTGCAACCGAGCACCTGCCCACCTGCATGTTACTCTCGAGACGTCATTGTTCACTTTGTCTTTCTCTAATTACCCGTCTCCAGTGTAGTGTCTGATGGCTTTGTGGAAGGTTGGGTCTTTTGCGTTAGGGTTTTCCCATTTGGCGCTAATGGAGATATAATTGCTGTTAATCGTCTGTGGCTTTTTCCATTTAACACTTTCGTCCATCACCTGGGGGAAACATGTTATTTGCTTCGTGGACTACAAATGGATTAATCTCATTTCTCGTTTTGCCCATCTCCAATGGCTTTAAGTTGGTCTCATCGTAAAAGGTCATAGGTGTGTATTTTTCGTGTTGTAAATACGGAAAAACGCGCTTCCAACCCTGTCCGCGCCCTGTGTCTTGCCAGAAGAATAAAACATCAAATTTTCGCGCTATATTTATCCTTAAGTGGACTTGGAAAGGTATGGTGATGGATTAGATACATTGGTAGAGAAATACGGGGAAAAAATATAGTGTTTTTTTTTAGGAAAATTGCTGAGGAATTAGCTAATCACTGCTTGCTTGTTCCATAGAAATAGCGCTGCAGTCGGCATCTATGGATACGGGTAAGTTTTTTAAAAAAATCTGCATATTTTCTAACTTACTTTTGTTTTTTTTAGTAAAAAACTAATTCCTTCAAAGCAAATAGTCATCGCTAATCGTTGTTTTGGGAATGGATGTCTGTCGGTCGAACTTTCCCCTGGCGTCCACCCTTGATGGAAGGGAACAGCTCCTTAGAATGAGATTACCCCGAAAGAAAAAAATAGAAAAAACCTCCTCTTTCCGTTTTCTATTTGCTACATCCCCCAAGTAGGAATTTCAATCCGATCGTTTCGTCATGCTAAAATGTTGATTTAAGAATATTCGATGGACGAGTGGAGTATAGACTTATTCTACGACGGCTGTTTGGAAGTAATAGGCGCTACCGAAGAGAATTATCCAGGAGCGAAGATGCATTATGTGCTGTGAAAACATTTTGAGAAATCATGGACGCGACGAATTTTATTTCCACGGGCTATCCGCTACCTAACTTTTATGCCTGAGTTACTTTCTCGTGTTTACGCGCGTTGACTATGGAATCTCCATCCGAGAAATAAACAACAATACGTATACAGTTCGACTACGAGCTTTGAAGTAATCGACTTTCTCCTCAGCAGTCGAATCAACTGGCTAGGCGCCGTCATCTGTTTCATCCGTTTAACCTGATTGGTCACCTTTACTAAAACAAAATAGCAACGATTTCGCTCTCCTTCGCTTTACGTTTGATTGAATTGGACCGACGCGCAGTCTGTTTTCGTCAAATAGACAAGGTTTATAGTGAAAGGACCCATTTTCCGAGGGCGCTGATGAGTGAAATTTGGCAACTAAGCGGCCAAGTTCTCTCTCGCTGTGAACCAACTCTTCGGAAAGTAATCGAATTGGAACCCAGCTTTATGCGATTCGCTTTTGTTAATTAAATCGCTCTGGTCTTCGTTCAGAGAAACGTGCCTCTGACGCATGCCCGCCCCGGGATAAAATGAAATTTATTCGCACAAGTGATCCTACGAGAGGAACTTGTCGCGAGAGGATTCATGTCAGCTCTTTATAAATCGTTTCGTGAGTTACCTAGGCAGACCATTTTTGATCGTTAAGCGTTGGCTGAAACGCCGGTGCGCTGTTTTCGCGCTTCGAGCCCTGACGAATTTTGGCCGTAAGCCAGCATTTGCTGAGCAAATGTTTCCACGGTCCGCCCCCGCGTCATTCTTTGCCGACCAATCGCAAGATTGCGTT
This sequence comes from Ceriagrion tenellum, assembly GCA_963169105.1. NCBI lineage: Eukaryota > Metazoa > Arthropoda > Insecta > Odonata > Coenagrionidae > Ceriagrion > Ceriagrion tenellum. Next base: position 128,003,391 of record OY720636.1, on the reverse strand, counting down.
TCTGGTGGGTTGAAATTTTAGCGGAGCATATGCAGTCCATTGTTTGACCGCATTTGTCTTCTGCTGTTCGGTATCGTTCTATTCTTCAAACCAGAAGTAATTGTGTGGATTAATCGCGGTCGAAAGAATTAGCAGAGGACGACATTTTTCAAGGGAGCTAAAACTTTTACGAGTGAACACATAGTGTTTCACAACTTTAAGAAGGATTGAGGTGGGAGCCCCTAGAGACTCGAAGGCTACACAATAGGCATAGTTTGCTTGAGAAATTCAGAAATGATTTGTTTCAGAGGGACACAGGGCCTATTTTCATGACTCCTCACTACATCTCTAGGTCTGACTGAAGCGCTATAATAAGAGAGATACTTTGGCGAACAGATGGTTCAAAAACTCGTTCTTTCCGCGTACAATAAAAAGTGAGCTCCACTAAATACACTCCCATGATACACTTCACAATTTCACATCCCAAATCCTTATCCCTTACATCTTTACACGGCAGGTGTCCTAACACCCCCTGCCACACGCCCATGCGGCGTCTCGCTGGGTAATATGTAGATGTAGAACATACGAGACTTCAATATCTGTCATGATTTAAAAACCATTATAAGCTTTCACTCACTTAATTCTATGGCACGAGGCAATTCACCACACTGTGGCTTAATGAATTTCACATGACGATGCCACAGTGGCACAAGTGGCATATGATTATGCCACAGCGCGGTGAAACGCATCGTGCCGTTCAACTAAATCTGTGAGAGCTTACTTTCGTTCAATCGTGATCACCTCTAACAAAGTTCACCATCACAACCTCTAACAAAGCCCGCCTGGTACGATAACTTTTATCTTTAATAAGAGCTTCAACACTTTCTCTGTGACATCATAATTCACAGCTGGTTTTTTGGTCGTTTTTTCCTAGAACTCGCGCGGTCACGTGACTCGTTGTGTTGTCGTCCCGTCCGTCAATTGTTTCCCCAATCGGAGAAATGGAAAATTCGATGCGCATCAATCGCGTCGATTCGGGAGAAGTTAAAAGAGTATGTGTGTCACCGCGCTTCCTCTTATCTCGAATCACATTTTCCCGGGTGGTGACGAATGTTCGTCATTCGTGACAAATGCAGACGTGACATTTCACTCTTACTGGACTATTGTGATACATGGAGACGGTGCTTGCTATTGTGGCCAATGCTGGAAACTGTGCCGTGAGCGTGGCCTGTCCGCCATCTTCGTTAACCCCGATTCCCTTTAACAATTGCGGGATTTAGAATAAATTTAGCGATTTCGCGATGTTTTTACGACGAACTGACTAAAAATCAGCATGCATTTACTTTTCTAATAGGCATTCTCCTTGCATTTATTTTTTAAATATATTAAAATTATAAATATTCTGCGTTCCTGAGGAAAAGTATGAAAAAATTGTTGAGCATTGGCAAACCAAACATTTGACAACTACTATGTTATGTTAATTAATATTTTACCTATGGTACGGTTGATTGCTGTTTTATGACTTAGGGAATTAAGAGAAGTGTCTTTTATGCTTTAGAGTTTATTGGAAAAAGAAAAGCTAAGAATGTTCATTATATGACACAAAGTGGTTTAATTTAAACTAGTTTCCAACGCAGTTTTCATCATGAAATTGAGTATAATCCAAAGCACTAAGTACCCAATAAATGCCTCAGGAGTGAGTTACCCTGAATTTCAAACAGATGGTTGTTATTCTTGCTTTCCATTCGGTAAATCGTTCTTTCCGCCGTGCTATCCAAAGGAAAGTCAGGAATGAGCAGAGGTTAACAATGCATGGTCGTTACTTTAGTTGCTAGGCTACTTTTTGATGACGTAATCCCCTCTCCATCCACCTCATTGGTTATTCGTGACCACGTGACGTTTTTTTTTCTATCTGGACGTAGAGCTTCCCTGGTTTAGAGTGATACAAAACTTCGAATCGCCCCCCTTTAATTGGTACGAAATCCAGGAAATTTAATTCGCGATATCCTCCTTTCTCGCATTCCGATTTCCACACCATATTTATACACGGGTTTGGAGGATGAGAGGCTGATCCCTTGGGAGCACATTTGGACCGTCATCGGCCCTTTTAAAGGGGTTATATCTAAGGGTATTCCGCCCCCCCCCTCGAAGGGGGGGTGTGGCAAGGAGGGACGCCCCGAGCGGTGTATTGCCCGATAGCGAGCGAGGGAGATTACGAAGCTTCTTCCTCCCCGCTCCACTTGAATGGGCGAGGCGAAAATGGTTCTGGCCCTGTGTCCGGATCCATTTCCCCTCCACCCAGGGTGTCAGGCTGTGTGAGAGGAGAGATGAGAGGGAGAGAGAGAGAGAGATGAAGGGAAAGAGAGGGAGGGAAAGCCATTTACAAACATCATTTACGCGCTTCGCTCTCCGGAGAGGAGGCACTCTGAAGAGGGTGCGCCTCAAAAACCCCTTTCCCCTCTTGTCAGCTCATCAGGGAGAATCTCACACACCCCTACACTCCGTTTCTAACACACCCCCCTCTCCTCCCTTCCCTCCCTCCCTACGACCACCTTCCACACGTCAAGACCGTCGTCAGGGTGTTCTCTCGGATATGCGGGTCGTGGAGAGACGGACAGTTGAGCAGTCGTGTCGTCGCGACGGGAGAGCCCTTGACGACGACGGGGAGCAGTAGATAGGTATCATTTGAGGTTTATGAAGAGGGCGCTTGCTATGTTCGCGGGTGCTAAAAGCTGTTTCGTGGGTGTGGCCCGTCTTTTTTAACCCTGATTTTCTATTTCCGCCCACGGGATGACGGGGGAATTTTGCAATTTAACTCTGTTTTCCATTGATAAATTACTATATATCAGCATGCATTTACTTATTTAATATATATTCCCCTTACATATAGGTTTTATATATTTAAATCAATAAAAATCCGGTAGATAGGTAGGTATCATTTGAGGTTAATGAAGAGGGCGCTTGCCATGTTCGCGAGTGCTAAAAGCAATTGCGTGGGCGTGGCCTGTCCGCCATCTTTGTCAACCCCTATTTTCCATTTCCACCCACGGGATGACGCGGAAAATTTACAATTTTACGCTGTTTTCCATTGATAAATTACCATATACCAGCATGCATTTACTTATTTTATATATATTCCCCGTAAATATAGGTTTTATTTATTTAAATCAATAAAAATCCGGTAGATAGGTAGGTATCATTTGAGGTTTAGAAAGAGGGCGCTTGCCATGTTCGCGAGTGCTAAATGCTATTGCGTGGGCGTGGCCTGTCCGCCATCTTTGTCAACCCCTATTTTCCGTTTCCACCTACGGGATGACAAGGAAATTTTGCAATTTTACGCTGTTTTCCATCGATAAATTACTATATACCAGCATGCATTTACTTATTTAATATATATTCTCCTTACACATAGGTTTTATTTATTTAAATCAATAAAAATCCGGTAGATAGGTAGGTATCATTTGAGGTTTATGAAGAGGGCGCTTGCCATGTTCGCGAGTGCTAAAAGCTATTGCGTGGGCGTGGCCTATCCGCCATCTTTGTTAACCCCGATTTTTCCAATTCCGCCTACGGGATGACGCGGAAATTTTGCAATTTTACGCTGTTTTCCATCGATAAATTACTATATACCAGCATGCATTTACTTATTTAATATATATTCTCCTTACACATAGGTTTTATTTATTTAAATCAATAAAAATCCGGTAGATAGGTAAGTATCATTTGAGGTTTATGAAGAGGGCGCTTGCCATGCTCGCGAGTGCTAAATGCTATTGCGTGGGCGTGGCCTGTCCGCCATCTTTGTCAACCCCTATTTTCCGTTTCCACCTACGGGATGACGCGGAAATTTTGCAATTTTACGCTGTTTTCCATCGATAAATTACTATATACCAGCATGCATTTACTTATTTAATATATATTCTCCTTACACATAGGTTTTATTTATTTAAATCAATAAAAATCCGGTAGATAGGTAAGTATCATTTGAGGTTTATGAAGAGGGCGCTTGCCATGCTCGCGAGTGCTAAATGCTATTGCGTGGGCGTGGCCTGTCCGCCATCTTTGTCAACCCCTATTTTCCGTTTCCACCTACGGGATGACGCGGAAATTTTGCAATTTTACGCTGTTTTCCATCGATAAATTACTATATACCAGCATGCATTTACTTATTTAATATATATTCTCCTTACACATAGGTTTTATTTATTTAAATCAATAAAAATCCGGTAGATAGGTAAGTATCATTTGAGGTTTATGAAGAGGGCGCTTGCCATGCTCGCGAGTGCTAAATGCTATTGCGTGGGCGTGGCCTGTCCGCCATCTTTGTCAACCCCTATTTTCCGTTTCCACCTACGGGATGACAAGGAAATTTTGCAATTTTACGCTGTTTTCCATCGATAAATTACTATATACCAGCATGCATTTACTTATTTAATATATATTCTCCTTACACATAGGTTTTATTTATTTAAATCAATAAAAATCCGGTAGATAGGTAAGTATCATTTGAGGTTTATGAAGAGGGCGCTTGCCATGCTCGCGAGTGCTAAATGCTATTGCGTGGGCGTGGCCTGTCCGCCATCTTTGTCAACCCCTATTTTCCGTTTCCACCTACGGGATGACGCGGAAATTTTGCAATTTTACGCTGTTTTCCATCGATAAATTACTATATACCAGCATGCATTTACTTATTTAATATATATTCTCCTTACACATAGGTTTTATTTATTTAAATCAATAAAAATCCGGTAGATAGGTAAGTATCATTTGAGGTTTATGAAGAGGGCGCTTGCCATGCTCGCGAGTGCTAAATGCTATTGCGTGGGCGTGGCCTGTCCGCCATCTTTGTCAACCCCTATTTTCCGTTTCCACCTACGGGATGACGCGGAAATTTTGCAATTTTACGCTGTTTTCCATCGATAAATTACTATATACCAGCATGCATTTACTTATTTAATATATATTCTCCTTACACATAGGTTTTATTTATTTAAATCAATAAAAATCCGGTAGATAGGTAAGTATCATTTGAGGTTTATGAAGAGGGCGCTTGCCATGCTCGCGAGTGCTAAATGCTATTGCGTGGGCGTGGCCTGTCCGCCATCTTTGTCAACCCCTATTTTCCGTTTCCACCTACGGGATGACAAGGAAATTTTGCAATTTTACGCTGTTTTCCATCGATAAATTACTATATACCAGCATGCATTTACTTATTTAATATATATTCTCCTTACACATAGGTTTTATTTATTTAAATCAATAAAAATCCGGTAGATAGGTAGGTATCATTTGAGGTTTATGAAGAGGGCGCTTGCCATGTTCGCGAGTGCTAAAAGCTATTGCGTGGGCGTGGCCTATCCGCCATCTTTGTTAACCCCGATTTTTCCAATTCCGCCTACGGGATGACGCGGAAATTTTGCAATTTTACGCTGTTTTCCATCGATAAATTACTATATACCAGCATGCATTTACTTATTTAATATATATTCTCCTTACATATAGGTTTTATTTATTTAAATCAATAAAAATCCGGTAGATAGGTAAGTATCATTTGAGGTTTATGAAGAGGGCGCTTGCCATGCTCGCGAGTGCTAAAAGCTATTGCGTGGGCGTGGCCTATCCGCCATCTTTGTTAACCCCGATTTTCCAATTCCACCTACGGGATGACGCGGAAACTTTGCAATTTTACGCTGTTTGCCAGTGATAAACTACTATAAATTATCATGCATTTACTTATTTAATATAGATTTCCCTTACGTATAGGTTTTATTTATTTAAAGCAATTAAAATCCGGATTCCCGGTGAAAAATATGGTAAGATCGAGTGGAATCCATATCATTTAGTAGCCAATTTATGTTTCATCATTCACTTGCCTTAACATTTCAAACAAACGGTTGATAGCCTTGCTAAAATTCCGCTAATTTGTCCATTCTTTCGCGCTATTCAAAGGAAAGTAATGAAAGAGCGGGAACGACCAACATGGCTGTCATTTCGGTTTTCAGGCTAGATTTTGATGACGTAATGCCCTCTCCATCTGCCTCAATGTTAGGTACTTAGTAGACCGGATGGTTGGAAACGTAATTTGTATAATTGAAAAAAAATCGCTTCGCGCTTATAAGGAACATCTGAAAAAAAACTGCCGTCCCCTTTTTTTTGCCGAAGTACTCCCACATAAATATTCCATCCCCTGATGATTTTTTCGTGGGATCCAAATTTTTCACCCCGAATCATATGTTTCATCGAGAAAAAAATGTACTGTCAAGAGCTAATGCAACTTTGAGCGGCGGATTCCATCATCTGTGATGTGTTATTTATATTATTACACTGTTTAAATACCACATACCTTCTCCCATTTCCTCGGTTGGCGTCATCGGTCGAAGACAATCGCTGTCTGTACTTTTAAAATGCAGAGTTTTAATAGTGCCGCGACAAGAGAGCCCTTGACGACGGTGGGGAGTCGCAGGTACGGTCCTCCAAATAAAATCTTAACACCTCGGAGCCCGAGTTGACGCCAATCGGACGTTGCAGAACCACGCCCCCTTTCGCGGGAAAGCATTAAATTTGGATCGTTGAAGGTGAAATTTGTGTATTATTTTATCTTCACATATTTTTTTTATATTTCGAGAAATCCATCCCCTCCTCTTAATCAATTAACGCCCACGAAAATCTGCCTTTAGCTGCTGATTTTTCATTGAATGTGATCTAAAAGTTTTCACCCCGTCTTTTCCGACTCCTTCATAACTTCTCTCCCTTTCGAAATTGCTGGTGACATCATCATCATCCCCCCGGACACTTTTCAAAGAGACGGAAATTATGTTTTCCGCGGGACTAAAAGGTGTTCCATATTCAGGCGACAGTATGGGCTCCCGTTGAAATTTTTTCCAGCGCGAATCTCCTTAAGGCCTTAGATGTGACGTTGCAAAGTTCAGTAGGAATATTAACGCAGTGCAATGCAGTTAACTTGCCTCACAAATATCAGTTATTCCAGATGCAAATCATATTCCCTGAATAGCTTACTTGAGAGAGCATTTTGATTACTTAGGCAGTACGCTAGAAGAATGGGCATAGTAGCATCTACATCTACAATGATACCCCGCGAGCCGCCACATGGACATGTGGCAGGGGGTGTTTGATCACCAGCCGTGTGAAGGTGTAAGTTTTTTGGAGATGAAATGGTGACATGTATTATGGGAGCTTATTTAGTGGATTTTTTTTATTGTGGTCGCTTATTGTTTGTGGGAAGAACGAGTTTTTGTGCCTATCTGTTCGGCAGTGTATCTCTCTTATTTTATCGCATCTGTCAGACCTAGAGATGCTGTGAGGAGTCATCATAATATTCTCTATGACGCTCTGAAAAATATCAGTTCTGAATTTATAAAGCAACCTAACCCTAGCGTGTAGCCTCCAAGTCTCTAGTGTAGTAGTGACGAATAGCAATGACGTAAGGAGGAGATTAGCGTGAGCTAAGGAGACGTTTAGTAATAGAAGGGAGCTGATGACGGAGGCCTTGGACATGGATATGAAGAAGAGGCTGGTGAAGAGCTTGATATGGAGCGTAGCGTTGTACGGTACAGAAACATGGACCCTCTGAAAGGAGGACGAGAAAAGACTGCAGGTATTTGAGATGTGAGTGTGGAGAAGGATGGAGAAGGTGAGGTGGACGGAGAGGAAGACTAACGAGGAAGTGTTTGAAATGGTGGGCGAGGAAAGGAAACTTCTTAATGAAGTTCAAGATCTGAATTGTAGGTGGCCGGAGGATGCAATAAGTGGATGGGTTGCTTAAGAATGTGATAGAAGGAAGGATGTTGTTGGGCGAGCGGGGGAAAGGAAGAAAGAGAATAGGTTTCATGGACGGAATGAAGCAGGGTAAATCGTATGCCGAGGCAAAATAGGAAATACTAGAGGTGGTTGGGCCCAAGAAAGTTTTAAAAACCGGGAGAATATCTCTTGACTTTCAACGAAACCTTCCTTTTTCGGCGGAATACTATTAAAAATTTACTTAAATTTAGCGCAGTGTTGTAAATCTTCGCCTGCATGACCGGTTGTTAAGAGGACGCATCATACCCTTCGGTAAGGAAAGGTTCCGTCGAAAATCCACAAGATGGCGTCACTCGCACCCGATCGAGGCGTTTTGGTGTCAGGAGTCTCCTACTTCAGGATAACTCTCGCACAAGGCAACAGTCGTCGGTAAGTTCTAGCCAAGTCTCCGGCGCGTAAGTACAGGCAGCGCTTATATAAGATCTGTGAAAGATGACGGAACTAATTGCATCACCGTCCGAGCACATCATGGCCGAAAACCATTCAGGTAGCTTGTCGAAATATACCAATTACAGATTCTATCTTACAACCGTGACGGCTGTTACTTAGCATTCCGATAGAGGAGGGATTGATACATCTCCATTAGTTTTAGATGTGTCAATAATAATAATAGTTTTTATAAAAATATACCCTACATCTTGCCGTTTTTCGGATGGTTTAATTATGCTCCGGGATAAAATTTTCATGTTTCACATACGAGCCTCCCTTGGCAAAGGTCTATTATTTATACTATAAAAATTACAAGTCGATGACGTAAGACTTAAACAAAAAATCTGGTGTCGGAAATCATCACAAATCCGACCTGTCGAGCGGGTGTGATTTGTTGCCTTAAGCACATGGCCGTAAATTTGGCAACAGTGCTCTTTTGTAGTTTTACGCTATCCATGACGTATGGAACACGCAATAGCTGGAAACAGTTGTCGTGGGCGGAGCCACCTGCTGGGGAGTACACATAAGAGAGAAGTTTGCTCTGAAAACCCATGACATTGATTTGTAATCATAACCCTTTAGCCTCGGATAATATTTCAATCATAGTGCTTAAATTTACTAAGCTAAATGGTCATCCGTTTTCTTAGTCAATTTCACAAAGGCTTGAAGGAGAACCTGATATGAATCTCATGGTAGTTTAAAAGCTCCATATCGTTTTTTCGCCATAAGGCCTTTTTAAAGCCTGCCTGAAAAATTAACGATAAATGGAGGCCCATACAAAATTGAAAGGGCTCAATTCGGAGTTTGGGTATCCGGGATCGATTTTCAGTAGGAATTTTCATTTCCCTACATTCCTATTCCTTGCTGGAATGATATTTTATGCAGATGTAATGAGATGACATGGAAACGGAAGGGAGGGTAACGGAAGCTCGATTGGCCCATTTCTACATTTTATGCCCTTCGTTCCGTGTCAGAAAAGCACATCATTCAAACCTAGACCATCCGATTTTTTTCTTTTTATTGGACACTGAAAGAACTGAAAAAAAAAGAATCATAAGCTTACTTTTAAAAAATTTTATCAGCAGCATTTCCATCGACCATTCTTAAGATTTTTTTTCTAGCCATGATATGGACCACAGACGAATTCCATCTTTAAACTGAAGCAGTTGCAAGAAGATTGAGGTAAATTTTATCTTATGTAAGATACAAAAACTCAGTCATGTTTGGCTAAAATTTTCAAAGTAGGTAAACATGAGCAGAAAATTGAGGCTTGGACTTAACATATTGGCTTAACACCGTGCCCTGGTATCACATTCGTGGCCGTAGATTTATTTTTGCATTTTCATAAAAGTATTAAAACGATATACAAAAATATTTTTTTTACATTATTAATGAATCATACGGACCACAAAACGCTACATATCGGACGCGACCTGTTTTCCGTTGGTTAACAATATTTTTAAAATGTCTCTGGTGAGCCCAGCTACACCAATGCCCATCAGAAACGACTTTAATTATTTTTTTTAATGCGAATTCCTCGATAATTTCATGGGATAGGTGGTAGGCGGTAAATTTCTGTTTATAATTTGAAATTATTCATATTTTCTATAAAAACGAATACTAATGAAAGTGGTATCTCGCTCGAACTTCCTTCAATTCCACTCTTGTTCTGTTTTTACGGTTATGCACTATGAGGGCATGCGTAGCACATGCCGTTTAACGCACAACACGGTGTTCTCCTTACGCGTATCATGATCGCACAGCCACGGGCCAATCCTCTTTAATTGTTATGCACTTAAGCGAAGGCAAAATTCCGGAAGAAACGAAGATAATCGTGCGTTTGGAAGAATACGAAAGATGCGGGGAAGGCCGCTTCAATGTTGGGTTGATGTGCACTGGGAAAAACAGGGAAGACGATATTACCGGAAGGGAATTAAAAGAGACGATTGTTGGCAAAGATGCGAAAAGCGTATTTAATTAGGGAGTAAGGCAAACATGGGAATGCAGAAAGGAGTTTAAAAAAAGGTTGAAAATTTTTTTTGTCGCTTTTCCCCCTATTTGCGTAAATTCAAACCCGTGACGTGAATTTTAATTATGCATCCTTAAACTTTTTTTAGTATATACTCTTAAGGTAGTTTAAGTGAGATCGTTCCCTAGTCATAATAGAGACCATATTCGAGTTATGCGTTTTAATTCCACCAGCTGTAGGAAGCATGAATAAAATATTGCATCATAAATGGTGCAATGATATTTAAATATCTTTCTCGGGCTTCGCACCGGGTAATGTTTTCATAATCCGGCGACGTTTCGGAGAGCGACTTCATTTCCATTTTCAAGGCACGTGTTATTTCCGCCGTGACCACTATAACACTAAAATTAAACAAGCTGTTGATGCCCCATACAATGAAGGTTGCGACCCCTATGATTGGCTGACGTTCCGCTGGCCGTTGAATCATTTTCTCGTCTTTTTAATACATTTGATCACTGGCCACCAGGTATTACTCAGTTGGAATCCGGTGTCTCTATTAAAATTATGCGGATGCGATCGTATCTCGATGGCCTCTTAGATAATGCGGACCCAGTAACGGTGTGCGCGGCAAAGGATTTTTGCATCGGTCCATTTAATGGCATGGTCTCCGTTGCTAATGTTGCTATTGCTAATGTCGTCAAAATTGCTAATGTTACCATGGAGACAAGGATACTCTATGCAAGCAAGATGCTTTATTTTTGGCGGGTAACTATGCTATAAATAATACATATCATTGCCAATCCTTCCATCCATTTGTAATGAAATGTATTATTTTACCTCATAGTTACTTTGCCTAAAATGAAGCATTGGATGAGAGTCGAATAACGAAACAGATATATAAGAGTGAAATGAATGGTGCAATAATATACTTGATGGAAAATAATGAAGCTAAATTTTTAAATGATCAGATGAAAAAACCTAGCTAAGACTTTATTTTGATTCATTTTTTCACGGGCAAGGAGTTTAAAAACTCCTTAAAAGTGGAATTTTTTCGCGATCCTGAAAAAATTATTGCGATGACAATATGATTTTCTGCGTGATGTATTGCGTGGAGAATTCTTAAAGTCAGTTCATTTTTTTCAATGTGGCTGTTGGGAACAGTAAAGTTTTTAGACATTTTACAACATCAGTGGTAAACCTTACTTCACATTACAATGAACTTGGTTGCATGATGCGTGCAATAAAATAGAACTGGTTTTATAGTGCTGTGTCTCCATCCAAAGAGGTGGTTTTTAAAACTGTGACCCAAATTTTTATGACGATTCAAGGAGTATTTTGCCTAGCGCAATCCATGATAGTTGTATCTTTATTAAATCGTTGGATTTTCAGTAATTTTCAGACGCTCATGTGGTTTCAAGAATGAAAACTAACCAGAGGACGACGTAGACCATGCTATTAAAATATCGTAAACATGCATATGAAATGCTCTGGAGTACCGCGTCTTTTTTTCTTCATTTTTTAAAGCTAATGAAAAAATTTCAAGAGTATTCATTCGTGTCTCGTCCTTTTAAAAACTTTGATTGGGATTTATCTCCTAGTTTTTCAAAACTTTCTTTGCGCTTTCCGCTCTGTTGAGTGAATTAAATATATATTTTCCAAAACAGGACCAAATAATCTATTTGTTAAGAGACCGTCTTCACTCATGTATTATTGCCTGCACTGGCAATACCTAAGTCAAAAGTGCTAATGTTACCATAGAGACAAGGATACTCTATGCAAGCAAGATGCTTTATTTTTGACGGGTAACTATGCAATAAATAATACATATCATTGCCAATTCTTCCATACGTTGGTAATGAAATGTATTATTTTACTGCATAGTTACTCGCCTAAAATAAAGCATCGGATTAGAGTCGAATAGCGAAACAGATGTATGATAGTAGAATGAATGGTGCGAGAGGTACAGGTAGGCCGAGAAAGTTGTGGTTGAATGTTGTTGAGGAAATTCTTAGGAGGAGGAATATTAGGAGTCTTAAAAACAGGAGGGCGTGTATGAAGCAATGGACAAGAAGGTAAATGAGGCTAAAGAGGTTTGCAAAGATAGGTCAGTATAGAGGAAATTATTGAAGTAGATTTAGGTGTACAAATATGTATTAACGAGTGAAACTCTGTGACTCTGCCTACCCCGGAAGGGAACGGCGTGACTGGTATGTATGTATGTATCATTGCCAATGCACAGAAAAAATTATTTAGCAACTCCTGCCCTTGAAAGTTTTCTTTTGTCCTGTTAAATAGTGCCGCTGAAGGGAAAATAAATGCGTGTTCCTCCTGTAATCAAAGAGGCTGCTCCGTTCAAACATGTTCTTACATTTGTGCATTGTATTCATGGATAAACTCTGAGCTAAGATTTTGAATGAACACTGCAGATCTCTAGTGCCCAGCTGAATGAAAGGATTTCTTCTAATACACTGATTTATTTGGATTCTCCCTCGTCTGATTTTCCATGGATTTTTTTTCAGTCTCGTTCTTCGAGTGTTCATTTTGAACGCAGATCATCTGCCTAATGAGCTCATTTGCACTTAAAATTAGTCGCAAAGCATGGGTTATTCATTTTCAAGCGTATGATACTCTTCAGAGGAGAGAGGTTAACGCTTGCACTTAATTTGACGGATCGCTTCCTTGAATTACGCTAACCGTAAAAGCGTTGGATTTGCCAAACTGCTTTTTTAGTAATCTGTTTCATCCGCCAATACTGAATTCTTTCCCCATTTGAATTTCACTGCCCTCTGTTGATTATGTATGGGCACTTTCAGCCTTCTGTGACCTCAGGGAATTTACATTATTACCCGAAGGTGATAGAATGCCTTCCAGATTCGACTAAACGGCCGGTCTTGCGTATTCATATCGCATAGTATCATTTTTCCTTGAATGAGCCAATGCAGATTTCACTGATTACTGAAGCAAAAACTTTTCAGTTTTTCTGCAATAAAAGGCTTAATGCGACTAGTTACCATATTACTACATAATAATCAAGACTTCAAGTCTAAGAAAGCTGGAAGATTTTTACTTCTGTCGCTAAGTGGCGGTTCCACCTCATCACATCAAAATTTGTATTTTGTGATGATATTTTCTGGTGATTTTCTTGGTAATTGGGAAAGATTTTTTTCCTTTTTTCATTTTCATAGCTCATTTATCATATAATGTTTATGTAAAACGTATTTAATGACGTTTTTTCTGTACTTTATTTGTTCTTTTTTTTAATGGGGAGCTAATGAATTAAGATATGGCGCATAGTTGCGATGTTTGAGTTGGGAAAAATGAATATTTAAAAAAAAATATCAAGTCCCCTCTCCTTTATTGACTTGTTCGCCCATAAAAAAGATAGGAGTGTTAGCGAGAGAGCAAAATCTAGTGGTCGTGGACTACTTATGGATAGCCATAACGTTTTAAGAAGTGAGTAACGACCGTTTGAGGAATTCAGGCGAATGAAAATGGGGAAGGGTAATCACCTGATGTCGCGTAAAAAATTCAACGGCCTTCGCGGAAAAAAACGACACTCCATGGAAGCGGTAGTTAAGGGAAAAAAATTGCGAAAAATATTGATTTTATTTGCTTGCGAAAAATGGCCAATTACGATTCAACTGGTCCCGTATTTTGTTGTCAAACCATGAGGGAAAGGTGTGAAGGAAGTTGAAAATGCGTAGTGCGTAGGGGATATCACTTGCCCTTCCTCAACTACCACGCTAGAGGGAGACATGGGAAGTACCCGCTTCATGACATCACCCCTACCTAGTTATTTTTGATGCTGCAAGTTATAAAAAAAGGCAGAGCGGACGTTGCCTTTCCAGGGATAATTACTTGGCCGCGGACGGCGCCTCACGTATAAGTACGTGATGCCTTTTGTGCCGATATCACTTCCCGTGATGGCTTACCCCTCTTTTCGGCATTATGTCGAACGATCCATTACTGTGCTCCTTCCGTTCTATATGAAGTATTAATTTAAAAAAAAAGCTAGCTTCGGCTGTTTTTAAAGGTAAGAAGAAATTGAAATTTCCGAGTTAAATGGTTATTCAAATCAGGATTTCCCGACCACCGATTCTCGAACCATCTAGGGGTGCGATGCATTTTCACTTTTGTTCATGATAAGGGTACTTTTTTATAAGGGTAATTCACCTTTTGATTTTTTCGTTATATTTTTTCTTTTCCATGTTTTGTTTTTATTAATGTATTTTATAGTATTCATTATACAAATTAATGACGCTCTTCGTATGTTTCAGCCTTAAATTAATTATTACTTAAAGGGTAACGAGAAAATTTTGAACATCTTCAGTGATTTTGGGTAAAATGGTTTAGGAACCATTGTTCTAGATCTGACAATTTCGTTTTTTCCTTCAGGCTTGGGGAGTTCTTTGTTCTCGTGAAATAAAACAAAGAATTCGATGATAAAAACATGAAAAAAATAAAAAAAATTTCTCACCTCACGCCCTAAAAAATTCCTTTTACATCTTGTCGCGCGTTTTAAATTTTAATTCTGGCGCACGGATACGTTTTTTTTTTTAAACTCATGTTCACCCGGTATTGGCTCGAGAATATCCACCTGAATTTGTGTGCATGAGCATCGACGACAGATGCTGAAATTTTTCGAATTTTTATTCAACACGACTAAGGTTTGGTAGCGATAATTAGTCATAAGGGTCTTCTCTCTATTAGATGGAGATTGTTGCCTGTTCAACAATGATAGGAACGGAATGGAAAAAAATACAGTGCCAAAGAGTTGCTCAACCTCATCATCTCTGCGAGGTTCGCGTTTAATTTTTTGTTTTAACTTTAATGTTCAATGAAATGAAATAACCGGCTACCTTATCCATCTCACGCATACATGCATTGATTGAATAAATGCAGGTTCGTTAATCTTTAAATTTCTTGAAAATTATCCTATACAATCTTGAAAATATTCAAACATAGCAGGTGAAATATGGTGAAATTAGAACCTTTAGAAAAATTTGGCCTGGATAGAGGCCTGCCGTGAGAATTAGTAAGCCTGTATAGTGTTGTGGTCTGCGCATTGGTCCGGCTAAGCAAAGATTTTTCAAAAAGAAGCAGTCCAGATTTTTCTAATGGCAATTTCACTATACAATCTTTTCAAAATTACTGTTCCTGGAGCACGTACTTTGCTTAAGCTGATAATAAAACCTCACCGGCTCGTAGCGGGCCAGCGGTTTCGGGTACCTACACCCGCGGGGTAACTACCTCCGGCTTGGCAGGAAATTTTCGCTTATATCCAAGTTCAGATATTCGTAGCGGGCCAGAGGATTCGGGTCTCCCCGCAGGGTAACTGCCTCCCGCTCGGCCGGAAGCTCTCGCTTATCGCCATGTCAGGGTGGCAGTGGGAAAAAAGTGAAAAGGAAAGGGAGGGGAAAGTTAGCGAGCCACAACCCCTTCGAGGCCGACACCAATGAGGCGGATTGAGATCAAAAGGACCTCAAATGGGCCTCCGCCTCCCCGAAGTACTCGTATTAGTTAGGTTACCCAAACAACGTAAGACGAGTAGCCGTTAGTCTCGCTTATGCGAAAAACTTTCCGCACATCTATGAGAACCGGAGGAGCCCGTTGCCCAAATTGTTGGGATTGGGTGTCCTCCTGGCTCCCTTTCGGGGAAAAACGCCGTGCGTCTCAGCGGGCCAGGTGTTTCGGCTCTCGCCGCAGGGTTACAACTTCCGCCCTGGTTTTCAAGCTCTCGCTTAAACCCCGGGGCAAGGAAGAGGTGGGAGAAAAGGATGGGAAGGGAAGGTTAGCTAAACCACAGCCCCTTCGAGGCCGACACCAATGAGGCGGATTGAGGTCAAAAGGACCTCAAGGACCTCCGCCTCCCCGAAGTGGTCGCATTAGTTTGGTTACCCCAAACAACTGAGACGAGTGGCCGTCGGTCTCGCTTTCGCGAAAGACCTACCGCACATCTTTGTGGACCGAGAGAGCCCGTTGCCCAATTATTTGGGATTAGGTATCTCTCTGGCTCACTCTACGGGCATGGAGGGTCAATTCGGACCAATTCTGGTCAAAGCGTGGGTACAACCCTTCTCTCAGTAGTTATCGTCAACCCCTCGTCTTAGCGGGCCAATTAGAATTTTTGTAGGGGTTGCTTATCGACGACCAAACTGATAAAAATAATATTGCTCGATGAAGCTTAATACTTTCACTGCTGGCCATTGAAATAAATACTCTCCGAGGACTGGTGGCATTTTTCTTTTCCTTTTTCAATAATTTGTTGTGGTGGTTTCACAGTATACATACAAACATACATCTAACACTTGTAGATAGCTTTATTTTTCTTCTTTAATATTCAGTCTCAATTTTTGATACATGATTAGTACAAGATTTTGAAAACTTTCCTTGCCCCAGTATATCTTTAGAAAAACAAAAAATTAAATCCTTATGACTTGGTTGGAACTGCCTTGAACAAAAGGCTATAATACACATTATTTATCCCATAGTAAATGAAAAGATTAATAATGTCATGTTTGTCTTTACTGAAGAACGCAAAAAGTTACGAAGCGGAATATGACAAACTTACGCATTTTTTAATGAAAAAATTTAAATGATGGCTTCATTACCAGGTCTCCAGTGATGGGTGACTTCTCAATCTAATGGATTTTAGATGAACTAAATGAACCAAGCTTGGTGATAGAGAAAGTCGAGAGACTTTCTTTTTACGCCTTGCTTCGTAAAGAATGATAAATGTGAGAAATAATAAAACATAAAAATGTGAGATATTAAATAAAATAAAAATAAATGAAACTTGCTCCGCAGTTACATCAGCACATAGCGGCCATTTATTTTCGTCTTGCAGTGATTTTTTGCCCAGGTCTCAGGAGTGTAAGGAGAATACAGAAAAATAAGCCTATTATTGATGGATTTATACACGTTGCGAAGACCTATATCGAACGAAAAATACAATCAATATTGAACGAACTTGCGGTAGAAACTAGAACTAAAAGGGCGTTTTCGGCAGAGGTATACTACCGCCTTAATATAGGTACAAGTATTTCAGTGCGTCACGAGTGTACTCACTTCCCTCTACCTTTGAAATTATACTTCAGTCAGGGGAAATCGGCCATTCCCACCGCTACGAGGCGTCGGGAATGGGCGGGACACTGCAAACAATGATTCACTGATAATCTATTCGCCACTCGCTGCATTTATAAAATCAGCCGTGTTTTATTTACTCGCCAGTGATGAATTTACCATGATTTCGCAATGCTTCTGCTTAGACCTGACAGTTACCAACGGATAAGAATATATCCATCTCCAGATTCGTCGCGAGAGTCGAGGGTCACTGGACGCACTCCCTTCATATTCAGATATGCAAGGAGTCATTCCTCTGGAAGGACATACTCTGTAAAGGTGACTCTGGTCTCGGGGGTTAGTAATTCCAGATTTTCTGAAAACTTGCCTATTGGACCTTTCAAGTGCGTTTTACGAACTGAGATGAAAACAAAATAGCTTTACGTGATAGTTTTTAATGTAATTCAGCCTTGAAAGTGAAAATTTTTTACGAGGGTTATCATAGAAAAAGCTCAGATTTAAACAGAAAAAAACACCAAATTAAACGATACATAATATCCCAACTTTTTTATTCAAACTGTTTTTAAGAAGCCGAAAGTCCTGGGGAATTTAATAAAAATACTATATTATTAATACAATTAAACGGTACAGTTCTTCCCAACTATTTTTTTTTAAGTTTTATCCAGTTAACTACCGTAGTTCAAGTCAAAATGCGGTATTTTCATACAGATGGCGCCGCAATCGTCTTCTGTTGTTCGACAGTTGTCGTCATCAATGATATATCCGTGAAATAACCTGTGTATTTTGAACCTTAAATAGTGCTTGTTAATTAGGAAACCATTCTATGAGCGAAATCGAGGATTTTTTTTAACAAAGTGTATAAAACTGTGTGTGATTTAGAATTTGTGTGAACTTGCGTAGTCGAGCCAAGACTGGTACAAAGGCATGTCTTTTCCCATTTTCTCTTAAGCAATTACCAGAAGTTTGAAGAATAAGGTTAACTCTTCATTACTACCATTCCTCGAACTCACGGGTCATCGAAAATAGCTCGCTGCCAAGCGATTGCGGTAAAGTATACAAACGATATGGAACTGTGAGAATACTTCGAAATCTATTTGAATCGACTCGAAACAGGCTTATTTTGATTCGATTCGCCTGCGAACTCCGAATGACACGAGATATTCGTATCTGATAGATTCGTCTTCGAATGGCTTCATGCCTTCAAACATTGTGTTCATTCCCAAATGACCCAGCGTCCGTTTAGGGGACGTTTTCCTCATGGGAAACGAAGAATTAAATGGCCACATTTTATTGTTAAACTCGATTAATTCAGGCTTTACTTTGTGAAAATCCATGTTAAGAATTCAATGCTGCAGAATTTATGCAAAAATTTGGAAGGGGGAGGGGAAGAGGCAGGAAATGGGTGAGGGGAATGAGGAGGGGGGAAGAAGGTATGTGAGGCATTCTAAACTTATGTACCCTGATGATGTCGCAAATGTGACGAAACCGGTCGACCTGAAATAAATAAAAAATGTGAAGAAAGTACCATATCTCGTTTGAATTCTTTAAACCTTTGAGTGCGGCATGACGTGATACTACGTCATGGTTGTCTTAACGCTGGTGCTGATGACGTGATATCACGTCAAGGGTACCGTGAGATTGCTAGCTTTCACTAGGGAACTATACTAGGCCCCCCCAGCGAAAGCTGTAAAACTCACCGTACCCTTGACGTGATATAACGTCATCAGCACCATCGT
Organism: Ceriagrion tenellum; assembly: GCA_963169105.1. NCBI lineage: Eukaryota > Metazoa > Arthropoda > Insecta > Odonata > Coenagrionidae > Ceriagrion > Ceriagrion tenellum. The sequence goes on along the minus strand of OY720636.1, from coordinate 127,984,377 downwards.
AAAGACAACCATGACGTGATATCACGTCGTGCCGCACTCGAAGGGCTAACATGTTATTGTGCTATTCTATGTGCCACTATAGATGCACAAGAATTTGGAAAGTCGTGGAAAATTGAATAAAAAGGCAATATTCATTATACAAGTAAACAGTACAATTCTTCCCAACTGTTTTTCAAAGTAATAACCAATTAACTACCGTTAATTTTATATATAATAACGTAAGGCCCTGAAATATTGTAAAAATCTTTGTTACTTTAACCCTGCATAAGCTTTTGCATTTTATTTATGCTCGAATTCGATTCGCAGGCGAATTATTTTAGGGTGGCTTGTTTCGCTACCAAAATTTAAAAAAAAAATCGTTTCGATTCGATTCGAAAAATTTTTGTAGGGATTCGATTCTGTTCGACTCGAAATAAAAATCCCTGATTCGCACAGCACTGTTATGGGAGAATGATGTCATGGGGAGGTATTTCACTCACCTGAAATTTGCCGGTAAATCATTACAAAGCCGTAAAAAAAGAAGCACAAATTCATTGAATTCTTATTTTTTTCATGTTGTGAAATCAGTTTAGAAAAAAAATGTGGCGGAGGCCAAACTCTCTTCCTCTCTGAATAAAAATCTCTCCCATTCCATTGAATGTTTTCCATCCACACTCTCGCCCCTTTCTTAAGTCAAGGCCCCTTATCCTTCCCTCCTATTCATCGCCCATCTGCAGTCATCTGTTTCGGGTCCACCGGAAGCGCGCTCGGGGGAGAGATACGCATCTTCAAGTGCCCATCAGTGTTGTGTGTGTTCCCGCTCTGTTGGCGGAGGAAGAGGACGAGGGAAGAAAGCGAAGGAACTACCTCCGTCCTTCTTTGCTTTTCCGTCGGCGCAGTTAAAATCCTGCCCTCTTCGCCGTCTCTTGTCGCCCGCAAGAGCGTCTGGCTGGCTCTCTCTCTGACCTCACCACCGCAACCGGGAGGCTCTCGTCGCGTCTTTCGCGTGGAGGAGAACTGCTTGCCTTTCTGGGACTCTTCTCTTTTCTTTATCTCATGATCCCCCGCGGTGCGCCTCGCATCCTTAATGCATTCAATTATCTCATCGCTCGTTACGTATTAAACGCGCGCGTCGCGTTGCACCGAGGAATGCGCTTTACGTCATCGAATCGGATATTCCTTTCGTATCCGCGTCTCAGCTTGATGATGGAATCAACCGGTTTATGTAGTCGTGGAGGTTTATGGAGAGGGCGCTTGCTTTTATTCTGTATATCGCTGTATATTGCGATTCATTATATCGATAAATCATTTAAATACTGTGCATCGATTATATCGATGCACTTAATTTTTATGTTAAATTAGTGTTTATTATTTATCAAAATTAATTTAATTAAACAAAAATTTATTTAAAAAATTTATCAAAAAAAATTAAGCGCATCGATATAATCGATGTACTATATTTAATGTTTTATCGATATATCGAATCGCAATATATAGCGATATACTGAAGAAAAGCAATCTCCCTCTTCATAAACCTCAACGACTAAACCGGTTGATTCCATCATCGATTAGATCGATGTACTAAATTTTTATGGTTAATTTATATTTTTATTTTATTTTAAAGAAAATAAACCACACACAGCAAGGGTGCCATTTTATAGTGGCCATGTAACAATACACCAACTTAAGTACATATACAAGCAAATTTAACAGCAGGATCTTTTTTTTTTCAAAGAACCACGGAACTAGCCGCGCGGTTACTTCAGCGGTGTCACCCGCTAGTGATCACACAATTGCGTGAAATCCACAGCGGAGAAATCATTCGCCTGGACTGGGAATCGAACCTGGATCCCTCAATTTCGCGCCGAGTGCTCTAGCCAATTTTGCTACCCAGGTGTCTTCTTCCGCAGTGAATCTCATGGGGGGCTTGAAGGAGCTAGAGGACATCTTGCTCCTTAAAGCCCCCATAAGTGAGTGATTGAGATTCATAGCGGTAAAGGACACCTGGGTAGATTAGTTGGTTAGAGCACTCGGCGCGAAATAGAGGGATCTGGGTTCGATTCCCGATCCAGGCGAATGATTTTTCCACTGTGAATTTCACGCAATTAACAACAGGGTACAAGCAGAAATTTTGGAAATATTAAAAAAAAAGAAAAATAGGGGAATAACTGCTTAGGTGAAAGATTCGAAAGAGAAAGGCTCATAAAGGATTTAGATGAATGTGGAGAAGGGTTGATGTGGGAAGGGATGGAATTCAATGGAGAGGAGAGGCGGAAGAAAAGAGAACGCTTAGCGATCGAAAGCCTGGGAATGGGCGAATTGAGAAAAAGAATGAGAACGGTTGGTGCGGGATGGATCTTCGAAATTGCTGAGGGAGAGCAATTCAGGGCAGTCGCTGGTGGAATTCAGAATATTATGAATAAATTTTAAGCCTGATGTGCGTCTATGGGTGGGGGAGATTAGGGACGGAGAGATAGGATAGAATAGCCTTGGTGGACCTAATACGACACTGTGGTAATTTATTCTCAACTATTTTAGCAAAGAAATTGCAGACACAATCCAGCGCTGAAAGATTAGTTTGAGGAGAGACAGACCGGATGGGGCAGGAATAGGTAAGAATTGGAAGCAAAGAAAGTTTGAAGTGCTCGGGGGGTCATTAATTTTGGTAAAACGATAGAAAAGGCCTTGTAACACGGCACGATTTCCTTGCGATCCCGCCGAGCGCGATCTTACGACCCACACTCAAAAATCGACGGCGAACCATGAAACGCAGTACAACCACCCCTCGACAGGGTCGCCTCGACGAGGTTCTTGTCGCGTCCCACCAAAACAGGTCACGACTTCCTCAGCCAATTGTATTTCTTCGTCATTTTCGCAATTCAATTGAAAAAAACAGGTGCTCAGTTGATGGCGATTGTGTGACCACGTTGAAATTTGCTGGCGATTTTCGCATTTTACCTTGTTTATGATAGCTTTCTTATTTTACACTTTAGATTCATGATCTTAATTTGGTCATTCATTAATTTCAAGTGTAGTTTCTTTAATTAGTACACATAGTTTCAAGTTTTTTTTCATATAGGGTTAAGAATTTAAGGTCAGGGCTTTGAACAAAGTAATTTTCTTTCTTATTCTTTCGGTGGTTAAGTTTTGTATTCTTTAAATATAGTATTTTTAGTTTCTCTTTTAATATTTTAGTTGCCTTTTTTATTTCTTCTTTTTTATGTATTTTTGATTTCCTAATTCTTTATCACTATTATACGTAGGCTCTTAATTCTTTCGTGGTCGTTTCTTTTGTGTATTTGCACGTATAATTTTCGTGGTTTTACATAACGATCTTGTTCCCTTTTTAGTTTGTGTAGGTTAGCTTTTGTTAGTAGGATCGTTTTATTTTTAAAATTGCATTAAATATTGCGTTGGACTTAAAATTTTTATGTAAATATACTAAATGACTATGATTATGATGATTTTCATGTGCTGAATAGTGATGATTTATTTATAGTTTTGCACACCAAACTATTTAGATTATTATGATTTCAATACCGGATAATGATGAGTTAGTATCATCATGTATCAGTATACATCGATACTTTTGTTGCATAAAATTGAATTTGCTGGTTGGAAATTGCATTTTCCATCTCCTTAATGATGAAATTCCACCACATCACGCCTGATACCTCTCCTTTTGCATCGGTAAAAATTTCGTGACACAGGAGCAATTCATAAGCCACGAGTAATCGAGTGCAGAGACTTCCTTTATCATTCACTCGCGACCTTACGCGGAGCAGCTCAACTCTCCGAGGATTTGCAAGTACAGTGTTTTGCTCCTTTTTGGGCGCAATCAAACGATAATCGCCGACGATCTTCTTCAAGAGTGGAGGGGAAGATTTAAAGAGATAACATCCAGGAAAACCTGGGACTCGATAGGCGTTTCTTCCTCTCTTTAGGCTCCATTTAAAGTCTCCCTACATCTCCTTCTCTTTATCTCCCTCCACAAGAGAGGGTAGAAAAAAAATGAGATACTAATCCGCCCCTTAAGATCGATAGATCGACAGATATCGAATTGCCTGCGGGAAGGAATACTTAACGCAGAGGGAAGCGCGGTTATTTCCCCGTCTTTTTAAAAGGCCCGCCCCGCTTGAATACGAGATCGCACCGGTGGTTTTTTATTCGTTTTTTTTTCATTCCTTTTTTTTCTCCTGGAAAGATGTCTACGATCACCGCTGCTGGCGCGCCTGGTGAGATATGTTTTTCCACACGTGCGCGGCATACGTGACTGCAACAATCGCGCCCGAACGGTCCGCGCAGATGACGACGACGAGATCATTGTTGCGTCTCATCCTATTGGGCCAATCGCGCGCCGTTTCCCTTCTTATTTTTCGCGAGTGCCGTGTTTCTTCTGTGTTCCGTTCCTCCTTTTATTTATTTTTCTACGGTGTGTTCGAGAATTGTATGCGGATGGAAGCAGAACGGATGGCACGATTGGGAATGAAAAGGGAGATTGAGGAATGCGGAATGAATGCTACTGTAATGGACGCGCATGACAGGCGCATGCTTCGTTGGTTTGGACGCGTTGAAAGAATGGATGAGAGAGGAATAACCAAACAGATTTATGATAGAGAAGGTGATAGTGTGAGAGGAAGGGTTTAATCGATATAGTTATTGGTTTAGTGGAAGATTAGATTGAGGAGATTTGGTGGAAGATAGAAGAAAGAGTGGGAATTTTAAGGTGACACTGGTCTCAGTGTCACTTATTCCATATTTTATGAAAACTTGAATATAAATACTTAAAGCTGCGTTTCATAAACTGAGATGAAAATAAAACGGGGTTTTCTCGCTATTTTAACTGTAATTCAGCCTTGAAAGTGAAGATTTTATCATGGGCTCTACAGGAGATTGCTCAGATTACTGCAGAAAGACATCAATTTTATTGAGAAAGTATTCCAACTTTTGATTAAAACTGCTTGTAAGAAGCAAAAAGCTCAGAGAAATTGAAATACATAAATTACTGACATTTTACCGCTTACTTTTAACGTTATTAGCGAATTAATGGCATAATGGAAGTCAACAAAACGGTAGTTCAGTGCAAATGGCACTGAGGTCGGCTTATATGATTGGAAAAAAATATGGTCATTAAAAATAGATTCGAGGAATACTCTGCATGTTTTATAACTTAATTTTGCTTCTCAAATGATACCCATTTCTTCTGTGTTATCAGATTTTTTTAACCGAATAAATGAAAATATGTATCTTAGTAATTGTCTTGACTCACACAGTCAAGCGTGTATGAAGCAATATATGCTGACTCCAGCTAAAGTGGGAAAGGACGGAAATGATGGGGTAGTGTGGAAAAACCCTTTAAGGTGGTTGGAGTGCGAATCTTGAGTCGTTGAGTGAACATTTTGATAACTTTTCAAGCAGATCGAAAAAAAATTCTTGAGCCACACTTTTACTTACGGTCGGATTCAAATGTATTGCAAAGAATCGAGCTTACTCACTTGCGCTTCTCAAGGAAATTGAGTTTCACTTACGGAGCTGTTTTTCTTTGCTAAGCAACGCTATCTATTCATCTGTTTATTTGTACGTATTCAAATGGTAATCGTTGACCAATTTCCTATATTGTGCTGATTTGTTATTACACTTTCGTTTTTGTTTGGATTTGAGCATGGATAATTATTATTTATTAATCACAACTGTTACTCTAAATGATACATTACGAGGTATTTGCCGTAGGTATACTGTATTCCAGGAACGATCTGTGTTTAATAATAAAGTTTGGTATTTCAATTTATCAATACGTCGCAGCATGTCATTGTTATTCGAGCTGATCATATTATGTAATAACAAGTTAGCCCAAAACAAGCAATTTTAAACTCGTGAGTTTGCTTTTTATATGTTTTATGTTTAGTGTCACCCTGTGACGAAGTTATATATGTATATATATATATATATATATATATATATATATATATATATATATATATATATATATATATAACCCCCACATTTCGCAACATTGTTTCTTTCTCCCGAATAGGTCTTTGGCTCCTTCCCTCCCCGCCCTTCCCCCCCCTCCTACCTGCTCCTTCCCCTCACCGCCCCTCCTATACGATTCTTCCTCCTCAATCCTCATTCTATCACTGACGAAGGTGCGGGCGACCCACCGAAAATTTTAAACTCGTGAGTTTGCTTTTTTATGTTTTATGTTTAGTGTCACCCTGTGACGAAGATTTATATTGTTTGCCACGTTCGTGGAATCTTCGCAAGAACTATATATATATATATATATATATATATATATATATATAAAGTTCTTGCGAAGATTCCACGAACGTGGCAAACAATATAAATCTTCGTCACAGGGTGACACTAAACATAAAACATAAAAAAGCAAACTCACGAGTTTAAAATTTTCGGTGGGTCGCCCGCACCTTCGTCAGTGATAGAATGAGGATTGAGGAGGAAGAATCGTATAGGAGGGGCGGTGAGGGGAAGGAGCAGGTAGGAGGGGGGGGAAGGGCGGGGAGGGAAGGAGCCAAAGACCTATTCGGGAGAAATATATATATATATATATATATATATATATAGAGTATATATATATATAGTATATATATATAGAGTATATTTATATATATATATATATATATATATATATATATATATATATATATATACACAATGGAAAACTTCGCCAAGTGGCCACAAACACAATTAAAGAGGAAACTTACAGGGGGTAAAAAGACGAAAGTAAAGAGAGAGTCTTACTTAGAGACGTTTCGGGTGTTATCCCTTCTTCAGTCACACAGAGAATTTCTCATATTAAATATTTATGTGAGTATTTGCCGCTGTGCGGTCTGAGTGAATGAGTGAACGATTGTATGCCCTGAACGGGTCATTTCCTACTTGGGTTAGCGTACCCCGAAACGCCTGTTCTATATCTTTCACCACTGTCTGTGTGCTTGAGTTATTCTTTCATTTCGCCTTCTGTGTATGTCATTCTCTCTCTGCCGGTGGGTGAAAAGCTGCCCGCGCGCCATCTACTGGCCGCTCTCATGGGTCATGCCTTGGGGAGTGTTTGTTCATATAAACCCCCGCCGATTCCAGTGGTTTCTTAGTAGACTGGGTAGCTCGGTGGTCTGAGCAGTGGATGCGACATCCAAAGGTCCGTGGTTCGATTCCCGGTCCAGTCGAATTTTTTCTGCTTGGAATCGGCTATCATTTCATCTTCACACCACCATTGTCTTTGTAAATTTTATGTGTTCCTATCCACTTTCTTTCTACCTTTCTGTATAAATATTTATGTGAGTATTTGCCGCTGTGCGGTCTGAGTGAAAGATTATATATATATATATATATATATATATATATATATATATATATATATATATATATATATATATATATATATATATATATATATATATATAATCGTTCTATATGTATATATGTATATATATATACACACACACACACACACACACATATATATATATATATAATATATATATATAATCGTTCGTTCATTCACTCAGACCGCTCAGCGGCAAATACACACATAAATGTTTATACAGAAAGGTAGAAAGAAAGTGGATAGGAACACATGAAATAAAAAAACACAATGGTGGTGTTAAGATGTAAAGATGGCCGATTCCAAGCAGGAAAAAATTGACTGGACCGGGAATCGAACCATGGTCTTTTGGATTTCGCGTCCAATGCTCAGACCACCAAGCTACCCAGCCTATACATACTATCTAGAAACCAAATCGGTAACGTGCAATTGTTTTTTCGCTTTTATCTATACGTGCTACTATTAAGTACAAGCAAGCAAAGTTTCGCGATCTGTACATGAACGAAAATCACTCCGACCATCTTAAATCAGGGTATGCTACACCGAGCGTTTTTTTAAACCCTTTTTTTCAACCCCCTTAAATGGAGCGAAGAGATGGTTATGTATGTTATTATGATTTTTTTTGCGTTCCACTTTGAATAAATCGTCCGTTCTCGGCATTTAATTTCTTCTTTTTTATGCTGGTTGGAAGGCTTAAACGCCGCTCTTTTGTGACGTAGATTCCTGGGTTCCTCCTCTTATCGATGTCCGATAGCCGTTTTTTTATATATATTATCTCTCACGATCCGCGTAATCCCTCTTCTTATAACTTGCTCGCTGCCTACTTCCGTCGCGAATAACTGGGGCGTCTGGTTCCTGCCTTCATTCGTTCGTGACATTCTCACCACCCCGTTTGCCGCCTCACGTCATTCCTCTCTTTCTTCTCCGTTATTTTCAGTATTCTTTCGTCGTGAACTAAAGAGGAACTGATGAGACCCATGGCACTAATGCGACTCATGATTCAAACTCCCTGCTAAAAAAAATCCTTAGAAGCTGTTCTGTAGAACATAATGAATCCTACAGAAATTTACACTTTTTCTTCGGAACTAGCTCCTTTTCTAAGGATTTGCACGGAACAGGAGAGCCTATTTGCAAATTCCTGCAGAGCAAAATAACTCCTTGCTAGATGTTCTGTAGAACTTCAGCAACTCTATAGGAAATATGTGAGGTTTCCGTTGACCCAGTTCCTTTTCTAAGGACCTATGTGGAGGTTCATAGGGAATTCCAGAGAACGTGATAAGGAATTCTGCAGAGAATTCAAAGGTATTCTGAAAAACATCCTAAGGTATTCTGCAGAACGTCGTAGGGAATTCCGTAAAAAAATTCCGTAAAAAAAAATTCCGTAAAAAAATTCCGTAAAATTCCGTAAAAAAAATGGTGTTTCAATACTTTAAGGAATGTTTACAGAACTTTTTTGGAATTTCTGCAGAAGTATTTTAAGGGACTGTACAGAATTTTTAGCTGGGCTACCAGTACTATGTATTAGTGCACTGAATTAATACCACGCAGTAGAACATTGTTTTAGTAACGTGTAGTAGTACTTTTGAGGTAGATGGAGAGGGCGCTTGCCTTGGTGGCCAACGCTGGAAGTTGTTACATGAGCGTGGCCTGTCCGCCATCTATGTTAACCCCGATTTTCCTATGGCGCTGGCGGTCTCACGCACTAAGATTGCAACATTAAGATGTTTTTCATCGATAAATTACTATAAAAAAACAGCATGTAGTTGCTTCTTTAACATGCATTTCCCTTGCATATGATTTTAGCAATTTTAAATAACTAGCTGACCCGTGCGAATATTTCGCACGGTATGCGGCTTCTTCCTGTTTCTTCCTGTTCTTTTACCTGTCGAATATTTTGCACAGTATGCAGCTTCTTCTTTCTTTCATCCTGTTCTTCTACCTGTTTCTTCCCATGGACAATTATATGTTATTTATGTTTGTGTTAAAAATACAAAACGTAAACCTAAATGGTAAACGGTCACACTGATTGCATGTAGAATGTAAATAATCTAACTAAACGATGTGTTAATAGATGGCGCCTCCTACAGTCTTTTAAGCATGGAACCATAGCCAACATATTAGGTGATTATATTGTCAACAGATGGCCCTGTATAATTTTTTAACAAAAACTTTGATTTTAAATCATTTGTCTATTTTTCGTCAATAGCGGGGAACATAAGCTTTAAAACGATGTTTGAATCCATAATTTTGATGAAGAATTATGGGAGTTATGGCATTGCGACAAAAAAAACACCTTTGAGAAATAATGTATACGATAATAATCCTCATTCTTGTTGAAAAATATGCCTTAAAAGAGCAATATCAATAGATTTTATCAAAAGATTATGGAATGATTTTTTTTTAATTTTCTTTCGTTGGTGATTCATCGCTTAAACATTTGTAACGTATTGCATTAATGATACCAACTGGCAAATGGCCAACTTGTAACACTCTTGGTAAGAAATTGTAATATCACCCCTACTCCTCGTTTTCTCTTCTCAACCTTGCGTGAATACGACCTGAGCAATGATAATCCTGAAACAGGATACAGGGTCAGTGAATGAATGGGGAAACTTTGTCCGATGGACTTGAAATGGTTACCTTTTGCAATAATACCTATTACCCCCATTGTTTGTTGTGTGACCATTTTTTACACAATAATTTCGCGCTTCCCCAAAAAGCTTAAATCTGCCTCTGATATGAGAAATGTTTTATGCAACTCTTTGAAATGATATAGTAATTTTAGCTGGCCATAAAAATAAAAAAGAACATTTGTGGGTCTTTAAGGGTAGAATGCACTTTGTTTTCTATTTTAATTTCAGGTGATTGAGGTGGAAACTATTCTACGATAACTAACATAACTAGATCATTCCTACCTGTTTCTACTTTCGGTGAATCTGTCTATTGACAGATCTCAATGGGACTGTAATCTCCTTGGATTTCTATTTTGGGCGATGTTCGTCATTCTAGTCTGTCTGCGTAGCGTCGTTTGTCACTCCTCTCATTGTATGTCATTACACCAAATCTCTTTCTTCTTCAATTTCCATTAACTTTTCCCTCTATAATGACACACTGCAAGCTTTCTCTCTGTAATGTGTGGCCTATCCAGTTTACCTTACTCTTCTTTAAACTTTTCAATGTAATCTCCTCCTCGCCTATCCTTTACAGCACCTCCTCATTTTCACCTGAAAGTTTAAAGTTGGCGTTAAGTATCTTTTTTTTAAGTATCTCAAATTATTATAATTGAGGCTATCGTACTGACTTATCTGTTCACCGCAGTAACTTGTCTGTCGTCCTTATCTGCGTCAGTCCACATGGCTGAGTAAATGTTGGTTAGGTCCATTGTTAGTAGGCATTAATTTTCAACCGTAGATTTTTTCCTAGATTTTTCCATTGCCGTCAATGCATATGAAACCCTCAATTAATAATCCAATTACCTTGCCAGAGGAGACAAATTTTTCCCTATAATCTCGGTTTCCTGAAGAATTATATTGCGAACGGAATAACTACCGTCCCAGATTTGATGGTTTGACATTTTGTTTCTTTTTTAATGGGTAGCGCAATGGTGTGTTGATTCTTCGTTTCCATAGTTTCCCGTTTGTCCTCGATTTACCCTTTTATCTTGAAAAAAAAATCTCATGATGCAGTTGGATGCGAATCGAATAATATATTTTTCAGTTCGTTTTTTTCCATTGTTGCAACGGTCGGAGTTACCGTGGCAACGCTCAGCAGCGAGGAAAAAATGACGAAACAATACGGGTTCAAATTAAAATGGATTTCGGTCATAGTCGTAGCGAGACGCATTGTTGTCGGGGAAGGTTAAAGTTGGCGTCAAAAATCCTTTTTTTTACGTATTCCAAATATTTTAATTGAGGCCAATCGTTTTAAAGGGATGAAGCGAAAGAAACCCACGCGGGAGAAGTAGTTTGAATTAAATCGAAAAAAAGAAACATTTCAATGGCGACAGTGTTTGCACGAATGGAATTCTTATTCAGCCAAAAGATAATAACAAAATTATTTCACATCAATGGCTATAATGTAAGGCGTTTTCCGAATTCTAAATTTGCAGCTGTAACAACGCTTCAAAATTTCAGTTTGTAGCGCGAATTTACACCAAGGAAAATAAAATGTTTCCACCGAGACTCGATCGTGATACCTTTTATAGAATGCCGAGTGCTTTAGCCTGTCAAGCTGCGGTGGCATCCATTTCCTTGAGTGAATTTTTAGAATAGAATAGAATTGGAAATTAAATTCATTATTCCGGGACAAGTATGTTCCTTAGGAACACAAATGATTATGCATATCTTTGGAGACAAACAAATATTACAATAGCATTGTACACAAGATGTATTAATATCACAGAATTCGACATACACACATACATACCAATCACGCCGTTCCCTTCCGGGAAAGGCACAGTCACCAAGTTTCACTCATAAATGCATATTTGTACATTTAACTCTGCTTCAATAATTTCCTCCATACTGACCTATCCTTGCTTGCAAATATCTTTTGCCTCATTTACCCCCATACACTGCTTCGTACATGCCATCATGTTTTTGAGACTCCTAATATTCCTCCTCCGAAGAATTTCCTCAACCACTTTCAACCACAACTTTCATGGCCTACCTCTCACCACTCCTCTCTCTACACTCACTACCTCTCCCTCTCACACCATTCATTCTACTCTCATATATATCTGTTTCGTTATCCGACTCTAACCCATTCTCTCAACATGGCCAAATATTTAATCCTCATGGCCTATTATTTAATATTTCAAACCTCTTTTGCCTCATTTACCCCCATAACACTGCTTCATACACGCCCTCCTGTTTTTAAGACTCCTAATATTCCTCCTCCTAAGAATTTCCTCAGCCACATTCAACGAGAACTTTCTTGGCCAACCTCTACCTCTCGCACCATTCATTCTACTCTCATATATATCTGTTTCGTTATTCGACTCTCATCCATTATCTCAACATGGCCAAACCAACGAAGCACACTCCTTTCATACACGTCATTTACTGGAGCATTTAACCCACATTCACCTATTACCCACTCATTCCTGACCCTATCCATCCTACTTTTGCCGCAAATACTCCTCAGATAACTCATACCCACGGCGTTTAGTCTACTCTTGTGTCTATCCTGACATACCCATGTTTCAATATTAAAAGTGTCGATTCTTCGCTTCCATAGTTCGTTATTAATAACAAACTTCCTAGTACTCGCCGGCCACGGTGGCGGCGGGGTAAAGTCGTCGCCTGCTAAACCGCGGGTTCGAGTCCCGCCTGGGTTGGTTTTCCACCATCCAGGGCATGGATGTTGGTCCGGTCCCTGGAAAACCTGACGGCAGGTTTAGCAGCCAGCAGCCTATCGGGATTCCGGGGACGTACGGGCAAACAGAATCGTCCGGCAAGGCAAAAAAAATCCCCACCAGAGTTCCTCCATACATGTAAACTCAAGATTAGAATTACGGAACGATAAATTGTAATCGATTTAAGTTACCAGAGAAACTTGTGTCGTGTAACTTGGGTTTTATCTCAAATTTTTCCCGGGAAAACCTGATAACAGGCTCAGCAGCCTATCGGGATTCCGGGGACATACGGGCCAACGGAATCGTCTGGCAGCAAAAAAAAAGGCAAAATTATAAAAATACATCAGATTTTGTACAGTTTTGCACAATATTTAGTTCACTTACGATATTTATTTCACTGAAAGTAATTCTTCGTCATATTTCTTGACTTTTAGAGGGCTTCAAAGAAATATGTTGTTTGTAAAGAACCATCATTGTTTTCCAAATTGTTGATGTACATGCAGGCATAAGTATAAGCGCCAATAAGCATAACTTTTAATTAATTTTGAAAATTTCTTTCTTTCCAGGTAAGGACATAAATTTTACACGCATCCTTTGGCAGAAACTGCCTGCTTACTCTGAGAGGGCGAAAGGTAGGCCTTTTTGAGAACCCCGGCTTAAGGCCTGAACCTGCACTCTGAAGTGCTCTATTCTGAAGATTTATAAAATTTGCTGTAAAAAATAAAATTAGGCTGCCTTAAAAATGCCTTGTGCATTTTTAAAATTTCACGTAAGTACTCCTTCGGGTAAAATCTTAAAGGACAAAGCCTTAAAACGAAGCTCTTCCCTCGTAACGAAAGCCAGTAATTATATTGACTCCAACCTCCATTTCTACTTCTGTAGGTTTTAATATCATGATTTTTTAACGAAATGAGGGAAGGGTATATGATGTCACTTTAGGCTTAGGCCCTTCAGGATTTGATCGGATGCTCAGGCTTAAAACCTTTAATAAGGTGTACCGAACAACTTATATTGTAATGTAAATATAGTAAACAAGGTATACAGCTTAAGTTTCCCTTGGCAACTCTACGATATTCATAACAATATGTCGACTTTGCGCACCGACGGAAACCGGAAATGTACTAAATGCCTAATTTTGATACGTATTTTAATATAAATATGGTAACCAAGGTAAACAACTGAATTTATCCTTGGCAACGTTACGATATTCATAACAGTATGTCGACCATGTGCTCCGACGAAAACCGGAAGTCTGTTATTTTAACCTCAGCATCTATTTCATGTTATATAAGTTTTTATTTATTTATTTCATGTTATATAAGTATTGTTTTCCTACTTATGTCTTATGACCATAATATGCTATTCATTTTATTTATTGCGAGTTTTGGCTGATGTATTATATTTGTTTAATTATAATATAATAATTTATATAATAATAATAATCCTTTATTGAAGGATTAAAACAGGGTTTAATTTATTCAAGGTTTTCCATGAAGTACAAAGTAATATTTTGTATGTGCGCTTTCCATTGATTGTAATGAAGTAATGTTATAAGTACCTCCCAAAAACTCTAATCCATAATTCAGTTTAGCTTGGACAAGAGAATGGAAAATGACTTTTTTGAATGGTATCGTACATTTATTACGAGTGAAGTAGAATTTGGGTAAAACATTATTCCTTAGCAATCATGAAACAGATGAGATTTGTTGGGAAGGGCTATGAACGGAAAGGAAAGCAGGCGGAATAGCGTGTGTGGACTTAATATAGATACCTTAGTCTTAATTTAACCTCCAATACAATTATAGCATCTTACTAAGCGAATATTAAATTTTAGTAGATTAAGCTAGCAAGATTATTTTTATCATTCCGCTGTTATCTCTGACAGAAGTGGAAGCATTTTCCCTCAACAGAAAGATTTGTGCTCTGCGGTTTGAGCTCCTGTGCATAATTTCGGCTTCTCCAATTTTTCCCGTTATCAAATTCGAGTTCCCACTCGAGTGGGTTCGAGTCAAATGCGAGCATGTTTGTTCGAAGCGAGGTATTTGCGTTTGTGTTTTCATGCGTACGTGCGCGCCCGTGCGTTTGTGTGTGTGTGTGTGTGTGAGCAGAAGTCGTCCAATTATTTCTCCTCTGGGCGAGGCGAGCTCATTTCGAAGGCAAACAACACACAATGTAGTAGGAGGAGGCGATCGGGATGGGCGTGGTTTTAAGGATAATACGCACGAGCTTGTTTTCTCGAGCAAAACTGGTGGTGGGTTCAAGTAAGGAACCCTGTGGTACCTCTCCCTCCCCCCCTCGTAAGCACATGCGCGCATATCACTCACGCCAAAAATTTTCATAAGTTTGATTGTGTATCTAAGAAAACTTCGCAGTAAACCATATCGTTCGCACTAGACCGGAAATAAGCCTCCAAATTCCTCCACCTAACTCTGAGTTGAATTGTGGAGGATACGTACGTGTGGTACTCATTCTGCCTTTTGGGGCGTTTAAACATCGGTCTTACGACAAACATTAGCAATCGATCATGCGACGAAGAGTATGTCCTGACGGAGGGTTGGAATTCACATAAGTAGTGAATTAAAAAAAATTTCCGAAATAGTCCAAAACCATTGCCTCATTTTAATGAAAAATGCCCTAGCTTACCTTCACCTTAGTCCTCATGACCCACACCGAACGATTCCCGTTGTAATGCCATCCTCTGTGCTAGACAATATATTAGGAAACACTGTACAGTGGTTGTCAGGAAAAACGTTGGTCACTATTCTCTGGATTTAGCCCCGACTTAGTAGTACAGAGAAATTATTTGTGATTTAATCATTGCTTTGCCAATACAGTTAAAAACTACATAAACCTATTATAAAGTGATTAGTCGATTCGATTAATCAATTTTACACCAAGAATCGAGAAGCGGGTCGAGTACTTCAGAGCTGGTTATATTGAGTCCATTAATTAGAGCTGATTATATTGAGCTTCAGAGTTGGTTATATTGAGCTGTGCCTCCATTTTCTGGGCTTTACGCTCGCACTGGCGTTGTCGCGCCACGGAGGGGGAAAACAAAATAATCACGAATCTTAGCGCTTCCGCCATCAGACAAGTGGTAGCAGCAATTACGAGTCTATGCCTCCGCGCGCTACGCAAAGGCAACGATAACTCGTGAAATCGCTGCAATCCTGATGAGTCGGTCAGTATAGCGTCAGATGAACACTAGTGGACGCTTCAATTGAGCCAATGGGCTAAACTCTGAAGTTGATTTTATCAAATGGTTTCGGAATCGAGAGAGAAAGTTTGAGAATCCACATCGACATCGGAATCGATAAAATTTTGGAATTTGCCGTTAACCAATATCAACAAATCGTTTCCCGAGGAAGTACATGAATAGTAATTGCTGTGAGGGTTGGTCCTCATACAATTTGAATGCTTGGCCAAAACTTTTCTGAATTAATTGGCTTTTTTTTAGTAAAAAAATATCTCTCATTTCTTTTTCGAAATATACTGATTCTGAACTTCAATTTTCAATATTCAAAACCCAAAATTGTATTTTATTGCATTAATTTCTTTCGTGTTTTATGATCTTTTTTTAAAGAGATGTTGATGTCATGGAAGGCATACATAGACACACATTCTTTCATTTCGCCTTCTGTGTGTGTCATTCTCTCTCTGACGGTGGGTGAAATGCAGCCCTGGCGCCATCTATTGGCCGGTCTCGTGGGTCATGCCTTGGGGAGTGTCTGTTCCTATAAAACCCCCCGCCGATTCCAGTGGTTTCTTAGTAGACTGGGTAGCTCGGTGGTCTGAGCAGTGGACGCGACATCCAAAGGTCCGTGGTCCGCGGTCCAGTCGAATTTTTTCTGCTTGGAATCGGCCATCATTTCATCTTAACACCACCATTGTCTTTGTAAATTTTATGTGTTCCTATCCACTTTCTTTCTACCTTTCTGTATGAACATTTATGTGTGTATATATATATATATATATATATATATATATATATATATATATATATTGCCTTCCTGTGGCAAACTGTTTATATATTCGCCACTCGAGTGATCCTAAGTGAAGTTATATATATATATATATATTTATATATATATATATATGTAAATTTAAAAATACAGGAAATATATCTCAATTACATTGGATGTGTTTTACTACGTATAAGAAATATTGTCCTAATTATATAAACGTAATGTCTCAACTATATACATATTATGTCCAAATTATATAAATATTATAGTCCCAAGTATTTCATATATCATTTTCATTATAATTTTCATACAACCAATGTCTTAATTGTAACTTTAAAACTGAGATTTTTTCTATGGATTTTATTGATTGAGGTAGGTGATTTAACAACTTGGGAACCGTATGTCCTAAAGTTCTCTTACCGTGGACATCGTTGTGTTTGGGTACCTTATATTTCTCCGATTGTCGGAGTCCCATATCATGTTGAGCATTCCTTACTGTTTTAAACCTATTGCTGAAGTGGTTATCACATATTACAATATTTTGAAATAAATCAGTTAAGGGAAGTATGTTTAGGTTTTTATAAATTGTATACACATTATTCTCTGATGGATCCAACTGAATTGCCATCTTATTTTGAAATTTTCCCACATTTGTCAATAAACATTTGTTTGTTGTACCCCAGATTGTTATTCCATACCGCAATAAGGGTTCAGCAAGACCCTGGTAAATCATTTTTTTCAAGGGAATGGGCAGGGTGTATTTCAGATATGATTACTGATATAAAATGCATCTTAACTTGACACACAAGGAATTCAAATGTGATCTAAATTCAAATTTTTCATCCAGTGTCAACCCTAAATATTTAAAATTGTCAACTTGAGAAATTAAGGAGCAATTATTCATAATCTTTTTCATAATTTCTTGGGAGAAAAGAAGAAAACTTGTCGTGTTCTATGTTGGGTTTTACAGCGGCGCTAATTAAAGCGCCTCTCGTGGTAAATTGAGGGATCAATTTCGCTCGTCCTTCAAAGGCAAGGGTTATTCGAGAACAAGGTCGTCTCGTCGCTCTTTCGGCAAATTAGGTCTGGTCGTGTTGTTTGGGGGGAGTTCGCGAAGCCGTCTCCTCAGGACGCGCCTTGTAAAAACCAAGAGAAACTTTCCGCGAACACCCTGGGGAAATGTCAGACTATCAACCCGTCTCCATTGTGGTAAAGGAATATTATTGTAAATTTCCACGCTCACATTTAATTTGCTGCGACCATGGTTTCATCACTCTGTGTCGCTATCGAGGTACAAACAAAAAAGTAACCTCCTCTATCCATAAGGGACTTTCCTGAATGCCTCGATCTCAACTTAAACTCTTGTATACCGTGAAAGGTATTAAAAATACCTTAGATACCATGTATTTCTTGCATAAACGGAACAGACTGACAGATATCTTAAGTCAAAGTTCTCCCAAAAATTTGAATTCCTACCGGAACTGAAAACGTTCGCTGATTGCTTGACGTGAACGTGACGTCGCGGCTCTGTTGCTGTAGCGAGCTGAGCGACCAAAGAGCCAAAACGCGTGGTTTTTGTTTGTTAGTAGCACAGTAGGGATGCCATATCGACTAAAAAACATCGAGTAGTCGATTTTTAGATATTTATGAAATTACTCGACTCTCACTCAATTTTCATCGGATTATTTTACTAGGAACTCGATGTTCTCTATGTCTCGGCAAAAAACATCGAGTAGTCCGATACATTGGATTCGATGTGGCATCCCTATAGGACAGTCAATCGCGAGCAGCGGAGTGACTAACAGTGAGATGGATAGTCGATTTTTTCATTAATCCATCCCCGGAACAAAAAAGTCCAAGAAACAAAACACATTTTTTCTATGCAAATAAACTTAACAATGATTTGTAATTTTCCAAATGAGCAGCTAGAATCTGTAAAGCCGCATCATCCTGGAACAGGCTTGCAGCTCTTCTATACAGAACCTCAAGCCCATAGACGTGTGGCAGGGGGGTTAATTTATCACCAGCGCGCATCACTCTATACCCTATCAAACTACATGTTGCCTACTGCTTCTGATACATTTGCAAAAACCTGGTGAAATTTTTCAAATGTCGCGATTTTTCAGATCTGCGCTGCAGTATTAACAGATTGCATATGTAAGGCAGTTTTCACTGATAAGCAGGATTTCATTTTCTCCCAGCGAATGGTTGAATCAAATTCTTCTCCGGTTTCCGTCGGCCCCGGTGGCGGCGGGGTAAAGTCCTCGCCTGTTAACCCGAGGGTTGCGGGTTCGAGTCCCGCCTGGGTAGAATATGCCTAGGACATGGGTGTCTGTGTATGTAAACTGGGTTGGGGGAAGAGGGGACGGTTCTGTCCCATCTAACCCAGGATAAATAAAAATATGAGGAAAATACGGGTAAGGTGCTCCATCTTCTTCTTTGCCGACGTTTCGATGGGAGACTTTTTCATCGTCATCAGGGCCGTTGAAACGTCGGAAATGAAGAAGATGGAGCACTTTACCCGTACGGAAACCGGAGAAGAATTTGCTTCAGTTTGCAATTAATGCTTCCACAACTACACACAAATTCGCAGAGGTGCATAAGGTACACCGCAAAAATGCACGACGTACTGTTTGTACTTGGCTGATAAGAATAAAAGCATTGATTTCTTAAGGCGTTAACTAAGGAGTAAGTCAATTGACTAGCTTTATCTCCTATCGACAAGCTTACTTTAGTGTCTCTTTGGCAGCCGTTATGATCTCTTATCGTTCGCGGTAATAATGGATTTTAAAATGTCCGTTCCGCCGTCTATTTGCCTAATTTTAATCTCATGAAATGATCTACCACCGTATGTCGGAGTTTGTGACATTATATTATTAATGTTGTGAGCGAATGAAAATGTGCTTGCGCTATGAAAGTTACAGTTGTACACGAATGAAAGATATTTTTTCAAATGCGACGATAAATAAACATTAATTTTTATTCGATCGCGGGAGAAAAAGCAGTCCTTCGCCATGGCCAGTGCGAGTTCTTGATTCGTCTTAAGGAAAGCTTACACTCTTTTAGGAGAGGAAAAGTCGTGAATGTACGGTCGGATTCAAATGTATTGCAAAGAATCGAGCGGCGCCACTTGCACTTCTCAAGGAAATTGAGTTTCACTTACGGCGCTGTTATTCTTTGCTACGCAATGCTATCTATTCGTCTGTTTGTTTGTACGTATTCAAATGGTAATAGTTGACCAATTTCCTATATTGTGCTGATTTGTCATTACACTTTCGATTTGGTTTGGATTTACGATTTGAGCATGGATAATTATTATTTATTAATCACAACTGTTACTCTAAATGATGCATTACGCAGTATTTGCCGTAAGTATGTTGTATGCCAGGAACAATTTGTGTTTAATAATAAAGTTTGGTATTTCAATTAATCAATACGTCCCAGCATGTCATTGTTATTCGAGCTGATCGTATTATGTAATAACAAGTTAGCACAAAACAAGCAATTGCTCAACTGTCAAAATTTGAATACGTGCAAATAAACAGCTGAATAGATAGCGTTGCACAGCAAAGAATAACAGCGCCGTAAGTGAAACTCGAGTTCCTTGAGAAGCGTAAGTAAGAGAAGCTCGATTCTTTGCAATACATTTGAATCTGACTGTACATATGGATTGTTGACTGGTCGCCAAAACCTGTTGCCTAGAATTCCGTGAACAAACAAATTTGCGGATTATGGCGCCTCCTAGCCATGAAAGACGGCAGTTCAAATGTAAATATATTGTCGACAGATCGTAAATTCACACGTCTTACCGGTTTTACTCACCAGTAATCATAATGCAGCGGATAAAAATGTAGTACCATACTCGGGATGTAATTACACACGTTTTTGAATATCGTCCGGTCTCCCATTTTGGGTCCTCGTCGACGCATTCCCTGTTTTGCAGCCTGGTAAGAAGCAAGTTCTGTTTAGACAAGGCATTCTAAATTCCTTAATTAAGCCGAACGGGCCTAATGCATTCAAATTAGAATATGAGTCTGGCAACCGTCGGCGTCTGCTAACGATGGAAGCTTCATATGCCTCTTATACTCTTCCATTGGTAGATATTTCCTCTCTAGCATTTAAAAAGTAACTGTTAGGTCTCAAAAATAGCCAGCTATTATTCACATTATCAAGTAGTTCATATCTCTTCCATCGTTATTGAATATTCACCGCAGTCTCACGTTAACAACAATTAACTACGGCCATTTACGAGTCGACTGAGAAGACTTTTTTCCAAGTAGCGCCAAGGACTGGGTGAAATTAATGTGGAAATTTAGGAAACACGTTGCCTAGGTAACGATTCCAAACATTTTAATCCGTTATTTACTTTCATGGGATAAGTAATACGGTTTATGGAGGGCGAAAAAATCCTTGAGCAGCCAAGAGGAAGAGGCTACCTTCCGCCCTTCCGAAAGAGGAGGACTCCTCCGAGTGGCAAACCGGGGGTATTGGGGGGGGGGGGGGAATGGGGGGAGTAAGCACTGTGTGCTTTCGTACTTCCCGCGCCCTCAGTTGCGAAAGTTCCTCCTATTTCGTCCGCCCTGCTACTACGTAACAATGTGTCCCCCGTCACTACCGGCGCGGCGGCGACCAGGCGCTATTATTAAACCCGTCAACAGTGGCCCCGATGCTATCGGTTTCCGTCCGTTGCGCGGACGTGCTGTCACGCGACGAATCCCTCCCCCCCCCCCTTAAAGCGGCTATGCAGGCGACACAAAATAGATGATGGAAGTTCCTATAATTAGTCGAAAGTCAGTCGAAATATAAGAGCTGAGGACTCTCTCTGACTAGACTGTGTGGAATTGTTTCATCTCAGGGATGCCACATGAACATCGATGTACAGCAATTGTGTGAAATTCACAGTGGATGATTTTTCATTTGTGAATTTCACACAATTGTGTGATCACTAGTGGGTGACTCATTTGAAGTAACTGCGCTGCAAGTTTCGTGGTTCTTTGAAAAGAAAATCGATGTATCGGACCACTCGATGTTTTGCGGCCGATACATTGAAAACATAGAGTTGTGAAATAATCCGATAGAAATTGAGTGAGTGGTGAGTACTTTTATAAACATCGATTAATAGACTACTCGTTGTTTTTTATAGTCAACGCGACATCCCTATTTCATCGTGACAAAATTTAAAAAGTAGAATCTGCATTTTCCACATGAATTTATTTGCACCGGTTCTGTAACAAAGTTACTTCTTTACCAAACCAAAATTTATTCCTTCATTCCGTCGACAGGAAACGATTCTGCAAAGTAAATCCAGAGACTTACTTGAATATTTACATTAAGATGTAATTTTTCTCAAGGAACCAGGGCTGATAAATTCATGTTGAAATTTCAGTTTATTTTTTCCATTGTACTGCATAGGGTATAGTTTATTTATTTTTTCAAAAATCAATCTCCGGAAATTAATCGAGGAGACTGCATTTTCATTTATTCCAGATTTTCTGAAAACTTGAATGCATCATCCTTGAAGTGTGTTTCGTAAACTGAGGCGAAAATAAAATAACGTTTCCATGTTAGTTTTACAGTAATTCCTTGAAAATGGCGATTTTAACACGGTCCCTTCTAGAGATTGCTCAGGTTGCGGCAGAAAAACGTCAATTTGGACAAGAAAACATATTTAAGCTTTTAATTAAAACTGTTTATGAGAACTTATTGCCCTGGATAATTCAATCGTAACATAATACAAGCTTATTACTACCTATTTCCAATATGTACCAATTGAAGCGCTTCAGGCATCTGCTCCCAATTTCACTTCGCCAGAAGCTGGTTCAAACTCTGGTATTCCCATATTTTGACTATTGTTCAATCATTTTCTCAGATGTTAACTCAGAACTGTGCATTAAGCTGCAGCGTCTTCAAAACTCCTGTCTGCGTTTTGTTTTTAACATCCGCTATGGTGAACACGTCACGCCTTATTACCAAAAAAATTAAATGGCTGAAATTGGATAAACGCCGAAAACTGCAAAAGGCTTTATACGTGTTTAAGGTCCTGAAATCCAAAAATCCCACCTATTTGTATGAAAATTTTATATGTAATGTAGATACAGGAAAAAGATCAACTCGTATCACTGAGTTATTTTTGTCCCTAAATTCCATACCTTATTATTTGAGCACTCTTTCCTAATTTCCTCCTTCAAGTTATGGAATTGTTTACCTGTAAATGCTAGAACCTCTATGACAATTTCGATGTTCAAGAGAAACATGACTGATTACCTATGTAAAATTGCTTAGTTTTTTGTAATCTTTTATGTTATGGCATGTATTTATTTCTTTTCTATGTTCCAGGGGACTTAAAGTCCCAGAACAATAAAGACTATTTTCTATTTCTTGAAGTTATTGGCGAATTATTGCCGAAATTGAAGTCAAAATGCGGCAGTTCTATGGAAATGGCTCTACAGTCGGCTCCTAAAGCTGGATAAACGTGGGAATAAATAATTTACTCGGGGAACAATCTCCATATTTGTACTTTTATATTTGGTTTATAATAGGTAACCCATCTCTTCAGCGAACGCAGGAATTTTTAAAACTCAATTAATATAAATGCGCAACACTTGTCTTGATTCACGTTGCCTTAAACCATAAAGGCTCACATTTCGCTCACCAAAATCTTTCAAATACTGATTATTTTTTTAAAACTTCTCTGCATTTCATTCATTTTCCATTTGTGTAGCGGTTCGACCGCATTTTATGATTTCGGGATGATAAAATTTGGAATGCACAAATATCGAGAGAACGTTTCCCTTCCCTTTTTTTTACTGCCCTTAACCCTAAGGTAGTGACGTGAATTATCAGAACATGCGTGGTGACGTCGGTCTCCTGGACCGCTTAGATTTTCTTTTACTTTGGAGGTTTGAAAAGAAGTTCTGACTGTCTCGAAATAGCAGCAAATTAACGTGAATTCAAAAATATTTATTCAAAGTATTCATTCATTCAGCAAAAAGAGAAGGTACTTCGGCTTGTGTTCAAACTTTGTTATGCGATAAAATAATAATAATAATATAATAATAACAACGTTTATTATCGTGGGCTACTCTTAGCCCCTGAGATGATGAAGTACAATTTTTCAAATTAATACAATTTTGAAATTCAAAAATTAGATTAATAATACAGTGATGAAACTCTATGTACAAAATCGAATTTATTATACAATGATGACAGGCAAAACAAAAAAATAAAAAAAACTCATTGTTAGCTTGGAATTCGTAATACAGCCGTACATATTACTGCAGAGAGCACTACTAGGATAACATTTAAATACATGATGAAGCATATAAACCGTGAGGAAAAAGGTAATTAATGATAACAGTAATAATTACAAGTATAAAGTTGAATACATTCATGTTCAATAGATTAATTCTTCTTCAATATATATATAAGGCATCCAATTTAACATTTGTTTAATTTTACTTCGTTTCAATTTTAGACAGACAACATTTTAGGATTATTTATTAGGATATCATACACCTTGGACTTGAAAGCACGGATGGATTTAATATTTCTAACTTTAGATGGTAGAGAGTTCCATACTCTAGAAGCGGTTACGGTGAAGGATTTAGTGACGTGAAGTGTGCTATGTTGAGGGATGTGAAGGTCTACGGGATGATTCCTAGTGGGCACTGTATGTAGATCTTTTTTCCAGGTAAATAGGCAGACTACAGCATTGTTTTTCTTCATGTGAGATAGATTACAGGTATAAGGAATGGTTACATGAATAATGATTCTTTTCCATCATATGTCAGATAGGTATCACTTATCCACACATTTTTACATATCATATTTTATATATCACAACAGTAGGTAGTACAATACGTAGTATTTGGAGGCACGAGAGGTTACGCACGGTCAGTGCGACAGAAAGTGGCGAATTGCTTACACAAAGTGACTTTTTTGGCATGTATAAATAGGGGCAGTATAAAATAGGAAGCAGCTGAATAGCATAAATAACAAATGTCATACTTCGCCTGCGTCACCAGAAAGATTATATTGTCGGTCTGAGAGACCGGGCGTCACCACGCGAAGGTTAATCATAACTGTTTATAAGAAGCAAAATGTCCCGTATAATTCAATTGAAACGTAATGCGGGCATATTATCACATATTATTTTAATGCTATTAGCGAATTAGGTATTTCCAAAATTGAAGTCAAAATGTGGTATTTCCATGAAAATGGTGCTGTTAACGGCACCTGTGGTACATGTGGTTATTAAAATATATTTTAATGGAATAAAATGACCATTTTGTACTTAGATATAATTGTTTTCAATGGTTAATCCATTTCTTCAGCAAAAGCAGCATTTTTTAATGAATTAAAATGCGCGGTTCTTGTCTTTTCTCACGTTGTCAAGTCAGAGTCACATTAAACGATTCAGGTTCACGACTCGCTCACCAAAATCTTGAATTTATAGTGATTATTTTTTAAAAATTTCTCCCTCTTTTTTTATTCATTTGCAATTTTTATATTGGTGCAACTACAGTTTCGGATTTGGGGATGATAAATGTGAAATGAACAAATATTTAGGGAACTTTTTCTCCCTGCTTCTTACCGGCCTCAAGGTTTGTGCACTCGTCGAACAAACCGGCCGATTGAAAATATTCAAATATGGCGGGAGAATTGTTTTGTATAAATTGCCGTGAGAAAAATTCGGCCTGGACCGGGAATCGAACCACGGACCTTTGGTTTTGCGGACCACTACGCTATCCAGGCTTCTTAATTAAAACCAAACCAAAGGTCCGCGGTTCGATTCCCGGTCCGGGCCGAATTTTTCTGATGGCAATTTATTCAAAACAATTCACCCGCAATATTTTCAAATGGCTAAGCACGGAAAATGTGCTGGTGAAGGATACTCTCTCTTGGTTGTAGCTTCTTTGAAGCCCTCTTCTCCTTTGCGTTGCCATCTTTGATGGACCGCAAGTGCCTTACATCTAGTTGCCTTGTATTTACCAAAACTCGCCACGGGAATTTGGCAGCCTGGATAGAGTAGTAGTCTGCGCATTGGTCCGGCAAACATAATGTCCGTGGTTCGATTCCCGATACAGGCCAAATTTTTCTCATGGCAATTTATTGAAGACCGGCTAATGTAAACCAAAAAATGTATTTTAATATGTGCAGAAGAAGGCGCAGGAGAAATTGAGACAATGCTCGATTTGGCTACATTTAAAAAAAATTTTTTGTCGAATCTTCTCCGCTCTTTTCTCGAGAGTAATCTTCATTCTCGTCTCGGACGAGGAAAAAATATTTTTTTTTGTGAAAACTTTTTATGGTTAAGAGCTGATTAAGGGCTTCTAAAACTCGCCTCCGTGCCCGGTTCATTCTTTTCCTCCTCTCAATTCCCCCTTTTTCACCGACGCATCCACGCATGTTCTTCTTTCAATCTCCGGGGTAGTCGGCCATGTTGCTCATTTCTCTCTCTTGCATCTCTTTATATTTCGCTCCGATCGTTGAACTGATGCTACGGTTGCCAACTCTGCAAAAATTCTCCGGGTGACTTCCGGAATTATACAGCACGTTTCAAATAGTCATTTTTTTAAAAAATAATCCTCCCTATATTATTTTTTGCTGCAATTCTATTATTTTGCTTTACTTTTTAATTTCTATCGTCGTCTCGGGATGTCTAGTGCATGGTTTTTAGATGAGGTTAGTCCTGGATAGAGGTACAGCAGAGTTAGTCCTAAATCACTTGGAAGGAGCGCTCTATTCGCCCTTAATCCTGTAGGTGCCAACCGATTTTCTAGGTACTATGCTAAAATTGCCGTAGCATTTTTTCTTTAAGCTTCATAAGTAATCTGCATTTAGGTGCCATCTGTGAACAATCAGTGAAATACCAGCATCTAAGAGTGACATTGCAGGGGGAGCGCTATCGCACTTCTGGCACTTTTCGCGAGAGACTGGAGGAGCGCGAGAGCGCTCCCCGGCACTCCTAGGGTTAAGGTAGTTGGAGCGAAATATCATTTCTATTGTGTTATTTTTTTAATTTTAACTTATCAACTCACACACACAGATAAATATATAAAAAGAGATTACATTTATACCACTATCAAATCTTGATGGTGTCTGTTTTAAGGTAGAATTCTAAGTGTTGTGTGAAAAACTTGCTCTCTAAGACTTTTTCCTTATTCTAAGACTCTAAGACCATTGTTTTTCTTTTCTTAATTTAAATTAACATTTTGATAATCAATTTAATTGTTCATAAATTTTTCTTAGAAATCAATGAAGTTGGTCTCATTTTAATGAAAAATATCTCACCCTTCCGAAGATACCAAAGTATTATCCTCTCACGGAACTACTATCCGATCCGATATTTGACGAAAAATATCAGCCCTTTTACATGGGAAATTGTATGTGTATGCACTCCAGAGAGACAGAAAAAAATGAAATTACAACCGCTAAAATTCATTTTAAAAACATTTTTTAAAAAGTAATTAATTTTTAACTCATAGATATAGTCAAAAAACTAAATGTGTGTAGTTAATATGTTTTCTTTGCTATTTTTTAAAATGAATCATGCCGTCACCGCTGTAATCATTCCAGGATCACGAGAAACCTTCCTTTGTAAAGAAGTTTCAAGCGTACCGCGCGTAAAGCTAAGGACTGATGTGGTTATTGTTTTATTATTTATTCAGTCATAATAAAGTGTATCCTTGCTCCATTAATAATTCAATATTTTGTTCATTCTTACTACAGTTGTAGAAATTATAACGTATAAATTCAATATGGTCTCCATTATGATAAGGGTTCTATCTCACTCAAACTACCTTAATCTCAGAACCATTGATTTCCGGCTTTCTATAGCTTAAATTTCAGAAAACCAACACCAAATTAGTATCAGACAGAAATTTGTAAGGCACGCCCTTAAAAACGCAATTACTTGCATTCTTTGATGCCAAGAATTTCGCTAAAGAAAATAAGAGGCCTGAATCCTCCATACGTACGTGAAGCGAATCAATCTTGCATTACCTCTCTTGCATTCTACATCTACATTATACAGGCCCTACGAGCCACCGCACGGGCGTGTGGCAGGGGGTGTTAGGTCACCAGCCGTGTGAAGATGTAAGTTTGATTCGTTTCATACAGTTTTTTTTCAGAAAAAATAATATTTATTTGTATAATTTTTCCACTTTTTCTTCTCTGATGTGGGAAAGCGTCAAGCAAACACGAAAACTGATTAGTGGGTGAAACTGTCGAGCACCAAGCAGTGAACGCAAGAATGTTTCGTCTGTTTGAATTTCACAATGGCGACGTAAAAATCCAACGGCATGAAAATAGATTTTTCGGGCGTGTCATTCCTTAAGAGGTTGGCAGCCCTGCCTCTTGCCTGTCCACCTCACTTCTACCTCATGAAAAGATATGCCTTCTCTTTCTCGTTCGCTACATTAGCAACGGTAGAGGGAGGGAGAGGGGGGAGGAGAGAGAGGGAGAGAGAGGGGGAGGTACCAACGGCTCACCAGAAAAGGAAAATTAAAAGAAACGGCAACCTCTCTTGTTTTTTGTTCACCTTCTTCCTTAGCTCATTGTTCTCGGCTTCTGCCTACCTTCATCGCCATAATCATCGTCTCTTCCTTCAACGGTCTTTTCACGCTTCGGGTGAAATGAAAAGATTTTGCAAAAGAATGTAAATAATAATAAAGGGGAAACCAAATAAATATTTGAATCACAGTGGTAATAAAATGTTTGTTTAAAAATTATTAAGAGGGAACAAAAGAATATCCGTGCAGCTTTATGGTTGTGAATCTCTCGCAGCCGGAACAAGAGAGAATATCAATCCTGTTCCAGCTTTTGGAGTTAAGAGAGTCAATTCTTTGGCCTTCAGTCACGTGGAAAGTGGACCTTTCACCTGGATAATTTATTCTCGAGAGTTAATTACTCCATATTCTGTAATTATGGGAATTTCAGTAACGATTTCTGCCATTAAATGGAAATTTCGTTAGTCATTCATTAAGATTTACGCAAAATAAATTTTGACGGTAATCCTCGGTACATTGGTGGATTTTTTCATGCATGCTTCAAAGATGACAAATGGTAAGAGAGAGAGAGAGAGATCCAGGATAAATGAAGTCGATTCTTTCCTAAATGGAATTCCTTGGCTAGTAACCAAGGTCCGAATGGGGGTCTAATGAATAAGGGTTGCTATGTAGTTGTGTTTGTCATAAATGCCATGGTGACAACCAGGGATGTATATATTTAGTTAGAGACATTGGGGGTGTTGTAAGAGACAATTTGTTTAAAGGGTGTGGATAAATCCCGTCAATCGAATACTTAAAGACGTGAATTATAACACATGTGTTATTCGTTACGAAAGATTCCGCGGTTTTCTAGTTCATTTGTATTTTTCGGATCTGTTACCAATAGTAGCAAGTTTTTATGACCTGATGAAGCCGACTGGAATGCTGGTGAAACGGTCGTCCATAAAAATGTCTTAACGCGGGGTGAACCCAGAAAAAATACTATTAAAGATGGATTTGTGCTGGATTTTTTTTCAAAACAATTAATGGATGTATATGAAAAAACTTACGACGTACATGGGGCAACTACGAAAGTTTAGAAAATATTCAGAAGCAAGTTTCCAAAAAATAATGAAGAAATTATTTATGCGAATTTCCTCAGAGGAAATACCATCCGCCTCGACTGGGACTCGTCTAGAAATTGAGAGATCCGAGTTCGAGGCTCAGTTGAGGTGGATGGTTTCTTCCCCTATTGATTTTCGCACGTGTGTGCACTGTGGGTGCCATCGTAAAGCAAAACTGTGGCTTGTCACGGTACACCCATAATTAAAGAAATTGTAAGTGAAATGTTGCATGTTACGCAATTGAGGAAACTTTGGGAACCTCGATAAAGTTGTTGCGTGCAAAAAAACACAAAGAATCTTGGGTAAACATGAGAGTCCGGGGAAAAAGGGTCTGAATTTAAAGAGGATTTTTCCAAACATGTATAACTTATATTTTAATTAATTATAATCTGGGCCTTTTCCGTGAGGTTTTGAAATATACCATTATATAGAACGAATAATCATCTCATTGCTGTGGTTATGCCCTTCTT
The DNA here is from genome assembly GCA_963169105.1 of Ceriagrion tenellum. Classification (NCBI taxonomy): domain Eukaryota; kingdom Metazoa; phylum Arthropoda; class Insecta; order Odonata; family Coenagrionidae; genus Ceriagrion; species Ceriagrion tenellum. The sequence continues at coordinate 127,954,649 of OY720636.1, read as the reverse complement.
CACGATGTGATTGCTCATTGTTTTGGCTTGAATATCTAAAGTAAATGCGCAAATTTAATACTGTGTCGTCCCTATCTCTAGTGAAATCCGTAAGTCTTGAGTTGAGAATCCCCTCTGAGTTGAAATGCGATTACTTTGTGATTTATCCCTTTTACAAGAGATGTCTCTCAATGGAAACAAATCGGTAATATCCGGAAAGTGTCACTTATAGGTATCGGTCAGGGGAAAGCTCCGGACATTCTCAGATCCACGAAAAATCGAGATCGCTAGACACTTTTTTTCGATCACATAAGTTTATATTTTCTCGTTTTTTTTTCATGTTTAAAACTCGATCAAATTCTCTCTCATAGAAGTTTGTTCAAACCCCGGCGACGTTTAAACTCCTTTCAGGCTTCCACATTTACAGTGATATTTTTGTGCACATCCATTGGTTCGTATAAAAATATCAAATCTGTCAAGTTGGCTATATCTTTATGTATACCTATCATTTACTCACAAGTTAACGTCGGCATTATTTTCCAAGTTGAATTCACTGGAAAATTTTCTAGATTTTTTTTCCGAGCGGAGTGATTTCGGGGAATAATTATCTACTCTAATGTTGTCTCGGAAGTCAGAATGAAAATGTAGGTTTATTTAATCCAAAAACAGTACGGTTGCCCCAATTAGGTACACGGGAAATACACGGTTAATACACGGTCAATACACGGTTAATACACGGGGAAATGAGGTTTTAAAAGAGCATAGTGTTTACATTAAAATACCCGCTTTGGAGAGTATCGTCCCTCCTTTTACATCCACGGGATAAGTGATGTTGAAGAGTTTTTTTTCCATCTGTAAATTTTGAGGAAAAGTGCAGTGATCGGAGAAATGAGGTCCGAGTGGGTAATGTGGCGCAGAGGCGTGGACAGTAGATTGGTGTGTTCGAGAGGCGCGGAGAGGCTGTAAAAAAATATCCGACTCGAGAGGCGCTGATGGACGTGACGCATGGAGGAAGATGGTTATCTAGCAGGGGGGGGGGGAATTGCCGGCTGAGGATTCAAAAAATTTCCAGTTGAATGAAGAACAAAAGTGTGGCACTGTTGAGCGTTATTTTTACGCTGGGCCATAAATGCTTGTTAAATATATTTAGACTCCTTTTCGTGAAAGGTACACCCGTAATGGAGGTAATCCGTATATATTATTTCTCAAGGGTGTTTTTTTGTGGAGAAGTCATATCTCTCTTAATTTTTTATCAAAAATAATGACTCAGACGTCATTTTAAACTTATGCTCCCCGCTACTGACGGAAAATAAAAAAGTTTATAGTTAATGTATTTGTTTAAAATATTTAAAAATATGATCAAAATTTAAGTGCCTACTGTTGACAGCATAATCAACTAATATGTTGGCTATGGTAGCGTGCTTAAAAGGTTGTGGGAGGCGCCATCTATTTACAGATCATTTATCTAACTATTTACAAAATTTAACAGAGCCATCTGTTGACAATATAATCAACTAATATATTGGCTATGGTTACGTGCTTAAAACACAAGGTCGTTCGATATCTCGATTCTTCGCCTCTTCGATATCGATGGTGCAACATATCCGAATAAATCGACCCTGCTGAAAAGACTGTAGGAGGCGCCATCTATTAACACACAGTTTAGTGAGATTATTTGCATTCTACATGCAATCAGTGTGAACGTTTACGTTTACGTTATGTATATTTAACACAAACATAAGTAACATATAATTGTCCAATGGAGGAAACGGATAGAAGAATAGGAAGAAAGAAGGAAGAAACAGGAAGAAGCCGCATACTGTACGAAATATTCGACAGGTAGAGGAACAGGAAGAAAGAAGGAAGAAACAGGAAGAAGCCGCATACTGTGCGAAATATTCGACAGGTAGAAGAACAGGAAGAAAGAAGGGAGAAACAGGAAGAAGCTGCATACTGTGCGAAATATTCGACAGGTAGAAGAACAGGAAGAAAGAAGGAAGAAACAGGAAGAAGCCGCATACTGTGCGAAATGTTCGACAGGTAGAGGAACAGGAAGAAAGAAGGAAGAAAGGGGAAGAAGCTGCATACTGTGCGAAATATTCGACAGGTGGAAGAACAGGAAGAAAGAAGGAAGAAACAGGAAGAAGCCGCATACTGTGCGAAATATTCGACAGGTAGAAGAACAGGAAGAAAGAAGGAAGAAACAGGAAGAAGCCGCATACTGTGCGAAATATTCGACAGGTAGAAGAACAGGAAGAAAGAAGGGAGAAACAGGAAGAAGCTGCATACTGTGCGAAATGTTCGACAGGTAGAGGAACAGGAAGAAAGAAGGAAGAAAGGGGAAGAAGCTGCATACTGTGCGAAATGTTCGACAGGTAGAAGAACATGAAGAAAGAAGGAAGAAACAGGAAGAAGCTGCATACTGTGCGAAATGTTCGCTCAGGTCAGCTAGTTGTAATATAATGACCAAGGATTCCCCCATGAAAACCTGCTAGCCACAGCATTTTTTCCAAACTTAACAATTGTTTCAAATTCAACAAACTCGTGGCTGGGAAGTACTGTGTTTCAACTTTAGAGTAATCCTAGTATTCAGGCAAAGGATGTGGTGGAAATCAATGGAAATAGCTATTCAATAGTTTCAGCCCTAAATTTGTCTAACTTTTCCATAATGTTCAGGTACCAACAAAAACTTTGTAATCTTTACGTAGGATATTTATTGGACGACTGGTTTCATCGAGTAGTCGACATCATCAGGTGATATCGGGTGCCAGGTGACCTGATTTCCACATGATCAGGTGATGTCGGGTGGCCTGACAACTGGCTGGCATCAGGTCACCTGATTTCCACATCATCAAGTGATATCGGGTGTCAGGTGACCTGGTGTCCACATGATCGGGTGGCCTGACAACTGGCTGGCATCAGGTGACCAGAATTCGACGAAACCGGTTGTCCAATAAATGTTACTAGATGACCTGAGCGAATGTTTCGCACAGTATGCAGTTTCTTCCGGTTTCTTCCTTCTTTCCCACTGTTCATTTACCTGTTTTACTTGACAATTATATGTTATTTATGTTTGTGTTAGAGATACATAACGTAAGCGTGTACAGTAAATGGTCACACATTGCATGTAGAATGTAAACAATCTAACTAAACGATGTGTTAATAGATGGCGCCTCCTACAGTATCTTAAGCATGTAACCATTGCCAACTTATTAGTTGATTATATTGTCAGCAGACGGCGTTGTATCATTTTTTAACAAAAACTTTAATTTAAAACTATTTTTCTATTTTTCATCAATATTGGGGAGCATAAGCTTTAAAACGATGTTTAAATCATTAATTTTGGTGAATAATTATGGGAGTTGTGGCTTTCTGACAATAAAACACATTTGAGAAATAATATATACGGATACTTCACTTACGATGTTTTTTTGTCAATTCCAGAAGTGGCTATTATTTCTTTTGAATAAAATCATTTCTTTTAGTTCACAATCTTTCAATCGACAATTGACGTAGTTGCATTGTTGATTAATTTAACAGTTTCTTTGTAGCATTTGTAGCATACCTATAGAGAGGTGCATGTTGGTGAAAGTTTATATCTTCACAAGTCCATGTTAGTGATAAGTCAACCCCTGCCAAACGCCATTGAGGTGACTTGCAGGGCATAATGTGTAGTAATAATATATAATATTGATGAGCATGATTTTGGTGTTGTGAGTCATATTTTCCTCGAAAATGACGCAAGCTTTTTCCATTTTCAATTAAATTAGTAAGTAATCTTTCGAGCATCTTTTGTCGCTTTTGGAAGAGGGCTAACAGATCTTCTGATAATGACAAAGCACTCAGATTTAATGTAGTGTAGGTAGCGTAGTTACCGCAGCACATAAGAATACTTGAAAAGGAGGATTTCTTAAAACGGCAGAGGAGCAAGACTTCAGTGTTTTTCTCAAAAAAGCTAATTCCTTCAACTTATAATTAATATTCATCCGCCTCCAAGATTTTATCAATCCTGTTTTCCGAACGCCTTAGTTCTATTACAACTACTACAACTGGTTTTAGCAAATGTTAGATTATATTAATGGATTGAATTGTTCGCTCCGCAGCTTTCCCTACTTTTAATAATTTTTATATTATCTTACATCATGTATATATCACCAGCAAGGACCCTGCTCATTTAAATAAATATATGGACATTATTTTATACTGTCTGAAAAATTACAAACCTAATACATGTCAGAATGCCCAGAATCCAGAGAACTTGGTATGAACAAATTGGACATGTGGTATTCCTGCTTTCACTGGTTTCCCAAATCAAAAAGTGCTACTTTTATCGAATCTAAAGTTAAAAAGGAGGTTTCATCTCTACCTTGTGAATTGTAACAACTGCTGACATTATCTGTCCTAATGCATAGCTTAATCTACTTCCTACCTTTACTGGAGACAGGGATTTGGAATTGAAAAACAAAATTAGGGTGTAGGAGCGACGTTGACAGCTATATTCGATAGACGTTTACTACTTCCCCCATTTTTCAGCTATTCCGTCTTGTAACGCCATTCAATTACAAACTTAATAAGCGACAATCACAGGGCAAAAAGTAACGATTTTATCGCTGATATCAAACGGGAAACATGTTTCTCTAATTGTGAAGCGTGTACGAATGAAATTAAACTTAAGCCATTTCACGGTGGAACACCCTTAAGAAGGAATGGAATTGGAATCCCGGCTGTTTAATAAGGGAGTGTAATCGATTTCACGCCAACAATGCTGTGACATAAACTCGTTGGGAACGGGAGCGGCTATTATTTCGCAACAATGCTTCCGCGATTCGCTTCATTTCAATGTGTTTTTGTCGACATCCAGCCTTTTCGGCCCTACTAACTTTTAGCAGAAGCACTTTCTCATTTGGTTACAAAATAAATGGAAGAAGCGATCTTAAAGGAGAGGAAGATGGAGGAAAGACGACCACGTGTTCGGCAATCTCACCCACGCGATGTCGCGTGGAGGAGGAGTCGTTCGTTTTTTCAATCATAGGAGACGTCGCTCGACTTTTATTTTCTTTTTGTACGGCTTTCTTTTTTGGCCCTCCCCCCTTCCCCCCCCCCCCAATCCTCCCTAGGCGGTGGGAAGTTACGGTTGTGTCTGTGTCTCTCTTGTGCGCGTGTGTGGGTCGCCATCAACCGTCGGCCGCGCGTTTAATAAGTGACGCAACGCAGACACAAGTCGTCTTCTTCTGCTCGTCGAAGGATTGAATGTCGGGAGGGCTGGAGGCAGGGAGAGGGGGGGAAGGAGAGGGTGTTGATTTGGCTCGTGGACAACTTCCGGACAGCGCCCCCGTGAAAGGAGGACTATTGTTGCGTGCGCCTCCATCATGGCGGAGGGGGGGCGACCTCCTCCCCTGGAGAGCCAGTGGTTTTTGTCTTCCGCCGCCTCTCTTATGCGGCCCACATAATTTATACATGTCGCCCCTTGCATACCACCCAGAGATACGCGCGACGAAGGAATTTCTTTCGGCGCCGCTCATTAGAAAGGGGCAGAATAAAGCCGTTAATCTGGGACTTTGAATTCGTAGAATTCATGCCGCATGCGGTCAATCGCTGAAATCAAGTCTTATTAGGACTGTTGTAAATTCTATTTTCTTTAATAGGATGCAATGTTGTAAATAACGCCATTTTACTATAGCGCTGTTTATGAAAAAATGTCTGTTTTATTGAACAATTAAGAGAAACAAAAGAAAAATATGTTTCTTCCAGTCTCTGCTGATCGACCAGGTTGCGTAAGAATTCGACGAAATTATTCGAACCTTAGGAACGACTATCGCGTTCCTAATAATTTAAATGTATTGCTCCTTGGAAAAATATAAATATTCTTAAGCGCATACAAAACAAAATGGAGCTAGGTGTCCCCCTAGGCAATCGGCCTGTGGGTGGGGATACCATCAAAGTGAAATAATGCAATACTTTACAGGTAATAACTCACATCTCATGCAATATTCAATACCAGTACAATCAATAACTTATTTAAGAAAGAAATAAACAGTTTAATTTTCTGTAATCGATGAATATAGTGAATCACACCCTTATAATTCATTATTCCATAGCCAGTATAATGAAGAATTTAGTTAAGAAAAAGAAACTATTTCCTATTAGAGATTTCCTATTATTTCCTATTTCCTATTATTATTCCAAAGAGACTATTTCCATATTCAGTGGCCATGTTTCTGAACAACTCACGAATCACACACATATATTTCAGTATCCAATGGCCAGAACGATAAAGAATTTAATTATGAAAAAGAAGCAAACATGTTCTATATACAATGACCATATTTCTAGACAACTTAAACACCACACAAATGTATTTCAGCATATATAATACGAAATTACATGTATTTCAGCATTTATAATAAGAAATGACATGTATTTCAGATCATGTATTCAGGCATGTATTTCAGCATATACATATAATAAGAAATGACATGTATCTCAGATTATATTCTCACGCATGTATTTCAGCATATATAATAAGAAATGACATGTATTTCAGATTATGTATTCACGCATGTATTTCAGCATATATAATAAGAAATGACATGTATTTCAGATCATGTGTTCACGCATGTATTTCAGCATTTATAATAAGAAATGACATGTATTTCAGATCATGTGTTCACGCATGTATTTCAGCATTTATAATAAGAAATGACGTGCATTTCAGATCATGTATTCACGCATGTATTTCAGCATTTATAATAAGAAATGGAAGCAGAAAGAACATGGTGTTCTCCAAACTTCGCTGTGTTGTGCTATTCTGCGAAATATGCAAACCTTTTTATGGGTGATATTTTTTAGAGTTATTACTCTATAATACATTTTTTAATTATGAGATGATCAAACCATATTTTTTTGACATATTTATATATACTATTTAAAATATCGTTGTAGCAAAAAGTATATATATATATATATATATATATATATATATATATATATATATATATATATATATATATATATATATATATATATATATATATATATATATATATATATATATATATATATATATCGCTGCTGAGAACACATACGAAAATTTTCACGAATATCAGTATTACAACAACCATGGCTCCTATCACCTAGGAGCAATCCGATGCGCTGTCCATGCCCGCAATTATTAGAAAGGTCATTGGATACCACGGAAGTAATACATACATACTAAATACATACTTTTAGAGTCCAATTATATACCCCAGGGTCTTGACGAGTTGGAGAATAGCTTTTGTTGACATGAAGGTATTTGTAGGGAAATGGGCCACCTTTTGCAAACCAATCTTCAGAACTGCGCGACTTACGACCAAGTTAAACTTAAATCAATCCCTAGAATTGAATAAGTTTATTTCAACGCTTTGGGTACAAAACCCGTAAAAGCAACAGCATTGTGACGTGCATGAACTTTTTACATAATAAAGAACAGCATTTTTAACGAAAATATTACGATGATTTTAATATTTTAACCAGAAAACAGATATATAATCATTTTTGGGTGAGTATTTACTTCATTGTGTTACAGAAAGTATTACAATAATTTTAGCATTTAAACAATAAAACCAATATCTTGCCATTTTTAGTGTATCTACATAACTTACTGGCGGAACAAGAAATTAGAACATTTATTCTTAAAAAGTCGCAAATGATTAAATTTTTTTAAATCACTAAGCATAGTGTTCCAAATAATGGCAGACCTGACGACGAAGGATTTGTGACAAAAAAATGTCAAGGAGATATTTCGTTTGTTTTAATTTTTTAATAAAGAAAATAAAAAAGGCACATTGCAGAAAGCGGGCAGAAAACTGCTCCAATGTTTTGGCGAAAACCAAAATTTTTCATCGTTTCATGGCATTCCACGATGCCACATTGCGCGCGATCAAGTGTACGTATTTTTATTTCTCTGGCCAGACAATTGAGCGCGGAGTGTGCGCGCGTGATAAGTTTCACAAACGCCCGTCAGCGCTCGCGTGGGTCACTGGACGAGTGCCCTTCTACACTTTATCTTGCGTGCATGTCTGTCTGTCAGTCTGCATTTCTTCTTTCGTCTCTTTTCCTTTTCCCATCCGAGACACGTGCCATCGAAGAGTCAGGCGCGCGTACATGCGTGTCCGGGACACTCCTGCGTGCGAGGGTTCGCAAGTTCTTCTTATTGCGCCCTCTGTAAGGTCATTTTTTTATCGCGATTTTTTTGCATATTTCCTTTTGATAGAGTCTTCTGTGGCGATGGCGTATTTTCACCGCGCACTCTATCGCTTTTGCTTGAGCTCCTATTGTTCCCGTGTACAATTAGATATAATTCATTCCTAATTCCTATTTTACTTCCAGCATTTATACATACATACATACCAATCACGCCGTTCCCTTCCGGGGTAGGCACAGTCACGAATTTTCACTCATGAATACATATTTGTACACCTAACTCTGCTTCAATAATTTCCTCCATACTGACCTATCCTTGAAAATATCTTTCGCCTCATTTATCCCCATAACACTGCTTCATACACGCCCTCCTGTTTTTAAGACTCCTAATATTCCTCCTCCTAAGAATTTCTTCAACCACATTCAACCACAATGATACCACTGGCTTTCTCGGCCTACATCTACCTCTCCCACCTTTCATTTAACCCTCATATACCTGTTTCGTTATTCGACTCTCGTCCATTCTCTCAGCATGGCCAAACCAACGGAGCAGACTCCTTTCATACACGTCCATTACTGGAGCATCTAACCCACATTCATTTATTACCCACTCATTCCTGACCCTATCCATCCTACTTTTGCCGCAAACACCCTTCAGATAACTATTACCCACGGTGTTTAGTCTACTCTTAAGTTTAACCCGGTCCCACAAATGCTTCATATAATATATTGGGAATTGGACGAATGAAAATATTCGGTATATGCAACCATTTGAAAAATATTCCGTTATAATTTTTACAGAATTGGGATTTTATTTGTCAGTATAAGTTCTCTATTTAGAATAAACTAAATTTGTTGTCCAAAAACGTTTACTATCTTCGCATAAGACAAAATTTAGTGGAAACTATTTAGTATATTTTTTTCAAAATGAATATCTATCGTTTCAATCAAGTCAGGTATGATACAAGTTTTCTCATTTAAATATATTCAAGGTTCAAGCTTTACCAACTATGTCCGTACAACATACTGCCTTCACGAATTTGACTTATCTTTTATTGATATTTAATTTTTGAAACACTTGATAACAAAAAAATCTCTATGCCCTGTGAAACATTCCAAAATATATTTGGAAAGAAGTCATATCGTGAATTTATTGAACGATCTAAATTTCAACATATATGTTTGATTTTTTTAAAAAATCGTTAGGTCTCTGGACATACCTATTATTATTATTTTAGTCTAACGTGTAAAAATCGTCTTTTTAATGGTGAAGTATTTACCTTAGTTATGGTTTCGACCAATCTCCTGGGCTCTTCATTAATGAAGTTTATTTTTTCTTATGCATAGGACATATTTTGTGGCCTTTAGGCAGTCATGTGTAAGCCGTTAGGAATGAATGTAAACTGTAGATTTCGTCTTAGCTTCCCAAGTTTCTCGTACGCGCACCTTTCATTCAATATGTACGTATATTTATTTTTTTCAAATATATATAAAGCTACGAAACTGACTGACTGACTGATTCATCCAAATTCCTGGAAATTGCTAAACAAGCTGGGTGTGTGAAATTTTCAGGGGAGGGTTAGAATTATGCGTCGAGTTGGGAAAAAACCGGAAAAGTTAAAGAAGTCGATTAGGCTTCGATTTATTCCAATGGATAGCTTTACATAAGATTATATGGGAAAAATGAAAAAAATTTAGTGCGGACCTTTTATCTTTCCTTCATTTAAATATGAAGTAAATGCGCTGCAAGGTCGAGTCTTTCACAAATATGAAGCTGAATGTTTGAATAATTTTATTCTTGCAACCGATTTTTCCCCACCTCCCGGTAAACTGACGTTTTCAAACTTTTGTCTAGGGTTTTAGAAATTTCTTCATCTTCGTTGGCATGGATAGACTTTTTCATTGTCGCCAGGCCGATTGTCAATTTGAGATTTGGAACTCGGCGAGGTGGGCCAGTTTCAGGGGAGGGTTAGATTTATGTGTCGATATTGTATAAAAGTTAAAAACTCGATTAGGCTTCGAGATATTGCAATCGATAGCTTTACATATATGAGTTAGGTACACTAAGCGCATGTTATTTAGTCTTTTTTATACCATTTTTTGCGCTCTGTTAGATTATAGTATTTTGAGAATTCGTTAATAACCGGATGAGGTATAATATTTGAACTGTCTGCCATCCACGCCTCATGGACCGTGTGATTCATTTCGAGAATTCCATAATATTTTTCTTTGCTTGCATGTAGTACGCAGACTTGAGAGCTTTCATTGGTTTTTTAAGGGTGATGCATTCATTTTTCGTTATTTAAAGAGTATCATCACGTAAAAAAACTCCCCCCTTGCTTGCAGACTGATAGCACCCATGTACTCATCCTGCATTATGTATCAACAATCTCTTGTGTTTCGCTCTAGCGTGTGCGTGGGGAAATTCAATCGATTCGCGCCTCGTCCCCACATCGTACCCTTTCGACCCTCTCTCACTCGGGTCAGGGGGTCGCCTCACTTGGGGTTAAGGGAGTCCCTGCAGAGTGTCTTTATGTTTCATTCACCTGACCACGCCACCTCCGCAATTTCTTAGGCCTGAAGAAACTATTCCTTCGTCCTTTCTCCCAATCCTCTTGCATATCTTATGTATGTGCGTTCGTGTGGTGAGGAACATTTCAGTAAGCCATCTGTCCATCGTCAGCACGCGATTCTCCACCGTCGAGGTTCTCTCCCTGGAATAAGTTTCCTTTGTCGTCTCCCCCGTATAATGCATATCCATGCGCTTGTGTATGCATTTGTCAAAGAAATATTGATCTGCAGGTTCTTTTTTGCTGTCTGCGATAGTTAGAGAAATGGATAGATCTTTAGAAAATGTTTTATGATCTCAATTTAAAAAAAATATTTTGATGGACTAGTGAACAGCTGCATTAACTTTTGAGTCTTCTCTTAACTTCTTAGATACTCGGCGGCTTCGCGCCTGATATTTTTCAGAACGACACAGAGAACGATCGGTCGGCCCTGGTGGCGGCGGGGTAATGTCCTCGCCTGCTAACCCGAGGGTCGCGGGTTCGAGTCCCTCCTGAGTAGAATATTATCTGCCCAGGACATGGGTGTCTGTGTCTCGTCCGTTGTTACTGTTGTTCGCCCGATGTAAAATGGCCTATGGTGGTGTATTCGGAACAGTGAAAATAAATAAAATAAATAAATACATAAAATATAATTATGACATCTCACCACATTTCTAGGCCAGATAGATGCGATAAAATAAGAGAGATACATTTCTGTACACATAGGTACAAAAACTCGTTTTTTCCGTGCACAATAAGCGATCGCGATGAAAACTGAGCTCCATTAAATACACTCTCATCGTGCACGTCACCATTTCACCTCCCAAAACCTTATCCCTCACATCTTTACGCGACTGGAGTCCTAACACTCCCTACCACGCGCCCGTGTGGCTGCTTGTGGGGTACCTAGGGTATGTAGATGGAGATATTTATTTTTTGTTCTCCATCTCCCAGCCAAACGTTTCCGAAACACGTCATCGGACGTTCTTTGTTACCTGTTAGCTATTTGAAATGTGGACCCCAGAAGTCAAGGGGTCTAAGTGATATTTTTGAAGAAAATTAGTTAGGTACAGGAATGGGATGTGAAAATATTAATCTTTTAGGTGGTAAAGGGGATCCAAGTGATTTTCTTGACAGGTGCTGCTATCTAGGGTAATGCCTCTTAACTACTTAGTGGGTTGTACCAAACATTTTCAACTTTGACTTAAGTTTTCTCTAAACAATGGTTTTGTTACTTAGACCCCTTGACTTTTGGGGTCCTCAAATATAAACGGTGCCTATTAGCATCGATATACCCATACCTTTTCGGAAGGATTTAGGAAAAAAGAAAGTTATGGACAAGCCAACGAAATGCTAGCACGAACTATTTTTCTAGGCGCATGCACACCCATGCTCTCACGCCCGAGATCTAGTTCTTCTTCAATTCTTAAAGTGATGTGGCTCTCTTTCAAAGACGCCTAGAGTAAGAGACAGGGGAGGGAGGGGGGGGTGGAATAAATAAATTCTCGAGCTCTGACTCTTTCAAGAGCGCTTCTTGAGAGGCGTCGGTGTGACTGCAGCGAAGATAGAAGCGTTTGAGTGGGAGGAGGAGGAGGAGACGAATAACTGAGGAAGGGGGACTGGGAAAGGATTCCGTGATGGAGGCGGAGATTGAGTGGGTGACCGCTGGAAGAAAGGTCGAAGGCTCGCGCATGGATGCGTGTCGTGAACCTTCGTCAAAACGGGGGAAACACGAGGAAAATGTTCTAACCACTCCAAAGAGGATGACGTTACTTCGATTCTTAATGTGAGAGAGTCTTTTTCTTCGTGTACGAATACATATCAGTACGATTTAGCAATTGTCGTGTGAAGACGTAAGCATCTTAACCCTTTCAGTGCGGCATGACGTGATATCACGTCATGGTTGTCTTTCCGCAGGTGCTGATGACGTGAAATCACGTCATGGATCCCGTGAGTGTTCCAGCTTTCACGAGGGGGCCTATTCAAACTTCCCTAGTTAAAACTGGAACACTCAGGGTACCCTTGACGTGATATAACGTCATCAGCACCAGCGTGAAGACAACCATGACGTGATACTACGTCATGCGGCACTTCAAGGTTCAAGAATGAATTCCATAGGTGGTAATCGATCGCCTTGAAGTCAGGGTGCTAGCAACAAAAAACGATTGAGGTTTTTGCGAGAATTTTTATTTTTTATTTACTAGCTGATCCGTGCGAATATTTCGCGAGGTATGCGGCTTCTTCCTGTTTCTTCCTTCTTTTTTCCTGTTCTTCTGCCTATCGAATATTTCGCACAGTATGCAGCTTCTTCCTTCTTTCTTCCTGTTCTTTTACCTGTTTCTTCCCATGGACAATTATATGTTATTTATGATTGTGTTGAAGAAATATAGGGTAAACGTAAGCGGTCACACTGATTGCATGTAGAATGTAAACAATCTAACTAAATGATGTGTTAATAGATGGTGCCTCCTACAGTCTTTTAAGCACGTTACCATAGCCAACACATTGGTTGATTATGTTGTCAACAGATGGCACTGTATCACTTTTTAACAAAAACTTTGATTTTAAATTTTTGAACAAAAACTTTAATTTTAAATTTTTGAACAAAAATTTCATTTTAAACCATTTGTCTATTTTTCATCAATAGTGGGGAACATAAGCTTTAAAATGATGTTTGAATGATTAATTTTGATGAAGAATTATGGGAGTTATGGCATTGCGAGAAAAAAACACCTTTGAGAAATTTTATATGATCACTAGCTGTGCCCGGAATGCGTTGCAATACCTATTTTTTTTTCCAAGTAGGCAAGCATGTACAAAGCAGATAAATTTGATTCTACAAAATAAATGAAAGACGATGATTTTTTGGGTGTTAAATTAAATTTGAAAAAAAATAGTTGAAGTGCTATGGGGTATACTATATTTTTGACCTTACCACACAAATTATGTCTCGCTGATATGATTCTGATGCACGCGATATTATGTCTCACAGATACGATTCTGGCGCTCGTGATTGAGCAACTCGTAAACGATCTGCTTCGTTGCTTGCTTATCGTTCCTCGCTTGTTTCAGAAGCTCGCGTGCCAGCACTCATTTGTTGAAACGACTCGCGCTTCACCTATTGTATATAAAGTGGATTTAATAATTCAGAAACCTTTGCGAGCGCGCGCACAACAACTAACAAATGTTTCATCTTAATCTGGTGAATGGCATTGGAATTTGGAGACACTGTTCCTCCATATTGTTAACCCCACCTCAGAGTATTTGTTGCCTTTGTGACTGTTAACTTTGTAACTCTGAGCAACCAGACCATGAGCTTGGTTGCTTATTCTCCTCGGGTCTTTTTCTCAAAGGTAAGTATTGATTAGTGCCACTAATTGTCGAGATTTTCAGAGCAAAAGCAAAGTGGGCTCCCTCCGTAATCCCTCTAAAAGTTGTGAATCGCTATACGTTCGGTCGCAACAGTGTTTAACGAAGGGCGCTGCTTTTCTTTGTATTTTTAAAATTTTTTTGGTTAAATCTTTATGACCAAGGTCCCAAATGCTCGCTACGTACTTGAGGTGTGGCCTAACCAGAGCGAAGTAGCAACTCCCTTTCATTTTTTCATCCGAGGAACTTCCTATTATATGTTCAACAAAACCTAGTTTCTTTAATACTGTGCCACATATGTTTTGTATGTGTAATCCCCACGATATGTGACAACTTGTAAAAATTCACCCCATCGGCAACGAGATATTTCCTCGTTAGTCAAGCAACGGTTTTAAATCGTTTGCTAATGAGTAGCTGCACGAGATCACCTGTTCACGTGCTTGACAGACCACTTTGCCGCGTGACTGAACCTCTGCGTAACGAAAGACTGGCAACAATGCCGGAGATCGTGGGAGAGTGATTTTCATTGTTACTCAGCGTTATTTTTCATTGTTTTCACACTTTCTTCTCAGTATTGCGTCATGATTCCCATCCTCATTTTGTTAATTTTGTCACCATCAAGGCTGGTATTATTGTCTAATAATACTCAGTCACGCCAACAATTGTAGTTCACTTGAAGCTCGAAGCTCATTGGCGCCATGTAGTGGTGAGCTAACATAAGCTTATTTCAAATAGCTAATATAAAAGGAATATTAAGAGCCACCATTTTACCTCCATTTTGCAAGGGATGAGAGTTTCTGGAGGTGAAAATTGCGGTGCTACGTAAAATCATATTCTCTAGTAAGTACGTCTGGGAGAAAACACTAATACCTTGTAAATATGAAATTATTTGCAGAAGAATAAGTCAAAATAATTTTAGTCAAATATAGATGTCTTTAAACAGTGTAGTTTTCGCCCAACTGAAATTAATAATCTCTGAAAGATGTCTCATTCAATCCGATGCATTTTCTTGGCATACCCCTACGGACGGTGTTTTAAATGAAGTACCTTTGTAGTTACATGATATGATAACAGAGTTACCTCAATAGTTACTTCAAAGTTGCTTATGATAGCAAAATTACTTCATTTACAATGTATAGTTAATTCCATTATACAATCGAGTCAACCTCGAGTCAACTGAGTAAACCTTACGGGCGAGTTAGATTTCCTTGCTTGCGGACCGGGTCGACTGCAATTGTTAGCTTATGGAAATTACCATTATGTGTCGTGAATGTGTGTTACCAGGCTGTGGTGAGCATTCAAGTCTTATTATTGACAGCAGGGGGTACTGGCAACAATGCTTGACTGAGAAGGACAACTTCTTTGCTTGAAATTTTGGAGCCCGCTTTCTGGTTTTGAAATAAATCCTAATGCTTGTTCTCCAGAATTTACAGGAGCCGATTTAAGTGGATAAGGACACTTTAAGTAGTGTTGAACTGGGCGTTCAACTAGCGATTCAACTTCTTTAACCCGCGTAAAAGAAATAGGCCAATCACATTCGAGATTTCTGCTATTGAAACGGCATCG
Organism: Ceriagrion tenellum; assembly: GCA_963169105.1. Taxonomy (NCBI): domain Eukaryota; kingdom Metazoa; phylum Arthropoda; class Insecta; order Odonata; family Coenagrionidae; genus Ceriagrion; species Ceriagrion tenellum. Next base: position 127,939,002 of record OY720636.1, on the reverse strand, counting down.
ATTTCCAATCGGATTCCGCTGGAAATATGTGGCGTTTAAAAATAACTACATTTTGCCCCCCTTTTTTTGTGACCTTTTTTTTTGCAGGAATTTTTTTTCTTCATATTTTTCCCCGCGCTCATAACATCGACCTGCGCTCGACCCATTTGTTCCTCATTTGTTTCTCTAAAGCGATAACAATCGACCCCTGTGGATCGAGTCGATAGTGGCGAGGAGAGAATCCATCCATAAGTGCCTCTCATGCTAATCCGAAAGGAACCTGAAATCGAATGCCTCGGGGATATTTTTGGGGACCATTAGGTCAGGGCGCTACCGGCAAGCCATAAAAAATGTTTCCCTCCCCAGATATCGGATTCGAATGCGGGAAAATCACGAATGTTCGACAGTAATGGTCGTGTCTGCGGGAACCATGTGAGGAATGGAGTCGCGCCATCTAGACTTGAGTGTTTTGACCTTTAAACTCCCCCTCGCCGTCAATTTTATCCGTTAATGGGTGTCATTTCTGGTTTTGGACATTTAGTGCCCGCCGCTAAATGGCTTCCTGGTTATTTTTTTATTTGATTCCTCCTTTGCCCTTTTGGTTACTATTTCACCCCCGACGGAAATGGAAGATTCTTAATGAAGTAACTAAAAAAATGCTATTTTCACGTTATTCAGTTCCATCTATACCGATTAAGGTTTGGACAATTTCAAACACTTTTGAGCTAACAGCGCGAATAATGCACGAATGACCCATAAAGCTGTCGCAAGCAGAGGAGAAAAGACGTAGGAGGTCTGTTCAAAAAGCTCCCGAACTTTTTTTATTACAAAAAAATGACTTCTCTAACAAATTATTGGTCGGGGCCCCCTTCAAAGTAGTCTTCTCCCCAAAGTATACACTTCTCCCAAAGGTGTTTCCACTTTTGGAAATAGTCCTTGAACGCCTCTTCTGGAATGCTCATAAGCTCCTCTGCCGAATTTTTCTCTATCTCTGAAATGGTGGCAAATATCTTTCCTTTTGAGCGGGGTTTTTTGTTTTTGGGAACAGGAAAAAAGTCACACGGGGCCAGGGCTGGTGAGTAGGGTGGGTACAGAAGCACAGCGGTCTTGTTTTTGGCTAAAAACTCACACGAGATCTGAGAGACAAATGAGCCGGCGCGTTGTCGTGGTGAAAAAATATTACTCGCCGCTCTTCCGAATTTCGGGCCGTTTTCGACTGATTCGCTATCTTGGGCGTGTCATAACCCCCTGGTAGTACTCCTTGTTGACTGTCCGGCATTTAGGTAGGTATTTATGATGCGCAACCTCCTTTGCATCGAAAAAAGCAGTCAACGTAACCTTGACATTCCAGAAAACTTGTCGAGTTTTTTTGGGGCGGGGGGATGTTTCACCAATAGTTGTGAAGATACACTTGTTAATCGATGTCATATCCATGAACCCATGACTCATCATCTGTTATGATCCTGGAGAAGAAGGTTTCATCCTCTTCAGCTTGATCAAGCAGTTCCTGACAGACTTGAAATCGATGTTGTTTCTGGTCTGCTGTCATCAGGCGAGGCACGACTTTGGTGGCGACTCGATGCATCCTCAATTTTTCAGTTAGGATTTCATAGCACGAACCAATCAAGATGCCACACTCTTTTGCAAGTTCCCTGACGGTCAAACGTCGATTTCCACGAACGAGATCGTTCACTTTCTCGATCAGTCGACGTCGGTGGTCTTCCGGCTCGTCGCCTTCCACTGGTTTCCAACTCCTTTTTGAACCGGGTAAACCACTCATAACACGCGGTATGTTTCATAGCATCCTCACCATAAGCTTCGGAAATCAACTCGAAAGTTTTCGTGAAGGATTTGCAGAGTTTCACGCAGAATAGGAGCGAAAAAACATTCCAGGTCCTTATCGTACTTTTACTTATTATTGAGTTTAAAGTTTATCTTACATAGCTCGAACTGATGTTGGCTTCATGAATATTTTAATTAACTGGGAAGAAATGTGCTTGTTGTCCTGTGCGTTTTAATCTGGTTAAGTTTCTGTAACTTAAAACTCCTCCAAGTGGAAGCAATTTTTTTACTGCTCGAGGGGATTCGATTTATCGAAGTTCCACTGCATTTTTTCAATCCTGTCTCGATACAGAGCTCTCGCATTCCTTGACACAGTTCTTACCTCTGCGTTTGTCTCTTTTGAATCGGCGAAAAATATATATTTACCTCTGTATTACGTTTCGCTTTCCGCATGACCTCCTCTTTCCTTCGCGTTCCCGGCGTCTCTGAGAGTCTGAAGAACCTGGAATGACCGCCATATCCTGAGTCAGCCGAAGGTAGTGCACAATAGCGTGTTTTCTTTTTTTTTATTCGCCCTTCAAGGACGGTATGACCGATGACTCGAGTTTATAATCGAGTTATTTTTTTTCCCGCATAGGCTAGCGCAGAATCGGAGGCAGTCGACATTCTTTCCGCGGAATGGTCAAAGGAATTCGCTCCGAAGAAATCGTTCAGTCTCCACTCGAGACTGTTCATTGCTTCGGTATTTTTCGTGCATTTTCATTTTTCTCCAAGTCGCTGCCCTCTTTTATGAATACGTTTGTTGAATTATTCCTTATCTGGTGTGAAGAGTAAAATAAAGAAACGAACGGGAAAAGAAAGTTGAACATCAGGTACAGATAGTTTGATCTAGATGCCACTTCACATATAAATCAGTTAATCTACAATAACTGTAGATAAAAAAAAGATCTAGTCCTTCTAACGATGAAAAAATATTGTGTTCTTACATCTTAACTTTTTTGGGTATTTTCCCCAAAAAAATATAAGCAGTTTCCAACAGGAAATAGCACAGTTATGATGTCCGGAGTACATTAACTTATAACAGTGACGCAAATACCTACTTAGATCTCATTAAAAAAATCAACAGTGTTTAGTCTGTGTGTTTTCTCAACTATTTTTGAAAATAAATCGTTTTGTCACCGCATTTAATTCTTCGAGATCACAATAAACTTTCCGTTTTAATGGAGTTTTAAACGTACCTCGTGAAAAAAATGAGTCAAGTTAAATACTTATTTGGATATTTATATTCATTTCATTACTTACAATTTCCGTCATGTAAAAATATTTTATTGGACCATTAATAATGCAATATTTAATTCGTGTGTCTAATAGTTGGTGAAATTAAAGCGTATATATCGAATATGGCCTTTATTATGACTAGCTGACCCGAGCGAATATTTCGCACAGTGTGCAGCTTCTCCCCGTTTCTTCCTTCTTTTTTCCTGTACTTCTACATGTCGAATATTTCGCACAGTGTGCAGCTTCTTCCTGTTTCTTCCTTCTTTCTTCCTGTTATTCCACCGGTTTCTTCCCATGGACAATTACATGTTATTTATGTTTGTGTTAAAGATACATAACGTAAACGGCAACCGGTCACACTGATTGCATGTAGAATGTAAACAATCTAACTGAACGATGTGTTAATAGATGGCGCCTCCTACAGTATTTTAAGCACGTAACCATAGCCAACATATTAGTTGATTATATTGTCAACAAATGGCACTGTATCATTTTTTTAACAAAAACTTTAAATGTAATTTTTTTAACAAAAACTTTAATTTTAAACCATTTGTCTATTTTTCGTTAATAGCGCGGAACATAAGCTTTAAAACAATGTTTGAATCATTAATTTTGATGAAGAATTATGGGAGTTATGGCGTTGTGACAAATAAACACCTTTGAGAAATAATATATATGATTAGGGAACTATTTCGCTCGCAATACCTTATTTCCTTTCTATTGAGTCACATTCATCTTGGTTCTCTAGGAGATCGCTCTTCGGATCTTCGAGGCGAGGAGGTTCAACTGTCACGTATGCATCATTGCATGCATGGTCGTTTTCACGGGGATGTGTGAGTCTTTGGCCTCCTATTTCTGTGTGCCTTATCACTAGATGGACGAAGTAAGAAGGCAGCGACTGAAGCATCCGCCTTACATGCTCAAGAGAGAGAGAACCAATGAATGGCTCGAGAACGTTTCTCGAGCGTCCCTTTTCAGGATTTTACTCACAAAGGACCTTTTGTGACGTATGCCGCCCCTTATTCCCCCCCCCTCTCACGCTCCCGCAGCCTCTGTTCGTTCTCTAAAGACGTCGAGTGACTTCAATAAGTTCCTCAGCCACTAGTCGGCCTTGGACGCTACACACGCCGGTTTCTCCTTTCCTCGCCCGTCGTCGCTGCCGCGTTGAGTTCATCATCAGCGTGGAAAAACTACATGTTCAATCTCTCCCAGTGTAGTTTTCAGCGCGTTCCCACTAAAAGCGCCGTTTTACTAGAAAATTAAACCTCTCTAGTGTTTCTACAGTATCATTTTGCTTGTGAAAGACCGTAGAATTAAAAAAAAACACATTGCCATTCTTGGTCGTCTCTCGATTGGCTTTCCGATGGTCACGGTCTAAATAATTTATTCTGAAATGAGTGATTTTTCTATGGCAATGAAAGCGTTGTGGGCGCACTATTGAAACTGATGAGTTACAATTTTCTGTGGAGATTTTTTTAGTTTTGTTCTGCTTATCTGGAGACTGTCACATCAGAAAAAGTAACAACATGGTGGTCTATTTGAGAAGTTTTAGTTTGATAAGGAGGTTCCAGAGCAGCTGAATAGGTCGAACCATATACAAATTTCCTACCTTTTGTATATTTATTTATTATAAACTACTTCAACTGCTGAGATTTCTTAATTATAGAGAACATATTAAGGTTTTATATATCGGGAATATTGGACATTTTCAATGGCTCTTTGATTTTTTAAAAACTTTTCCTTCACCGGAAACGGCCCCATTCCCCATTCTATATGAGAAAAGAAAGAGTGAACTCAAAAATTACGTTAAAACCATATTTATAAACGTGAAAAACCCTTTGATCGAAAAGTCTACGAAATACGTTCACAACTAAATTAGTATTTCTCTATATTCGCATTTATCTTACCGAAATTTACAATCAATCAATTTACATCAATTTACAGAGAATTTACAGATCAATTTACAGAGAAAGGTACACATATATATCAGGTATATTGATAGGCATTCGCATATTGTGTAACCCAAACATATTCGATTAAACAATCTGTAAATTTTGAATGACTGAATCCGAATTATTAAAAATATCTGTTTTTTTCTCCAATGCTCTGTATGATTACGCATTGATGTTAATGTCCACCGTCAGTCACATGCCTTTTGTAGCCTCAAACATATTTTAAGTAAAATCATGACGTTGAAAAGTGTTAAAGGGTCGATTTATGTTGAGCCCTCGACAATGATCGCTAATATAGAATTTATTACTTTTGTCTATAACGATAGTGTAAATACGACTCGATGTACATCGTCATTTCCGTTTTTCCCGTGCCTTTCGCCATCCATCTACATCTACACGCTACCCAAGAAGCCGCCGCATGGGTATGTGGCAGGGTGTGATAGGACACCAGCTGGGTAGTTGTACGGTTTTGGGAGGTGAAATGGTGACGTGTATTATGGGAGTGTATATACTGAAGCGCAGTTTTTATTGTGGTCGCTTATTGTGCGCGGAAAGAACGAGTTTTTTTTACCTATCTGTTCGGCAATGTATCCCTCTTGTATTATCGCCTCCGTTGGACTCAGAGATGTAGTGAGGTGTCATGATAAAATTCTTTGTGTCACATTAAAGCACACCAGTTCTGAATTTCTCAAGCAAACTAATCCTAGCGCGTAGCCTGTGAGTCTCTAGAGTCACCTCGATCCCTCTAACAGTTTTGAGAAACTGTATGTTCGCTCTTAGCAGTTTTTTTAACGAAGCGCGCAGCTTTTATTTGTATTTTATTGATTTTTTGGTCAAATCTATGTGCCAAAGTTCCAAATTAATGGGAACCCCGCAATGAACTCAATAATCAGGAACCAGAGGAGAATATTAAAATCGGTTGATGAAGATGGAGGTAAATATTGTGCTAATTCTGAATTAAAATATTTGTGTAGGAAATATAAAGTGTTAACCGCAGTCCAATTAACAATATGGGTAATTATATTGGAAAAATTATTACAAAGAAGAGTATAAAAATCCATGTAAAAACACACATTGCATGTCAAAAAGAAATTCCCCTAGCAGGTATTGCAATTCATATGGTAATTAGGTTATCAAATACTACGTACCACACACTTTTAATTGTATGCCTAAACACCATGATGAATTACAGGGATGGCAGAAGTAAAGAAAAAGGTACTTGCATGGTTACTTGATGAAATTAAAAATTTTTGATTGGTTATGTTCTATATATTTGGCATGAATACCTGTGTATTCAAAAATGTGGAATGCCTAAATCTATTAGCCATGTTTAATGTCCTCAAGTTGTAATATTATAAATTGTTGTAACTTGTTTTTTAAAGTGTTTTTTGTAAACATCATTTTGTTATTTGCCGCATTGTATGTATATGTGTTGGATCCTTCTGACAAGCCATTTGGCTTAGAGGGACCGTGTTTGTTTACTTATAATAAAAATTTAAATAAAAAAAATGCTCGCGGCTTATTCAAGGGGTGGCCCAACCAGTGCAAAGTAGCATCTGTTTTTTACTTCGTCATCCGCGTACCTTCCTATTACACGCTTAACAAAACCTAGTTTCTTTCATCCATAAAAAAAGTGATGGCTTTCCGATTCTCTTTTACCTGTTCTGCCTCGTCTTTTCCAAGTCTATGCTGATTTATAACTTCTTTTTCCCCTCCATGATTCACTTTTGGTGCCCTCACAGTTTCTTCCAAGTCGCCGGACATCAAATGGTCAACTCAAAGAGGGGTGGATTTTTTTGTGGTTGTGAGGGAGGGGTCGGTTCTAGCCCCTTGAATTGTGGAGACCCTTGGAGGAGTAGATGACGCACCCTTCTTATCTTCCGTATGAAAAAAAAGGTCTTTCAGCCGAGAGGAATTCCGAGGACTTCAGCACTTTGTCCGAATGAGTTCTATCTGTATATATATATATATAACACGCACGAATGCTTCCATGTATAGTGTAGTGTGTGGCGGGATGACTGCGGTTGTTGATCTTCATTTTTTTCCCTCTCTCTCTCGCGTGTTGCGCCCAAAGTAAAAAAAAAGGATCTGATGGTAAAGGGTGGGATGTCGGTTCGTTTTTTTTTTTTTTTTTAGTGTGTCGTATGTGTCGTGAAGAAGCAAGAGGACGGTGTCCCCCTCTGTCGAGTGGACCGCCGGTCTAGCTTTTTGACGTCACTCTCAAAGTATCATTTAAAAGCTCTCATGGAATCCGTCGTCAACTTGAACTCTATAGAAGTGTATCCTCATGTTAAACCGTACAACGAACTCTTTTGACCGATATGGATTTTTGTTTACAGGCGGGTGTCTGAGGGAGGAAATGCAGTGAATGTGGAGATGAATTCCATGCAGTTATTTCCTGCTCGGTCCTTCATTTTAAGGTACTTTAGTATCATTCTTGGTCTCATTTTAAAGAAAAAATATCTCGCCCTTACGCAATTACCACAATATGGGCCGCCTGCGGAACTACTTTCCGAGATTTTCGACGAATGGTACCAGGAATGGTACCCTTTTACATAGGAAATGATACGTGTATGTACTCCAGTGAGACTTTATTTTTTTTAAATGAGGAATTTAAAACATCTACATGTCGTTTTACAGTGTGTTTACAGTTTAACAAAATTTACAGTGTGCAGTTTGTATTTTTTCTCAACTATTTTTGAAAATAAATCATATTGTCATTGCAGTAATTTTTTCAGAATTTCAAAATAAAACCTTCCGTTGTGAAGGAGTTTGTAACGTACAGCGTGAATAAATGAGTTTAGTCAAAGACTTATGAGTTTATTTTTATTTAGTTACTTAGAAATTCAGTCATATTAGAGCAAATTATTGCACCGTTAATAACGCAATATTAAAGTCATGCTTCCCACAGCAGCTGAAACTAAAACGTATAATTCGAATATTGTCTCCATTATGACTGGGGAACTATCTCGCTCAAACTGCCTTAAAGGAGGCGGTCTTATTTCATCTTCGGTCCCAGAGATTTCTCTACGTGAAAACATGTTACTCTCATGGTGGTTCTGCCGTATGATGTCTTCGATCTCTTCAGTTTATTACTTATCGAACTGCGGTTCTATATTTGATGTGCTAGAGACGGAAGGTGAGACGGAGGCGGAGGTGGACGGAAAGTGAGACAAAGGAGGAAGTGTTTGAGATGGCGGGCGAGGAAAGGGAACTTCGGAATGATATTCGAGATCGGCACTATAGGTGGCTGGGGTACGTAATAAGGGGCGAGGGATTCCTCAAGAGTGTGATAGAGGGAGGTATGTTGGTCAAGCGGGGAAGAAGAAGAAAGAGAATAGGTTTTATGGACGGGATGAAGGAGGGTAGATCGCATGCTGAGGAGAAAGAGGATATACTAGAGATATATAGGACCCTGAAAGCGTAGAAAATCGGGAGGAGATTTCTCTGACTTTCAACAAAACCTACATTTTTTTCTGATGGGACACTTAATAAAGGAATTTGATTGGAACAACTGCTTTCTCAAATTTTATACGGTTGCCTGCAGGGTCGAGTATTGAAACGTCGGCCGTCATGGACCCTCTCATCCGGACAGAAACCCGAGGCAAGTTTGAGAAGTTGACACCCTAAGGAAGAACCAGATCCTAGCCATACTTTTTCATCCTGAACTATTTCGGATGTGAAACCGTGCTCTAGGTAACACCAAACCTATCCCTGATCAATGTCTGCGGGAACTCTGATAGTCTAATGGAGGCTCTTCATAATTCTTACCAACTTCCACATTAACCCACAAGAGCAAGAATTTTTTCAGGTTATGGCATCAGAATGCCAATAGGTGGCAGGGAAAATTGTTGCAGGCTTTACTTTGTGGAAGTTATCATTGTGAACCGAATAAAAATGAATTTGTTTGAAGTTGAAATGAAATAAAAATGAAAACGTTTGAAAATGACTTTAAATACATCGGCAAGACAGGCAGAGAGAGAGAGAGAGAGGTGGAAACATGATTGAATAAACACAAGAAGTGCCATGATAAATCAAAACAGGATTCCATGTTCGCTAACCACGTAAGGGAAAAACAACCATCACAGCAGTTTTGCGCCGAAAATCTTACACTACGAAAAAGGCGTAAGACTAGACGCCCTAGAGTCGCTAGAAATTGTCCAACATTCATTAACCCTTTGAGTGCGGCATGACGTAATATCACGTCATGGTTGTCTCTACTCTGGTGCTGATGACGTGATATCACGTCATGGGTACCGTAAGTGTTCCAACATTCACTAGAAGGCCAGTAAAAGTTCCCTAGGGAAAGCTGGAATACTCACAGAACCCTTGACGTGATATAACGTCATCAGCACCAGCGTAATGACAACCATGACGTAATATCACGTCATGCCGCACTCAAAGGGTTAAATAACTTCCCACTAGCCAACGAGCAAGTGCTCCTGTCCCACTATCCCATATTCTTCAAACCCCCTGAAAGCCCGGTTGACGAAACGAACTTTATGTACGGGATCGGGTCGGTGTGGTGGCTAGATTACTGGCTGACCATACGGACGGCCAGTGTTCAAATCCATGCAGAGGAGTATGCTTTTCAGAGGACACCCGATCCCTACTTGAGTGCCCTGTGGAGGGGACTTCAAGTACAGTGTAGGGATTGGAAAATCGACTTCGATTTTAATCGAAAATCGATAATCACACTCCGATTTTCGATTTAATCGTAGTCGACTTTTTGTCTTGAAAAATCGTTCAAAATCTATTCTAGCCGACGATTTTTTATTTTTAGCTTGCTACAGCATTTGAATTTTGCCGCCTCGCTTTGCTCCGCGCCGCGCTATTTCACTCTGCATCGCAGGTGGGGGAACCTTGGTGGAGAGGCAAAGTGCTTCGGACACCGGCAGGTTGGAGTTGCCAACTGTAGGGCCGCGGATTTTTATTACAATAATTCCAGTCTAGGCGGAGACTCACGCTCGGAAGTAATACATTGGAGACCGCGAGACGAAGATTCGAAATGATAATACGCGTTGACATTGTGCCTTTTTTGTAAACGTTCTCTCAATAAATCGCTTCAGAGCACTCGTCTTGTTCAAAGTAGATTCGCCCAGTCCGAATATCGTTTCTACGCATGGGCTACTAAATTATATGTAATTTACTTGTTATATTACCTATATGTATATAAGTATCTGGTATGGATTATTACTTTCCTGCATACCTTATTAATATCTTTAAAATAATATATTGTATTAATAAATTTAACCGTATTGTTCTTATCTCTAGTGCTTCCATTAACCCATATTTCGCATTTTGTAAGAACAGCACATCCGTATTTCAGCAGATAATTACTTTACTATTTAAAAATTTCGATTTTTCGATTATTTTGGGCACAAATCGAATTTTTAGCTAATCGATTTTTGAAATCGAAAGTCGATTAATCGAAAATCGATTCTGGATTTACATTTCCAATCCCTAGTACAGTACTCCGTCTGTCTGATGTGACGTTAAGCCGTGGTCCCCTTGGCGCCTTTCGTTAAGAGCAGGCTGATACCGTCGCCGGGTTTCTATCCACCCTCCCTCCCTTACCTATCCTCTAAGGCGCAAATTGACCTTAGCTGTCGGTCGCCTCCCCAAATATCCACTACAATCCAACATTGTGTACTGTGTAAATGTGGACGTGATTCCTCACCCCATACCCAAGCCATACCTCCCACAGCGAAGATTCTCGCAGAGTTTCCCCCTAACACAAACTATGACTCCTTCCCCCCTCACCACTCTCAAACCCTTTCCCACCCCCCAAGCCCTTCACCTCCCCACGCCCGCCACCCTTAGGCCGGCTTCATAGGTCGGCAGCGGCGGGGATAACGATGGATTTCGCCGCGGCCGGTAGCGGTGGACCCTTCATAGGTCGGCGGCGAGAAAACAAATGAAAGGTGGTAGGCGCACAATAACATTGACACTGTAGTATTTGCATGTCATCGGATAAAGCAACATTATTTTACTCTTGAGAATGATTCGTGCATTATAATGATAGAATTGGTTAAAGATTAGTATGTAATTATTTGTTAATGCTTATTTGATGGTAGTAGTTTCACTATAACCGTATTCGTCAAGCCACCGTGCAACGCCTCAATCTGAAATCCATGTTTATTGAAATGAGTTGAGAAAAAGCCTTATCACTAAATTCAAGAATTATATTGTGCATCGATCCTTACATTCGAGCGAGTGAAATAATTAGGTCGTTGTTTAACGCGTTAGGCAGTGTCATAAAAGCATTTATGCGTTATCAGCTCCACTGTCCGAACATGCAGTAAACAATAGCCACAACCTGTAAATTTTCTCCCCGTGGTTGCAGCATAAAGAGTGGATAAAAAATATTTTGTCTTAATAGTTTTCAATTGAGTTGATTTAAGCCACTTTCTGGTTAACATTAGTAGATTAATGATGCTATATAACCTTAAGGAAGGCTGTTTCCGTTGGATGCCAGATCATATTTTTGCTAGCCATTATAAATTATACTCTTAACATCTTAAATATATCGTAAACATTATCCGCATCGCTTAAAGCATCTTTTACTGATACAGATGGGCTCGCTAATCATCCAAAGAGGATTAATTTTTGAAAGGCAGTGGGTTTTCCCGCTTCTCGGCCAGCTTCCGCCGCCGCAGAATTCAGTCCAGATTCAGCCAGGCTGAATATTTGCGGCCCCCGCTACCCATCATAGCGCAGCTCATCGGTCTGACGTCATGATTTCTAAAGAAGTGTCCTCATTGGCTGAGTACCACCACTTCCGCCGCTGCCGCCGCCCTATGAAGCCGGCCTTATCCTCACCCGACTCCCAACCCCCTCTCTCAAATTCCCTCCCCTCCCCTACCGCGAACCGAGGTATATATACCGCGACTGTTTTGCATTCGCACCTGAAGATGACGCGAAGTGTCAAAATCTGGTTCGATCTAATAAACCTCAAGTGGAGTTAACAAATTCATTCTTATTTGGTCCATGATATCAGTTGTGATTTTCCAAATATTTCAGTTTTCAGTTGAGAAAATACAGTGGGACATTTGTGCAAAATCCGCTCTGTATATAATCGAAAAATGATGTGCTCAATGATCATATGATGACGCCAGGCGTGTGAGGATTAATCTCTCTTCCAATAAACTTAATTGTTGAAGGCGTAACTTTGTGGAATGGCTCTACCGACGTGACTAAAAAGAGAGAACTCTTAGTATTTTCCACACTTAAAACTTTAATTCCCGACCCAGGTTTCGACTGCCTTGCAATCATTTTCAAAGGTACATTATACATGGTATGCGAGTTAATATATAGATCTGGGGAGGGGGGGGTGGGGTAAGAAGTGGTTGGTTGGCGTCAGAGGCGTGCGTCACGATCAGTGGGAGGTGGTGGGGGGAAAGGTATGGATATTAGGGGAGAGTGGGAGGGAAAAACACATTCATTTAGGAGATTCTCACTTATGTTCTTGGCTGCACTCAAAATTTCGAAAAGTTCTAAGTAGTCCAACTTGGCTCCTCTCTTCTCAACATGTAGCACTTCCGGCAAAAAGTCACTCAAATGGTCCTCTTCGATTAAATGTTTAGCAAAGGCTGATGAGATATCTCCTTTTACCCAACACGCTCTATGTTCTCGAGCCCTTACTGAGATGGCTCGACCACTTTGTCCAATGTATATCGAAGCACAATTGGGAGTAGTACATTTAAGCTTATATACACCACTTTTGTTCACAGGTGTCACTTCGTCCTTTGAGTTGAACAACAGTTTGCCCAAAGTTTTTGGGGTGTAAAATGAAACATTAAACTTGTTCTTTGGGAATGCGTCAATTAATTTATAAGATATGTTCCCCAGAAAGGGAAGTTTACACCATCGTTTGAGTGGCTCGTCATGTTTGTAAAAACTGAGTGAAGTGATTAATTTAATAGTTCTTTCTTAGTTACACGTTTTAATATTTTGTCAATTAATTCTGTCTTATATCCATTATTGAAAGCGATCAATTTGATTACGTTCAACTCGGATTGGAAGTTGGGCTCGGATAGTGGTATAGAAATAAGGCGGTGAATCATGGAATAAAAGCTAGAATGCTTGTGGGAATGGTGATGGCAAGAATCATTAGAAATAACTGCGTCAGTATATGTGGGTTTGCGGAAGATGGAAAGTTCATGGTAGCCATTCGTTATGTCTATTGCTAGGTCAAGGAAATTAATCTTATTTCCTCCTGTTTCTACCGTGAACTTTATAGAATGGTGTGAATTATTTAAAACATTTGAAAACCTGTCTAGTTGACGAAGACTGCCAGTCCATACACACAACACAGCGTCGACATATCGGAACCAATAAAAAACGTTCTTGACAAGAGCATTATTGGAGTTAAAAAGTTTTCCCTTCGGCTTCCCAAAGGCTTCGAAAGGCTTGGAAAATGATGGCAAGGCAGTCGAAACCTGGGTCGGGAATTAAAGTTTTAAATGTAGAAAATACTAAGAGTTCTCTCTTTTTAGTCGTCAGTAGTGTCATTCCAAAAAGTTACGCCTTCAACCATTTAGTTCATTCACCAAATATATCGTTTCCGCTGCATCCTGATAGGTCCTTGGTCTTAAATGTTTCATCTTTGTCATTTCACTTGTATTTCTCGGCCGTCATCTCCAGGCCTTCGCATCGTGTATTCTGCTGTTGAAAAATTCATCGCCCATCGAGGAAAGCTCGATCCATCTGGTTCTTCCGTTCCGTATAATGTTATCTTTTGCCATTTCTCTCTCTCTCTCTGCCTCCTCTGTCAATCGATTCATTCGCCGTTTGATACATTTTCATTCTGCCGTACGTTTCGATGGCTCATTCGAATGGCCCATTTCTTTGACATTTAGCGTCTTTTCTTCACTTTGAGAGCCGCAATAAAGACAAGGAAAAAGATATAGAGCTTAACTTCGGTTTCAGGCTCTCAGCAGTTTTTTTCGTTTGATCGCGCGAATAGTTTTTTTGTGTAACTTCCCTCTTATCTTTCTTGACTTTTTTTTAGCGCACCAATTCATCATACTCAACTTTTATTCCAAAAGGTATATTTATTTTCATTAAATATTTGCTTAGTTCCGTATGCGGCAAAAACCGTTACCTGTGTTTTGGACGTAAAAAAAAAACCTTTTGGAGACACTAAACCACTATATTTTATGTCACTTTCCGACGATGAATTTCATCTACCTGCCGTTGATGTCGAGGTATCCCGGGTGAGGCGAAAAACTTTTTCTCGTATACGAGATGTTTTCTTCGCCCTACTAAAATCTGTATTCGACCCGATGTGTGTTCCTATCCCTTCCTTATTTTGTATTAATTTTAAATGAGTCATAAGTGTATGGTAGGCAACAGGGAAACCAACACATTAATGTCCCTAGAAGATGCAGTTCTATATCCTAATATGACACACTGGCATTCCTCCCGGTAAAATATTTCGCTGGGAATAAAGTTCCCCAATCGGATCTTCGGGTGGGGACTTCAGGGAAGGGCACATCAGTCAGGAATGACAAATGCAATAAGTACAAGATATTTCGTTAAGATATTCTGTTAGTTTTCGGTGCCCTTCAAACTGTTTCAAAAAGGGAACTCCTTGTCGATTAAGGTAGTTTGAGCGAAATATCATTTTACCAAGAAATCAATGACTTTGGTCTCATTCTAAAAAAAAATATCTCACCTATCTAATGGCACCAAAAATTTAAACCCTTATCGTATTGCTTTTGGAGATATTTGCCAAAAAATACCAGCCCTTTTACATGGGAAATGGTACGAGTATGCACTCCAGAGCGACATTATTGAGGTTTTTCTAACACTTAGTTGTCGTAAAAAAAACTCACAGCTTGTCGTTTGTGTGTTTTCTCAAGTATATTTGAAAATTAATCATATTGTCACCGTAGTAGGTTCTTGGGTATCACAGAAAACCTTTCGTTTTAAAGGATTTTCAAACGCACCGCGCGAAATAAATGAGTCAAGTTAAAGGCTTATGTAGATATTTTCATTAAATTACTTATGATTTCTGTCATATCAAACTATATTATAGCACCATTAATAATACAATATTTAATTGATATGTCCTACTGCTGGTGAAATTAAAGCGTATAATTCGAATATGGTCTCTATTATGACTAGGGAACTATCTAGCTCGGACTACCTTAAAGTGTGGTTTTAACCTCGCGGACGGTGGCGCCGTGCGCACGATTCGAATGCTCCTTAGATGTGCTTGTTCGGCATTCGAAAGACGTCTAACTTCTTTAAAGCCCAAACTACGGTAGTAAACAGTTGAAAACTCTGGGCGCTATATCGGGGATTCGGAGTTCGAGTCCCCGTCAAGGCGGATGATTTTCCCCTCTGCAGCGTTTTCCAAGAAGTGTACAGGTTAACGACTGGTTCACGGTTTCCTCAAGTTTTATTTTATAGATGATTATGTATCAATATATAGGAGTAAAATCATTTTCCCTGACCAGGAGAGCTGTTGACGCCGTCATACTTTCCCAATATCTTGCTGCCTTTGTCTCCTTTCCAAATTGATTTTGGTCCGATGCCGACTCTTACGTCCACCAGAATCATCGCTTAAGGTCAGAAAAGTAACTGATTTTGCATGCAATGTATACCTATACTGTATTTTTGTAATTATTAAGTCAGTTAATTTAAAAAAGTGAAATAAATGCCCTGACTAAAATCGTCTCAACCCGTCAACTCGTTCTTCATGGTGATTCATTTCTTCATTTCAAGTAGCGTCAATAAATCTGCGGACTCTTTTTTTCCGTCATACACTACGTTAACCAATCGATCACAGATCGATCTGATCACATCAGCTCGGTATGGTAAACGTAGCGGGCTACTGGGATCGATCTGAGAAGCGGGCTGACTCGTCAAACGACTGAATATTTCGAACTCTTCACTCGTTTATACACCGAGTCGATCGTGCTTCAGCTGATGTACTCGACTGTTCACTGTCGATATTTTTACCCCATGTTGGTGAACCAGGTGACCTGAGTCGGCTCGCTAGAAAATTTCAGATCGGTCCGAGATCAGATCGACCTGAGATCGATTGGTAAACCTGGTGGTTGTAATCCACGTTATAGAAGAGGATCATTAAAAAAAGAAAAAAAAGACGTTATATCACGCTATTCCCGCTTTCCCGGCATCCATTCCTTATTTTACTCGCATTCTAGGGTGGATATCAGTATTTATCCTGATAAAACTGTCGAACAGTATTCTTTGTTCTCACGAGTATAGAGTTGTGTGCCTCATGCGTGTGTGTATTATATACATACATACATCAGGAGTGGAGGTTAAATGCAGGAAAGAAAGGGACAACTTTTATGAAGTGAGACTTGTTTTTCTAGCTTGTCTACTGTTACGACGCTGCGAAAATCCTTGTCGCTCATTGAACGGAGTGAGGTAGGTATCTGGCGGGATATTCTTTCAAGTCTGTTATGGAAGGTTGGAAGTTTAAGGTCTTCATTCTAGCTTGGTTCTCTGTGTCCTTGGACACACGTGGTAGAGCAGTGTTCTTCAAGGATAAGACAGATGTGGCATTTTGCGAGTGTTACCGTTAACTTATTGGTATGGCCTCGTTTTAATTGTACTGTGGTCCTAATCTTATTTGTTTTTAAGAGTATTAATTTGCGAATGGAAACATTTATTCAAGTGTTTGTGACTTTTATGTTTATTTAAATTATATATATATATATATATATATATATATATATATATATATATATATATATATATATATATATATATATATACATACATATATATATATATATATATATATATATATATATATATATATATATATATATATATATATATATATATATATATACATATATATATATATATATAAATATATATTTATCTCTTCGTTTGTCCCCTCCTTGGTTGGCTTTTTGGTGTACCGCGTTTTAGCCTTGCTGGTTTAAACACCAGAAATCTGGAAATCTACACGACTTGCCACAACTTGTTCAACACGATTGTTCACAATATAAATTTGAACAAATATTCGGCATTCATGAATATTTGACTCATTTTGAAATATCCGTTTTAAGGTGGAGAATGGATTTAATTGAAAATGATCGAAGGGGGACGTATTGGAACATCTTGGTATTGCACTTGATAACATTATTGTGACCTATTGAGTTAGTGTTTTAACGAATTCGTTGGGTTTCGGAAGCGCCACAAACGCCACGAGTCGCCTTAACCCTCCGGCTACCAAGGGGGGGTAACTCAGTTACCCCAACGCCACATTTTTACTGTTTTTATTTACAATTATTTTCTGATATTTTTACGCTTCCATGAGTTTGTTTTAAAAAATCTCACAATACGATTCCACGTGAAATCTTCATCGATTGATCGTTTTTTTTTCTTCTGATTTCTGAAAAACTCGTTGGGGTTACTGTTTTACCCCTTTTGGGATATAGTTCGTCTCGGATTCACCAGCCCGCTTTCTGAGGATCTGTGCACCATTCACAGCACAGTTTGCCGAGATTTAAAATAACAATGGGATTCTATGTGTGCCTTCGGATGTATCAAACCGCGCCGTGGACGGCAATCGTGGTCATCACGGCGCCTTCAATCCGACGGGGCGCGGCGCTGTCTGCGCCGCGAAATGTACATGACACCTGATTTACTTGTTCGAGTTCCTTGACTTCTGTGCATGTATGAAAAGAGCAGCAAATGAAAAGCCAAATGTTGCGAAATATCAGGACGTCCGATTAGACCTAGACAGGACATCCGATCGGATAATTGTATGCTCCAATCGGAACCTACAATTATATTTATGTGTTATTTGATTAAATATGAATCATATGTATTATAATTTTGTATAATTGTTTTTATTTAAGATTTATGTCACACAGAATCCATTTTTTGTGTAAATTAAGCGAATAAAGAAAAAAACACTGTGTGGTAACCGAGTTACCCCCCCTTGGGAGAGGTAAGGTGAAAAAATACCTCGGTAGCCGAAAGGGTTAAAGGGTAGCTTTCATTTATTTTCCATTCGAGAGACTCTTACGAGATTCCTCGACTTGCCCATTGTGGACCCCAACCCTGCATTCAGCTGAGTTGCACTTCTAACGAGGTCAGACCCTTTTGAGCCCCCCCCCCGTTAAGCGTCCCTAAGACCGTTGCTCGCATCAACCTCGCCGTGCTAGCCGTTTCGTATCGCCGTTCCTCATTATATCTAGTCCGGGTTCTCTTGGAAGATGCTCCTCCAACCAGCCAACCAGAGACAGAGAGAGGGAGGGATTGGCTGCGAGAAGGAAATGCTTAACTGGACCGTGACGGCCCTTAAACTTAGAGCGACGCCTTTGCGGCCCCGTCTGTCCGTCACGGCGGGCGTCTCCCTGGGAGATCCCTCGATCTCGGACAGCGAGACGGAAGTGACGCAACAATGCGTGGTCGTCAGGGAAATTGCCGCGGAAGGAATTCCCAGGGAGCTCGGTCGGCTCGCGATTTCGTGAGCTGAGACACATGGGAAATCCTGCCCTTTAAAAAAAAAAAAAAAGATTTTTCCTACTTAAACTTCGCCGCTTCCGAAGAACCCCCAAGGCCCTCTTAATCTTTCGAATACTTTTCGCGCAACAACGCCCGACGGGTAAGTGCATTACTACAGTTTTAATCCTATCGTGCTGAAATTTTTCCGAGTAATAGCTCAAGGCAGGAGGAAAGTTGTAGGCTACTTTAAAATGATCTCAGGGCCCATAAAGGTCCCAAAAAGGGGTCCTGAGGTGGTTCGCGGTACGTATCGGGTTTTGTGCAGTGGTTTCATTTTTTACTTTTTTAAATTATTTCCGCACAAAATAGAGAGTTGGAATTTTTTTATTAAATGTCTGCAAGAATGAAGTTTTTAATTCTTTCAATTAATTATCCTTTTCACTTCGTAATTGACTGAAAATTGCGTTTTTAGCTGCAGAAACACATATTTTTCTGTGAAATCAACAATACCATATTCGCTTGATAACCAGATTTCGGTCATTGCTGTTGGAATTCATATTGATTAGTTAAGCCGATTAGGAATGCTAAGAATTAGGATTTGTGCAGCGGTTAATTATTTCGCATTTAAAAACAACTTTAACTAAAGATAGAGAGTTGAAATTCATTTTATCGCATACCCGAAAGCATGATACTACTAAAATTAGTGGTATTATGCCCGAAAGAATGAAGTTTCTCTCTTTTTCAATCGATTTTCTTTTACGTATTTTCCTGGACAACCAAATAAGCAAACAAAAATAAACATTAAATCAAATCTTAATTAACGAAAATGAAATTATGAATAGCTACTCAATAAGTAAGTACTCGAACTATGTACTTAAGTATAATGTTCTTTTAGCCTGGCTGTGCAGGTAGTATGATTACAGTAAAGGGTTTCAAAAAATTGTCTCTCTACTCTATATTAAACAAGTTTTACAAATTTCATTGTTTTTATTTTACCATGTTATTTTTCATCATTCTGTCAATTTTTCAGTCATTTGACTTATAATTCTTATTGATCATGGGAGATATTGTCACATTGTTTACTTACTATCGTCTCACAATTGTATAGATGCTCTGCAAAAGAAAATATTAATTTAATAAAACAATTACTTGAAATGTGGTCTGTCATCACAACAACTTACTAACTCCTCACCTCTTATATAAAGAGTTTTGAGGGAAGTATGATCCCGAGCAACGCCGGGTAAATTCAGCTAGTTATTCATAAAAACCTTATTGTTGTCTTCACAAACTTTTGTCGTTATCTTTACTAACTTGTCTTGTCTCTTCAATATTTGGGCCCATCGTGAAATTCTTGTTGTGATGTGGTTGACAATGGTGTTTAACGAGTCCGGGGAGGGTTTGCGTCCATCATACACATTTTTTCGACACTTGTTGAAGTCAAAATGCCTTTTGAAGTTGCGCCCCCGCCATTCCTCTGTTTTGCGTTTCGTTTCCCCGCTGGAGGGCGGTGTGTGGCCCGGCCGCTCGGAGCGGGGTCGCATTGAATCCCAGTAGTCGGTGTGCCAGCGGCATTTGAGGTGCATCGGCTCACCTCGCACGAGTGGGTAATTGTGGGTAATAACTTTGAACCCATTGAAAATAATTTGTGTGTCTGTGTGTACGGAAATAAACTTCTTGTGCTAGTGGAGAACACCGCAGTCTTTCCTTTTGGTTGCTCCGGCAGATAATGACAATCGGTAACATGCCGTCAACAACACTCATCCATCTCCGTAGCCAACCTTCTTGGGTTAACTAAACGAGCTACTTTCTCCCCAAAGAAGTAGTAGATGTGAGAGTATAGGAAAGGTTTCCCTCGCTACAACAGGTAGTCTTAGCGAATTATCATTTCACTTTGAATCCAATGAGATTGGCCTAATTTTACCTCACTTTTTAAAAGAAACCAATATATCAGCCATTTAACCACATTACTTTTCGAGATATTCGCCAAAAATTAACGCTATTGGACATTTTTCGTGGTAAATGATACCGGTAATTCACCACAGAGAGACTTAATTTTTAAAAGTGAGGAACTTCTGACGCCCAGACCACGTCAGAAATTTAACAGTTTGTGGTTTACATGTTATCAATTAATTAATTACACACTGCCGTCCTTTTTTACCAAAATTGAAGAAAAAAAACTACATTTTAGATGTTTTTTTGACGCACAGAGTGAGAAATAAGTGTCAAGTTCAAGACAAATTCAGACATGTTTATTTTATTACAAATAATTTATGTCTGACTGACGTCCTCTACGTTCTTGCTACCAAAGTGCTAGTGGCATCTTTCATTGTTTTTTTCCTTATTTAAAGAGTCTCCTCATATAACACTTCCCCCCCCTGCTTGCGAATTGCAAGCACCCATTTACTCGTTTAATATTAACTCATATTTATTTTTTCAAATATATATAAAGCTACAAAACTGACTGACTGACTCATTCTTCCAAATTCCTGGACATTTCTAAACAAGCTAGGTGGGTGAAATTTTGAGGGGAGGGTTGCAATTATGTGTGGAGTTGGGAAAAAATTGGAAAAGTTAAAAAATTCGATTCGGCTTCGAATTATTCCATTGGATAGCTTTACATGGGATTATACGGGAAAAATGAAACATTTTAGTGTGGACCTTTTTATCTTTCCTTCATTTAAATAAGTAATAAATGCGCTACAAGGTTATCCGGTTATAAATAGGTTATATATATATACATACATACATACATACATACATATATATATATATATATATATATATATATATATATATATATATATATATATATATATATATATATATATATATATATATATATATATATATATATATATATATATACATATACATATACATATATATATATATATATATATATATATATATATATATATATATCGGCGGAGGGAAGATTCTCCCATTTCCGCGCTCAAACAGAGAAAGACTCTCTTGTCGTCTTTTTTTTTACGTCCGCGTTTTCTTCTTCCCGTTTTAGGAGAGGTTGATGGATTGAAACCCGAGCGAAACGTGCTCCAGTTAGCGTCGTCGTCGTGGAAACAAGAAGGGGGGAAATGAATGCCTCTCTTTCCTGTTGACTTCTCTTCCGAAGGTGTCCTTGTCTATGTGCGCGCCCGCTCCCAGGCAGACTAAGAGAGAGAAAAAAAGAGTCCTTTTCCCCTGAGGAATAGCTTCTCTCTCTCGCCCCCCGTTTGTCCGTCTCTCCCTCTCTCAAGAGGTCAATCGTGCCGTTTTAGGGAGTGAATAATTAGGGGGATGGGATAGTGCATTGGGGTACTCCGCGTCGGAGTGGTGTGGAGAGTTAGGAAAAGTGGCGTTGCCCTTTCTCTCCGAAAGCTGGAAAGGAAAAATGAGAGAGTTACTGCAGAAAATTTAGAGAAAATTGTCTGTGGGAAATGTTATCGGGATACAAATCGCTGGCTACTGTGATAGAATCGTTTTGTCTATTGGCTATAAATATATTCAACAAATTTTCATCACCTAACGTAATATCAGTGCTTTTTCTTGTGTGTTTTATGTTTCCGGATTTCTTTTGTTGTCCCTTATTTTCTTATTTCTTTGCCAATTATTTGCTGGAGAAAATTTAAAGGATGGAGGAAAAATATGTTGTGGTATTTGCTAGGGGAATACAAATCGCCGACTACCGTGGTAGAAGGAAGCGCTTAGTTATTTTATATACACATGGTATACAAATTTTCATCGTTCATTATTTTTCAGTTCGTCTTCTTGACTGTTTATGTTACCGGATTTCAACTGTTTGTCCGTTATTTCCTTCAGTCTTTACCTACTTATTTGCTGTTTCGTTTCTATCATGACCTACCCACAGTTAGTCGTTCCCTTCCTATCCGCCAGTTCCACAGTTGTTTGTGTGACCTGGCGGATGTTTTTTGGGTGTTCATACGTGTATAAACCAGCAACGGATTTTGTCTAATACGTGACGAAACCGATCCCGTTCCCTGAAGCGGCATTTCACCTAAAACTAGGGCCATGTTTTCGTGTTGTTGATGTTTGTCACAGCTGTTGTTAAACTTTTTATCGAAACAGTTACTGTTTACTATTTCGACAGACATGGAAAATTTAGAGAGGCATGTGATTGCTTGTAAGATATATTAAAAGGTAAGATTAAGGGATATGATCGATATTCCAGATGTATTAGTAGGTAGTAGTAATTGTGTCGAGCTGAGGAGGTAACCAGAATCAGTTCATGGTTAATCGTCGGCGAAACCCATTATGTCTTCTTCATAACGAAGAAGGACGTTACCCCGCCGGCCCCGGTGGCGGCGGGGTAAAGTCATCCCCTGCTAAACCGAGGGTCGCGGGTTCGAGTCCCGCCTGGGTGGGTTTTTCACCACCCAGGACATGGATGTGTGTCAAGTTCTGTTAGTCCGGTCCCTGGAAAACCTTATGACAGGCTCAGCAGCCTATCGGGATTCCGGGGACATTCGGGCCAACAGAATCGTCCGGCAAGCAAAAAAAGAAAAAAATCATCCAAGCCTACCGTTACCAGTGGATCACACATTAATTTAACATAGAGAATGAGTTCGCTTCCATACGCCTCTCACTCCCAACTTGGTCGGAAAAAATCTTACCTTCGAGTTAAAAGATAAGTAACATTATTCTTACACCTACATGCTGCCCTGCGAGCCGCCGCATGCGCGTATGTCAGGAGTTGTTAGAAAACCAGCTGTATATAAGAAAATGTTTTGGAGGTGAAATGGTGAAGTGTATCATGGGTGTGTTTCAAGCAAAGCTCCGGTACCATGATGACTGCTTAATATGCGCTGAAAGAACAAATTTTTGTGCGTATCTGTTTGGCAATGTAGCTCTCTTATTTTATCGCTTAGAGAAGTAGCGAGGCGTCATGGTAATATTCTCTGCATCGCTCTGAAACACACTGGTTCTGAATTTTTCGAGTAAAATAAGTCTAGCGCGCATCTTCCGTCTCTCCAGTGGCTCCTTACCTACGAACTACCAAATAAATTACAAAACCATTTTGTGGATGTGTTATGAATCGTTGTCATCTCTATGAATCGTAGATTCAAATACTTATTTCCTTTATATATTATGGATATTTTGGTCCTCCTGTTGTAGATATTGACATTTATTTAGGAATAATTTATTATTATATTTTATTAGTACCATGTCAATCATTATCACTTGTTAGCTCGTATGTGAGATACGCTAAAAAAATTTAAAACACCGTAAAAGATGTTGATACTGTATAAAACTATATATATAAAACTACACTTAGGATCACTCGAGTGACGAATATATAAACGGTTTGCCACAGGAAGGCAATCGATAAAAACAGAGAAACACAAAAAAATGAACACACAGAGTTTCTTGATATTTCGGTGCCACTAGCACCTTGGTCGCAAGAACGTAGAGGACTGAGAGTCCTCCTACGTTCTTCTCAGTCCTCGACGTTCTTGCAATCTAGGTGCTAGTGGCACCGAAATATCAAGAAACTCTGTGTTCATTTTTTTGTGTTTCTCTGTGTTTATCGACTGCCTTCCTATGGCAAACCGTTTATATATATATATATATATATATATATATATATATATATATATATATATATATATATATATATATATATATATATATATATATATATATAAATATTTATACAGAAAGGTTGTGTTTGTAAATTTTATGTGTTCCTATCCACTTTCTTTCTACCTTTCTGTATAAATATTTATGTGAGTATTTGCCGCTGTGCGGTCTGAGTGAATGAGTGAACGAATATATATATATATATATATATATATATATATATATAAATACGTTGATGGATTGGAGTCAGCCATGCGGCGATGAACACACGATGTGGATAGGATGGAGGAGATAGACACACAAAAAAAGAGACGATCACACTTACATCGCTAGCTTTCGGAACTAGTCCGTCTTCAAGGCGTATCACGGAACAAATGTCATTTGATGACATGTGATGACATTTGTTCCGTGATACGCCTTGAAGACGGACTAGTTCCGAAAGCTAGCGATGTAAGTGTGATCGTCTCTTTTTTTTTGTGTCTATCTCCTCCATCCTATCCACATCGTGTATATATATATATATATATATATATATATATATATATATATATATATATATATATATATATATATATATATATATATATATATATATATATATATATATATATATATACACACATACACACATATATATATATATATATATATATATATATATATATATATATATATATATATATATATATATATAATATCTTTGCGTATGTAAAAACTCATATCCGTTGAACGGTTGAAGGTAGAGATTAAGACACAAATAGCTATGGGAAAGGAAGCTTTTAATAAGAAGAGAAATGTGTTATGCTTCGGTATGGACCTTGAACTGAGGAAGAGACTGGTGAAACGTAATGTGTGGAGTGCCATGCTGCATGGATGTGAAACGTGGACCTTGGGAAGAAGAGAGAAGGATAAAATCAATGCTTTTGAGATTGGGGTGTGTAGGAGGCTGGAGAGAGTGAAATGAGGGTGGATAAAGTAAGAGATGAGGAGGTGCTGGGAAGAGTTAGGGAGGGAAGAACGCTACTGAAAACAATACAGAAGAGAAACTGGATCGGATATATTTTAAGAGGGAAGGGGATTTTTAAATACAGCAGTCGAGGGAAGAATGGATGGAGAAAAGTGAAGAGAAAGAAGGTGGCTGAAAATGACAGACGAAGTGAAGATAAAAAGAAGTTGAGAGGAGATCGAGGAAGAGGCCCGGTACAGGACGGATTGGTAACAGCTTTGGTGTTAGGGTCCTGCCAGTAGGCAGTATACCAGTGGATGATAATGTTGAACGAGGTCGCTGATAATAAAAATTGACAATGCGTTGTTTCAGATCCGTGTTTCTACATCCTATTCCGAGATGCCCTGGAATTTTTTTAAATTTCTCCCCAGCAGCCTGTGCACTCTGTTTCTTCCTGTTCATTCAATGTGCCCCCTACAAAGAGTATGTAAGCTGTCACTGCAGAGATTAATCGTGCACGGCATTCCCTTATTTTTATTTCGGTAAGGTCAATTGCCCACCCTTACCCATGGGGCCCTTCCTGCGCCCTTCTTGTGATCTTATTTTTTTTTATAAGGTCAACGCGTGGAAAAAGTAGAAGCCTTTCGGAAACCCCGAACACTCGTTACGCATCGACGAGCCCAACGTCATCGCCCGTGACGTCAATTTGATGGTCTCTCGTCTGGAAACATTCTGAAACGTAACTCCAGCCGGAGGTGAAATATCCCAAAGGATAGCTATCGAAAAAATATTGTTCATCAGGGTGGTTCTGCCTCCTGGCTGTGCTTAGCGTTTAAAAAAAAACATCTGAAAATCGAAATGTAATATTTTTACTGCTGGCTTTACGTGATGCAATGGTTGAAATATCTGAACTTCCGGTGCGAATTTTCCCCCAAAAGTTCAGGATTCATCATGGGCTCTGGCGGACAGAGCTGAGCTCACAGCCTCGCGTCTAATTGAAGCGGGAAACTAAAATCATTAACCTTGTCAAAACTCATCACTCCTCATGGCTTTGGCCGAGGTCAACTCAGGTTCGCCATTTGGTGAATGACATCAAAATAGGCGGTGGACAAGAGGAGGGCACCCTTTGGAATCCAATGGGGGCGGAGAAAACACGACAAATAGAATGCAAAAAAAAGTACCTCCAGTTTGATTGTTTTATGGGTGGTCGGTAGATACATAGCCAGGTAGCTTCTTTCTTACTCAAACTACCCTATTGTTAGCGGCTACTCAGAAGACTCGAATTAAATAAATGCCATGACCATTCATTTATATACCCATTCGTATGTGCTACACAACAAATTTGTGTCTTGAATGAGAAACAATGTAGTATGCAATGTAAAATTGGCAACCATATATAAAAAAAGAATTTTATTGCGTTATTTTGACTAAATATACTGAATATGAGGAAGACAATGGCAAAAGAGGCCTTCAGCCAGAAGAAAAACTTGCTATGGAATAGAAGCCTGGATCTGGAGCTGAGAAAGAGACTAGCTAAGTGTTATTAATGGAGCGTTTTCATGTATGGATGTGAAGCGTGGACATTAGGTAAGAGGGAAAGGAATAGAATAGAAGCTTATGAAATGTGGGTGTGGAGAAGGATGGGAAAAGCGAGATGGGTAGATAAGATGAGAAATTAAGAGGTTTTGAGCAAAGTAAAAGAAGGAAGATCGCTCCAAAAGGAAATAAGGGAAAGGAGAGGAAACTGGTTGGGCCATGTGATTAGAGGGAAAAGTATTATAACTGCGGCACTTGAGGGTTCAATTGAAGGAAAGAAAAAGAGAGGAAGGAGGAGAATTGAATTGGTGGATCAGGTGAAGAACATCAGCTATGATGAAGCAAAGAAGGAAGCTCGGGACAGAAGCGGATGGAGACAGCAAGTGGAGTACGGGACCTGCCAGCAGGCAGAACACCGGATGATGATACTGAATATCGAATCCTGATTAGGATGTAAACAGCACAGAACTGTTTGAACTCAAAATTATCCTTATCGTATCATCAGTATCTCGTTTAGAAATACGGAGAAAAGGGGTCGCGTTGAGATGGATGGAGAAAGCATTGCGTCATCAAACTGTTGCCTGACAACCGAAGTAACAGCCACATTGTTTTAACCCTGCTCTCTCCTTACTTTCCAATGGATATCACGAGGGAATGGACGAATTAACGGATGTAAAGTAAGAATATCAACCCTCTGTTTGAAATTTAAGGCAAGTAACTCTTGAAACATGTATTTTGCTCTTGAGTGCTACGGATGCCACTTGATTTTGCGATAGGTTTCACGGGAAAAGCGGATTATAATTATTTTAAATAAATGAAAAACTTTAGGTTAGGAGAATTCATGTTAAAAATATAAATTCATGCAGATTTTTAATAAGTTATTGATGGAAACCGTCGTATAATTGCAGAATTGTACTGTCAGCCCATAAGCGCTGAAGGAAATTAGGGGTTAACAAAGATGGCGATCAGGACACGCCCACGTTATAGCTTCTAGAGTTGGACACGAAAGCAAGTGCCCTCATTGGCCACGATAGCAAGAGTCATTCGCGTGCCCACCTCGATCCGATGGCTGATTGATACGATGGATGGATGATGGATGATTACGATATTCTCAAGTTACCAATATTTTAAATGCTTTAATTTAGATATTTCATTGTTTTGCTGTCTTTCTTACATTAAGTGTTCCATCTTCTCCTTTCCTCAATTAATGGCACTCATACCGCGTTTGTTGCCCATTAAAAGAAGTGGAGTGAAAGGAAAGGTGCGCAGGAAAATCGTGAAAACGTGCCACAATTGTCACTTGAGAAAAGTTAATTGCCCATCGTTTTGCATACAAAATTTTTACCGATGCGCGAGATATTTTCGCTCTAATATTGATTTTGTTTTCATATGATTCGGATTAAAGCTCCCAGTTTTCGTTTCATTTAAACCGGAAAAAAGTTTTCAGCAGATGACACTTCAATTTGATATTAAGGCGACACATCACACCCGCTCGACAGGTCGGATTTGTGATGATTTCCGACCCCAGATTTTTTGTTAAAGTCTTACGTCATCAACTTGAAATTTTTATAGTATTAAGAATAGACCTTTGCCAAGGGAGGCTCGTATCTGAAACATGAAAATTTTATCCCGGAGCATAATTAAACCATCGGGAAAACGGCAAGATGTAGGGTATATTTTTATGAAAACTATTATTAATATTGACATATCTAAAACTAATGGAGATGTATCAATCCCTCCTCTATCGGAATGCTAAGTAACAGCCGTCACGGTTGTAAGATAGAATCTGTAATCGGTATATTTCGACAAGCTACCTGAATGTTTTTCGGCCATGATGTGCTCGGACGGTGATGCAATTAGTTCAGTCTTCTTTCACAGATCTTATATAAGCGCTGCCTGTACTTACGCGTCGGAAACTTGGCTACAACTTACCGACGACTGTTGCCTTGTGCGAGAGTTATCCTGAAGTAAGAGACTCCTGACGCTAAAACGCCACGATCGGGTGCGAGTGACGCCATCTTGTGGATTTTCAACGGAACTTTTCCTTACCGAAGGGTATGATACGTCCTCTTAAGTCTGTTTCCCGGCTATATATTTTCTAATCAAAAGTAATCAATCATATCTTTGACTTTTTTTGAAATATCATTTACGAGTAACGAAGCTTAATTAGTTTCAACGCATGTTTCACACACCTCAAGTATCGTTGCTGTCGATAGACTGAGAGAACGTACTTTGACGAAAAATTCTCGCCTCACCGCAGTTTTCTCACATATTTTGCCGATTTATGTGGAGTAAATTGAATTTTTCGTTTTTCTGATATCTATGTCTGCATACTGTCGCCGCATGAGTGAGTGGCAGGGAATGTTAGGTCACCAGTCGTGTAAAAATGCATGTTTTTGTGAGGTGAAATGGTGAAGTATATTATGAGAGTGTATTTAGTGGAGCTCAGTTTTTACTGTGGTCGCTTTTTGAGCACGGATAGAACGAGTTTTTGTGCCTATCTGTTCGGCACTGTATCTCTCTTATTTTTCGCTTCTGTCAGGCCTAGAGAGATGAAATATGGCGTCATGGTAATATTCTCCGTGTCGCTCTGAAACACTTCAATTCTGGTGATTTCAACATTTCTCGGGTTGCATCCGCGTCAGTTGTCATTCAGCACAACAGTTTCGCCAGCTATCCTGCTGGGGTCCTCAGGTGAAGGATGGCGAGAAGGTTTTGGTCCGTCCTTATATAGGCCAAGTTAGGCGCCTAAAAGCGATCAATGCTCCGGCCAATCATGGAGCAGCGTCGCGTTTGCGCGGGAATCTTACTACTCTCTACCAAGCGCTGTGCAATGGGTATCCATCTTCTCCGTAGAAATTCTTAGGTGTTTTTATGATTTCTATAGCCTCTCTTATTATTCTCGGGAAGTACCTGTATTCCTTGGCTATTATTTTTGCGTCTTCGAATTGTACGGTGTGTCCCGGTTCACTCCATGCGTGCTCTGACATGGCAGATGCTTTGAATTGTTTATTTTTTGTCA
This sequence comes from Ceriagrion tenellum, assembly GCA_963169105.1. Lineage (NCBI taxonomy): Eukaryota > Metazoa > Arthropoda > Insecta > Odonata > Coenagrionidae > Ceriagrion > Ceriagrion tenellum. The sequence continues at coordinate 127,909,463 of OY720636.1, read as the reverse complement.
CTCTCTGGTGTTCCTTCAGCCGAGTGCCCAAGGCTCTGCAGGTTTCACCAATGTATGACTTTCCACAAGAGCAAGGCACTTGGTAAACACCTTCGGAGAGGGTTGAAGGAACTCTGTTCTTGAAATCATTTGATCCACGCCGCGGAAACCTGCGAACTAACATCACTTCAATTCTGAATTTCTCAAGCAAACTAAGCCCAGCGTGTGGCCTTCTTTAGGGGCTCCCACCCTAATCCCTCCAAAAGTTGTGAAACGTTATGTGTTCGCTCGTATTAGCTTTTAACGAAGCGTACTGCTTTTCTTTGTCTTTTATTAATTTATTTGGTCAAATCTTTATGACCAGTGTCCCATTTGGTGCACTTGGCGTTTCACCAAGTGTCTTCGTCCAACTTATCGAATCATATCATCCGAGGGCACCCGCTTTCCACGGAGGGAACTTTTTCACCAGCCGTGAAGACGATAGAGGATGATAGAAAGCGTATCGGGACCCATTCGTCGTAGCACAACGTGTTCAAAAAAAAAATAGAAAAAAATCAGGTTTCTGTTTTCGCGGCTCCTCTGACCCTAAACAATTTTTCGCTCGATTGCATGTATTGAAATCGCGCTTCTGAATCTCCTGTTGGTCTATTTCGTATTCCATTCGTGTTGTTGATATTTTTTCTAATCCTTTTGCGGAGAGCAAACATTTCGAAAGTCGAATGACAACTCGTCGATTCGGGGCTGAGGCGTCGGGCGGCGTGTTTTCGAAGTATGTACATACGTACACTGTCGTCCAAAAAAACAGCTGACGCGAGCAGAGCGGGGAATCTCAAAACCACGTCATTCGCGTATGCGTATAACAATGGACATAATGGGATGACACTGGATTGCCGCTGGACGCGTTTTTTGATTGATATGTTTTGCTTGTGTGTTGCGCTGGAATTCTCTCACGAAATTTACACGTAATCCGCCCGTTTATTTTCCCTCTTGCGTGGGATGGGACGGGAATGGGTTGCGGCCTTATATTCTGGGCTTTAAGGGGAAGAGAAATCTCTCTCTCTGTCTCTCTCTTGCTAACTTAGTCTCCTCTGCTTTCCATTGGCTATAAATGGAAAATAAGAACTACTGGTCTAAGTAAGAAATGAGACCTTGAATTTCTCTTCGATTTTTGTAAATCTTTTTTGCTTCACTGAGGTTGATTTGAAGCCTCCATGTCCTGCTCACAAAAAAGAAGCAAGATAGAAATGGGCTTACCAATATCAAGTGCTACTTCTGATCGACACCTGATTGATTTATTATGCTCAACATACTAATTTAACAATAACTAATGTACAAGTTAATAAAGCAACGTGTGATTAATACTGACATGCAACTGCGTTCGAATAAATAGGTTGTCTGCACCTAAGTATTTTAACCACCATGGCAAGAGGTCTTCGGCACATGTACTCCCTGGGTTGTTAAACAAATTACCCCTTGTCAATGCATGATATTAATAGCATATCTGTTCTTCAAAAAAATCACTGAAAGGGAGGCTCATAGGCTAACATTGTTAAGCTCTTAATTGTCCTAAGCGCTACACAGCAAAAAAAATATTTTTTTTTTAACTAAAGGCACCTGCTGACAAGCCGCTTTGGCTTAGCAGGACCTCAAACTGCACTATTATTATTTTTTTTCATTATTGGTAGAAAATAATTTTCTTTGTGATTGCACCAAAACATTGTAAACTTGGAACCTGCTGATAAGCATCAGCTTAGCAGGACTATGCTGGATAAAATCAATCATAATGACCAGAAAAAAAAGTAAGTGTACTTGTAACTGTGTAAGTTGTAATATTTTTGTAACTCATCCAAGGGGAAATTTCAGCATGTAAGCTATTTGTAAAATAAAGTTTGTTAAAAAAAATTTAATACACCATTCATATAGCCTCTTACTGAAGCTTAATAGGTCATGTTAAGTTCTCATGGGACTTCCGAAAAATTTTTAGGGCGTCTAGTGAATAAAACGCAGACCTTCAGAAGTGACAAAATTCGGTATATACCTCGTAGATACCTTTTGAAATTACAATCTGCAGCTTACTTTCTCCATCTTGTAAGTTAATACATTTGTTCAAGATTTAAATGTTCTAATATCTTACGTCACGATTTCAACACCAACAAATCTTAATCTGCTGTGAAGGTTTTTATTAATACCTCATACACGAGTCGTTATATTCGCCCCAGGGAATTTTTGCTTGAGGAGAAGAAGCCTACATCGCCTTCTCGACACTGAGAGGGTGAAGGCAATCGGCCCAGCAGTAGTTACATACATGCATACCAATCACGCCGTTCTCTTCCGGGGTAGGCACAGCCACAAAGTTTCACTCATAAATACATAATTTGTACACCTAACTCTGCTTCAATAATTTCCTCCATACTGATCTATCCTTGCAAACCTCTTTTGCTTCATTTGCCCCCATACACTGCTTCATACACGCCCTCATGTTTTTAAGACTCCTAATATTCCTCCTGAGAATTTCCCCGACCACATTCAAGCACTACTTTCTCGGCCTACCTCTACCTCTCGCACCATTCATTCTACTCTCATATATATCTGTTTCGTTATTCGACTCTCACCCATCCTCTCAACATGGCCAAATATTTAATCCTCATGGCCTATTATTTAATATTTCAAACCTCTTTTGCCTCATTTACCCGCATACACTGCTTCATACTCGCCCTCCTGTTTTTAAGACTCCTAATATTCCTCCTCCAAAGAATTTCCTCAGCCACATTCAACCAGAACTTTCTTGGCCAACCTCTACCTCTCGCACCATTCATTCTACTCTCATATATATCTGTTTCGTTATTCGACTCTCATCCATTCTCTCTACATGGCCAAACCAGCGAAGCACACTCCTTTCATAAATGCCCATTACTGGAGCATCCAACCCCGTATTCATTTATTACGCACTCATTCCCGACCCTATCCATCCTACTTTTGCCGCAAATACTCCTCAGATAACTAATACCCGCGGCGTTTAGTCTACTCTTGTGTCTATCCTGACATACCCATGTTTCATTACCATACAAAAAAGTGGGGAGAAGTACACTTTTGTACACGGCGATTTTCGCTTCCTTAGACAGGCATTCATTGCTTGATATGCTCCACATGCTACCTACCAGCAGTAGTTAAACATCTTAATCTCATCTTTTCTTGTTCTCCGGCCGTTTGGTGGAGGCCAAGAGTAGTCAGGATAGCAATGCGAGGCCAGAATAGTAACCAGAGAGTGCTACGTAGACCGACATGCTATCATGCAACACTAGTTATGATATAACTTATGGTTTGTGCTATTAACGCGATTTATAAGTAGTCCTGCAAGGTCAAGCAGATAGCTAAAGATGCCAGAAATTGCATGCGGAGTGAGTTGATATTATTGATGTCAAGAAATGAACCACAATTATAAAATCTACTCTACCTAATAGCGATAGTCAAAGTTTCATGGAAATGATGGAGCGCAACTATGACGGTCCCTTATTGTACGTGGAAAAAATGACATTCTAAATCTATCGGTTCTTCAGTTTGTATCCTTAATTCTATGCCTGTGATCGTTTCGACCCTGATTATAAATAAAATTATAATTGCTAGGCTCCTGCAAAATATGCAAAGATACGACAAAAAATGGTCTACATAAATATTTCGTGAAATATTTTATCTCTATTTATTTCCTTCGATCGGAAGTCTTTCCGCAGTGTCTCATGCCTCGTGAAAAGAAGAGTCTTCAGAGGAATGAAATGGAAACTTGAAGCTCTCACGTGGTGGGCGTCATAATGAACAAGATAAAAATTTGTGACTTCCACAATATGTTGAACACAAGCGACCGGTTTCGGCTGTCACGTCATCATCAGGTGATGGTTACGCCTGATGATGGCCTGACAGCCGAAACCGGTCGCTAGTGTTCAACATATTGTGGAAGTCACAAATTTTTATCTTGTTTATCAGCCTTCAGATAATTAGCGCATCAGTGCTTTTAGAGTAGTGGTATTAGCATAAAAAACTAGCATAAATAGTAGCATTGCAAAATTATAATTCAAAATTAATTTTAACATTCATGCCTTCATTAACTGTATTTTCCCCTTTTTCATGTTTCAAGTTTATTTTTTTCTCCTTTTTTTTGTATTCTTTGTTCTTGTCTGTTAGTTTAAGGTATACTTTTTTTTCTCGTAATGAAATACTGTAAAATCTTATTGTATTGTACAAAAAAAACATACAAAAACAAATTACAATTTAAAAAAAAATACATTACACTTTGTATATTTTGGATTGTAAACCAACTTTTGTATTATAAACTATTTTTGAGTTGCTTTTGGATATCTATTGTGAAAAAAATGTTATGAACGTTATTTCATGTTATTCATTTCGTTGAACTTATATCCGATCACTGAATTTAAAGTATGGCACCTTCTGACAAGCCTTTAAAGGCTTAGCAGGACCAAACCGTCTTATTACTTATATATTTGTTATTACTTTTGTAAAACTTGTAAACTTTGTAATAAAATTATTAAAATTAAAAAAAATAGAAAATAAATAAAAAAAAATTAGCATTAAAATTACACCAATAAAGTTAAAGAGGAATTTTGAAGTCCAAAAATACAGGGAGTCAATGAATCTCAAGGGCGTCCGAACGGGATGGGAGAGTATGTCGTTTTGTCCTTGGCAATGAGTTTGTAAAAATGAAAATAAAATCGCAGACTATGCCTACCGTCATGAGCGGGATCGTGAGTGGGAATTATTTGATTATGCTCTCTCTCTCTCTATCTCTGTCTCATGCCTACGTCAAGAGGGCAGCCCTTTTGTTGTTGTCGGACGAAAACGGTCCTCCTTTGCTTTGCATTCTCAGAGAGACAAAAATGACTTTGCCGCCGCTCACTATAATCCCCCTCCCCTCTTCCACCTCTTTCAGCTCGGTACAACCTAACTGCTTGCCTTGTGATCTTCTTTTGAATGCAAATAATGCCTCGGAAGAAAACAATTGCCTTGGGAGTCCCGTTTCGTTTCGAGGGCGCACGTGGAGGCGCACGTGGACCTATCGGGGCGGCGCGGCGCTGCGTTTCCCCGGCAAAGCGATCGCCGCTTTTATAACCGCGCTCGTCCCCATAGCTACCCCGATCAAGATTTTTTTGGCTTCGATTTTGATTAGGCGGACGAAGCGCTCATGTCAGACTGCTTTTTCAATTCTATTGTTTGCTCGTGTGAAACATCAAAACCCAATTCAGTACACAAAGCTTATCATTTGTGTGATTTTTCTGTTGAATTCAGCAGCAGTCAAGGTAGTTTCAGTGAAAAAAATCATGTCGTCAAATCAATCAACGAATTTGATCTCATTATAAAGCATATCAAGCATATAGCTGCTTAGTGCAGTGAATTCAACTACATTTTACTCTAGTTTTCAACGGGGATGCGGATGGTTATTAATTTAAATAAATTAACATCATATATATGGAGAATGAATATTATACAAACGAATGAAAGCTGTTGAATAATAACGGTAACTTTGTAATTTTCCGCACTATTTTATTGTTTAAGAGGAGGCATCATACCCTGCGGTAAGGAATAGTTCTGTCAAAAATCCACAAGATGGCGTCACTCGCACCCGACCGAGGCGTTTTGGCGTCAGGAGTCTCTTACTACAGGAAAACTCTCGCACAAGGAAACAGTTGTCTGTAAGTTGTAGCAAAGTCTCCGGCGCGTAAGTATAGGCAGCGCTGACATAAGATCTGTGAGAGAAGACTGAATTATTTGCGACACCGTCCGAGCACATCATGGCCGATAACCATACAGGTAGCTGGTCGGAAGATACCAATTACAGATTTCATCTTACAACCGTGACGACTGCTACTTATCATTCTGACAGAAGAAAGATTGATACATCTCCATTAGTTTAAGATATGTCAATAATAATAATAGTTTTTGTAAAAATATACCCCACATCTTGCCGTTTTCTCGATGGTTTAATTATGCTCTGGGATAAATTATTCATATTTTAGATACAAGTGTCCCTTTGCTAAGGTCTATTCTTTATACTATAAAAATTTCAAGTTGATGACGTAAGACTTGAACAAACAATCTGGGGTCGAAAATCATCACAAATTCGGCCGGTCGAGCGGGTGTGATGCGTCGCCTTAAGGAGCCTGACCGGTTTCAATGTAAAAACATTATCTTCAGAGGCAGAATGCCAAGTACAGAGACGGTGGCTTTATATATGAACACGGTACCATACGGGGATGGAGATAAGGGTGGGGTTTTGGGAAGGAGGGAGTTTAGGGGAAGGGGGGGAGGGAAAGGATCCTTGTAGAGGGTGAGGGGGGGGGGATATGCAAAGCGAGGACGCGGGAATCATAAAAACCAACCGCGTCAAAAGTTAAAAGAGGAGGGAAGAGGCACAGTAAAAAGGGGCGGGGACAATTTATCCGGGATAAAATCATTTTAAAACTTCATGACTAGATTATTTTAAAAGCTAAAACAATTGCGAGGTTTTCGAAAAAAATCCAATTTAACACCCCTGTTACAAAAGTGCAAAAAACTTTGGGATTAAAGTCAGATGAGTGACTACATTCAAACAGATGTTTAGCGAACACACCGAGTTCTCGTCATGGTTTAAGTAACTTTTTAAATCTTCAGACATTCTTGTTTTTAATTTTACGGCCAGTTTGACACTCACGCGAAAGATTTTTTTGTGATACCTTCCCTCCAATACCTAAACTTTCTCATTCCATAGAACCCTTCCTTATTTCCTTCCCCATATGGTACACTGTTCATATATAAAGCCACCATTCCGCCTCTGAATATGTTTTTACATTGAAACCGTTCAGGGTCCTTAAAAAATAAAATAGTGAGGAAAATACAAAGTTAGAATTGTTATACGAAGTATAAATTTATATAAATATATATAATATAAATAAATATAAAATAAAATAATAATTTTAAAAAAATAAATATAAAAAATAAATAAAATTAAAAAAAAGAAAAAAAAGAAAATCCAAAAAGTATTTTCCTCGACAATCCTGTATAAGTGAATGCTAATTTCAAGTAACCTACCGATGGAAAACAGTTAAATTTCAAAGTTTGTGCGTTAGCCCGCAAGAGCGATAGTTAAATTTAGATTTATTCGATTGTTCAAAAGTATCATTTCCATCAATGGCATGCTTTTGTTATTAATGACAAAACTTGTTGTATAAAACGGTAACTTTGTAATTTTCCACGCTATTTCATTGTTTAGGGAGCCTGACCTGTTTCAATGTAAAAACATTATCTTTTAAATTTGGCACTGATTTCCACATTTTTCATCGTATAAATATTTTGAACGATCTCTCTCTGTATAGCTATGGGAGCATAATTTCCATTACCATTTAATTTATAAAACATTAAATTTAATTTTAGCGATAATACCTGGAAAAATAAGACAAGAGAGCTAAAATTTCCCTCTCGAATTCCAGGGAGGAACTTCTAATGAACATTTTTTGTTGGCGAAAGGAACAGGCATGTTGGAAAGAAAAAAATACTAATTTTTTGCCCCAAATTTACTGGTTTTTACATTAAAAAGCATGCTAATTTTTTAAGTTTAATACGCGGAAAAATTTAGGGGAACGTTGAGTATTCTTTTGCCACTCACGTCTAAGGACACGTTATCCTATATGTTGTAAGAATCAGATGGAAATACTATTGTAGCCATGTTATAATGTTGCCACCTCAAAAACTTCAAATACAAAGTGTTTCAGGAGGAAAGTTCGAACCTTCTGGAGGAGGTAGGGGAGGTGATTTTAACCATTTTTTAATCATAGCAACATAGGGTCGCAACGCCTTAGAAACCGAGCTATGGCAACGCAAACATTTTTTCAGAAGTATTCTGCAATCACTATGAAAACACCAAATTTCAATGACTAGAGTCGATTAAGGAGATTTGAAACTTTTCACAGTGGTGCATAAGATATGCATTGTTCTTGGTGTGCTATCATAAATGCTAATGGAATCTTATTTTCGTCTGTAATGTAATGTTCGTCGAAATTTAATTCCTCAAAAACAAATTATGTACGATAGCACTCTTATTTTCAGAGGTATTAAAAATGTGTAACAATAAGACTTTTAAAAAATTTATTTCTCAATTCATTGCAGCAAAAATCACATCTTTATCTTTTAAAATACGGAAGATATGGTAACGTAACTGATGTTATTATAAAGAGGCAACAAATGTTCATGTGGATACGAGCTTTAATTTGCTGAGAAAAACTCGAAAATTTGTGACATTAATTAACACTCGCCTTTGAGAAATTAGACCTGAGGAGAATATGCAACCAAGGTCATGGTCTGGTTGCTGAGAGTTACAAATTTAACAGTCATAAAGACAACAAATACTCGTCGGTGGGGTTAACAATACGGACGAAAAGTTTCCAACCAATTCCGGGACCATTGTTAGACACCTGAAACCTTAGCCCTGTATATATTGACGTGTACTTTGACTTCCAGTCTCTTTGGGGGCGGACACCTCTATCAGCAGTCCTAAATAGATGCGCTTGACGTTGAGCATTCTTCTGGGTAACTGGGGCGAGAGGCCTGATAAGGGAGAAGGTCGCCCACAGTAACCGGCCGCATAGATGGGTGCTCAGGGTGACGCTGATACTTAGGCGACTCTCGTGACCAAGGCTGGCGGAATTCAAATGAGCCGCATGAGAGGCGCATCGCATGGGGTTAGGGAGGAAAAATAAAAATATTTAATGCAAATGAAGCGAAACCGAATGGGGAACTCGCTTCGCCGACTTAAAAAGCATTTGAATCTAAAACCGGGAAGGTCGTCCGCATGCTCTCCTTAACCCATGAAATGAACAAAACAAAGACGACCAGTTCAGAATTATTCACCACTCGCATCACTGCGAGAGACACTCATTTCGAAAAAGTCTGAGACCAAGGGTTAATTCACTCCATGGCGATATTTATCACGTCATTACGCGTACGAGAGATACTACTTCGCTCTAGTTAGGCCACATCTCGAATACGCCGAGAGCATTTGGGACCCTGGTCAAATAGGTTTAACCCAAAAAAATTAATAAAATACAAAGGAAAGCAGAGCGATTCGTTAAAAGACTTCTACGAGCGTACATATAGTGTTTCTACAACTTCAAGAGGGATTAAGGTGGGAGCCCCTAGAGACTCGGAGGATACACGCCAGGCTTACGTTTACATTTGATTCGTTATAAACTGCTACGAGCGTACATATAGTGTCTCTACAACTTCAAGAGGGATTAAGGTGGGAGCCCCTAGAGACTCGGAGGCTACACGCTAGGCTTACGTCAACTGCTACGAGCGTACATATAGTGTCTCTACAACTTCAAGAGGGATTAAGGTGGGAGCCCCTAGAGACTCGGAGGCTACACGCTGGGCTTACGTTTAAATTTGATTCGTTAAAAACTGCTACGAGCGTACATATAGTGTCTCTACAACTTCAAGAGGGATTAAGGTGGGAGCCCCTAGAGACTCGGAGGCTACACGCTGGGCTTACGTTTAAATTTGATTCGTTAAAAACTGCTACGAGCGTACATATAGTGTTTCTACAACTTCAAGAGGGATTAAGGTGGGAGCCCCTAGAGACTCGGAGGATACACGCTAGGCTTACGTTTAAATTTGATTCGTTAGAAACTGCTACGAGCGTACATATAGTGCCTCTACAACTTCAAGAGGGATTAAGATGGGAGCCCCTAGAGACTCGGAGGCTACACGCTAGGCTTACGTTGCTTGACAAATTCAGAACTGATATTTTTCAGAGCGACACAGAGAATATTATCATGACTCCTCACAACATCTCTAGGTCTCACAGATGCGATAAAATAGGAGAGATACACTGGCGAACAGATAGGTACAAAAACTCGTTTTTTCCGCGAGCAATAAGCAACCATAATGAAAACTGAGCTCCACTAAATACACTCCCATAATACATGTCACCATTTCATCTCCAGAAACGTACACCTTTACTCGGCTGGTGACATAAGACCCCCTGCCACACGTCCACGCGGCGACTCGCAGGGTATTGTGTAGATGTAGACTATTAATAATAATATGCCGATAGAAATATAGGAGTAATGCGTTGAATAAAATCAATTAGCGGCGTTAGTGAATGAAGTTGGCCGCTCAATCTATTGACATCCTTAGAAAAATTTTTGCTTATGGTTGGTATATGGTTCCTTCCGCTATGAACATCAACGTAGAGGTTAGGTCGGTGGCGGGGCTCCCTGGCGATCACGTAATAGATTTTGCCGCAGATGGCGGTGCATGAGTCCGTCACAGGTCGGCGGAGAGAAAACAGATGAAAGGAGATGAGCGTCACAATAACATTGGCACTGCTGTACTTACATGCCTTCGGAAAAAGCAACATAATTTAACTCTTGAGTTTAATTCGTGCGATCAAGTGGATATATTAGCTAAGTGATTAGTTGAAGATTATTTTTAAGAGTTATTTGGTTGTAGTTGTTTCACTAAAATCTATAAACTATATGTTAAGCCAATGTGCGACGCCTCAATCGCAATCAGTATTTAATTAAAATATGCCTAAAAAAAGTTTCATCGCTCGATTCAAGAACCATATTGTACCTTTTTTGTAATTATCGTGGGAACGATATAACTTGATTGTTTTTCACTCGTCAGACAAAGTTATATCGGCATTTGTGCGAGACCAGCTCGACTGTTTGGACATGCGACGAAAAATAGCCACGACCTGAATATTCCCTCTCCGTGATTGTAGCATCAAGAATGGACTACTAATATTTTGCAGTTTTATTGATCGATTGGCTGATTTAAAGCATCCTTATGTTAACGCAGGTACATTACTGACACTATATAACCTTAAGGTAGTATGAGAAAAATAGCACTTTACCTAGAAATCAATGAATTTGGTCTCATTAAAAAAATATATATTTCACCCTTCCATTGACAAAAATAATTCAACCCCTTACCACATTACTAACGAAGATATTTGCCAAAAAAATACCAGCCCTTTTATATGGGAAAGGGTACGTGTATGCACTCCAGAGAGACCTTAATTAACTGATGAGTCTTTTCTTACTCTTAGATCTCGTCAAAAAATCAACAGTCTGTTGTTAGTGTGTTTTATCAACTACTTTTGAACATTAATCATCTTGTCACCGCGGTATATTCTTTGGGATCACAATAAACCTTCCGTTTTGATGGAGTTTTAAACGTACCGCGTGAAAAAAATGAGCCAAGTTAAAGACTTATTTAGATATTTTAATTTGATTACTTACAATTTCTGTCACGTAAAACTATATTATTGCACCATTAATAATTCAATATTTAATTCGTGTGTCTCACAGCTGGTGAAATTAAAGCGTATATATCGAATATGGTCTCTATTATGATTAGGGAACTATCTCGCTCGCACTACCTTAAGAGGACGCATCATACCCCTTGGTAAGGAAAAGTTCTATCGAAAATCCACAAGATGGCGTCACTCGCACCCGATCGAGGTGTTTTAGCGTCAGGAGTCTCCTACTCCAGGATAACTCCCGCACAAGGCAACAGTCGTCGGTAAGTTGTAGCCAAGACTCCGGCGCATAAGTACAGGCAGCGCTGATATAAGATCTGTGAAAGAAGACTGAACTAACTGCATCACCGTCCGAGCACATCATGGCCGAAAACCAATCAGATAGCTTGTCGAAATATACCAATTACAGACTCTATCTTACAACTGTGACGGCTGTTACTTAGCATTCCGATAGAGGAGGGATTGATACATCTCCATTAGTTTTAGATATGTCAATAATAATAATAGTTTTTATAAAAATATATCCTACATCTTGCCGTTTTCCCGATGGTTTAATTATGCTCCGGGATAAGATTTTCATGTTTCAGATACGAGCATCCCTTGGAAAAGGTCTATTCTTTGTACTATAAAAATTTCAAGTTGATGACGTAAGACTTTAACAAAAAATCTGGGGTCGGAAATCAACACAAATCCGAGCTGTCGAGCGGGTGTGATGCGTCGCCTTAAGGAAGGCTATTTCGCTGGATACGAGAGCAGATTTCTCCAAGGCCATCATAATTTAAACATCTGAAATATACTACAGAAATAATACGTATCGGTGAAAAATCTTCTACGGAAACACAAGGTCTCGCTAATCATCCAAAGGGGTTTAATTTTTTATAAGGCAGGGGCAGTTTTCCCGACACTTGGCCTGCTTCCGCCCCCACAGAATCGAGACGGGGTGAATATTCGCCGTCTCCGCTAGCCATAACAGCACTGTTCATTTGTCTGACGTCGTGATTTGTCGAGAAGTGTCCTCATTGGATGGTTTCCAACACTTCCGCCGCCGACCTGTGAAGCCCCCACATCCTTATTTGTAAGAGACAATCCAAAAATGAGCACCGGGAGGCGAAAATAAAAATTTGAAACGAATTGCAATTTTTGGCTCCGTTTGCATCACCAAATTAGAAACGAAACTCTTGCTATTTCTTGATGTTTCCTCAAATAAAATCCTCAGTTTCTGCAGACAATACAACTCTAGCGTGATTACCTTCTGAAATCTTAAGTAATCTTACAGAAAATTCTAATACCCGTATTACTTATGGACATTATAGAGTACACAACATTCTCAATCAATTTTCTATTGAGCCATTTGTTTCGAAGTTAGCAGATGTTTGCGTTGCCTACAATAAATTGTTCAATTTTAGAGATATAAACTATTTGTTTTCTGCATACAGTTAGAAATAGATTTGGCTTTCTTATATCAAAATTGCAAGTTATTGGAACCAAAAATACGAGTATCCCAAGTTGGACAACTGGATTTTACGCGCAAAAAACGGGTACTTTTTTGAGAAAGAATTAAATATTGGAAATACTAACTAGCAGACTATTTTTAAAGTACATCGCCTAACGTAGAAATAGACAAGCTCTCTTACGAATTTTACTGCATTGAAATCGGTTTCCTCGTTTGGACGGTAGAGCATCTCAAACTCAGGTATCATGCTTTTTTTTATAGATAGTAGTGAGTGTTTGTGTGTCTACCCTGTGACAAAGTTTTTCTTTCTCCCTCGTTTGCGTAAAGCTTTTATCATTAGTATATTTGTATCAATCGAAATGTTTTGCTTTAAGTTACTCAAGCTTCTGGCTCATAAATGCTTCCTTTATTGGCATGTTTCAATAGAAGCAAGGTAGAAAAAATTTCTGATAATGGCACTATGTTCTTGAGCATCTACCATCAACAGCAATTACAGCCACCTGCAGTATACATTTTATTTTTTATAACAATAATATCTATTCCATAAAAAGTTATATAGAAGCATTCAAACGAATGACAAAAGTAAGTAGTGAAACTCGAGGCGTTCATATCAATACTAGACAAAATGTTATATCGGACAATGTTTAATTTAATATTATTACAGAAAGGTCTTTTTCTGTCATTCCGTATATGCTCCGTTAATACTGCACCTACAGTGATAAATGAGGTATCATTTTAAACGTTGAATCGCCGGCTTCTGACGAAAAATACAATCTCAATCTCACATTTCACTATTTACCCATTAATTTGACTTAAAAGTTTCGATTTTTCCATGTCGATTTCTCGCTCGGGGTATATCGACTCCACACATCATCATCCGTATATATTATTTCTCAAAGGGTTTTTTTTGTCGCAACGCCATAACTCCCATAATTAATCATCAAAATTAATGATTCAAACATTTTTAAAATCTTATGTTCCCCGATATTGATGAAAAATAGACAAATTGTGTAAAATTAAAGTTTTTGTTAAAAAAATGATACAACGCCATGTGCTGACAATATAATCAACTAATATGTTGGGTATGGTTACGTGCTTAAAAGACTGTAAGAGGCGCCATCTGTTAACACATCGTTTAGTTAGATTGTTTACATTCTATATGCAGTCAGTGTGACCATTTACTGTTTACGTTTACGTTATGTACCTTTAACACAAACATAAATAACATACGATTGTCCATGGGAAGAAACAAGTAAAAGAACAGGAAGAAAGAAGGAAGAAACGGGAAGAAGCTGCATACTGTGCGAAATATTCGCTCGGGTCATCTAGTGTTTAATTTAATAAGATAATCAGTCATTGTTTTATCTCATATGCATTTTATTTCAAACCCTGCCGCTAAGACGAGTACCCTATTGACATTCTCGTGAACTTTTCATACTAGTGCACGCACAAAAGTCCATTCATCGAAATTGATCTTAAAAGTAGGGGAGAACCTTTCACTTTTTTTGTTTTGTTTTTTTTTTTAATGGGAAGACGGGGGCAACGCGCATCCAGTCCGTCCCCCTACTACGTTTGCCGCCCCTTTCCCCTACCCCTATCCCCTACTTACCCAACAATAAGTCGACCCTTACAACCCCTTCCCGGTCCTTAAAAAAAAAGCAGAAGTTGCGTTGCAGGGTCTTCATTCGTTTCCTGCCGTCACATTGAAGAGCAAAGCGAAAAAAATAATGCGAAGGGGATCCTGGGAGAGAGACTCAATCCCTATTTCAAAAACAAGCCTGGCTTCCATGCCACCCAGAGACTTAATACGAACTTTCGGTGGTCTAACGAAGGAAATTTCTTTTGAGATATTTCGTAGGTAGGTAGCTGATTGTTTATGTTGGTGGTCAATATTGCATTCTTTAGAGTTTGCTCACGAGAGCACTGATATTTTGTATATAATTAAGAATAAGGTTTTTTTTTCTTTGAAGGTTTCCGCGACTCATATTCTTGTTGATATTGCTGTCTTCAGGTGTTCTCGTCGCGTGCTTAGTTTTTCTGACTACAGTTTCTCCCCTCTTCCTGGGGGCGTCTTCAGGTCCGTTGGAAAATTTGTAATTATCGTTATTATTTATTTCCCGTTGTTATGTATTTCGTTGCTGGTTCAGTTGACCATTATGTTCATCTGCTGGACATAGATTCAAAATGTCCAACCTCAGCCTCCCCGCAGTTGCAGAGCATGCGTGGTTCGAGCCAGGACACCAGTTTGCTTTTGACCAAGAAGTAAGAGTACTCCCAAGGGAAAATCGTTATCTTTCCCAGGCTGATCAGAAGAGCGGTAGAACTGGTTAAATATCCATCAAATTTCAATCAGGAGGATGGATACCCACTTGCCTCAGCCTTGGATAGAGTGGTCGGACCACAAGCGAGGAGCGGCCAATGGAGACACATTTTGAATCTATCTCCAGCAGATGAACATAATGGTCAAACTGAACTGGCAACGAAATACATAACAACGGGAAATAAATAATAACAATGATTACAAAATGTCCAACGGACCTGAAGACGCCCCCAGGAAGAGGGGAGAAACTGTAGTCAGAAGAACTAAGCACGCGACGAGAATCCCTGAAAACAGCAATATTAACAAGAATAAGGTAGACAAATATTTCTCGGGTTTGGCACCGGGTAAGGCTGTTTAAGGCCAACGCTTCGATGAGAAACTCACTCATCGTCATCAGGGCTAAGATTGACTGCCAAGTTTGGTCCACGCCGGGTTTTTATACTAAGATAGCCAATGGACGGTTGAGGCCCATTGTTGACCAGCCGATTCAAATTTGGCTCAGGGCGGTTGGAATTTGAATTTTATCCGCGACCGTTTTATTTTATCAATCAACGGACTCCATATTTGGCTGATGCTCTGCCCAGAGTCTCGGATAAGCTTTTTCTCCTCGAGACGTATTTCTATTGCCTCTTTTACTAATCGATCCCAGTATCCATAAGATCGGCATAGGATTTTTGCGCCGTTAAAATTGATGGAGTGCGCCACATCGAGGCTATGCTCAGCTAAGGCCGATTTTTCGGGTTGAAAAAGTCTTATGTGCCTCCTGTGCTCCGAAATTCTGGCTTCTACCGTACGTGATGTCTCTCCAACGTAGGCAAGGCCACACTCACAAGGGATGTTATACACTCCAGGCACTCTGAGGCCAAGTTCGTCCTTAACTCTTACGAGCCCATCTCGAATTTTCTTTGGAGGTCTATGGATCACCTGTAGGTTGTGCCTATGTAAAATTCTTCCTATTTTCCCCGAGATGGTGGAAACATAGGGAATGCAGGATCTTCCTAACGGCCTAAATTTCAAATTCCAACCGCCCTGAGCCAAATTTGAATCGGCTGGTCAACAATGGGCCTCAACCGTCCGTTGGCTATCTTAGTATAAAAACCCGGCGTGGACCAAACTCGGCAGTCAGTCTTAGCCCTGATGACGATGAGTGAGTTTCTCATTGAAACGTTGGCCTTAAACAGCCTTACCCGGTGCCAAACCCGAGAAATACTTATCTATAGTATTCGCCGGGAAAGCCTACGATCTTTTATCAAGAATAAGGTAGTTTGAGCGAGATGTCATTTTTACCTAAAAATCAATGAATTTGGTCTCATTTGAAATAAAAACATCTCACCCTTCCAAGGATGAGATAGATCCCTAGACATAAAAGAGATCATACTCGAATTACACGTTTTAATTTCAGCACCTAAAGAGAGCGTGAATTAAATATTGTATCATAATTTCCGCAATAATATTTATACGACTGAAATTAAAAATGGTTAAATAAAAATATCCATGTGAGTCTTTAATTTGACTCACCTTATTCATGCGGTGCGTTTAAAACTCCTTCACAACGGAAGGTTTTTTTTTATGATCCTGAAAAAATACTGCATTAAAAAAAATGACTCATTTTTTTTAAAATAGCGAGAAAACATACAAACTACACATTTTTAATTCTTTGACGAAATCTAGGTGTTATAAATTCCTCATTTTTAAAATTTTGTGTCTCTCTGGAGTGCATGTACGCATCCTTTCTCTTGTAAAAAGGCTGGTATTTTTCGTCAAAAATGTCGGACAGTAGTTCGGCAAGGGCAAATCTTTTGGTATTTTTGGATGGACGAGATGTTATTCTTCATAATGAGATCAAATTCATTGATTTCTAGGCGAAATGATTTTTTTTCACTCAGACTACCTCGATTGCTGCTGAGTTCAACAGAAAAATCAGACAAATGATAAGCTGTGTGCACTGCATTGGGTTTTGATGTTATCGGACGAGGCGTTCGGCGTCGAGCTTCCACAATGGAGTGTAACGCTACAATAGAACCTCATTTTTTCACTAGTTGAATGAGCTCAGATCACCACAGTGTCGAAATATTACAACAATAGCAGTAAACAATGCATACAGTCGTGACAACAATAGCAGTAAACCCTCAGCTCAGAGCTCAGTAGCGCCGTGCAGTGACGAGCAAGTAATAGCTTATTTCAAATATTCTCTATAAAAGAACTACTGCTAAACAGTCTCAAGGAGAATCTTAAGAGGTGTAAACATATCTCCATTTTGCGTAAGATGAGAGATTCTAGAGGTGGATATTGCGGAGCTGTGTAAAATCATATCCTGTACTGAGTGCGTCAGATTAAAAATACTAATATCATAGAGAAATATAATCATTTACAGTAGAATAACTCAAAATATAGGAATCCTAATGTTGCTGTTTTGAAGCAGAGAGGTTTTCGCTCAATTGAACAATCTCAGACAGATGCCTCATTAAATCTAATGCGTTTTCTTAGCATGCCCCTTAGGGCGGGTTAGTTTTACTTGCTTGTATATAGGGGCCCCACCAGCGCCAGCTGCAATGTAACTTAGGGAAATTAACAATGGGTGTCACGAGTGTATATTGCTAGACTGTGAGCGCACTCCATATATTTTTCATCTTACACGAATGTTTGCCTCTGCTTATTTTCAAAAGCTAATGAGGTCACGTAGCTCAGACGTTCTAGCCGTCTGTTTCTTTTGTAACTGCCTCCATATGAACTACTCCAACACATTGGAAGACAAAATAAGAAATCACGAAATGCTTCAGCGGGAAGAGACTCGCTCGATAGGGGGGGGGGAAAGCTGTTTTCTGGGGCGCGCTGCACGCATCCGAGCGTGCACCAAAAATGTTAACTAGACCAACCACTATATGTATGGGGATGTTTTCCCCCCGCGAGTGGGTCGTAGATGGGGTCACCCTCACGGTTTCGCTCCGCCGATGCACTCCGCCATATTACGTTTGCTCTTGAGACTAGAGAGCGGAGAATTGTGTGCAGTGCTCGACTATGTGGCAAAATTAACTTGCGAGCTCACTTCGACCCGAGGAAGTTGCCCGCTGCACCCGTTCCCAGTGTGACCAGATTAAATTTAACGGAAATGCCGAGGCACCTCAAAAAAAATACTGAAATATACCTTACTTACTTACACAGGGCGAATACGCCAGTAAATGTATTGATTTTCTTAATGTTGTTTTATTCATTCATCATCATCCCAATAAAAGTTAAAATTGTATTTTTACATTCTTTTCGAAGGATTACAATTGACACCATCATCTTTAACACCTTGCTTTGTTTGTAAAATTGCTATGAGAAAAATTCGGCATGAACCGGGAATCGAACCACGAACCTTAAGTTTGCCGGACCTTTGCGAAGACCACTACGCTATCCAGGCTTCCTAATTGCCATGGCAATTTTGGTGGATACAAGGCAACAAGATCTTAGGCCCTTGCGGTCCATCAAAGATGGCAACGCAAGGGGGAAGAGGACTTCAAAGAAGCCACAACCAAGAGTCAGTATCCCCCAAAAAAAAATTCACCCGCCATGTTTGAATTTCATTTTTAAAATTGCTGATACATTTTTGTTCATAAATCTGTTTCTTTGGTCCGTTTTTATTAAATTTATCCGTGATAATGTGCGCTTGCGTGCAGCATTCGATACCGGTATACACAACAGAGATTTACTGAAACTAAATATATATTTTTTTGTATTTTAACATGCCATCACAGTCAGAAATTTTCCCAACTTCCAACCAAAATTGTTCACAAGAAAGGGGTGAGCCGGTGCTCGAAGATTGCGTCAAATCACTTACTTCGCGATCAAGTTTTAGGGCTCTTCGTCAATTAACTGCACTTGTTCTGGCTGTACTTCGCATGGGAAAGTTTCCATCACATTTCTTAAACTGCGAAATTCTTCATGCGCGGGCAGTGCGAGGGTCAAGAAGTTTCAGTTCTCGGAAAATTTGATTTTCAAAAGGCAAAGGTGATTTCAATTGCGTGCTTAACTCGATTAAAAATGATTGGCACCTTCTGAAAACCTCAGAAATTGGTTCTGTCATGTTTATATTTCCCCCGCGTTTGATTAATTCTTGGCCTACTTGTATACCTAAGTACATACTTATCTTTAAACGGCAAATAATTCACATTAGACTAAGGGTCCAGGGTAAATACGTTATCCGTGCTTTTGATATAATTAGTTTTCACGAAGCATCCCAAAATCTACAAGTAGACGTATTAAATGCACCATCATGCAATCTTTAATACACGGATAGTCGCCTTGAAAAATTATGTTAAATTTTTTTACAATCGGCAAAATGTAGTCTTAAATGTAAAAGTACATTTTTTCTCAGTCACTGGTCACTTCTGTGTATAGTAGCCTATTTCATAAATAACTCCACGACCTAATGGAAAAGGAGAGGTACCTTGATTTGAATTGAATTATTCTCGTACGAGTCTCGTATTTGCAAAATCTCTGACGCTAGAATTTTTCAAGGTGGTATAAAAATTAACTCTCCCCGCTTTAACTCGAAATATCTCATAAAAAATCTTTTGATATTATTAGTTTTCACGAAGCGTCCCAAAATCGACAAGTAGACATATTAGACGCACCGTCATGCAATCTTTCAATAAACGGATAGTCGCCCTGAAAAATTATGTTAAATTTGTTTACAATCGGCAAAATGTAGTCTAAAAAGTAAAAGCACAATTTGTCTCAGTCACTGGTAAAAGAATGATGTTAAAAATCTGATGATAAAATGCGATCGCTCGAGTGTTGGTGTTGAAAAAACAACTGCAATGCCCCCCATTGTTCAGTTATTCTACTAACACAGGCATGGAGCGATAGCCACCTTATATCATAATGACGCAATAGTCTATGACTTTCAGCGACAGTGAAATTTTGGAACTCGGCAAATTCTCTTTGACGCTTGCAGCTTGGAGGAAAATATATTTCTTTTATAATATAAAAAATAATACTTCTTTTACTTCTTTAATTTTTGCAACAATGCCATAGTGCTGACCAAACATCGCATTCGCGGCATCAGGGTATACGTCTTTTATTGTCTAAACCTAATTCGGATAACTTTGATGACAAAGCATTAAATAAACGATCTGCGGTCTCACCACTTAAATCAACTAAATCAAGGGATTTGGTTTGCGCAGAGCATTTGGTTTCAGAGAAGTATTCGATCACTATCGCCAATACTTCGACCGTGGCAACATCGGTACTTTCCTCGATTGCAATTGAATATACTGGTTTACCCGAAGGAGATGCAGTACGAAGCATGTCTTCAAATCATATCTTTTTCGAATTCGGGCCCTAAAACTTTATAAGTTATAGCGGCTGCTTTGGTTCTCTTGCGGGAAAATTCTCTCGCAATATCGGAGTCGGGAAAACATTTCAAACTAGAATCTCACTAAGATGGTCCATAGCTCTAAAAGGGATGTTGTGTTCCGAGAGAAAACTGCATAAACGCGGCTCAGCTTTCTCGACTTCGTCTTTCGGTGGTGTCTTTTTGAAAAATGTATCAACCTGGAAGCAAAATGAGGAAAAAAACAAATAAAAACGCGTAATGAAAATAGTTCTGTTTTATAACGGCATGTGGCTAGAACACGCACAGATATACCAAACAAAAATCATTGCTTGAGAAACGAGCGTCAAGCCCGGGATCACTTTTGCATTTAAATTAAATTATCACCGATTTTCATGACTTTAGGTACCGTAATGCTAATTGTAAACTATATAGTAAGCTATGCCTACCTTTGACTGTCCTATATATTTTTTTTCAAGTTCGATTTATGCTTTTCGGTATTTTCACGCTGTTTCATAGACGCTAATCCTCTTCGGAGTTTAGCGTTCCATGCTTTGCGAAAGGCGGCGAACTCGTCGTCTTTAAGACGTGAAAGCCTCGAAGAAAATTCCTTAATTCCTTCCCACTTTGTCAAATAACTTTGCTGAAAACTAGACACGCTGTCCGGATGGATGCGGCAAGTAAAATTAAAAAAAAAAAGAAAAAACGCGCTCCATTTATATGACGTAACAAAAACGTAATACTAATTCGGGGAAATTCCCGAATTATCGAAAGAACAACCTCAAAGGTTAAGTCGAGTGCAGAACAGAAAATCATTTCACTTTAACAAACCGTATTAGACGATTCGACACCATTTGTAATTCATACACAAAAGTATTTTATGTGCCTACTTACCTATTCATGCAACTGAAAACTTAAAATCCAGACCTTGTTTTGAAAATAATATATTATTTATTGTATAGTTTAATAGTCCTACAAAGGCGGCCGGCGGCGGCCGTTGTATAGCAGGTATACAATATGAGGACACTGGGTATATGTAGGTACACAATATTAGGACACTGTCCAAACACGAGTTTAGAATATTTTTGCACCGACAGTAAAACTGGGAATGCGCGGGGGGGAGGGTAGTCGCAACAACGTAACAGAGTAATCTGGAGAGAGTAATGCTGGGCCCAGCTGACTGAGCAGAGGGAAAAGTTGCAACAGAGTAAAGATGATGAAAGGGGACGGCTGTCATGTTCTATCTGTAACTTACTGATCTTTGCTCCTAAATAAAATGTAGTCTAAATTGGGGAAATTCCCTGAACATCAATGCTCGCGACGTTTGCGAGGACGATCACTACGGTGTTACCATAACTTCTTATCCAAAATGTACCCGAAAATACTGACTTCCTGCAATATGCCTACAAAAATACCGATGTTCGGAAAAATCTATAAAATATGCTGAAAAAAAGTATTAAAACACTGAATCTGGTCACGCCGCCCGTTCCTCAAAAAAGAGGACGTGTACAGCGAAGAAGCGCGAATCGTTATGGAGATGTGGCAACGTGGCGCGCAACGCCGCATCACCGAAATGTATTAATTTCAACGGAATTAGGGCCCTGGTCATTAGCGCATCCGCATGTTCTCAACTGAATGCAGTAAATGCTCCCCAGAGGCGGAGCCGCAGGATCTCAACAATGTTAGCTAAGCATCTCTGGAAATTACGCTTCGAAAAATTATTCCAAAGGAGAGTAAAAAAATCGTGAAAATCACTCCGCACTGGGGGCCATGAAAATAATAAATATCATTTCATTTGTTGCTACCAAGGAGTTGGATGCCTCGGTTGGATTTTGAGTAGATTTAAGGTGTTTATCAGAAATCAAAAGGCGAAATTTTCAATTTTTTTGTATCAGGACCATAAAAAACAGAAAGGGAGTTAAAAATTATTTCAGTTGTTTTAATAGGTCAACCAAAATTTTAAAACGAATTGGATAAAAATGAATGCAGGATAACAAATATACATATTATAGATTAAATTTCCTCAACACGCGCTTTTCATAGCATGATATCCCGAAAAAAGCTACAAACTATTATGCATTATTTTTTTGCAATACGTTTCGGAATATCCGACTCAATTAACCTTAAAAACATGCTATTTTTGGGTAATGACTCTGATTCAGCCAATTGTAATGACAAAAGGTATGAAAACATTGGAATTTTAATTAATGGAATAATGGAAAAAATTGGAAATTTAAAAAAAACTGTAACGCATCTCTGGCCGAATTAACCCTTTGAGTGCGGCATGACGTCATATCACGTCGTGATTGTCTTTACGCTGGTGCTGATGACGTGATATCACGTCAAGGGTACCGTGAGTGTTCTAGCTTTTGTTAAGGAACTTTCGCCAAGCCCCCAAGCGAAAGCTGGAACACTCACGATACCCATGACGTGAAATCACGTCATCAGCACCAGCGTAAAGACAATCATGACGTGATATCACGTCATGCCGCACTCAAAGTGTTAATCACATTTTGACATCTGAAGCACGGAGCAACAATGCTTTAATTGTTAAATGTATAGAGAGTAACTACCAAAGATAACGAAAAATATTGACAAATTACTATGTTACATTTGATATTTGAAACATTAACTTAGCCAATTCAATCGAATACTCGTAATATATCTGGAGAATAACTCGCAGTTAGTTAGATTCCTTCCAAGGCTGGGGAAATCTTCTGGCTCCTCATGGCCAAAATGAAGCTACTTTTCTAGCGAACAGTTAATTTCAATCTCATTTTAATACTGTTTCATTCTTGAAGTGTTAAATGCATAGGAAATAACTATCGTGGCCTAAGAAAGCGGGAAATATTAACCAAATATTATAAAGCATTTGATTCATTCAGCAATAATTTGGCCGATTCAATCGCATAATCTTAATATCTCTGGACTATTTTAAAATTTTGGAGAATAACTCGCAGTGGGTTAAAGTTCATCCAAAGCTGGAGGAATCAATTATCGTCAGGCTCCTTCAGAGCAAAAATAAATACGATATTCTTCAAATATTCTCTACCGACCAGGTAAATTTGTCCATTGATACTTTTTCTGCCAGAACCTCTACAGCGAGGTACATAAAGTAGAAACTGAGAAATAGGAAATTTTTCATAACAGTTATCGTAAGAGCTCAAATACAACTTTAGATATATCGTGAAGAGCATACAATACAATACATACGCGGCACAGAATTGAAGAAAGTAGGTTTTGTTAGGCGTATAATAGGAAGACCCTGGGATGAAAATGTCGGAGAGAGAGATGCTAATTTGCTCTGGTTACGCCACACCTCGAATACACCGCGAGCGTTTGGGACCTCGGTCATAAAGTTTCAACCAAAAAATATTGATAAAATACAAAGAAAAGCTGAACGCTTCGTTAAAAACTGCTGCGAGCGAACATATAATGCTTCACAACTTTTAGAGTGATTAAGGTGGAAGCCACTTGAGACTCGGTTGCTTGAGAAATGCAGTACTTGTGTGTTACACAGCGACACCGAGAATATAATCATGACGCCTTACTACATCTCTAGCTCCGACAGAGCCAATAAAATTAGAGAGATACACTGCCGAACATATAGGTACAAAAACTTGTTCTTTCCGCGCACAATAAGTGACCACAATAAAAACTGAGCTCAACTAAATACACCCCCATAATACATGTCACCACTTCACCTCCCAAAACCTTACAACTACCCAGCTGGTGTCCTATCACACCCTGCCACACGCCCATTCGGCAGCTCGCATAGTGGTATGTAGATGTAGATATCGAACATCCGGTCGATGACGACCAATTCGAGCCGCACGCCATTCGATCGATCCCGGGTTCGTATCGTTTCGCCCTTTCAGATGACCGTCTGGACTGGACAATAACCCCGATGAGTATCCCTGGCTGGCCAGAGACCCATTTCGTGTGCGGCCTTAACCCCATTATTCTATTCAATATATCTCTCTCTCCCCGAAATGACCTGGTTTTGTCGCAATCGGAACACCAGCAGCAACAGCGCTTCCTGCGGCGACGGCCGAGAGCCGCACTGCTATGGGGATCGCTTGCTGTATCACTCGACGACGAACCCAGATAATAAACCACCCCCCCACCGTAAACTCATCCGCCCTTCCTAGGAAACAATTTATCAATTCGGCGAAGCCTAGAATTCCGAGAGAACAGGCGCTTCGCGAAAGTTTCCAGCAAACGAAGAAATGATGCCGCCCGAGTGACAGGAATAGTGGAGACAGGAAGTCGGAAGGATTGTCTGCGTAACACTGTCCTAAAAGATAGAGTAACGCGGCGAGAAACCCGAGAAACGAAAGAATCAACCTCGATCCAACTTCCGCGGAAGCCTTAATCACAATCCGAGATGATGCACTCCTTCAAATTATCTCTGACTTTACTGGACACATCATGGATGATCATTGTGGTGTATGAACAGGGTACTACGTCATCGAAGTGTCGCCTGACAACCGAAAAAACTGCCATATTGTTTTAGCGCTGCTCTCTCCTTACTTTCCCATTGGATAGCGCGACGAACTGGACGAATTAGCGGACGTTAAGCAAGAATGTCAACCATCTCTTTATTAAATTAAAGGCAAGGAACTCATAAAGCATATAATCATGTAATTATTGTTGAAGCTCGACGCCGTACGCCTCGTCCGATAAATTACCGATGGGCGTCGTAATATCATGAGTTGTTACGATCCCCCCGGTTAGAACTTCTCTCAAACATTTCATCGCAAATGCAACTTAAGGTTGCCATTGACAAGGGTTTCCCTACCAAGGGTGCTAGCGCCCATTGGGGCTGCAATATATCATTCCGGGGGTGTGAGATAACATTATACTTTTTGTTTATTTGAAGGTTTTTTACCGTCGGGTTTGTGCAACGTTAAAATGAATTATAATTTTTTTGTTTTTTTATATGGTTTATTTTTCTCTAGGTGCTGTTTAAGTTAAACTGCGCTTAAATGTCTTGGTCATCTTTACTTTTAATCTTAAATAAATATTTACTCTAGGGGAACGCATTACATTTCTTAGGGGTGTGAGACCTGAAAAAGGTTTGGTATCACTGCCATAAGCCATTCATTGTCCATAAAAATATTTAAAGAATTACAATTTCACGGGTAAGTAAAATTTATCAGCGCGGTTTGAGCATCAGAAATGTCTTAGCTTTAGCCTTCTGATCTCTTCTCAATCTCGTTCGCTGACCGTTCTCGTCTACAAAAATCTTTAACTTTCAAGTTCAGCGCTGTAAAAATGATAAAAATGGTCTCGAAGGAAACATTTTTTTTCCTCTCCGACCGACCCGCGGCCCTTTGCGCATTTGAGTGGGCAATTCAATGCACGGCTGCGGAGTATCAGGAGACCGCATGAATTGACCGGTGAACAATATGGTGGCGCCAATGTTTTTAGTCCGGCCCATTACGGCTTGTTTGCTCTACCTTACTATGAGAAACAGTTACTGCAATGATCAACTGCGAACAGTCAGAGGCACTGCTGATGCCATCACTGGATCTCAAACTGCTTTAAAAAAAAAATGCAAAAATTTATCTTAGTTTCGATGCTCAACTTAACTGTCACAATAATCAACGCTCGAGTGAGTTCGCTTTTTTAAAATTCCAATGCAAAGCAGATTGAACGAATGGTTTCAGGCTATTCTTTGTGGAATGCTTTCGTCGTAAAAAGAAAGAAATAATTCAAATACTCTTATTCCTCGCAAATAACTGTATACCTGTTGTAACACTCTATTTATTTGTGTTTAATACCTCCTTTTATTTATATATATATATAAAAGTTTGCCAGAGGAAGGCAGACGACAAACACAGAAAACAAAAAAATGATGAACACACTTACAAAGTTTCTTGATATTTCGGTGCCACTAGCACCTTGGTCGCAAGAGCGAAGACTAAGATATATATATATATATATATATATATATATATATATATATATATATATATATATATATATATATATAAATGCACTTAGGATCGCTCAAGTGACGAATATATAAACAGTTTGCCAGAGGAAGGCAGACGATAAACACAGAGAAACAAAAAAATGAACACACCACATACAGGAAGTCTTCCACCTTTCTTTCTAGATATCTTTAAGAGGTATCTTTAAGCCGGGTAAAAACAAACCAGGATAACGGTCTTATTTTCCCAGCACTCACGGTCAAATCTTCCCATGGTTAACGAGGCATCAAGAAATACAGCGATTGCGCCATCCGCCGTCATATCCCATTGCGACCTCTAGCGATTCCGGTAATTATTGTGCATTGTTGCTTGCGCAATAATGCGCTCAGTGTCCGCAAATTGTTTGGCTCCTGCCGTTTTGGGATGAAATCAATTGTTTCTTGAGCAGTGTTCGAAGAGTTATAACCGAAATACGATGAAAAGTAATGGAAATCAATGATTGACGCCTCCAGGTAGTACGGTCATGTTTCGTGTCGAGCCGATTGTCACTTAGTCTGCACTGGCGTTAGGTACCACTGCTGATAGGCACTAGGTAGAAATAAGTTGAGCTTTACTTGGAGGTAAAGTTCGCCTATTTGTTTGTCTCGTTGCCCTTTCTATTTCACTTCTTTCATATCCAACCATGCCCGGCGAGATATGGTGTAGCATCAGGTTGTAACTACTCCAGTTCAAAGCGTCACAGAGAATATCATCATGACGCCTCACTGCATCTGTAGATCTGACAGAAGCGATGAAATAAGAGAGATATATTGTTGAGCAGATAGGTTCAAATACACATTATTTCCGCGCACAATAAGAGAACTTTATCAAAAACTGAATCACACTAAATAAAATCCCATAAGACACGTCATCATTTCTCCTCACAAAAACGTATCCCTCACGTTTTTTACAAGGCTGGCGTCCTAACACACCCTGCTGCACCCCCATGCGGCGGCTGGCAGGGTAGTATCTAGATATTGAGAACCCCTGCGTATCATGATAGGTTTGATCATATTAACAAGATTAGAGAGATAGATTGTCGTACCGATAGATTTGAAATGTCATTTTTCCCGCGTACCATAAGAGAGAACAATAGGCAGCGTAGCAAAGGGATAGGTAGGTGAAATATAGTTAGAGTAGTCTGTAGTGCATGATGCATGTAATAACAACCAATAATCCCTTTCTTATTATGTAGATACTAACCATCTAGCTGCATGTGAACCGATTATCTAGCATGTCTCCATTAAATATCCTAGTTACATGTCAATAGTGCATGTCTGGTGATCTTCACCCCCTGCCACACACCCTCGTGGTGGCTCGCAGGGTAGTACGTAGACGTATATGTAGAAGTATTAACATCGTGAAGTCAAGTAAGTGAAGGCATTGTGCCTGGTGATGACGTCGAAACCCGTTGTAAAATTAAATATTTTAGCAGATTTGATCGAGTTTTTATTTACTTAATTTCACTCATTTTTACCGGAATATTGTATTCTGCCATTGTGCACCGGTTTCCCATTGATTTCCTGAACTGTGTTAGTTTTCAACTCGACTGGAAAGGAACTTTGCAAACTCTCGATCAGGGCAAATGTTTGAACTGAGCGGTAATCGGAATTATCTTCTTCGTTGATGGGTGACAACTTCCGAGATAAACTCGGGCCTAAAATTCGTGGACCGCCTTGGAGCCAATAGAAATGATTCATTCACCGAGGTTTACCTGTGAATATCTCGCGAGTGGGCGCGAGTTTACCCCTGAGGTTGAACTTGAAGGAGTCTGCCGGGGGGTGGTTTGGAGCGGGGGAGGAAAGGGGTTGGAGAAGACGGGCGTATCTCCTCTCTCGATCCCCCCAAACCCCTTCAGACGTCGAAAGTGAAAGGTGTGCACGCGCGTATTATACATATATATATATATATATATATATATATATATATATATATATATATATATATATATATATATATATATATATATATAATTATATATATTAGACGATGCTGGAGAATACCCGGAGAGAGAGACAATTGGCTTCTCAACTCCGGGACAATGGGTGGGGCTGCGGGTGAGTGGCTGGCTGGGTAAGACACCCCGGAGACGTGAGCGATCTGGAGGAGAACGTCTTCCAAGGAGGCTGCGTGGAGGCGAGAGGCGAAATGAGGGTGACGAAGTTTATGGGTGAAAGGAGATTGGGGAATTGCTGGCGGAGGTGAAGGACAAGATCTAAGCATATGTCTTCCTACACGTGATATGTATTCTTGCATACATGGGGGTGTATCTTTACGTTAGAGGGTAATTCACCATTGCCGTGGTGGCTTTGGAGGTTTATCGTTACGCAACGGTGACAGATATCACATAAGGGATTCAAGGTCGAGGGACATGAGGTCGTTCAAGGATTTTTTTCGGAAGGATTTCGACGAAAATTAAATAAAATTTCAAAATATAGACTCAATGACCACGACTCAAGGTATCTTGATTTGAAACTATAGAGACTACACACAACATATGGACTAGAAGGCATATATTCCGGATACATTTCACCAGAAAGAGATCTTAAGTAAAGTTTACATTTTTTTTACAATTTCAATCTCCACTTGCTATTTTTCTTTCATGCACATCGCACTCGTGGAAAGAGAGGGCAAATTTTCGAAGCGTTGAGAAGTATGAAGGCAAAACAAAGTCATTTTGGGAAGCTTTTATATTGAACAGAGTAAAGCGCATGCGCCTGATCACACATTCCCCGTGTCAATGAGGGCGAAGGTCTGCAGCGGTGATATCGCAAGTAGAGGTATTTATACATGCATGAAGAGGCATCCAATAGTCCTTCGAAATTATGCGTTCAAGGCGGAAGGACACTTCGGTAAACGATCGGATAGGTATCCCTCCGCTCGCTATGATCGATCGATCTGAGGAGTGTTTGCAGCAAAAGTAGGGTGGATATTGTCAGGAATGAGTGGGTAATGCATGAATGTGGGTCAGATTCTCCAGTAATGGACGTATATGTAATAATAATATAATAATAATAATAATAATAATATTTATTGTTCAAGGATTACATATCCTTTGGAACAAAGTACAGTTTAACTGATAAACTCTGCGGCAAAAATAGTATTTTTTCAGGACCCTACAGTTTACAAATATGAACATTCAATAAGCGTACATTAAGCATTAAATACAATAATATTTACAATTACTATAGTGCAAGCTAATAAAATATATAAACAATTAGTAAGGATGAGAGAGAGTTTTTTATGGAAATTAACAAAAAATGAAGTGTACAATGAAATTCACACTGCGCTACAATAATATTTTTTATACAAGAAAGGTGACATTACCGATTTAAATTTATATACATTGTTTGATTTTATAATATTGTCAGGAATACCATTCCATATTCTTAGGCCATAATTTATTGTGGATAACTGATACATATTAACGTTCATTTCGTAACGTTCATATAACGATAACATATTAACATTCAACGCCGTGGAGTTTTAAATCGTCTTCTTCCTCTTACTTGTCTGCCTGGAACACTTTGACATCTCAGGCGTAAAGTGCGGAGGGCCGATATATCGGCTCATAGGCAAAATATTGTTTAACTTTTGAACACAAATATAATTACAATTATTTTTTGTACGAAGTATAAGCGTTTTTTTATTATTACCTAATTTAATGCATACGCAATAAGAAAAACTGCATACAGACATTTTAAACAATAACTTTATAATATTTATTTTCCTAGAGTGATACATTTAATTCTAGTTATCCTTCGCATTTCTCACTAGAACCGCTGGCAGGGGTCAGCACTAAGAGGGCTAATAATATAATTATACAGATATGTAAGGAGTGTGCTTCGTTGGTTTGGCCGTGTTGAGAGAATGGATGAGAGTCGAATAGCGAAACAGATATATATGAGAGTAGAATGAATGGTGCGAGAGGTAGAGGTAGGCGAAGAAAGTTGTGCTTGAGGAAATTCTTAGGAGGAGGAATATTAGGAGTCCCTAAAAACAGGAGGGCGTGTATGAAGCAGTGTTATGGGGGTAAATGAGGCAAGAGAGGTTTGCAAGGATAGGTCAGTATGGAGGAAATTATTGAAGCAGAGTTAGGTGAACAAATATGTATTTATGAGGGAAACTTGGTGACTGTGCCCACCCCGGAAGGGAACGGCGTGATTGGTATGTATGTATGTATTCCTTTATAAAGGAGTCAAGGGGATTTCTCGACTACTTTGATTGTTTTGCCGTGATCCGCAACAATTTTTTATCGATTTTTTAGCTTATTAATAGTCCCAACGTGCAAGTTAATAGACCTGCAGAAAGCTCACGGAATGAACAATTGCAGTTGACATTACAAGTATGGCCAAGAAATTTTTGGTTGAATGAGGTGGAGGAAATTCTTAGAGGGAGGAGTATTAGGAGTCTTAAAAAAAACTCCAAACACGCTTATTTGTCGAAAAAAAATTTGACTTTCCTTAGGTCGTCAAAATCCAATACGAACAGCTGCCATCTTTGTGTGTCGTATCCTCCTGTATGCCAATCATTGTTACAAAATGAGAATCATTGAATATCATCATCTTCGTGAAACACAGAAGAGTATAGACGAAATCCGTGGTGGATTGGGTAGTTAGAGAAATTTACATTTTGCGGTGTTCCCGATCCGTCGTCACCCTTTATTTATGCCTGTAAATATTGTTTTCTTTTTTGCTCCCATGGTGTTTTTACGACGCTCGAAACTTTTCTATTTTTCTTTATCTCGGAGCCCAGATTCCAATAACGAACGCCACATGCGTGGGTGATGTCACTGAAAGCGTAGCACATGGCGACCCGAAGTGAACGACCGTAAAAATAATGAAAAAAAAAAGACAACCTCCCTTGCGCTGCTCTGGCCCTTTAGAACTTCAGACGAGTCTCCCACTCCGAATTGCTTTTTTTTTTATTCGCCCCCTTCCTAATTTTTCCGCCGTCAAGAAGCCGAGCCGAGATTGGCGTGACTCAGAAAAGGCGGCGGAAGACGCGATCTCGCATTGACCGTAACGCGAAATCGTGTGGGAACATTTCACAATGAAGTTCTGCGGGGAAACGACGTTCAGACGCGGCGTGGAGATTTCATTTCCGAGTGTTGCGAATGAGTTACCCGCAGATGTCGCTCTTTTTTTTAAAAATGCCCGACTCGCACGTGGAGATGGGCCATTCTGAAAATTACCTCGCTAGTTTTCGTAAATTACCATGATATTTTACGTAATTTACGGCAATCCCTGAACGTTACCGTAATTTTGGGTGATATTCACCTCTTTCTTGGAAATTTTTCATACCGGTACACACCGAACATATTATTTTAAGCTAATTCTATACATATTTAATACTATCTTAATCCTAAATAATATGTAAAAATGTAATGGTGTTTGTCTGTCTGTTGCTTCATCACGCAAAAACTACTGGACCGATTTCTCTGAAATTTGGCATGTAGATAGAAAATTTATTCGTTCGTAACGTAGGTTATTTTAAAAAGCCCTCAGGGCCCCTCAAAGGCCCCCTTGGTGGTATATGCTAAGCATTGGCTTCGGTGCAGTGGTTTTAGTTTTTTCTATTTAATAGTACTTTGACCCAAGATAAAAAGCTGGAATTTTTTTAAATCGAATGGTTAGTTAAATGAAGTTTCTGATTCTTTCAATCGATTTTCTTTTACGCTTCGTATTTGTATGAAAATCATGTTTTTGGCTGAAAAATCTCACATTTTTCTCTGAAATCAACATTAGCATATTTTCTTGACGACAAGAGATTTGATTCTCAAATGTTCACGCTGACAGTATTCTTCAGGCTTTGTGAGTTTCTTATAAAACAGCTTCAATATTTTTGACATCCGTCGAATTTCAACGGGTACCTTCCGCTAGATATGAATAAAGGCTCGTACAACTCATTTATGGAATATTTGTGGAGCTATCGTTTGTAACCATTTGAACGAAAATTTCTCATAAACAAAAGAACGCCGAATTACAGGTAGCCTGACGTGTTTGTTTTCATATTTTTTTTGTCTCTATTACGTTAATGTAACAATAGTAATTGTTTAAATTCCGTTTACCCCTTTCTATTTCTATTCGATTTTCTATTAAATCCTCTATTAGCTGTTACTGGCAGAAATATTACCGGAAGATTACGGTAAATTTCTAAAATTACCGTAATTTACCGCGGTAATTTACCTCAATGAAAATCACGGTAATTTACCTATCTCTACTCGCACAGGACTTATCTTTTCGATAAGCTCTTGCATTATCGTCCATCCATGCGATTAAAGTCTTCTTCTCTATTGCCTGGCGTAGAGTCCTCTACATTCCGCCAATTTACAACAAAGGAATATGGTGTACTTTGTAGTGTAGTTGTCTCAATTTAGAGGACATTGCTTCAATGCTGATAGAAGAGACATCTATACCTCTCCGAAAGAAATACCAACGTTTTGTCAATTTTTTTACACCTCCAGTGCATTTAAATCAGTAACAATGAAAGATCAACCAAGTAAATGTCTACTCTAAGCTGCTTTGAGCAGGCATTTTCTTTGTCAATGCTTTAATGTTACTGGTTTCAGTGCCCTAAAGATGCCAAGAAGTTTGACGAAACGTCGGAATTCATGAATATATTTATTGACCACAATTCAATAATATTTTTGTCATATATGTATACATAAATGGCTGAGAGAGATATAGCTGTTTAATTTTTACCAAACGATAATCGATGTCATTACCATCTTCCATCGATTAACGAATCGGCAGCTAAATGCAATATTATAAAGCCAAACTCTCTCTTAACATTAAGTTAACATAAAGGTCACGTTATTTTGTCGTTAACGTAAACCGTACGTTTCGAAATGGGTGCGAAGTGTACTAGAATGACTTTTTTATATCCAGGCTGACGGTAATGCAATGTCCAACCTGGAGTTGGAGATGTACATCATCATTTTCAAACTTCCATTAGTTGATCCGCGGCCGTCGGATGTTGGGGTACATCGCAAAAGCTTGAATAATGCAACAAAAGAGCGATCACTTCCGCTACTTTGTGTTATATATTTTTTTTATTTTAAAGGGTAACGATCTCGTGGCAGCATCTGTGTTCCCATCTCATCTCTTCTCTCCAAAGTTTTCCTTCTTCTCACCAGGGGGAGGAGGAAAAGGAGATTGCTTGCTTGTTTCATGAATTTATTTTTTTTCCGTCTCTCGTCTGTTTTTTTTTTTGTAACATTGCTGTTGTATCGATCCGAATTGTTCCGTCCGAATCCTTCTCGATTCTTTTTTTTTTTTTTATTTTCGGACTCGTTGGCTATCTGACCCAAATGCAATGCGGAAGAGATACCTTTCGGAATTACCAACTGTAAAAGCCATTGAGGTAAATGGAGAAGGCGTGACGCCATCGAACCGTATCCTGGCAACCGAAATATCCACCATATTGTTTGCCCGAGTTCTTTCGTTGCGTTCCTTTGGATAGCACAATTTAGTTGATTCGAGCTTTTGATTATACTATATTTCGCATTATCGCTGGGAATAGGTATTATCCCTAATTTAAGTAAATACAAAATATGAATGACAAATGAATTTTGAAGAGGTAAATGCATGCTGATTATAGGTGAGTTACTTATTAAAACATCAAATCGGGGGAACAAAGATGGCGCCACCACTTTACCCTCGAGTATGTCCTTCATTAAACATTGTTGGCGTTCCCCTTTGTCTTTCCTTTCTCAAATTCTCTCTCATTCCCTAAACTAAAGCGCCATTTTCATCGATCTCCCGCGTAGATGCATATATTTTGTGTCAAATGAAAGATACGCGGTGGCTTCCAATCAATTAAGTATTGGTTTGAAATTGGTTTTGACCATAGTTTCCGGCAAAATAAATCTCCTATGAATGCATTCATGAGAAGTTGTGAGTGCAATGGAAAGCCTTTTGAATGCACGAAGATGTAAGCATTCGCCCTGTTTTCCCGAAACCCTAGCACTCTATCATTTATCGAAACATAAGTAAAATATGATCTCAGGATATCCTGTTGCGGTAAATTACTGTCTCCTATTGATACCCCATTTTCTGTTGAATTTCCGAAGACTTTTGTCGACATTTTGGTCGGGTAATGTTCCTCAAATATAAAAGTTAACTCCTGTGGTTAGTGATCTTTTTATTGAACTTTAGTAACGCTGGCTTATATTTTTTATTAAATTGGTTCTGGGTCTCAAAATATGTTTCCTATAATTTTTACAAGTGGTTTCCGTGTAGTTTAAATGCATGTATTATCCAGAGACTATTTACCGGTGAATGATTCACAGTTAGCACTCGATGCTCTCTCTAAAGTTAAATATTTTGGCGCCCAAGAATTGTCTTCATCGTGATCAATTTGCGCTGTGTGCCAAAGCGGAAAGAGTCCAAGAATTAGCTCTACCCTACCATATAGTCGTTGCCTTTACTGTCTTCTGCATCTTGTCGGATTAAACTTATGTACCTAGTTTAGTCCAACTTAGAAACCGAACTAGGCACTACCTCAACAGTCCTTGTGAATTAATTAGTCCACAGTTCGACCTAGAAAACTCCCGACGCGAATTTTCTCATCTGACTCACGCGAGGCGTGCGCATTGCATTGTGGGTGAGTTTCGGAATACCCGGAATAATAAGTTTGTTTTCGCCGATCGTGTCGCTTCTGGGAAGAGGGCGCAGTCATTTCGGGCGCAGCAACCATTCTTCCTACTTCAAGAGAGTCGACCACCGACGCCTTCCGGGAAAAATCGTCGCCGACCGCAGTTATATTGTTTTGTTTACACGCTCACGGTCGACGTGGAGACCGTCCGTTCTGTCTTCCGACCGCGGTGGCAGGACGTTCGGAATGGATTTCGCGCGGCAACTGACAAAAGAGGTCTCCTAACCGCTTGTGTCCTATGCTTGTTTATTTGCCGATCGCTCCTTCGTCGTCTGGGAGTCGTTAAGCGTTGTCATAACTGACTAAGCGTCGCGATGAGATCAAGGAGACGTCATTTTCCTCGTCCATTTCCTTCCCTCGTCTTCATCGCACATCCAATATACGTAATACTTTCATATTTTGCTGGCAAACATTTTCCTGAGTGACTTTGTGGAAATTGAATTGTGTTCAAAAACATGAAAGACCTATTCTGTGGTCATAAACATGATAGACATATTTCACCGCTGTTAGCCACCGCTGGTTAATTTTCTACGAATCCATCGCGCTCATATTACAATATTTTAGCATTACATCTGGTCAGTCATATAAAAAAATGTGTAGAAAATAGCAAATTTATTTCTTTTTCAACCATATTATACGATTTGTCAAAGTTACTTCGCCTACATTGGCGTTTATACACGCCATACCAATATGAAATTTTAGGAGCATTTGAAAATATTTTATATTTTTTATATTTAAAAAGTAAATATACTTCTCCCTGAACGAATTATTAGAATGTTATCGTCTATAGTCTCCAGCTATATCACTTTTATTTTTGTTCATGTTACTATCTTGGATTTTCTTGGTGACGTGTCTGGACAGTTGATTGGCGGTCAGATTCGTGATCAGCGTGTCAAAATCACTAATGCGCCTTTTCCTTGCTTTTGTTCTTCGCACGCAAATAGTCTCCATTGGAAGTCACATCTGTAATTACCGTCGTCTCCCTTAGTCTCATGGTCTAGGACAATCTTAACATGCGTGATATTGCGCCTCAATAGTTTCTCAGTAGAGTTTCTCAGTAGAGACTCAGTAGAGATTTACGTGTGCCATAAAACTGGAGTCTAGGAAAAGACAGCGGTTTCGGTTATCTACACCCGCGGGGTAACTACCTCCGGCTCGGCAGGAAGCTTTCGCTTATATCCGAGCGTGGATGGTAGTGGGAGAAGGGGACAGGGATAGGAAGGGAAAGTAAGCGAGCCACAGCCCCTTCCAGGCCGACACGAATGAGGCGGATTGAGGTCAAAAGGACCTCAATTGGGCCAAAAGTGCTCGTATTAGTTTGGTTACCCCAAACAACTGAGACGAGTAGCCGTCGGTCTCGCTTTCGCGAAAAAACCTAGCGCACATCTTAGAGAACCGGAAGAGCCCGTTGCCCAAAGTATTTGGGATTAGGTATCTCCCTGGCTCCCTTTCAGGGTTGACGCCGTGCGGTCTGCCGGAGTACGTCCTCGAGTCGGGGACCACCACCCATGGAGGGTCAATTCGGACCAATTCTGGTCAAAGCGTGGGTAAATCCCTTCTCTCAGTAGTCCTCGTCAACCCTTCGAGGAAAAGACATTCTCAGTATCGGAAATCGACGTTTGAGATAAAGACGCTGCTAATATGTCTGTAATTTTAATGGGGTGAAACCCGAAATCATT
The DNA here is from genome assembly GCA_963169105.1 of Ceriagrion tenellum. NCBI lineage: Eukaryota > Metazoa > Arthropoda > Insecta > Odonata > Coenagrionidae > Ceriagrion > Ceriagrion tenellum. Next base: position 127,872,774 of record OY720636.1, on the reverse strand, counting down.
GGCCATTTTGTTTTTTTGAATCTAAAAATCATTCTCTAAATATTTATCTTCGGCCAATGATCGCACATTTCAATATTCCCGATTTTTTTGCATTTCGATCAATTGCAAGGGGTTTTCATAGACATTTCGGGTCTCATAGAATCCAATGGATTTGGCCTCATTTTAAAGAAAAACATCTCACCATTCCTAATCCGCCAAATTATCAGCCCCATCAAAATGTCCTTTGAGACATTTGCCAAATAACACCAGCCGCTTTTCTGAAGGAACGAGTGTGCGGGTATGCACTCTGGAGAGATTTATTTTTAAAAATTGGGAAATTATGTAGCCCATATCTCGCCAGAAATTAACAGCATCAAAATAAAGCACACTTATGTTCACCGTGAATAAACATGATTGTGGTCTTCGTTATGACTAGGGAATAATATCATTAAAATTACCCTTTAGGAATATTAAACTTCATCGGCGTATTTTTAGTAGGCTTTTCACTTCTGTATCGTTAGTTCTACGTCTCGGGGAGACATTCGAGATTTGGAAAATTTCACGAATCCTTTTCCTTTCTTTGGGTAGTGGATTTTTCTTTCCATTCTTTGGATAGTGGGTAGTGGATTCGCTGAAAGTCGGGTTGAAGTCATTTTTACCCGCGGCAGTAATCCGTTTCCGTACTCGTCGAGTAATGCTGAATGAGCCCAATGTGGGAGCTTACCACGAGATATCTGCATTACAGGTGGGTGGCGTTCCACTCTCTTTTGCGCAGGAAAGAGGAAGTGCCTTAAATTCTCCACCCCCTGCTCTTCCTACTACCTTCCCGACCCTTCTCTCGTCCCTCCCCCTCCTCGCATGCAAATTGGGTTACGTAACCAAGACTCGGGAGGAATACGTGATGAAAACACGTGGGCTAAACACCTCTCGGGGAAATGACATTATTTCCAGCCGCAATTGAAGCATTGCCACGTCGCAGTTAACTAAGCTCCCGGTTAGTTTTCCAAGCGACGTAGAAGAGATGAACATTTCACCGGCTGGGACCGGTGCAATAGTGAAGGTAATTAACTGTCGCAAAATCACCATGGATGACAATGATAGCTGTTTGAGTCTGTATATCGTAATGGACTAGCTCAGAACTAGCTTTTCTTACAGAGCTGCCGTTATTTCCGGGTCCAAGTTGAGGGCATACGATTCATTTGTTACCGGCGCGTGTGGTTACGTCACATGACGGTAGTGAGAATACTTAAGGCCAAATTGGCCGCGACGTGTGAAATGATTGTTGCGCGCTACAAGTACGCTAAGAAATGAGTGCTGCGCGTATCTGCCATATTATTAACCAGTTTCTCAGGGCGCAGAACTTGAAAAGTTTGAAAGTGCTGCAAAAGGAAAATTACGTTAATTGCTGATTCAGGTTAAGCCACAAGCAATGAACTATTTGGAAAAATACGATGTTAAATCCCTTTAAAAGAGAGCACTTGAAAATCAGAAAATACGCACATTTTTAAAGGCAAAAAAATTTTTTTTTTCTTGTGCATTTTGCAAGCGGGGAAAATATGTTAGATCTGTTGAAAAATGGATTCATTAATACATATCAAATCACTTTTTCCTCTTAAAAGAAGTTACATGCATGAAGTTTTGAATATATGGTGGATATTCTAGCTCTACATCCGCTAATTCGTCCATTCCACCGTGCTATCCAAAGGAAAGTGAGGAATGATCAGGATTACACAAACGGTCGTTATTTCGGTTGTCAGGCGACAGTTTGATGACGCAATGCCCCCTCCATTTACCTCAATGGCATTTGCAATTTATTTAAATTGTTGCTTTCTGTTATAACAATTTTTTCTTCGATTTTTTAATCCTCCAGCTAACCAGTGATGTAAATTTCAAATCTACGTCTTGAGTCAGAGCAATCCGAGACATTCAAAAGGAGAAACTTCCTCATCGATTCGATGCTTTTCTTAAGGGACTAATATTTAACAATATGGGGTAAAATCAACCCCTTCCAGGTATTGTTCCGGGTTTTTAAAGTAAATTTTCTGGTCGGATATAGATACTGTCCAGTATTCCTGGCAAATTTTATCGTCCCCGGTCGACTAGGAGTCCTCAAGAAATGCGTGCCTGTCGTTACAGGCAGTTGCAACGACTGTAGTGAATTACTTATATGGATGGATGATCCATAATGTACGACGAATATTTTATTCCCCATAGCACCGAATGAAATTTTTATTTGTTTGCGGAAGGTCGACTTAAATTTCGGTCGTCCTTGGCTTAAACAAAAACAATTTCCACCTAACTGGTCCTCAGAATTTTATGAAGAACCCTTTCGCCGCAATGGTAGCGGGAAAGAGTTATGAATATTTGAAATTCTAAAATGCCCACGTCGCTTGCAATGCGTAAAATAAAAATTGCAAACCCACAACTGCCTTTTTTCTCGATCAAAGTGAAAAAAAAAATATTCAATAGTTTAAGTTTTAACTTGTGATACTTTTCCGTAACGTTTAAAAAATTACCATAGACTTGGTGAAGTTTTTACGTAGAATTGTTATCATAAGACCGATTTCGTCGAATAGACGACGTTATCGGACCTGATGATCTCGAAAGTGTTCGACGAAATCGGTCGTCTGATAAAAATTGCACGAAAAACCACAAAATTTCAGTCAATTCCTGAACATTAGGACAAAAATAAATCTAATATTTTCCCATATCAGCGTACCATTTGATAAAGAGTATTCTGTGTCCATTTGTTTGCCCAAAAAAGTGTAAAACTTGACCGGTTTTCAACCATTAAGTTCAACATTTTGTCGGGATTTAAAAAGTGATATTGCTTAAGTAAGCATTCCTAACGTATGGTGACTCGATGCTCTCAGAAATGTTGACTTATACCCATTGTTTTGACAGAATTGCTCTTATTCTGCGTTTCATAATTAATTAAAATATCTTGTGATTTGTAATGTCAGTCAATAGATTAGATTTTTCCAAACATTGCGGGTTAAGAATACACGGGTGTATATGCACCCGTGCGAGTGACTTCGTACCACATCATTTGTTGAATGCAATGTTTGGAAATTTGTCAATTTCGTAGTTTTAATAACGACAATATTGGGTTTATCCACCGCGACAGTGGCTTTGTAAGCACGACTTCGTCTCATGTGCTACAATGTAGACTTGAGACCTGAACATCTAGTTCGCATAAACCCCCCTCGAGATTCGCCTTGAAGGAAGATTGCTTGGTGGTATAACTGGCTAACACATCTGACCGGCAATTGGGAGATCCGGGTTTGAATCCCGGTCAAGTCAAATGATTTTTTCATAGCCAATTTCAACCCTGGTGTAGATTAGATTTTTTTAATTCCATGGGGTGTATTTGTGAACTTCAAACTACCTAAAGTTTAGTTTCAAAATCGTGAAGCGATTTCGCGATCTCACACTGGTAATTATAAACCTTGTGTTATTAACATTCGTGCTTCGCGTTAAAATATTTATTTCTCGTGCTTCCTGGCCAAATTTTTGTGTGAATTTTGGGACAATTTGAGAAAAAATTTTACAAACTAAACCGTTTCACACATTTTAACCCTTCGGCTACCAAGGGGGAGGTAACTCAGTTACCCCAACGCCACATTTTTACTGTTTTTATTTACAATTATTTTCTGATATTTTTATGCTTCCATGAGTTTGTTTTTTAAAATCTTACAATACGATTCCACGTGAATTTCTTCTAATTTCTGAAAAACTCGTTGGGGTTACTGTGTCACCCCTTTTGGGATAGTTCGTCTCAGATTCACCTTTCTGAGGATCTGCGCACCATTCTCAGCACAGTTTACCGAGATTTAAAATAACAATGGGATTCTATGTGTGCCTTCAGATGTATCAAACCGCGTCGTGGACGGCAATCGTGGTCATCACGGCGCCTTCAATCCGACGGGGCGCGGCGCCGTCTGCGCCGTGAAATGTACATGACGCCTGATTTACTTGTTCGAGTTCCTTGACTTCTGTGCATGTATAGAAAGAGCAGCAAATGAAAAGCCAAATGTTGCGAAATATCAGGACGTCCGATTAGACCTAGACAGGACATCCGATCGGATAATTGTATGCTCCAATCGGAACCTACAATTATATTTATGTGTTATTTGATTAAATATAAATCATATTTATTATAATTTTGTATAGTTGTTTTTATTAAAGATTTATGTCACACCGAATCCATTTTTTGTATAAATTAAGCGAATAAAGAAAAAAATACTGTGGGGTAACCGAGTTACCCCCCCTTGGGAGAGGTAAGGTGAAAATATACCTTGGTAGCCGAAGGGTTAACCAATGAGTTCAGAATTTTGTCGACATTCAGTCTCTCAATTGTTTGAGCGGACATTCCTAAAATATGGTGACCCAAAGCTCGAGACTAATGTGGAAAAACTTCACATTTGTCGCAAGAAATTGATTATTTATTCATCGGCAACATTTGGCAACAGTTATGGGACAAATTTGAGTACGGGTCTAATTTGGCTCAAATAAAATGATCAAATGAATTTTAATCCCAAGTATACGTTCAATATGTAAGCTTTATATATTTGGAGGAAAATAGATGGCTAAACATTGGTTTAAACAGGCAATTTAGTGCTAAATACATCGGAATGTAGAACAATACTCCGATTTGAACGGGGTCGAATATTATCTAAAAATGCACATGCGTATATATTTTTTCAGTGCACCAAATGAGCTCGTGCATTTAAAATTTTTGGGCTCTGGACTTCATTCATAATTTTTCAGAGCATCAATGGAGTTCGTACATTTAAAATTTTGGGGCTGTGGACTGTAAAGTTTGAAGGCAAGAAGTTAAGTAAATAGACCGCAGAACCTATATATTTAAAATATCAATTTTTGCACGCACGATTTGGAACCATAATAGTTGCGATAGATCAGTTCTAGGATAAGTTGATCCTGACTAGGTAAAAATTGTTTTTGCACTTGCTATTTATGCTAACATCATTACTAGTTATTAACCTCGCATTAAATTTCGGGCATGATATAGCTGTTGCATGATTTAATACCTACCTTGTAGAGCTATTTGTCTGTTGCAGTAATTATAACCTGTAGTCGAAACGTAAATATTGCACTGCTAGGTAGCATGTTCGTCCACGTGGCACTCTCCTAATTTCTGGTCTGACCGCGCATTGTCTTCCTGACTGCTTTTGGCCTGCGACTGGCATCCTGGGGAACGTGCGCGGTTGGGATAAGGGCTAATGCCTTGTGTCACCCCGTGCCACACCCTAATGGTTGCTTGCACGGTATTTCGTAGATGTAGATTAAGAACGACTTTCGATAAATACTGGTACCGATTTGTGGGTGGCGTAGAAAACTGCGGTTCATAAAGAAATTGTTTCTGAGGCCAAAGTCTTGATGTTGGAGAAAAGAGTGAGAATCGGTTGCTATGGCAAGCCCTAAAAATAATAGTTTCATCTCTGCGAAGGAAGAAAATTTCTTCTGTGTGTTTCCTTGCCGTGCTTCCTGTCTTCGACAGGAGCTCCTCTCGCTGACGCTAGTTTGGAAAGCAAAACGCTCTCGGGACGCGCGAGAGTCAATCGCCTGTAGCTACGCTCTTCTCTCTTCTTCAGAAGTGCTCCAAAGAACATTTCCAGATCTCTTGGTGAGAAGTTGTATGAATCGGAATAAATAGAAACGACTGTACCGTCGACAAATAACATTCCCCACGGAGAACTATGTGAACTGTTTTTGAGAAATTCCGGGCAAGAGTTTGTAAACAGCCGCTTAAGGAGAAACTTGATGAATGTTAAAGTTTAACCTCAGGTGTAGACACAGTGCCTTGTTTGTGCCATGTCTTTTGCCAATGGAATAAACACGTTTAAAATTCCACGACTTGCTTGATCAGCATGCTAACATACGTTCCATAAACCTTCATTGAGGATGCAGAAGTAGGCACTGCAAAGAAATCATTTTTCCCGTTTTGGTTTCATATTGATGTAAAGGCAAAAATAGTATGAATTATACAGCTAATTAAATCCTCCATTATGGCCGAATTTGACCTTTTTATGTTCCCGTTTTTGATTAAAAAAACTCTTTAATGTCTGTTTAAGGTTTCTCCCTATTAATTATGCGTGACTATTTTTTAATTCAGCTGATTTGCATCAATCGGGTAACCTTTTGGCTCTCATTAAAAATGTGTTTTTTTCCGGCTAATGATGTAACTTTTAATTAACCTGCAATTATGTATTCTTTTAAAAACAATAAAAAATAAATGTTTAGTAATGAATATTCAGTGATTGCCGATTAAAAATGCCAAAATTTTAGTTCTGTATTTTTAATGTTCATTCTGTAGTTTTTCTCTATCCTCATTTGTTAATTAATGTCTTCTCTCTCCTTCCTTTCAGGTGAGTTTCCAAATGTTATTGTGCCACCATTATCCCAAGTGTTCGGGAACCATGGCAGTAAGTACTTGTTTGCATAAATATTACTAGTTAGGGTGACCGCTTCCACTATGATAGGTAAGAGTAGGCTCAATGCTCATATTCCTTTGTTAAACATTTAAAAGTAAGACTTCTTAAAATTGGGCATTCATGCATACTTTTTACGACTGTACTTCCAGCCAGCTACTAAATGAGACAATCTTGCACTTGTATACGCATACATACATACATTATGATTTATATATTAGATATATTCCGTCCGATGCTTTTATTAGCATCATTTGTCCTTACAAATACCCGCAGTTTTATGTGGAGATGTATTCACCAGTGATAAAGTGTTGAAGGAACCTTCTTCACAGAGGAAAAACTATCTTAAGCGTTTAAATTTATCATTCTAGCTAGGATCACTAAATGTTTTTGTGGGAAGTTGAAGTTCATGCTGAGATTTTGGCAGTGTGTTCGGCTAGATACTCACATTGACTGTTATCAATTGCAAATGGAGAACATTCTTAACTTGCCTCAGCGTTTCGAAGTTTTGAAGCTTTCGGGAGATCGACAGTACGAAATTCGCCCGTTACGTTCGAAAAATTGCTGTATTTTTATTTCCTCGAAGCTTCTTAGATTAAATCACATAATTTTGTGGATATGCTTTACGTAGGCGTTGGCAGTTTAGGGAGCCATAAGTTTTTGTCTCTACGTAACCAAAATTGTAAGTTTGATGACGCATTAGCTGATATTTAGCTTCTGTGCTTTAGCGCGAACGGGAATTTTTATGTCAGAAATTCCATTTCAGTAATTTTCAGAAATCCAAAAAAAAAAAACCATTTTAAAAGTATATATTTGTTAATTTGTTGAATCTTCGACCAAAATGTCACCTTTGCGACTTGCGATAATCATATTGACTTTTAGTGCTGCTTTTTTAGCAGGCTGATGATCGTTTTTTCTTGACCGAATTCCGCCCCAATGTGTGTTAGGGTTAAAGGTTGGTTTTGTTTTAAGTCCACAGAATATTCTCCCAGTTTTCTGCGCTTTCAGAGTCCTACCTGCCCCCGGTAGTTCCTATTTCGCCTCAGCATGCGATCTACCCTTCTCCATCCCGTCCATGTAACTTCCCCGCTTGCACAACATCCTTCCAGTCTCCGGGAACCCATCTTCCCTCAATGCTTCCCCCCATACACCTACCCTGTCTATCCCGGATTTCATTCAGAAGTTTCCTTTCCTCGCCCACCATGCCAAGCTCTTCCTCATTCGTCTTCCTTACCTTTCACCACACCTTCTCCATCATTCTCCCATGGACGTTTTTTCTGCTCCTCTTTCATTCCTCTCCGTTTCTCATCCGCCCTCTTTGATCTTCAGCAACGAACTGTTGCGCCAACGTAAAAATGGAAAGGTCGGCTCATTCAATCAGAATTTGGCCGTGGTCTCAGGCGGGGCTTTGAAAACGAAATGACGGGTGCAGAGCTGGAAATTTCAGCGAAGAATAAAGAGATGAAAGGAAGATGATGCTGGTGGCGAGAGCGCGATGGCGATTTGATGACGACGGCCGTTGGGAAGGCCGGATAGCGGGTCCCAAGCTGGCGAATGTAATAATTCCTCTGACATATCGCAGGAGGCTATCGGTATTAAAGCCCCCGCGATGTTATGAAGGCAGCCTTACACCCGGGAGTTACTTCTCTTACTTTTAACTTACACCCGGGAGGGTCTTCTAATGGTAATATTAATAATAAACTGCTTTAAGTAGGTGATGGTAGTTTGAGGAGGCATAAGTTGTTGTCTCTAAGGAGCCAAAAGTTGTAAGATTGAAGACGCATTAGCTGATAATTACCTAGCGTCTGAGCTTTAGTGCGAAAAGGTATTGTTACATCAGAAATACCATATCAGCAATATTCAGAAATTCCCAAATGTCATCGTTGAAATTTTCGAATGAGGAAGTATATGACCACCAAAGAGAATTTCACCATTCGATCATATATCCATCCCAATACTAAATATATCAATTTTCTTAGCATCAGGAGTTACAGTAACATGGGCTCGTCATAGATTAATAGAAAATAACCATTCAAAAGCGATGCAAGTCTTATTATTTACAGTATTACTAGGAAATTATTTCACTATTCTAAGAACATTTGAATGTATTGAAGCACCATTTACAATTGCACACTCAGTATAAGGTCCTGCATATTTTGTAGCAACAGGATTTCATGGTCTTCAACTAATTATCGGGACAACTTTCTTACTCGTACGTTTAATGCGACATTACATAAAACAATTCTCTTCTAATCATCACTTTGAGCTTGAAGCATCAGCATGATATTGACATTTTGTAGATGTTGCATGATTATTCCTATGCATTTCAATTTATTGACGAGGTGGGCAAAATCAAATTCTTCATTTACGGGTTAGGAATACATTCTCTTTAGCAATCATCCTTATGAGTCACATACGAGTGGCACTTCGATGTGGTAGAATCGAATTCTTTAGTAGTCGAGGTCGGCAGTTGTGGCGATCGATAATACTATCGACCACGGTTGGCACTTTCACGGAAAATAGATTCTGAGCGCAAATAGAAATTTATATTCTGCGATAAAAATCACATCGCACCTGGGAAATTGGAAATGTGAGCAACATTTTTTTTCCAGATAAGAGATAATTTTTACTCTTGTACATGCATATACATATATTCTTACCTGATTTTGTTCTTTACCGTTAGAAACTACACAGAATTAGAGTTGTGACTTTTTTGTATTGAATAATGTATTATAAAAGCCTTCTCTTACTTAATATGCTGTATAAACATGTACTTAAATATACAGTTAAATATGCACTTAAATATGCTGAATATATTGTTTGATTTAATTGTAGATAGATAGATGGTATATAATTTTATAGGTGCGCACATATAGTTTCTCGCGTAATTTTTACAAATTTACGAAAATCCACGAATACCTGCGTAACGCTAAAATCCTGCCGATAAAACACGTCGATTGTAAACATCGGGTGACTTTTTCAATTTTACCATCCGCATAGTTTACTTCCACCATTAATTATTTTGTAAAACGGGGGATTTTTGTGAAAGTGAAACAATCCTCTGCTAAAAGCGATGCACTCCGAGGTACATACACATACAGCTATGGATACTCTTCGCTTCCGTAGAAATGAGCTTTTTGTCTGCCAAGTCGCTTTAGAGGACAACTCAGATCAACCTGTAATTGTTGAAACCAGGCAAGTTATCGAATTGAATGGGCCTGTCCGATACAATCTAGATTTAATGAGATTTATTGCAGTTTCACGAGGCCTCATTTAAAATAAAGCTTTCATATTTATTCCTCACCGTTTCGACCAGAAGCGAACGCGAAGTTGAAATTGAGTCCTGAATGCCTATGTTTGGGCATCGCGGCTCTCGTATTACCCTTTGATGCTGCTTTCTGAATGAAAAAAGTTGAGTATAGATTATGAAAGTTTAATACTCCTCTGGGTAAATTTACGTTCTATCCCCTCGTGTCAATATTTGATTTCATCCAACTTCGCCAATGGAACTTTCAAGCCCAACAAAAAAGAGTGCATTTTTATGGCGTATCATAGCAGAGCAATTTTAAATCATTCAGATATGTTTAAGTTACTTTTTTGTCTTTGTTTATCATACTCTAAATGAATATTTTCCTTGTTTACCCTGGTAAATTAATACCAGTAGCCTTTGATGAGCTTTCCATCAGCTCTTATTTGTGTTTTAGTCCTGAAGTGTACTTTCTTTTGGGTCGCGTCCATTTATGTGGTCATATTACGAAATAGCTTCTTGAAAATGATCTTATATCTTTATTGACCTATTTAAACGCTGAATAATCAATTTAAAAACGGTGAAGTTAAAGTTTTGACTGAATATTGGATAAGGCAAGCTTAACCAATGAACTAATCAAAGCTCAAGTTGTACGTAGCCATAGTAATGAATAAAAATAATTATAATTTGATTGTTATTACTCAGCGGGCATTATCATTTCGTTTTAGTAATTTGAAGGGCATTCGGTATGGCGGTAATAAAAATGTTTATACGCAACTGATATAAACGTTTGAATATATCTTTTTGGAATGAAAGGCCATCTCTTCCCTGTGAAATATGGCTGAAACTCTCACACAAGCAGCGTCTTTAGTATCAAATGTGACCATTTTTCGCGTCAAATGTGACCGTATCCATCTGCGTTCGGTGGAAGTTGTCTATATCCGCGATGCCAGACACATGGTTGTGCCACGTAACGGTGAAACGCGTCGCGCGATTTAAATAGATCTGTGGAATATTATCAAGTGTTTTAATTCACCATGTTTTTACGTGTTGGTGATGACATATTCCTTCAAAACGCTGCGAATATTATCGATCGCCCATCCAAACGATAATTTATCAAAGATTTCCGAAATTTCGACGGCACAAATTCAGGTTCATTTCTCTCTCATCGTAGTGCGAGTATTCTCGGTAACTAATTCTGACGGGGCGGGCAATTGCGAACCAAACTCCCTTGCCGTTGCATGGTTACATCGCCAAAGACGAGATTAACTTTAAACTCGATTGTTTCAGGCTTTACTTGGTGAAAATTCATTCTAAAGAATTCAAGGGAGATATGGTACTTTTTCACAGATTTTATTTCAAGTCTTTCAAGTTCAATTTCAGAGTTGGAATAAAATCTGTTAAAAAGTACCATATCTCTTTTGAATTCTTGAGATTAATTTTGTCTCTCTTGGCTTCTCCTTAGGTTTTCAGTCCTGAAGCTGGTTGGCAGCTGCCGCTTTCCTCCATTCATTTCTCTTTTCTGTTCGTCGTTTCATTTCGGCGTATGATTTACAACCGACGTCTTCCATTATCTGTTTGATGTAAGCCATTCTGGGTCGACCTATACAATTTTTTTCCGGGAATGTCACCCTCTATCGTTCTATCGTCCATGATATCGTTCTAAGCCGATTTTCGTGCCATAGGATGTGTCCAATCCATTCACCTCTCCTCCGTTTCAAGCTCTCCCAAAGTGTAGCATGTTCGTTAATTTTCTGGAAGACTTCGCTGTTGGAGATCTTACCTGTCCAACGAATTTTCAGTATCCTTCGATAACACCATCGCTCAAATGCTTCCAGCCTATTTCGCTCTGATTTCCCAATAGTCCAGGTTTCAGAGCAATGCATTAGGACACTCCACACGTTCACTTTAAGCAATCTTTTCCTGAGGCTTAGACTAATATTGCTAGGTGTTAGGTAGGTACCTCTTCTTCTTGTTGAACGCTACTTTTGCCATATTCACCCTGTTGATTATTTCTTGTTTGCTTCTCCCGTCAATTGTTATTTGACTGCCCAGGAATGTAAATTCTTTCACCTCCTCCAGTTATACCCCATGAATGGAAACTCTCGTACCTGTATCACAATTTTTCCTTAATCTGAGAATTTTGGTCTTCTTTTTGTTCAGTTTCATGTTACATTGACCACTGAGTATAGTTCCCATTTGATTTAGCGTAAGTGTAAGCCCATCTTCATTTCTAGCAATCACGGCTGTATCAGCAGCTCTCTTGGCTATGGGTGCTAAATTTCAAACTTTTCGTGACGTGAAACTTTATCTTGTGGTCATGACGGTTCTTGTAGTGAAACTTCATGTCTCCTGTGGAAAGTTCTCAATCATGTGAGTTAAGTGTGTATCAGTTTACGCTGGTTTTACCCGAAAATTACCTCCACTAGGAGTTTTTGCTCAAAATGGTCATGATAGCACTCAAACCTCGATTCTTCTTTTTAATTTCCTCTTCAAACCGTATTTCTGAAGGTGAGAATTTGATCAAATTTCTTCATTCACGCCTCTGTCATGCACAAAAGAGTCCCAGAAAAGAGAGTGAAATGATTTTTTTCAGGCGTGCTTTAGTTATTCAGGAGGTAATCAGGAGAGGAGAGCCTGTACCTGCTATTAATAATAAACACACCCAGAGAGAAAGCACTGGAGAAGAGAAGAGGGTGAATGCGTTAAAATTTCTCTTCCTCGAAGGTGTTTTTGTAGGGTAGGTTATCACATTTTTTACCTCTGTCGTTATTTTTTTCAATTTCAACGATGCGTGCCCAGATAACAGGAATCTCGGCCAGGGATATGTCCCTGAACTCCTCAAGTTAATGCTCTCTTCTTTGAAATAGCAGTAAGAAAATGTAATCTTGCCCCCTTTTTTTGTCTCTCATACTGGAAAAAATAACTGCATTACGTAACAAATAGAAAAACAATGAGGAGAACATCAAGATACGGTTATATGAACTTAATACACATTTCGCCATTATGAATATTTGATTCCAGATGCAATATCTTTGAAATTTTTCGTGTGATTATTAATTTTTATAATTTTATATTCATTAAGGGTTTTCTCTTGACAGGAGTTGCATTGAAAAAAAAGTGTCTTGTCTCCGTTTTTAATTTAATGAGATGTGTCATATTGACATTATCGGGACATGGAAAGGAATATAGAGGTGTTTATGGTTGTACAAGGGGCGAGGTTATACATTATAATATAAGGATATGGCGAAACCATTATTTTCCTGCCGTTGCGCTTCTCTCGCTTTCCTTTTTTTCATTTTACGTATTTATATTCATACATATAATTGAAAGTTCTACTAGGGGTATATTCCCTCCCCCGTGAATGAAATCGTCGGTGCATTTATTAGTATCAGCGTAAAATTCTTAGAGAACTCAGAGGAAGAAAACTTTGGGTGATGTGCGTCATGTGTTCACTCCAGGCTGGTGTAGAATGTTTGAATCTGGAAAAGGATGCTAATAAACGTGACTTGGATTCTATGTGGCTAATCTTCTATGTGGATGTTTCTTTGATGCCATTAAGCTAGCTATCTCTGTAAATTCCTCAAGTTTCAACTCCCAGTGAAGATTTAAATTCGCTATGAAAAAATCATTTGACTTGACCGGGATTTAAACCCGGATCTCCCAATTGTCGGTCAGGTGTGTTAGTCAGTTACACCACCAAGCCATCTTCCTTCAAAGCTAATTTCGAGGGGGGGGTTTATGAGAACTGGGCGTTCAGGCCTCAAGTGTACGTTGTAGCACATGAGACGAAGTCGTGCTTACAAAGCCACTGACGCGGGGGATAAGCCCAACATTGTCGTTATTAAAACGACGAAATTGACAAATTTCCTAACATTTCGTTAAACAAATGATATGGTACGAAGTCACTCGCACGGGTGCGTATACACCAGGGTTGAAACTCGCTATGAAAAAATCATTTGACTTGATCGGGATTCGAACCCGGATCTCCCAATTGCCGGTCAGGTGTGTTAGCCAGTTACACTGACTACAGTTACACTGTGTAACTGGCTAACACACCTGACCGGCAATTGGGAGATGCGGGTTAGAATCCCGGTAAAGTCAAATGATTTTTTTCATAGCGAATTTCAACCCTGGTGTATATGCACCCTTGCGAGTGACTCGTACCACATCATTTGTTAAATGCAATGTTTGAAAATTTCCCAGTGAGGAATTTATTGTCCAAAAGATGGTCAAAGAACGTTCAGTGAGCACTATTAAAACGATCAAAGATCATCCAAGGAGGACTTATTATGAACATTCAAATGACACTCGCAGATAGTGCAAAGAATATTCATTGGAATACTTCATTGATTGTTCAAAGAGTGTTCAATGTAGATGAATCGCGCATGAACTGTTTTTGAATGAATAATACGTCTACGTAATACCCTGCGAGCCACCACGAGGGTGTGTGGAAGGGGGTGAAGATCACCAAACATGCAATATTGCCATGCAAGTAATTTAAGGGAGATATGCTAGATAATAGGGTCACATGGAGCTAGATGGTTAGTATCTACATAATAAGAAAGGGATTATTGGTTGTTATTACATGCATCATGCACTACAGACTAATCTAACTATATTTCACCTACCTATCCCTTTGCTACGCTGCCTATTGTTCTCTCTTATGGTACGCGGGAAAAAAGACATTTTTAAATCTATCGGTGCGACAATCTATCTCTCTAATCTTGTTAATATGATCAAACCTAGCATAATACGCTGGCGTTCTTAATATATATCTAACGTCATCTGTGAACAAATCGGTTTCGAATTTACTTCAAAGGTTTAACCTAAATTTTCATCTGCGTTCTGATAGTAATCCTCGTTCTTCTATTAAATTCGTAACACTTATACAATTATCATAACGGCCTTTAACAGACTACTCTAACTATATTTCACCTACCTATCCCTTTGCTACGCTGCCTATTGTTCTCTCTTATGGTACGCGGGAAAAATGACATTTGAAATCTATCGGTGAGACAATCTATCTCTCTAATCTTGTTAATATGATCAAACCTAGCATAATACGCGGGGGTTCTCAATAATATATGAACCATAAAGGAATTTTAGGAAATAGTTCTCGTGAAATGGTTTTCATTTGAACTACTTTTGAATAAATATCGTTTAATCTGAATTGTTGAAGGTTTTAATGTGGGATCCCTTTAAATGCATCAGAGACTTACCATGTGCATTTTTCCAGACTTCTCGTGACTATATCACCAAAAATACTTGGTAAATTGATGATATTTCAAGCACCTACTCTATAAAATATTCATTAGGTCCGAAAATAGAGCGGTAACAATACATCCAGGATCATAATTTTTATTTTTTTCATAGGTTTTTTAAATTTTTTTTGTTTTTTATTATTTTTGAAATAATCTGGTATGGTATGTTATAATATTTTCCTAGAATTTAGAATTAATATTTTCGTTGGAAATTTCAAATATACATGGTTTTAACCCGTTAACGCCTAGCGGTACCGTTTGGTACCAGTCGGTGGCGTTCCACAAAAATTGGAGTTCTTCATACTTCTCGATAATTTATCGAAATTTTTTGCGTAACATGAATTCTCATGAATGTGAACTAACGGGATCAAAGATTTCACTTCCTTATGTCCACATTTATGCCAAATGTTTGATTTTCAAGATCATTTTCAAGAAATAACAAATTAAAACAGTTGTTTGCATTATGAGAACGTAAGTGAACATGAAGTGCGATAGAAATACCAAAGCCCACGAAATTATTACGTAAACACTCCCGGAATGCGCCTGCACGGGATGCGCCTGACGGTACCGTACGGTGCCACGGAAATGTAGCTCATAGTGACACCCTTATGCATAACCCTGCTCATGCAAAATCCAAAAAAAATCTTTTTCTATCCATAGATACATCTATTTAGATTTTAAATCCCTCTAATAATCTCGTAGATAATTATATTAATGGGTTAATTAAAGAAAATCGTGGGGTCCACTGGCAAACAACAGTTTTTTGGAATTTGTAGCATATCTTCTTGAAAATCAAACATTTGGCATAAAATGTAGACCTAAGAAAGTGAAATCTTCGATCCCGTAAGAATATATTTATGCAAATTTATGTTACGCAAAAAAAATTCGATAAAATATCGAGAGGTATGAAGAACTTCAATTTTTGTAGAACGCCACCGACTGGTACCAAACGGTACCGCTAGGCATTAACTGGTTAAGGAGTTCTTAAATTTAAGCGATGGTCAGGACCTGATGATGCTGCACTGCGGCGAAACCGGTCGTAAATAAACCTTTTACAATGTGGAATTGCAAAGTTAATCCTTCTATCCCTGAAGTTGTTAAATGTTCAACCAGGGAGCATTTTTTAATAATACCTTGTGGACTGGAAACGAACGATCCAAATGATCAGTCCAAAATGACTACTTCACTCTTAAAAATTCAATGAACGTTCTCTGGTTGTATGCTCAGGATAATTCAGTCGTGGACTACTTTTGAATTAGTTCAGGAATGTCTTCTGCATGGTCCATCCCCATTGGGCCATTACCTATAAAAACAACAAAACGTTTATTGTCGAAGACCTTTACATCGGCTTTTCAGACTTTTTGGTACATAAATTTTATAATTACAAATGATACAATCTAAATACAATAATAATCACAAGACACGGATGTTTACGTATGAAAAAAATTATTACACGATGCGCAATATTCCAAAAAAAACAGATTGAATACTCTAATAATTTCAAATGTACAACAACTCTCTCGGGCAGTCAATCGACTTTCTATCAATCGATAGGCCGAGCAATCGGCCGATTGATTGATTTATTGGTCGTCAGCAATTTGTAAATAAATTTGTCGACACTCGCGTGAAGAATCGTTGTTTAAAAATCGCCCAAGTGTAATGTTTACGGAAAAATGTAAAGTATCAACAACTTTAGGAAACTATGACCACTCCTAGGATAAAGTAAGGCATGCATGGCAGCATTTGTTTTTAATTTTGCCCAAAAGTGGATTTGAAAAATTATAATGGAATTGAGGCACGGTTTTGGCGATTTTCCTATATCTGGTCCAAGGTAATTGTGCAGATGATATTTAAATTTGCAATCGATTTATGGTCGCGACCAATGCCGTTTTGTGAAGGGGACCACTTGCCCTGACACTTGAAGAATCCATAAATGGAGGTCTTTGTTTAACTCGTACTTTCGTGAAAGAATTGTTTACCTTTCGTTTCAGCTTTAGCCAAATCAGTGTGTTTCGACGGTTTCGTTATCATGCACGGACTCTGTATGTAAAATGGTTTTGATTCGAGTAGATAGCGCGCGGAGTCCCGACAGGAAGAGGCGGTGCGGTCAAGGGGGATTGTTGCAACGTCGTCGTCACGGCGGCGCTGCGTGGCGTTTCGATGGCGCGCCCGGCCGTCCACGGCCTCTGCTCTGATTATCATCGCTCGCTTTCGTCTCGCCAGGCGACACAGCGAGTGTTGGAAAGGTGGGCTGGGCGACGGGGAGGGGAGTGGGAGGGGGCGTTGGACGAAGTCAGTGGAGGCGATAGAGCGCGTCGCGCTGTGCGTTTGTTCATCGCGGCATCCC
This sequence comes from Ceriagrion tenellum, assembly GCA_963169105.1. Lineage (NCBI taxonomy): Eukaryota > Metazoa > Arthropoda > Insecta > Odonata > Coenagrionidae > Ceriagrion > Ceriagrion tenellum. The sequence goes on along the minus strand of OY720636.1, from coordinate 127,855,485 downwards.
GAGGGCGGAACGAGGAGCGGGAAGGATGTTTACCGGAAAAACGGAAAGGCGCAGGAAAGGTTGCCGGAGGACGGATTTGGTGTCACCACATCCGCGATTCGCGTTTGTTTTTTCCCCCGCTCTCTTCTACCCCACCCCTCCCTCCCCCTCCCCGAACAACTTCGGAAAATATCCTTCCGTTTACCCCAACGGGTTCCTTCGGTGTGAGATCGGGGGCTGAAAGCCCATTATTTCACGCTGAGCTCCATCAAGCTTGACCTATTACCCTGGCTGGGTGCTGATACTGAGGCTGGAATTCTAGGGGTATGACCTGAGTCATTACATAAGGTTACTAATCAATAATTTCTATCAAGTGTTACTTTCCGCATTTACTCTAGTAAAGTTTGGTGTTTTTCCCTGTCATCAAGCATATGTCGTTAAATAATTTAATTTTTTATTCATTATGGTTTTTTATTTAAGGATTAACATGATATGGTGGTTATAATCTTTATTATTGGTTATTTAAAATTTTCTTACTATTCTAACTGATTGTTGAATGCTTATTTGTTGTGAGGGAGTGAAGGGGTTGTTGATTATAAGTGATTGTTGAGAATTGGAGATAGATAGTCACAGGCGTAAAGGCGATTGCTCCAAAAGAAGTTAAAAGAAGTGCTAAAAAAGGTTGCATCATCGGATAATAATGAATTAAATGAGTGAACAAGGGTCGAGAGGAAAGGAGCTAACTTAAAAAAAACAATGAATGGTAACCAAGGAGATAGCAACAATAAATGGTGTCCCCGCTCTAGACCAGAGGAAAGGAGCTAAACTAAAAAAATAATGAATGGTAACGAAGGAGATAGCAACAATAAATGGTGTCCCCGCTCTAGACCAGAGGAAAGGAGCTAAACTAATAAAACAATGAATGGTAACCAAGGAGATAGCAACTGACACTGACTGTCACTAGATGAAGTAAAAATGGATGCTTTACCTGCAGGAGAGATTAATACCCGAGCGGATTCAACAACTTGTCACTGGGCCATCTCTCTTGACTGTTGTTTCACCTATAAGAATGCGCTCTACCGGCAGGTTACGGAACATTTCGCGGGCACACATCGTGTTCCATCGAACGTCTTTCGTGAGCGTAAAAGTAAGCTTATGTGATCCGATGCATGCTAACTTCAACGACTTTAATCCAAAGTGCCCAACGAAACCGTGTAACTCAGTAACTGTTAGAGTGATCGTGATTGTTTACATGACAATGAGTACCATCAAACTTTTGCCAAACTAATTATAGTGTGATAGTTTCGACGTATCGCGTGTCACTGAACCGGAAAATTGGGTCGCGAGGATGGTATCCTCAACACGGCTCAAATCATACTGGATTCCCTAGATTCAACATCAACTATCGGCTGGTATATTAGGTCAAGTATCGCGTGAAACCAAATTGACAAACTTTTACGTGTTTTGAAACGATTAATAATGATTAGCTTATCTCGAGGGTTACGATCAAATTTACATGCATACATACATACCAATCACGCCGTTCCCTTTCGGGGTAGGCACAGTCACAAAGTTTCACTCATAAATACATATTTGTGCACCTAACTCTGCTTCAATAATTTCCTCCCTTCTGACCTATCCTTGAAAACCTCTCTTGCCTCACCTACCTCTATACACTGCTTCAAACACGCCCTCCTGTTTTTATGACTCCTAATATTCCTCCTCCTAAGAATTTCCTCAAGCACAACTTTCTCGGCCTACCTCTACTTCTCGCACCATTCATTTCACTCGTATATATCTGTTTCGTCATTCGACTCTCATCCATTCTCTCAATATGGCCAAAGATGCACCCTTCTTTCATATATGTTCATCACTGGAGCATCTAACCCTCACTCGTTTATCACTCACTCGTTCCTGACCCTATCCATCCAACTTTTGCTGGGAACACTCCTCAGATAACTCATACCCACGGCATTTAGTCTAATCTTATGTCCATCCTGACATACCCATGTTTCACTACCGTACAACAAAGTTGGGAGAAGTACCCTTTTGCACACGGCGATTTTCGCTTCCTTAGACAGGCACTCATTCATTAATATTCTTCACATGCTGCCTACCACTTTCCTTCCAGCTTTCGCCCGTCTCTTTATCTCCTCATCTATCCGTCCATCTTTCGCAAACATCTTACCTAAGTACAGAAAATCATCCTCTTGTTCAATTACTTCACCCTCATCATACAGTTATTCTCCCCATTCTCCTTATCAAAAACTACTACTTTAGTCTTGCACGCACTTACCCTCAATTCCATTCTCTCTGATGGTTCACAAAACTTATCTGGGACCTTCTGTAATCCCTGTTGGCTCTCTGAAATTTAAACTGTTAATCTCCCTTTGCCGGCGTTTTTACAATATACTTTATTAATCTACATCTACGTATTACCCTGCAAGCCACCCCAAGGGTGTTCCGCAGGGGGTGACTTATCACCAACATGCACTAAAGTGTAGATATGTAGTGTATTCCATCATCGGAGATAGATTGTTAACATTCTGAATATGAATATCATGCTAAATAATATCCATTTGTGTTCCAATAATCTGTCACACACATTCTTGCATCAATTACGTTGTAAACACATACTTAAAAAATTGAATTCTAAAGTTCTAGAGAAGAGGTTTCACTTTTGTGGCCTCACTTAATAACAAAGCTATCATTTCACATATAGTGAACTCTTTATACAGGTGTTTGAATAAGAATGACAATGTTTTCCATCGATAGCCTACTGGAAATCAACATGTAAACCCATGTTGTGGCTCTGCTACATTGACGATACTTTTCTTCTTTGGCCTCATGGCACCGATTCTCTAAATACTTTCCTTTCTGATCTCAACAATTCTCACTCCGTCTCTTTCACATCAACTATCTCTAATTCCAATATCACCTTCCTTGATGTTGACATTAAATTATCAGACCTGAATTTTCAGACCTCCGTTCACATCAAACCCACGAATAAACAACAATATCTTCATTATAGTAGCTGCCACCCCTCCCATACCAAACGCTCTCTTCCCTTCTCACTATCCATCCGAGGCCATCGTATTTGTAATAATCCTGATTCCCTCAATACATTTCTTACCAACCTTCACCACTCGCTCCTCAAACGTGGCTACCCAGAATCCCTTCTCGTTAAAAAAATCAGGAAAAATTGCTCCTCCACCATGCCTCCTCCCACTAAAGACTCCCGCATCCTTTCTATTTGCACAAGGTATTTCCCGGGGGTTCAGTCTATCAATTTTATTCTTAAAGATCTCTTTCCCATTCTGAAAAACTCCTCCACTTCAAAAATTTTCTCCCAGCCACCCTCAATCACATACAAGCGTCCTCCTAACTTGTTCGATATATTAAAATCCAAGAAGCCTCTTTCCAAAATCCCTGCCGCATCAAAACCCACCTCCTCCCCTTGTAATCGTCCCCGGTGCAAATTATGTCCCATCTTCAGTTCCTCTCCTCCTCCCAACCTCTCCATCGCCTCCTTCCCCAACCCTCTTCCCTCCTCTTGCGACACCAGCAATGTCGTTTACCACCTACAATGTAGGCTATGCCCAAGCTTCTATGTTGGAAAAAGCTCCACCCCCTTAATATACGGATCAATAATCACCGAGCCAATTGTAATAACCCATCACAATCTGCTTCCCTTCCCGTGGCGATCCACGCCTCTCATCACAAGAAATCCTTCGACAACCGCTACAATGTTTCAGTTCTGTACTCCCTTCCACCATCTGCTTCAACTATTGATCTTAATTCTGTAGAGCTCTCACTAATTTGGCTCTATCACGCGTTCCTCCCCCCGGCATCAATGTCTTTCACTAATCCCCCTCTCCTTCCCTTCCCCTTCCCCCTCCCCCCACCTTCTATCCTTTACCAGTCAGTACCTACTAATTTCTGACTAAGGCGGTTGTGTCCGCCGAAATATATAAAATCTGTGAGTTTTTCTTTTTTGTGTATTCTATGTGTGTCTGCCAGTCACGCCTGTGACACTTTTTACAATATAGACCAAACCAAACCCATAGCCAAGACCAAACCAGACTGTCTTATTCCTTATATATTTGTTATTACTTTTGTAAAATTTTGTAATAAAATTATTATTATTTAAAAAAATGTATTTTATCAATGGAATGCTCAGCAGGAGCACAGGCTAATTTTTTATCCGATACTTCTGACCCATGGTTGGATATCTTTTTCTTTAAAGGTTTCCCCGTTTCTCCAATAATGATGTGCTCACAATTTTTCTGGGTATTGAATACACCAGCTTGCTCCTCAGTTAAGTGAATTTCCAGGTGAAAAACATTGAAATTCAAATTGAAAGTTGTATGTGAAATTTCAGCCATAGGTTTTCAAACAAATATTAGCAGTCTTATAAATGGAGGATGCATGTAGAAAATGAATGTATTAATTATGAGAGGCGAGATTCCAACGCCTTAAAATAAACGGTCTTGACCATTCGTCACTGTCCTCTCAAGGCCCACGCAAGCGCAGTGCCACTTGATAACTCGACATGGAGGTTCAATATTTCCGTATTCTTGAAACGTTAAGTTTTATCGCGTAATTACATTTCCGTTCGGTTAGCTTTGAGACTCCTGGAACTTCCTCCCATATTCTTCGTCGATAGTCTCTTTCTGTAATAAGCGACTGTTGACTCAGCGGTCTTTCGGTTTCCTTTTTAACTTTTTTATCAAATAGAACGCGATAAAAAGGTTCACATCCGCCACGCGTGAATCGATTGCTTCGTGTTATCAGAACCTTAGTTAAAATTCATGTGTAGGAGCTTTGCGGTAAAAAAAAATTTGTGATTTACATCGGCCACCATGACAATTACTATAGTTCTCGCATAGTTTCTGTGCACTGGAGAATTTCTCCAAGCCTAGCTGCCCATGGTAGATGAGCAGCGATTGGCTGCCGGCGTCCAATCCCGTAAACCGCTTCTTAGCTCAGTGCGCGCCGCGTACGAATACTCCCAAAAGAATCGGCGAAAACGAACGCCATGCCTCGCCGACGCGAGGGCCTTTAGAATAAAAATACTCTGGACGAGAAACTACTATAGATATCGAGTCAAAACTTGCAGTGATTGCAATAGTCATCGCAGTGAGGTTAGAAAGTAATCCCCATCGGCGCAGGTCACCGTGGTTACACGATAAATAAACAAAACTGAAATCCTCTTCACCAACATTTTGAAAAATACAAATACGAAAATTGCGACTAATTATCATAATAACCAATATTTTTATCCTACTCCGTGGTTTTCGCCGATTCTTTTGGGTCGCCACTGACGGTATTCGTACGCGGCGCGCACTGAGCTAAGAACAGATTTACGGGATTGGACGCCGGCAGCCAATCGCTGCTCATCTACCATGGGGAGCTAGGCTTGGAGAAATTCTCCAGTGCACAGAAACTCAGCGAGCACTACAGTTATCCGGGCAGGAAAGAATATAAGTTTACGACATATAAGTTTATATAAATATAAGTTTACGACAAGACAGACGGACAAAATATGTACTACTGAATTATATCGCTCTTAACATTAATATTCATAGTGCTGGTACGATTTTGATATTTTAACATAGTAAACCATTGATGTTTTAGGAATTATTGCTGTTTCATATATCCATAATTATGTGAACACTGCGAAAGACACTTTCACTTCTAGGCACATATTGCCGGAGAAATCCTCTGATGAAAAAGTAAAAGAGAGATGCTACTTCGCTCTGGTTAGGCCACAACTCGAATACGCCGCGAGCATTTTGGACACTGGTCATAAAGATTTAACGAAAAAAAGTTATAGAATACAAAAAAAGCTACACGCTTCGTTAAATAATGCTACGGGAAAACATATAGTGTCTCACAACTTTTAGAGGGATTAGGGTGGGAGCCCCTAGAGACTCGGAGGCTAAATGCTAGGCTTAGGACCAAGGAGTTCCAGTTATATATACAGCTTGGGAAATTCAAAATTGGCGGGTTTGAGAGCGACACAGAGAATATTATCATGACGCCTCATTGAATCTCTAGGTCCGAGAGAAGCGACGAAATAAGGGAGAGATACATTACCGTACAGTTAGGTGCAGAAACTCGTTCTTTCCGCGCACAATGAGCGATCACAATAAAAACTGAGCTCCAATAAATACATTCCCATAATACACGTCACCATTTCACCTCCCAAAACCTTATCCCTTCGATCTTTACGCTGCTTGTGTCCTAAAACCCCCTGCCACACGCTCATTCCGCAGCTCGCAGGGTAGCATGTAGATGTAGAAGGCGAGGAGCGTTACTAAGCGGCGGCCGGCCACGTATGAATGTACTTAGCGATACGTCATCGAGTATAGCCGTACTCGACCTCTGATATCACTTGATTCCGCCAGGCTGCGGGCTCCCCACCTATCTGTCCGATTGGTCGATTGGTGTAGGTCGAAGGTCGATCGGTCGAAGATATATATGTCGGTATGTCGAAGTACGTTAGCTGATTTTCTGGGCTCTAATTACCACAAACTCTTCCCGTTCTGTGGAGCATATTTTCTCCCTCATTTGACATCCTAGTACTGTCGTACTCAAATGACTAAAGGATTTATTTCCATTGTACTAAGCTCGATGAGCAGAATGTTAAAAGATATTTTCTTCGTTCCAAGTTATGATTTTGCTTCCGCTGAGATAATTCCAATTAAAGTTCCGACCTACTTACTCCTAAAGACGGAGGAAAGTTTTCACTCGCTTCCTTTTATTGAGATAATGAAGGGAAAATGTTTTCTTATGAGCCAGTTTCGAGCCGAAAGTGGCTTCTATTGAGCCAGGTGGTCCCATGATTCCCGGAGTGTAAAACAATCAGATGCCTGATCGGTTTATGGGCTTGAGATTTAACAAGATGAAAGTCTACTGCTTGGATACGAGAATAGATACCACGTGCTTGCTGGGAAGAAAGAAAGCGAATTGAGATTTTAAACATACATGTCATTAAAGCTAACGGACACTGCGTTTACCTCGTTTAATGCCCTTATTTCTCAATTTAAACATTCTTAAAAAATTTACCGTTTTATTCCGAATACCTTAATGATCCGAACTCCGCTCATAAACCACAAATCTTGGCAGAAACGACAGAAAAAATATTTCTTTCAACTTATCATTTAAAAAAAAGACATCCGTTTGATTCATTTTATGAAAACGCTTCTGCGGTCTCTTCCTCTGAGCGCCATTGAGGGGTCCAGGGATGAGATAAACGATTCATTTTTTCCACTGCAGTGAGAGAAAAAAAAATGAACTAGAAGGAGAATATTTTTCAAATTCTTTTATGAATACTTAAGGGTCCCTCCAAAAGCATTGAATTTACTGAAATTGGCTTGTGATTATGACTTTTTGTTGTTTACTTTGTATAGGCTCAGGGGAGTTTTAGTGATAAATCATTTCACCCAGAAATCAATGAGTTTGGTCTCTTTTTATTAAGAAAAATATCTCGCTCTTCCACAGGTAACAAAATATCAGCCCCCTTAACGAAGTACATTCTGAGATTTTTTGACGAAAATACCATCCATTGTACATGGGTATCGGTACCTGCATGCACTCTGGTGAGACCTTTTTTTTAAAAAAAATAGGAATTTTTTACTCCTAGATCTCGTAAAAAAATTGAGGTGTATGGTTTGTATTTTTTCTCAACTATTATAAAAAAATAAATAGTATTGTCAGCGCATAAATTTTTTTCAGCATTGTAAAAAAAACCTCCCGTCGTGAAGGAGTTTTAAGCCGTGTCCCAATTCGTTAGGCATTAGGGAGGATGCGGTTAGCTACCTAAATATTAGAGGCCTTTCGCTAAGGAAGCTTGATTTGGGACTTCCTTCGCTAGTGTTGCCGTCTACCGAGCTGGAAAGGAATGAAAAACATATGAGTAATTGATAAAGGACTGAATGAAACAAATGAAACCTGAAATTAAGACATTTTTGGCGACTGTGGCTACCTTCGGGTGCGTTGTGAGATTTGGAAAGTGAAATAACATTTTTTCATCCGTTTCGTTGTTTGGAGATTCGTTAGTTTTTAGTTTTCGGGATATGTAAGTTTGAGTCGGTGTTCTGGGATGTAAATTCGTTTTTTTAAGTGTACTAAGTAGGCATTTATCTTTTGTCTTCGGGTGTTGGGTTGCGAAATATTAGAGAATTCTTTCAATAACAGAAAAAAATACTTGCCGGCCATGTTTGCCACTTTTCAACTACTTCCTTGTGTACGAGTTTCCTTGTACGACGCATGCAGCGCTTTGCATGATGGGAAATTCAATATGGAGGCGGATTTAGGATAAACTCCGGCTACTCTAAATTTCACCCCCGAGAAAGGCACCTAAATCCGCTCCCCCGTGATGCCTAACGAATTGAGACACACTTCAAGATGGCGTCCTCCCTAAATCTGCCGATTTAGCTGCCTAAATGGCGAATTGGGACACAGCTTTAAGCATACTGCGTGAAAAAATGAGTCATATCAAAAACTTATGTGGATATTTTCGTTTATTAAAGTAGATTTTCTGTCATATAAGAGTAAATAATTGCACCATGAATAGTGCAATTCTTCATTCTTGCTTTCTAAAGCTGGTGAAATTAAAGCGTATGCTTCGAATATGGTCTCCATAATGACTAGGGAACTATCTCCCTCAAACTACCTTAATGCCCTTATTCCTCAATCAAGAGATTAATTAGTAAGTTACCGTTGTATTCAAATTAATTTTTTTGTTAGAATTTGCTCATAAAACTCAAATTTTTCGCATAAACAAGAGAAAGAAATACTCTTTCCTACTTGTTACTTTTTGTTTTAAATACACCCCGTCGATTCTTCTCATCATCGATTATACTTTGTGATCTTTTGAAAACGCTTCTGCGATCTCTTTTTCTGAGTGCAATTGAGGGGGGATGGGATGAGACAAGCGATTTATTTTTTTTTCCACTGTGGTGTGAGAAAATTTAAGGTGGCCTCGAAGGAGAATTTTTCAATTTTCTGATGAATTTATTTAAGGTAACATTAAAAAGAATTGAATTTCCTTAAATGCGCTAATTGTTGCGAATTTTGATCGCTTACTGATCGGCTTAGGGTAGTTTGAACGAAATATCATTTCGCCGAGAAATCGACGAATTTGGTCTCATTTCAAAGAAAAATAATCACACCCTTCCAAAAACGCCAAAATGTCACCCAATTGCCGAACTGCTTTCCGAGATTTTGGACGAATACATACCAGCCCTTTTTACATGGGTAATTCTACGTGTACGCACTCCAGAGAGACATTATTTTAAAAATGGAGAATTTCTAACGCCTAGATTTCGTCAAAGAATTAACAATGTGTAGTTTGTACGTTTTTTTCTACTATTTTGTGATAAAAATGAATAAATTTTTTTACCGCAGTAATTTTTTTTGGATCGTATTAAAAAATTCCGTTGCGAAGGAGTTTTAAACGCACCGCGTGAAGGTGAGTCAAATTAAATACCTGTATTATTATTATTTTTATGTATTCTCCCGGTAAAGGTAGGTTTTGTTGAATGTCAGAGAATCCGCTCCCGGCCTTTTACACATTCTGGGGCCTATCTCCCTCTAATATATCCTTTTTCGCCTCTGCATAAGATCTACCCTTCTTCATCCCGTCCATGAAACCTATTCTCTTCCTTCCCCTTCCCCGCTTGCCCAACATCTTTCCCTCTATGACACTCTTCAGCAACCCATCACCCTTCACTACCTTCTTCAGCCATCTACCCTGCCTTTCCCGGATTTCATTCAAAAGATTCCTTTCCTCGCCCACCATCTCCAGCACTTCCTCGTTAGTCTTCCTTTCCGTCCACCTAACCTTCTCCACACCCACATCTCAAATACCTGCAGCCTAGTCTTGCCCTCCTTTCTGATAGTCCACGTTTCTGCTCCATACAACGCTACGCTCCATATCAAACTCTTAACCAGCCTCTTCTTCGCATCCTTACCCACTGTTCCCGTCATCAGCTCTCTTCTTCTATTGCTAAACGCCTCCTTAGCTAGCGCTATTCTCTTCCGTATGTCTTTACTACTATGCCCATTTTCCTCTTGTGTGCTACCTAAGTAATTAGACTGTTCTACTTGCTCTAGTTTGTGTCCTCCAACTTTAATCACAAGCACCAGGGTTCAAATTCGCTATGAAAAAATCATTTGACTTGACCGGGATTCGAACCCGGATCTCCAAATTGCCGGTCAGGTGTGTTAGCCAGTTATACCATCAAGCCATCTTCCTTCAAGGCGAATTTCGAGATCCGGGTTCGAATCCCGGTCAAGTCAAATGATTTTTTCATAGCGAATTTCAACCCTGGTGTATATGCACCCGTGCGAGTGACTTCGTACCATATCATTTGTTACGTGCTATGTTTGGAAATTTAATCACAAGCTTCGCTTTCTTCGTCCTAGAGAATCTTATTACTTTTGATTTCTTATGTTTTATCTTCATTCCGAATATCCCGCACTGCATGCCTAAAGATATTTAAATTTAATTACTCATAATTTCAGTCGCATAATTAAATATAATTTCAATCGCATATTATTGCGGCAAGTATAAGTCAAAATTTTATTAATGCTCCCATTTGCCGCTGAAATTAAAACGCGTAATTCGAGGTTGATCTCCTTTGTGACGAGGGAACTATCTCGTTCAAATTTTGAGCTTCAAACTCCCTTAATACTCGATGTGTGTTGGAAACTCCTTCGATAGATCCTTAGTTCTGTAACTACCCCTCCATTATCCATGTCGATGATGGGTCTTGAAACAGCGACCTACAGCTCGACAGAATGAGACTCAACCCACTGGGCATTCCATGTCATTTTAGTCTTCATGTATTTTTCAATCTATTCGGAGGGTATCCCAACATTCTTTCCCCTTCTTGCTATTTTTATATGTTGCCGCTACTAGCATGCAGTTCTCTCTTTTCTTCCGCCATCGATTCCTCCCTCTCTTATACGGAAAAAATAAAGAAATTCCAGACCTCAATGAAAGGAAAAGAAGAGACTAGGATCTCATGTCCTGTCGTTCGGAGGAATTCGAACCCCAGCAAACTTTCATTTCGGTTTCTTCGATTCTGTTCCAAATGCATTCCAAAATCGGGAGGCCGGTAGCAGTAAGCAAATACTCGAAAAACGAATTGGAAGAATGAACATCTATATTAGGGAAACGTTACTCAATTCGATGAATGAAATGGAAAAATAAAATGTCTGAAACTTTAAGGGGACCGTATTCATGGTAAAAATTTGCCGTGGAATGATTTTTTTCCGCGATTTGTGTTGTTTTCTGAAAACGAAATGATACATCAGGTCGTTCAAATACTAACCCTTAGAATAGTGAGTTTTTTTTTCGTTTTACCTGACCCCATGAGTGAGTGAGCCCGTAAAACAGACGAGGAATGGAATTAAAAAATTGAGATATAAATAAACATATAAATAAACATATAAATAAACATGTAAATAAATAAAATGTATACATGTATACATATACTCCCTCTCACTTTGTACAAGGAGAGAGGAAGGGAGAAAGATTTCTGCGGAGGAAACCATGGCAACCGCTCGGAGCGGGGAGGGACGTTGCCGTGGAAACTGGAAACCATGGAAACGACGCAGGGAGATGTTTCGGTTCCGTGGAAACCATGGCGGAAGAATCGTTTAAGCGATTGGATGGGGATGTGGATTTGGGGTTATTTTGGGGGAGGAGGAGGGGGTTGAGAGACGTCCCCTTTTCCTTTCCTTCTCATTCTTTCCGACTCGATGGAGAAATTCCCCGCGAAATGGAACTCCTTGGAAGAATATACTTGAGGAAAATAACCGTTTTTGAGCCCGCCTTCCGAAAAAAAAAAAACTCCTCCCTTTGGGGCTATAGATAATCTTTCGTGAAACCCGGGCTGACGTCGTAAATGGAGAGGGCAAGTGATCCCGGGTTCGTTTCGGGGAAAAGTTAGAGCGATACATTTATCGATGGAAAAGGGTGAATACAGTAGATTGGTGATAGAATGACAGGGGAGGACCTACGATGGTCGGCGAATTAACTTTTATAGAATTTGGAGTTTCTCTTGCAAAATGAAATAAAATGAACTTTGTATCTTCCAAACAAATTCATTGGTAAACGCATGATTGGTTACAGCTCTCGCGTCTCATAACTAATGTGATTATATGTACAATAAAATTATATACTTTGATAATGACACGGGTATATTTGAACCGGTCAGTATTTTGCCTGTAAATTAATTTGGAAGATGCAAAGTCTATTATTTTACAATAATAAATGAGATATGAAAACCCTCTCCATTTCGATGGATTTCTTCGTATATTTCAGTGGAGGAAATTTTTCGTATTTCGTATGCCTTAGAGAATTTTTAGTGGAGGGAGGGTGTTCATACTTAAAGAATACAATTTTGTACATATCCACAGGATTTTATTTTGGATGGTACGGCGCGTTTCACCGACTTGCGGCATCATCAGGTACAAAATTCAGGCTATATCAGTTCAGATATTTCAGATAACCCCACCTCACTGACTTACGTTCCGGGGAAGAACACGCAGAGAAAACAAGGAACACTAGTGGTAATTGGGACTACCGCCGGCTGAGCGAGACGTTGAAGGACATAGTGAAATAATTATAGCACACACACACACTGGGGGAAGTTACTTTCAAACGGAAAATATATTTTAAAAATGATACAAAAATACAATACTTGTCCACCTTCGCAGAAACTCTTGCTGCACAAAGTAAAGTCGAGAAAAATTGATTTTTCACACACTTCCTTAATGTCAGCTTTCAATACAAAAAGAAGGAAATGAAACTAGCTCTCCTCCTTTTGATGCACGTTCTTTGATATCCTGGCAATCCGTCAGCGCCGCCAGTGTCCAGCCAAGTAGACGAAACGAACGAGGGGAGCAGAAGCAGGCAAAAATGGACAAACGACACGCGGACACCGCCGCACGACATTACAATATGTATATATATATGTATATATATATATAATATATGTATATATATATATATATATATATATATAATATATGTATATATATATATATATATAATATATGTATATATATATATATATATATATATATATATATATATATATATATATATATACGCACACACACACACACTTAGGATCACTCGTGTGACGAACATATAAACAGTTTGCCATAGGAAGGCAGACGATATACACAGAGAAACACAAAAAAATGAACACACAGAGTTTCTTGATATTTCGGTGCCCCTAGCATCTTGGTCGCAAGAACGTGTGTGTGTGTGTGTGTGTATATATATATATATATATATATATATATATATATATATATATATATATATATATATATATATATATATATAAATGCACTTAGGATCACTTAAGTGACGAATATATAAAAGTTTGCCAGAGGAAGGCAGACGACAAACACAGAAAACAAAAAAATGATGAACACACACTTTGTAAGTGTGTTCATCATTTTTTTGTTTTCTGTGTTTGTCGTCTGCCTTCCTCTGGCAAACTTTTATATATATATATATATATATATATATATATATATATATATATATATATATATATATATATATACTACACTAGGGTTTACACAAGCGACGAATATATAAAAAGTTTGCCAGAGCCAAAAAATTCAACCCCTTACCTCATTACTTACCGAGATATATGCCAGAAAACACCAGCCCTTTTATATGGGAAATGGTACGTGTATGCAATCCAAAGAGACCTTATATTAAAAATGAGGAATTTTCTACACTTAGATCTCCCCAAAAAAGTCAACATTGTGTAGTTTGTGTGTTTTTTCTACTATTTTTGAAAGTAAATCATAGTGTCACCGCAGTAATTCTTCGGGATCACAATAATCCTTCCGTTTTGATGGATTTTCAAACGCACCGCGCGAAAAAAAGGAGTCAAGTTAAAGACTTACTTAGATATTTTCGTTTGATTACTTACAATTTCTGTAGAGTGTATTAGAGGGTTGGTAATAATTTCCTCTGAGGCGAGAATCGATCCCCCGACCTTTGGATTATCATTTGAGGACTTCTCTCCGTTGCTATCGGGGGCGACAAAAGGGATTTCGGAGATATGAATGAGAGAAAGAAGAATCTGATGGAGGTCGCAGCCAGACAGAATTGAGGACAACTTAATGAGGAGGTAGCAACTCGTTGAAACGCGATTTTGGCGTCTAGTAATGCATGGTTACAGCAATCTTTATATCGAGGAAAAAATATGATTTTTGACTGGAGTCTTTCGAAACGCGGGTGTGGATGTGTTTGGAAAGTGTCGTATATGACGGAAGAGCTTAGGAGCTACTTACGATATTAAGGGTGTTGGCTGGTTTATGAAGCAGCTAAGATTGAAAATTAGCGATAGATAAAGAAGTAACTCCTGAATTGTGAATTTTAGATTATGGCCTACCAAAAAAAATCCAACATAATGGTAATAAAAATACCAAAATATGATTTTATTCTCTGCGTAAGTGATGGCTTTTCTTTCGACAATATTTTGATAAAGTGATGCCATGAAAGAGTGTATATTGTACTTTGGGATTATGAGACGAGGTGATAAATTGGACTTTTTTCTATAAACATCTTGGTTCATCATTGGTAATTCAATCCTAGGATTGGTTGACAGCAGCCCTTCACCCTTCCCTACCTGATGCTAGTTCCCTTATCTCCTGTTGTCTCTTCCGATGTGTTCTCCTCTTTCTTTGGTCCATGAACTTATTCCTGGGTCTTCCTCTTGGGGACCTTTCCCTCAATTTTATTTTTCCTTCAATTATCTCACTCACAAACCCATTATGGCTCAGGGTGTGTCCAATCCACCTGGTTCTCCTTTTCTGTGTGGTGTTCCATATGGTCCTTTCCTCTTCTACTCCTATGTAAAATTTATCATTTCTTATTTTGTCCCTCCATTTATTCTTCAGCATTCTCCTCCAGCACCAGGTTTCGAAGGCTTCTAGTCTCTTCTGGTCAGCTTTTCCAATCGTCCTTGCTTCCGATCCGTAGAGTGCCACGCTTCACACGAACGTTTTCACATACTGTTTCCTGGTTTTTAGTCCTATCTTCTTCGAGCACAGCAGTTGTCTCTTTCCCATGAACCCCTTCTTAGCTTTCTTCTTGGTTCTTTCTTCTTCTAACTTAACTTATAGGTTAAGAGGACCTAAAAATCTGCTCTAATTGGCATTCTGTTTCATTACTATCAAAGATGTAGCAGGAATAACTAAGGGCATATCGGAGAGAAATCATCTTAATCATAAGTCAACTTCGGAAATATCGTTGCACTAGGGAGGTTGAGATACAAATGCTCAGTGAGATTCTCTTAGCAATTGATAACGTATGAATAAAATTAGATCAGATACCCTTATTTGTATGAGCAGTAGTGATTACTGCAGTACTATTACTGTTATCCCTACCTGTACTAGCAGGAGCCATCACAATATCATTAACTGACCGAAATATTAATACATCATTCTTTGACCCAGCAGGGGGATGAGACCCAATCCAATATCAACATTTATTTTGAATTTTTGGACATCTTGAATAAGTAATCGCTCTTGTATAAAAGTATGTGATATAAACTTTGTCACTCCCGGTCGACTTAGTTTTGACTTGACCCGAACTTCTGTACATTTCGTCTACATCTACATCTACGTGATACCCTACGAGCCACCACGAGGGTGTGTGGCAGGGGGTGAAGATCACCAAACATGCACTATTGACATGCAAGTAGGATATTTAAGGGAGATATGCTAGATAATAGGGTCACATGGAGCGGTAATTTGAGCGTCATCGGCGTGTCGTTATTTTAGTGGCCTTGACCTGTTCCTGAGAACTCGGTTCTTGCTTTATTTAAGTTTTTTACAGTAATAATACCAAGTTCTTTATCCTTGCGAGCGAAAATTCGCATTGCCGTCTTACTCTCTTCCTTTGCTCAGCATATTCATTTCATACTTTATTTATTGCTCCATAATCTAATGTCTTTTTGACCTAATCTAATCGATTTGCAGACGACGTAGCTCTAGTAGCTGCCTCAGAGAAGGAATTAAGTCGAATGCTCAAGATTCTAAATAGTATTATGTTAAAACTGAAACTTAAAATAAACGCCGAGAAAACAAAAATCATGGCGTTAGAAAGAAAGAGAAGAGAAAAGATAACGAATATATGTATAGACGGAGTGAGAATGGAGGAAGTGACAAGAGTTCTGCTACTTGGGTAGCATATTAGAGAATCATTACAACTGCTCCTCAGAGTTCAAAAGAAGAATGACGTTAACCAAGAAAGCCTTTCAATTAAAGAAAAGTCTCCTAGTAAATAATAATGTTTAATAATAATAATAATTTCTATTGCTCCAAAAGAATAAATACAGAAAAAATACAAAGAATACATAATTAGATATTTGGAGCTTTAGGTAACCTATAAGGCAAACCTGTGTTGAGGAATAACAGCATTAGTATTGAGACTAGGCAGAAATTCCTGAAAAGCTTTGTATGGAGTGTGCTAACATATGGATGCGAGACATGGACACTAAGGAAGAGTGAAATGACCAAACTTGAAGCTGCAGAAATGTGGTTTTGGAGAAGGATTTCAAAAACTAGGTGGACCGACAGGAAAACTAGTGAGCAAGTACTAAATGAAGTCCACACAGAAAGAGAAATATTGGAAACAATTAAAACAAGGAAAGCAAAGCTCATCGGGCACTTGCTCAGGCACGACAGCTTCATACAAAATATTACGGAAGGAAAAATTATAGGCAAAAGACAGAGAGGACGACCGAGAACTTTGTACCTAAAAGTATTGGCGATGCAAATGGGATGCACCTCGTACAATGAAATGAAGAGGAAGGCTGAAAAAAAGAGATTGTTGGAAGTCGTGGCCGCAACAACAAGGATAACCTTTAGAAGGGAAGAAGAATCTAATCTCTTTAGTTTATTGTTTCATGGGTGATTGAATGTGGTTCCATTGGTTGTTACGCGGCCATATTTAAGAAAGTGTCCGAAAACTTTTTAATAGACTAATTTTAATTGCTTTCTCAAGTCTTCATGAATTTGAGAGCCAAGCGAAAGCAACTGGAATAAAAAATAAACTCGACAGCTTAATTAGGAATGGAAATCAAATGCAATTATTCTTCTGCGAACTCAATCTCCTCTCCTTCTAACGTAGCCCTGCAGCCTGCGGCATTATTTTTCTGTTTGCAATTTTCTCGGTCTGAGATTTCCGGGGTTCGCCTTTTCTTATCTGTAGTTACCTATCTCTTGGTGTTCAACCCGGAAGGAGAGTCTTACGCCTGGTAGAGACAAATAGTCTTTATCAAAAGTGAGCTGGCTGTCGTTATCGCTTCCCGGGGCTCGGAGAAAATACTATCTTCAATTTATGTACCTATCAGGTGACAACAGACCTCTGCTGGTGCTAAGGATTGCGATGTGTAAAATCCTCGAAATTTTTAAACAGAGTCAGTTCCCCTGCAGAACCGTCTGCACGTATTTTATGAAGGTGTGATACCCGTGAAACGACGGCGAGTTTACCTTGGCAGAGGGCGTATACCATCAAGGTATACGGAGAGGGCGTTACAACATCAAACTGTAGACTGACTACTGGAATAACAGCCTTATTTGTTATCCCCGCAGGCAGATGAAAACGAGACGGGCCGAAGGAAAATGGTTTTCTTAAGACCTCATTTCTTTTTTTTCCGGAACAACTCTTGTCTTCAAAGGAACTCGCTCGGTCATGTGTCCGATCTCGAGGCTTTCAAGCGGCTATCATGCATGATCTTAAGAGGAGAATCGTACGGTAATATGAAATGTCGTGAATATGTCGAACGCACGGCACAATATTTAGATGTAAAAGGTCTCGGAACTCTTCTCTGATATTTTTTCGCTTGATCTACCTTAGTCAAGTCAAAAACAACGCTCTGAAGACAACGAATTGTGGGCTTTTTGCACATACTGTTTAAAATGAAAGATAGAATGAAACTTAGCGTTGTCAAGGATAAGTAACTTAGTTCTTCCACATAGATTTATTATAAAAAGATGACCTAAGTTTCGAAGGAGCTCGTCATTATCAGTTACATTGGTAGAATAAGACATAGAATATTCAGGTACTTTATGGACAGTCTTCTATAGAGGATTGCCATCACTGCGTTCCTAGGGCACTTGATATAATCCGTTGACTTCGTGAAATCGTGAAATGCTTAGCACTGTAAATGATAAGTAACTTAGTTTTCCCGCATAGATTTATCTCATGACGATGACGAGCTTCTTCGAAACCTAGGTCGTCTTTTTATTATGAATCTATGTGAAATAATTAAGTTACTTATCTCCAAACATTGCATTTAACACATGATATGGTACGAAGTCACTCGCACGGGTGCATATACACCAGGGTTGAAATTCGCCATGAAAAAATCATTTGACTTGACCGGGATTCGAACCCGGATCTCCAAATTGCCGGTCAGGTGTGTTAGTCATGTGCTACAATGTAGACTTGAGGCCTGAACGTCTAGTTCGCATAAACCCCCCTCGAAATTCGCCTTAAAGGAAGGTGGCTTCGTGGTGTAATTGGCTAACGCACCTGACCGGCAATTGGGATATCCGGGTTCGAATCCCGGTCAAGTCAAATGAGTTTTTCATGGCGAATGTCAACCCTGGTGTAAGTTACTTATGATTTACAATGCTAAGCATTTCACGATTCAACGAAGTGACGCCCGAGGCAACGGATTGTATGTAGAATGAAACCTTAGAAGAGACGCGTTAACTTTGACTGAAGGTCGTTCTCATCGATTCGGAGCCATAATATTTTCAGAACTCTATTATAATCATTCATTTTTGTAGTCGAGCCGTTAATAAGAACACACATTGATAGTTATAACAAGAAGAATATTTTTATTGAGAGTTGGAACGCCTGTTGAAATTCTCCTACGCTGGAATACTTCAGTTCGGTGCACTCAGATCGAGTTGGTGCGATAGTTTCAGTGCTGGCTTTCCATCACGCAGGGCACGGGTTCGCATCCAGTTGAACCAGGACTTTAACGTCGAGATGCCTGCATTGGTGCAAGTCGAGATTGCTTCCGTACCAAGCGTAACGTCAAGGCCGTCAATATCGATTGCATAATTCCTTCGATGGAGGTCTTTGAAACGTATAAAAATGAAATCCTTTCATCAATGTGCTTATTTTGTTGCATTCTCCATAAGCACATCATAGGTTGTTCAAAGTTTATCGTTGATTCGGCAGTGCGTTTGTATTCCGAATGACAATTCGTGCCGTATTTCCGCATATTTCCTTGGGTGAGTCATGGCAGTAAACGCTCAAATAGCGCACTAATGGCGGACGCGTGGTGGAAATGGTTGCGAAGACCTATATCGATAGAGCAACGGATATATCGAATCGAACGACCCTTGGCGTAGCGCAAGAGTAGTAGTTTTCCCGTCGTGAGGATTGTGCACCCAAAACGATGTTCGTTAAGTTTAGGATAACACCTACCCCAGGTTTTTTTCCTCCTTTTCGTCCATTCACCAAAATAATCCCTAACTTTCCAACTCGCCTACCTATCCGTTTTGGAAAAAAAAGGGCTCCACATTTTGGTCGCTTCCACAAAACAGCCATCCAATTGTTTGTGATTCGTTACCGCGATACGGATTTCCGTTGCGAGGAGGAACTGTTTAAAAAAAAAAATATGCGTACGCTTTGGTGCTCAGATCGGGCGAGAAGTTTTAACTAAGAGCTCTCACCCCTCGTATTTGCAGAACGCATGCTTGCTTTTTTTTCTTGGAATAAATGTAATGCTCGACGTGGATGGCAATGGTGCAGAATACGCTTGAATGCAATCAATGCAGTGATTTTGCTTACAGCTGTAGGGGACGTTTAACGCATCCCTTTATCCATGATTCGCTTCTCTTCCAGTCGTTTTCACCTGAAAAGTCCCGCGTGTGTTACACTCTTTCTTTCAAGTTTCAGGCTAGTTGCTCTCTCATCTTTCATTCGGGCAGCCAATTAAAATAATCTTTTGGAAGTCTGTACTTAGGCATTATACAATATATCAACACGATGAGGGTATTAAACAAAATAAATGCAATTTTACATCAATTTAAAATCCATAGAAATCTACTGCCACTTCAGTTAAAAAAGAAACTTGTTACCTCACTCATTCTTGCTCACCTAGACTACTGTAGTCTCGCGTACAATGACTTAACTGAGGAGTTGAATATTAAGCTACAGCGTTTGTTGAACTCCTGTGTGAGATTCATCTTTAATCTAGGGCGAGATGAACAGATTACCCCTTATTTTAAAAGGCTCTCCTGGCTTGATCTTAAGTCAAGGAGAAAATATAACATGGCCTGCTTCATGTTCAACCTCCTCAAATATGGGAGCCCTCAGTACATAATGGATCTTTTTCTCCCAAGTAGTAAATGCACTAATGTAGTTACTAGACAAGACCCCTGTTTTTTGTATCCCCCCCCCAGTTCCGGACAGCTACAGTCCAGAAATCGTTTACAGTTGTCGCCTCAAAGCTGTGGAATGACTTGCCTAAACTGGTAAAACACAGTGCATCACTGGTAATATTTAAGAGAAAGATTATCACACACTTACTTTCCGGAATGCTGACTATGAATGCTGACCATGCAACTCATTTATCAGTTCATTGATGTGATTAATGGCCATTGTTGCGTAAGAAGAAGCAATTCAGTTCCTTTTTTTTCTTTTCATTTGTTAAGTTAAATTTTCTTTTTAAAAGTTGTGTTATTTGTTTATTGATATGTTGAATGTTCTTTTTCTGTTAGAAGAAGAAATTCAGTTCTTTCTCTACATTGCTAAATGATAATGTTGTATATGTCTGTTGTTAGCAATTTATATAACAACTTCCCTTTTTTGTTTCCTGATTGGCTTATTCACATATTAATTGTCTTGCACACCACTGTATTTCATTTCTATGTTCCAAAGGAGTTCACTCCTAGAACAATAAACGAGTTTATTATTATTATTATATATATCTAGAAATCAGTCGTATCTCACGACGGAACGCGCATCTCACGCGCAACCATCTTTCGATTTCATCCGCGTATCTTTTTCTTTCCGTGAAAGTTTCCTGGGGTCGGCTTCGGGAATTTGAGTCACCGTATCATTTAACGGAAGAGAACACGCCCGTGTGTGTGTGGATTATCTCCTGGAAAGTGCATAATCTGTTCTTTCTCAATCGTTCCGGAATGCAGGAAGTGTGGAGCCGTGCCGTACGAGGAAGATCTATGAGGGAGCGGTCCCTCCTTCACCTTGAGTTCCTGCGAAGGGACGGCCTTGAACTTAATGGGCTCGAGACGAAGAAATCTCGATTGACCGGCTGCCGCTTTCGTATCAAACTGCCGACCGCACCTGATGAATGAAATTAGCGGAATGAACATTTGAGTTAACCATTAGCAAATTGCTATATTACGTAGTCTCCCACTCGTCGGGACATCCGATCTAAAATAACCCTTGTGGCATGATGTCACGGACATTTCACTGCCTGCTCTACAATTCAGGTAGCTTGGGCGAGATGGCATTTCACGTGTAAATCTATTTTTTTATATTTTTTTGTTTTTATTTTTTTTTATTTATTTTTTTTTAAATTTAATTTATTAAATAAAAAAATTGCCTTCCTTTTAAAGAAAAATACTTTTTCTTTCCAATGGTATCAAAATGTCAGCCAATAATTGCACTCGTTTTTCGAGATGTGTGCCAAGAAATGAAAGCCGTTTTTAACGTGGGATATAATAAGCATAAAAATATGAAATGAGGCATTTCCAACTCCCAGATCTCGTTAGAAACTTGTCAGTGAGTAGTTTGTCTTTTTTCTCAATCCCCTTTTTAAAACAACCAATTGCTTCTCCCAATAATTTTTACAGAATTGCAGAAAAATCATCTTTTGCGAAGGCATTCTTTCCGAATGGCATGAAAAAAAATGAATCAAGTTGAAAACTTTTGTAGGTGCATTTCTTAAATTACTGAAGAGAATTTCTGTCGTATAAAACTTTATTATTGCGCCGATAATGTTTCAATATTGACTTTTAATGCATCGCACGGATGCTTAAAATAAAAAGTAATATTGGAATATAAACTAGGGAAAATTCTCCCTGTATAGCCCAAAGGTAGTCCGAGCGAGATAGTTCCCTAGTCATAATAGAGACCATATTCGATGTATATAATTTGATTTCACCAACTGAGACACATGAATAAAATTGAGCATTATTAATGGTGCAATAAAACAGTATTACTTTACAGAAATTTTATGTAATCAAATGAAAATATCTAAATAAGTTTTTAACTTGACTCATTTTCTTCACGCGGTACGTTTGAAACTCCATCAAAACGGAAGGTTTATTGCGACCCCGAAGAATTTACTGCTGTGACAATGTGATTAATGTTCAAAAATAGTTGAGAAAACTAACAAATTACACAATATTGATTTTTCGACGTGATCTAAGTGTAGGAAATGCCTCATTTTTAATATAAGGTCTCTCTGGATTGCATACACGTACCATTTCCCATATAAAAGGGCTGGTGTTTTCTGACAAATATCTCGGTAAGTAATGAGATAAGGGGTTGAATTTTTGGTGTCAATGGAAGGGTGTTATACTTTTCTTTAAAATGAGACCAAATTCATTGATATCTAGGTAAAATGATATTTCACTCAAACTACCTGAAATGCAATTTCGAAGAAAAACATATAGCAGTGAATATCGAATAGCGATTTGATGACGCATACAAGATAGGAGGATTATGAATCGAACGGTTCCGGCCATTGAGGTATATGGAAAACAAATACTTGATCAAACTGTTGCCTGACAACCAAAATAACAACCATATTTTTAACCTAGCTCTTACCATAAATTCCTTAGAAGAGCACGATGGAATGGACAAATTAGCGGATACATTTCGGATACGGATAGATACCAGATAGCGGATACAATCCGCCATTTAAGACAAATTTAAGACTAGTAACTCTTGAAACATATATTGACTATTAAGAGTTTTGGATTTTTTGACGTTTTTTCTGGGGAATGCGAATTATTATTCGTTTAAATAATGACAGAATGGTATATAAGGACAATGCATATTGGAGAATTGAATGGAAGTTGATCTGTGATAATACATCGATGGAAAACATCGGAAAATTGCTAAGTCAATGCGTTCGTTCGTAAGTGCTCAAAAGAAATCGGGGTTCACAAAGATGATAGACGGGCTACGCCCACATTACCGCTTCTAGCATTGGCCAAAATAGCGAGCGACCTCCCCATCTTCCTCAATGGCTCAGGCTCGAGAAACTGCCCTTCCACTCGGGATAGTACCACGTGCCTCCTTAGATACCAGTCTGAGCGATCCTTAAGTGATCGTTCACTGCTTATCTACATTTATAGAGAAAACGGAATTGTCTACGGAGTCCGTGGCATCCGACGTTACCCCTCTGTCACACATCTGGTTCTATACTCAGCAAAAACAAGGATTTTTCGGTGACAACCTCGTCACTTATTCCTTTAGAAAGCTGACGAAATACGTCGAGGGACAAGGAAAAGTTTCCATTATAATTTCATGAAGTTCTGATTTCTTTTCTCTCCTTTGAAAGAGGAAAATACAAACTTGTTCATAACTTCACACCTTTGAAAAAAAAACGCTAATTTTTATACTTTTTCCGATCCTATGTTTCTGCTATGAATTTTTAAAAAAATATTCTTTCAGCCTTTTCTCCAAATCTTCGGGATTATGAATTTATTTTTCGTGAGGCTTAACATACACTTTTCCCTCAGTCCCGGGACTCCTCTCCTTTAAGGGAAGAATTATTCCTTTCGAAAGACTTTTTAAGCCTCCTTTCATTCAGCATTAAGGTTGAGGAAGATCCCTGGGATAGTGAAGAGCAGGAGCAAGTCTTATTCTCGTACATCTTTTACGAAAAAACTCTCCTTCATTGTCATCAGTTCGTTCACCTTTCGCGCGTCTTTCTTTCCATGGTTTAAAGTTTTACTTTTAAAAAAATGTACTGCAAGTAGCCAGCAGGTATGTAAAAACGTAGATTCATACTTCGAGATGGATGAATCCATTTTTTTAACAAGGAATTTTGTTTTTTTTTTCGATTTTTGTTTTAATATTTTTTATTCTAAATGCTTAAAAAGAAAAATGTACATTTTTTTACATTCATATTTTTTACTTTTACGTGCATTCAAATACATTTTGAACTAATCCCCGCTCGGTCTCGAAGAATTGTCAGCAGGTTCCACCAGTAATGACATTATTATAGTTTGGTCACTTTGGACCAGAGTTAACCCTTGACCTCTCAGATTTTGACGAAAATTTGAGGCGTTTACCTAGTAAAGTAATGAATACCCTTCCGAGCGTATAGGAATTTTTTTCGAAACAGCTGAATTAAGGCTGTTTTTCAAAATGGCAGTTTTTCACTGCCGTTAGATTTTTGTAAGCACATATCTCAGGGAAAAATCTACGTAAAAAATACGTTCAATAGATTTTTTTAAACAAAAAGTTTTGAGTGAACTAAACTTGAAGTAAAGCTAGCAATTAAGCTATTATTTGCTTAAATATTTTAATAGTAAACATTTTATAGCTTGAATTTTTAATGTGCTTCACAACCACGTACATGGCAACAATATCATTCCAAAGTTTTCTCCATTCATGCATTAATTTTATAGATTGATTGAATAATATTTTTAATCTCAAATGTTTTTTACGACGGTGCGCAGCTTTTTTTGCGTCATTTAATTCTTCAGTCAACCATCTTTTTTTATGATTTCATGTTGACTGTTGTCAACAATGGGCTGCTGCCAATGCCATCAAATCGAGCCAAGAAGTTATTTACATTTTACGAAAATCTGACTCAGCTGGGGAAAATTTAGTAAAACGACCGCGTTAAATAGAAAAAAATTCATTAAACCATGTGCTGACCCGATAATTTTCGATCTTCATACGATTACATTTTCTTAAACGTACCTAAATATTATGTCTAGTTCAAAAACATGAAATTCGTAATGATGTAATATGTCAAATTTTATGCGAAAAAAAACAGTTAACGCTATGCTTGTTACCCGGGAGATAAGTGGAAAAAACGACATTATCAAGTACCTAAAAATGCTATTTATTTGTCATAGTTAGTTTTTCTCATTCATGTTGTCACTTATGCGTCAAAATAGCTTGTTGGTAAGTGGGAGGGGCATTTGATGTCATATTATCTTCTTATAAGGTGTACCTGAGTGCATATGTATGTATATATATATATATATATATATATATATATATATATATATATATATATATATATATATATAATATATATATGCATGTATATACCTTATACATTTTCAACATATGCGCTATATAATAATTATATTAGGTTAATTCAATATATATATATATATATATATATATATATATATATATATATATATATATTGAATTAACCTAATATAATTATTATTAAATTTATATTTGAACTGTTAGTTCACATTGACTGTGGAGTTTTTTTTCTATTTCATTGCTTACTTGTCGTGATGTCGAGTTTCACATAGCTTGGTGAAAACTATGGTGTAAGTTCGTTTGAATTAAACAAATTCTTATCATTAATATGAAAACGCTTATCTATTATTTTCCCAACAAACTTTTAATCATGAAAGCCACTTCTCTTCATTCTCAAAGGGGTATCGGGTTGGTGTGGTGGCTAGAGTACCTACTGGCTAACCAACTTCGAGGCCAGGGTTCAAATCCCTGCAGAGAAGGGTGTTTTTCAGAGGAAACCCGATCCCTACTAGAGTATCTTGTGGAGGGCACTACGAGTGCTCCGTCTGTCGGATGAGACGTTAAACTGTGGTCCCCTTGGCGCATTTCGTTAAGAGCAGGCTAATGCCGACACCGGGTTTCTATCCAGCCTTCTTCCCTTACCTGTCCTCTATGGCGAAAATTACCTTAGCTGTCGGTCGCCTTCCCTATTATCCAATTCAATCATTCTCAAAGTCCACAAAACAGTTTTTAAAAACCGTATATTAGGTAACACATTAAACATAACATATTATTTGTCAAATTTTTTTGTTTTCAATACTCAAAATAGCTCACCATAAATTTTTTAAAATCTCTCTCTCTCTCTCTCTCTCTGATGTGAAGATGTCCACCAGGTGTTGCGCCTTAGAACTTTATAAATCCATTTTGGTGAATTTATTCACTATATACTTCCCATTTTCAACTCATGAAAAAGACAGTTATCCCCGAAAATTTCCCCTAGCGTCAAGATGAATAAGAAATCTACAAATAAAATCGAGGGGAACGTAAAAATATATTCCGTTCCGCGGAAGACTCTTCCGTTTCAGATTCAATTTCCAGTGAGTGGCGTCTTTCCCTTCTGACGCTGATCCGTTTTCAAAAAGTTTCTTCCCCTTTCAGGCTTCTCCAGCTACAAATAGCATTGCCCAATTTCGTTTTCCTCGCGTTTGAAAACTCTTCTTCCATCCCCCCCTCCCGCAATTCCCATTCGGTAATTACTCCAGTGCTGCGGCGGATTCGCAATGCGTGCGCAATTCGCGCCGTCGAACGAAATCCCCTCGAACGTGGGCGGCGACATCTCGAACCGCTCGGGATCGTTATCGCACGCGGGCGTGACGCCACCGGTTTGATCGAAATCGGGAAAAAATAAATTGAGGACATGGAAGCGAAGCGACGCTCAAATCGACCCGATCGAGTTTAACCGAGGCAGTAATGTACGCCCACGTGCCCGTTTCCGTGGTTTCCGTTTGTGTGCGCACGACCTGACTTGTTGCGAGGCAATATCCTCAGATTTATGATTTGAATTATCAATAGTTTCGGGCTCAACTTTGTGGAAGTTATTTGAAAATAGCGAAAAAATAAAACTTTGTTTCATTACGCCAATTTATTTTCAGTTTTTCGTCGAGTACGTCGTTTTTATCGTCATCGTTAAAGTACGCACTTCGTTTCGATTCCGCAAAGTGCCTGAAAATAAATTGGTGGAGTGAAACAAGGTTTTATTTTTTAATATAAGACACTGTCTCCGGCGTTACTCTGTGGAACTTCTTCATTTTGATAATAAAAAACGCTTGGTTGTTATTTCCCACTTTATTGTAAGGAAACGACCCGGGTTTCAGTTTTTTTTTCTTATGCAAGCAATCCCAAGGCCATCGGATTCCTATATAAGTGTAAGCCACCCAACCATTTGTACCTGAAGATGGCATGACATGCTGAAACCCGGGTCGTTTCCTTACAATAAAGTGTGGAATAACAACCAAATGTTTTTTTATTATTAAAAAAAAAGTTTTCTTACAAATTTTCTTCTAAAAAAAAGTTTTCTTCTAAAAAAATCTTAAATAATGAAAAAAAAGTTTTAATTATTTAAGATTTGAGTTTCTGTCAATTTTCAGCTCCTTAAGGTATGAACTTACATTGTTAAGTGATTTTCTTGGTCTCATTACATGAGCTATATGTTTATTTAAGTGTAAACATGACATGTTATCATTTGATGGCAGCTTTTAAACAGGTTATCCCTCAAGGCTAACTAAAGTTACTCGCGACTTGTCATTGTGAATGTAATTTGTGGAGTAATAAACATTATTATTGTTATTAACATCCCCAAATGTCGTCCTTCGATATCTTAGCGTTCCCTATTCTACCCTACTCCAAAATTTTTTTAATCCCTGGCTTCGCATTCACTCTCCCTTGACCTCACCCTCCGTTACCATCCGCTTTCAAATCCCTTCCTACTTACCATGTGAGCAAATTAGCCCCATCTATCCTGGTACGATAAAAGAATTAGAGCGCGTGCAAAGGAGATCCGCTAGGTTTGTTAAAGGCCGTTATGATAAATGTATAAGTGTTACGAGCTTAATAGAAGAACTCGGATGGGAATTACTATCAGAACGCCGGTTAAAACTTAGGTTAAACCTTTGAAGTAAATTCGAAACCTATTTGCTCACAGATGACGTTAGATATATATTGAGAACCCCTGCGTATTGTGCCAGGTTTGACCATCTTAACAAGATTAGAGAGATAGATTGTCGTACCGATAGATTTAAAATGTCGTTTTTCCCGCGTACTATAAGAGAGAAAAATAGGCAGCGTAACAAAGGGATATGTAGGTGAAATATAATTAGAGTAGTCTGTAGCGCATGATGCATGTAATCACAACCAATAATCCCTTTCTTATTATGTATATACTAACCATGTGACCCCATTATCTAGCATGTCTCCCTTAAATATCCTAGTTTCATGTCAACAGTGCATGCTTGGTGATCTTCACCCCCTGCCACACACCCTCGTGGTGGCTCGCAGGGTATTACGTAGACGTAGACGTTTACTTATCGCTAAGCCCCAATCCACGTTCCTCTGTTCTTTTGTATGATTTTCATTTTCTCTTATTATTTATATATTTTGTCAATGCTTCTAATTCATTTGTTTGGTGGCCATCCAATGTAACAAGCTTTTGTGCCGTTTTTGGGACTTTTTCAAATGAAGAAACCAACGATGAAGTCTCCACTCTCCTCCACTAAAACGTTATTTTTTTTTTTACTTTTTAGAGAATTTTCATCCAGCAATGAAACTTTTACCCCCAAAAAGTCCGTTTCATTATGTTATATTGTTCGTGGGTTTGTCCATGTTGAGAGAATGGACGAGAGTCGAATAACGAAACCGATAGGTATATGAGAGTGAAATGAATGGCGCGAGAGGTAGAGGTAGGCCGAGAAAGTTGTGGTTGAATATGGTTGAGGAAATTCTTGAGAGAAGGAATTTTAGGAGTCTTAAAAACAGGAGGGCGTGTATGAAGCAGTGTTATGGGGGTAAAGGCAAGGATAGGTCAATATGGAGGAAATCATTGAAGCAGAGTTAGGTGTACATTTACGTACTAATGAGTGAAACTCTGTGCCTGTGCCTACCCCAGAAGGGAACGGCGTAATTGGTATGTATGTATGCATTACTTTATAAAGGAGTCAAGGGGATTTCTCGACTGCTTTGATTATTTGGCCATGACCCGCAACAATTTTTCATCGAATTTTTGGCTTATTAATAGTCCCAACGTGCAAGTTTAATAGACCTGCAGAAAGCTCACGGAATGAACAATTGCAGTACTATTCCGTGCTTTGTTTACATTACAAGTATGGCCGAGAAATTTGTGGTTGAATGTTGTTGAGGAAATTCTTAGGAGGAGGAATACTAGTAGTCTTAAAAGCAGGAGGTGGTAAATGAAGCAGTGTTATGGGGGTAAATGAGGCAAAAGAGGTTTGCAAGGATAGGTCACTATGGAGGAAATCATTGAAGCAGAGTTAGGTGTACATATATGTATTTATGAGTGAAACTTTGTGACTGTGCCTACCCCGGAAGGGAACGGCGTGATTGGTATGTATGTATGTGTTACACACATATCTTCGTTTGTCGTATTTTTCCCAAACGGCCCTCCCTCCCCGTCGGAATCTTGGTAGATGTTGGTATATCTCTCTCTTTCTCATTGCGAAACATCCCTTTTCTCCTCCATGCCCGCCTTTCCATATTCCCTCCAGGGTTCCAGACCCTTTATTCCTCCCCTCCTGCCCCGACTTTCCCCCCTCCCCACCCCACACCACGTCATCGTTCCCCGAGGCTCCTCTGTCCCCGAGGAGGAGACTGAGAGAAGGGAGCGGCGCGTCGGGAAAGGCAAAGGGACGTAAATTCAGGAAAATTTGCGCCCAAGGGTTTTCGCAAGACGCTCGTGCAGTTTGTAGGGAAGGGTTATGGGGAAGATGTGGGAAGGGTTACCCAAACTTTTTTTTTTGCGTGGTGGAAGAGAATCCTTTCCTCCATGGAGACTTTGGTGGAAGGCGTAGAGGAGGAAGGACTTAAAAGTATTGGTTCACTGTCAAAATTCATCTGCGTCAACTTATTACCCCGCAAGCCACCGCAATGGTGTTTGGCAGGGGATGACTCATCACCAACATGAGCTACAGTGAAGAAATTTGATTTCACCAACAAGCACCACACTATCGGTGCACTACAAATGCTACAGAAACTACTAAAATAATCCTTAATATAACTTTTAAAAAAACTTGACACAAGAGTCATGCAGGGAACATGCAGAACGTTGCAACTGAGATTACAGCTGGGCTTATTCAATGGCGACATTTTTCTTAAATAACTGGTTAATGTTGATACCATTTATGCATATGAAGAGGGCGCTTGCTATGCTGTCCAACGCAAGAAGCTGAAGCCAGTCCGCCATCTTCGCTAACCCTCCTTATCCCTATAGCGTTTGCGGGCTAATTCACTAACTTTGCGATTTTACGATGTTTTCCATCGAAAACGTACTCTAAATCAGCATTCACTTACTTATTCAGTGCGCATTCTCCATTCAAATATTATTTATTAATTTAAATTAGTATTCATTCGAATTTCCCATGAAAACTATACCAGAGAGGTGCGGCAGTTTCTCGAGCCTGAACCAGTGAGGTAGATGGAGATAGGGCGCTAGGTATTTTGGCCAATGCTAGAGGCTGCAATGTGGGCGTGGCCTGTCTACCATTTTTGTTAACCCCCAATTTTCCTCTTTCGCTTACGGTCTGATGCAATATTTTTGCAATTCGCCGATTTTTTTCTATCGATAACGTACAACAAACCAACGTACATTTACTCCTTTAATGTGCATAGTCCTCACGTACATTTTTGTCTTTATTTAAACGCTAAATTATCCGCGTTCCCTGGGTAAACCATGGCCAATCCGTAGAACTATGGTGGCATTATAGGTTTCAAGGGTTTCCATCAATAACTTACTATAAATCAGTATAAATTAAACCTTTAATGTGTATTTTTCTTACATATATTTTTTTCCATTTCCTTACATATATGTTTACTCATTTAACATGATTATTGTCCGCATTCCCGTTGAAAACTTTTGTAAAATCGATTATAATCGATAGCACTAAGAAGCCAATGTATTTGTTTCGAGAGTTAGTTGTCTTAAATTTCAGACAGATTGTGGATATTATTGCTATACATCCGCTAATTCGTCCATTCCGTCGTACTATTCAGAGGAAAGTGAGGAAAGAGCAGGATTTAATAATATGGTTGTTATTTCGGTTGTCAGGGTCGTGAATATATATTATGGATTAAGATCTCGTCGCCAATAACTGTTGTCTAGAATTCCGTAAACAAACAACTTTATGGAAAGTGGTGCCGCCTAGTGATGAAAGACGGAAGTTCAAATGTAAATACAGTCGACAGATTGCAAATAAACACGTCTTACCGGTTTTACCCAGAATACACATGGGTTTTACTTACAATTCATCATAATTCAGTGGGCAGTAGATAAAAAATGTAGTACTACACGCGGGACGTAAATATACACTTTTTTAATATCGTCCGGTCTACAGATATATTTAATTCCTCTCCAAATTTAATTACACAAATGAACAATTAATCTTCTTAGCACTTCGTGAATATCGCTGTACAGAAATTTAATAATAATGCGAGGTGACTTCATGAGTATTCCCAATGGCCATCGTTGCAGTGAAGGTAAAAAGGAATGCACTTACCGCCGCCTTGAACAGATTCTCATTTTTCAATCCAAGTCTCCTATTTTTGGGTCCTCATAGACGCATACCCTGTTTTGCAGCCTGGTAAGAAGCAAGTTCTGTTTAAACAAGGCATTCTAAATTCTTTGTTGAAGCCCAACGGGCTTAATACATTCCAATTATGATCGGATTCTGGCAAACAACGTAGTCGGCACACGATGAACGTTTCATAAGCCTCTTACACATTTTCTATAATAGATATCTCCTCTCTAGCATTTAAAAAGTAAATTTTAGATCACAAAAATAGCAAGGCAAATTATAAACATCAATTAATTCATATCTCCTCCATCGTTATTGAATATTCACCACAGTCTCACGTTAGCAACAATTAACTACGTCTATTTACAATAACAACTGAAAAGACTCTAATCGAAGTGGCGCCAAGGACTGGGTGAACTAAAAGTGGAAATTTAGGCAACACGTAGCCTAGGCAACAATTCCAAACATCCGAATCCATAATATATATATATATATATTCATGGTCAGGGTACAGTTTGATGACGTACTGCCCTCTCTATTTACAGCAATTGTGGAAAGGGGAAGGGGTTTGTTTAAGGGGTGAGAGAGAAAGGGTATTGGAATCACACTCGGGGGGTAAAGGATTGGCGAGGGTGAGGTATGAGAGTCGATAGGGATTTCTTTTTCGCGTATGGGTCGAGTCCCTTTATTGAGCGCGGAATGTGGGAAGGAAGAGTGGAAAGAGAAAGGAAGAAATCTTACTCACACCTCATCCTCTGCTCCTCCTTCTTTCATCTTACCTTCTCTCTGTCTGGCCCAGTGGACTGGAAACATGGCGGAAAGGGACAAGAATGCGGGTTTTCTGTAGAGAAAGTATGCGTCATTGAGGTAGATGGAAAGGTCGCTCGCTATGGTGACCGATGCTAGAGACTTTTCACGTGGGCGTGGCCCGTCCGCCATCTTTATTAACCCCGACATACATTCAGCGCTGACGGGCTAACGGACTAATTTTCCAATTTCACGAAGTTTTTCATCTATAGCGTACTAGAAAAGAATTAGAGCTCGTGCAAAGGAGATCCGCTAGGTTTGTTAAAGGCCGTTATGATAATTGTATAAGTGTTACGAGTTTAATAGAAGAACTAGGATGGGAATTACTATCAGAACGCAGGTTAAAATTTAGGTTAAACCTTTTAAGTAAATTCGAAACCGATTTGCTCACAGATGACGTTAGATATATATTGAGAACCCCTGCGTTTTATGCTAGGTTTTATCATATTAACAAGAGTAGGGAGATAGATTTTCGTACCGATAGATTTAAAATGTCATTTTTCCCTCGTACTGTAAGAGAGAACAATAGGCAGCGTAACAAAGGGATATGTAGGTGAAATATAGTTAGAGTAGTCTGTAGCGCATGATGCATGTAATAACAACCAATAATCCCTTTCTTATTATGTAGATACTAACAACCTAGCTGCATGTGACCGTGTTCTCTAGCATGCCTCCCTTAAATATCCTAGTTGCATGTCAATAGCGCATGTTTGGTGATCTTCACCCCCTGCCACACACCCTCGTGTAGGCTCGCTGGGTATTACGTAGGTGTAGATATCAACGTGCGATAATTATTTTTTAACATGCATTCCTCTCACATTTATTTTTTAAATTTAAACTTATAATGATTCGTATCTCTGGTGAAAACTACTGTAAAATTGTGTAGAATCCTTAGCTGCAAGTAGCCCAATGTACGTTTTACGAGTCTATCGCCATAAAATTTCAAACGCACAGTGTATATTCTTGCTTAAGCATCCGCTCATTCATCCAATGGGTCGTGATATCCAAAACACAAGTTTGGAAAGAGTATGGGTGACAAATGTTGTTGTTATTTCAGTTGTCAGGCCGTAGTTTGATGTCATTATTCCTCTAACTCATCCATTTTAATGGTAAACGCTGTGGCGAGATCGCTGTAAAATAGAAACGATGATTTTTTCTGACGTTTTTTTTCCGCGAACTGAAGTGTTTTTTTTCAAATAATTTCTGTGCACCTTTATCCGAAACGGCGCGGACTCGGTGTTTGCCGTGAAAATTCGATGAATGCTGTGAGCCTAGCCCCGTGCAAGATATTGTTATTGAATTCAGATGGCGAGTGGAGCAGATATTTCCGATTTCATATCCTTTATTTAATATTAATTCACTCGGAGTTCCATAGTTTGGTGAACTGCGATGCTCTGTTGCTTTTTCGATTCCAACCAAATGTTGAGTACCATTCTTTTTTATCTGACCCGAGCATTTCTCCAAGTAATGTTTTTGCTATTATCATTACTCCATCATTGATTGTTCTGTTGCTACTTTGTTGAGGGTGGATAACTCTACCTACGTGAGTATTTTTCTTAGTAATACTTGCTTTATTTAGGAATCAATAGAAAGATTAGAAGGGGTTCTATTATAAACATTTAACCTAGTAATGGAACCCAATTATAGAAATTAGGTAAGTGAACTTCCGAGCAATATGAATGTCTTCTCAGTCAAACTATTTGTATCAGAAATGGCTCAGGAAATTTGATGTAATCATGAAAAGTTTCCTTTTTAATTGAATGATTTAATGTGACATGCGCAAATAGAGATGACACTTTATATAAAGTTTTAAAAAGCGTAAAATTCTATTTTTTCTGTAATTATTCAACAATTAACATTTAGTTTTGTAATTATGCTTTGTTTTATGTCTCAAAAACTATTTATTCGTGAACACTTTGTGTAGTTATAGTAACTGAAACAATATAACGAATAGATGGCGACAATTTCACGCTACCTGGCAACGGAAACAAATAATAGCAACCAAGGAGACTCCGGGGAATTTAAAATTTTTCTCATTCAAACGAGTTATTTCTCGTAAGGGCTCATGGAAATGCTCGAAATAATCATGTAATATTATTTGCTTCACTCTCAGATGCGGTGTAGCGTGAATAAACAAAGATGAATCGTTAAACTGCGGTGCGAAAAGGCATCAAGCTGTCTTTCGAAGTGGATCATGGGAATCTGTCGAAGCGGAGCGCGCCTCTGCCGGATGTTTTTATTTTTTCTGCGGAACGGACGCTCCACTGCAGAGGGGCAGCTTTTCGGCGAACTCGGATTTACACCGCGTGGCGGGGAAGGAGGTGAGTCAGGCGGGCGGGTTTATTTATCTCACCGGCGCTTAAATGACCTCCGCATTGGACGACCTTTGATGGCGCCCCAGCGCTCGGCAACTGTTCTTCGGCACGGTCAAACGTGGGAATTCCCCTCGGGGAATTTATTTCCGTGGCACCTCTCCCGGGCGTGATGTATTTTTTATCAGATCGGACAATCTCCTTGATATTTACTGAGGGTTTTCCGTGGTTTGCTGTTTTGGTGGGCAGGAGGAAAATACCTCCAGGGCATATAGTGATGTATATATATATATATATATATATATATATATATATATATATATATATATATATATATATATATATATATATATATATATATATATATATATATATATATAAGTGTTTGCCAGAGAAAGGCAGACGACAAACACAGAAAACAAAAAAATGATGAACACACTTACAAAGTTTCTTGCGACCAAGGTGCTAGTGGCACCGAAATATCAAGAAACTTTGTAAGTGTGTTCATCATTTTTTTGTTTTCTGTGTTTGTCGTCTGCCTTTCTCTGGAAAACTTTTATATATTCGTCACTTAAGTGATCCTAAGTGCAGTTTTATATATATATATATATATATATATATATATATATATATATATATATATATATATATATATATATATATAAAAGTATATATATATGTGTCCGTAAAAAAAAAATATATATATATATATACACACACGGACCTATATCCATAAGATATAGGTTCGTGGTCCGCGAAATCCAAAGGTCCGTGGTTCGATTCCTGGTCCAGTCGATTTTTTTCTGCTTGGAATCGGCCATCTTTACATTTTCACACCACCATTGTGTTTGTTTATTTTATGTGTTCCTATCCACTTTCTTTCTACCTTTCTGTATAAACATTTATATGTGTGCATTTGTCGCTGAGCAGTCTGAGTGAATGAGCGATTGATTGTATGGCCTGGACGGCTCATTTCCTACTTGAGTTAGCATACCCCGAAATGCCTGTTCTTTATCTTTCACCACTGTCTGTGTGCTCGAGTTATTCTTTCATTTCGCCTTCTGTGTGTGTCATTCTCTCTCTGCCGGTGGGCGAAAAGCAGCCCTGGCGCCATCTATTGGCCGCTCTCGTGGGTCATGCCTTGGGGAGTGTTTGTTCCTATAAACCCCCCGCCGTGGTGGTCTGAGCTTTGGACGCGAAATCCAAAGGTCCGAGGTTCGATTTCCGATCCAATCGAATTTTTTCTGCTTGGAATCGGCCATCTTTACATCTTCACACCACCATTGTGTTCGTAAATTTTGTGTGTTCCTATCCACTTTCTTTCTACCTTTCTGTTTGAACCTTTATTTGTATGTACTTGTCGCTGTGCGGTCTTAGTGAATGAACGATATATAGGATATAGGAATAGGAATATACAATATACATATACATTATCACCTAATATGTTGAAGAAAGTGGTTGTGTCGAACCGCCGAAATATGAAAAACCTCGTGAGTTCACTTTTTTGGTGTTTCCTGTGTTTCTACTAGTCACGCCTGTGACACATACAAATCTACAGTTTTATCCCCATCGTGCTGAAATTTTTCAGACTAATAGTTTATGGCAGGAGAAATATTTTAGGCTATTTTCAAAAGATCTCCGGGCCCCAAAAGGTCCCAAAAAGGAGCCGTGTGGTGGTCTACGCTACGTATTGGGTTTCGTGCGGTCGTTTCATTGTTTGCCTTTTAAAATTACTTCGGCTCAAGATAAAGGGTTGAAAAGTTTTTTTTATCATATGGGTGAAAGATTGAAGTTTTTCATTATTTCAATTGATTATCATTTTAACTTCGTTATTGTCTGAAAATTGCGTTTTTATCTGCAAAAACGCACATGGTCCTCTGAAATCAACAGTACCATATTCGCTTGACAACCAGATTTCGGACTTTTATGCATTGACAATTCATTTTGCTTAGTTAAGCTGCACAAAACCCAATGCTAAACATGCTAAGCTAAGCTAAGCATTGGGTTTTGTGCAGCGGTTTTTTAATTTTTTTATTTCTAAAACTACTTTCACTTAAGATAGAGAGTTAAAATTTATTTTATCAGATACCAGAAAGCGTAATACTACTGCTTTTAGTAGCGTCATTCCCGAAACAATGAAGTTTCTCACTTCTTCAATCGATTTTCTTTTACGCATTTTCATTGACAACCAAATACACAAACAAAAATAAAGTAGGTATGTTCCCGAGCAACGCCGGGTAATTCAGCTAGTATGCATATGTATTCACCTGAATTTACATTTATGTGGTGGCCTGTGTTGGTCAGATTTAACTTTGGGTCGGCTTGGTAGCGGATGGTTGGTCGGCAGGGATCGGAGATGAGTCGAAGTATTCGTCGCTATCGATCTCGGCTTCCGCTTCGATTTTCTCGCAGCACTGCTTCCAGTTTGCCGCACCCCGGACGCGTTTGTGTGTGTGTACACATATATACACAGATATTGCACCTGCCTCTCCGCCGCTCCCACGCTCCTTAATCCTTTCCGCACCCTCCTTCTTCCACACCCACGTCCCGAAACCAACACCTTTTTCTTTTTTCTCATTCCTCGACGCCTCTTAGCCTTCCTCTGTTCCCCTCAGGGAGGGGCGTCGTCTTCCGCCAGAGGCGACTCCGTCGTCCCTCACCCCCGCATCCGCGGCGGAAAACATTCCGGCGGTGGCTCACTCTCCCTCTCAAGCGATAGAGGTCGATTTTAAAGAGCTGCTACTCTTTGAATGCGAAACGCGGCGATTCGTGCGTGCTGCCTCACGTTGTGCGGATTGGATCGTCCGCGTCTGAAATCGAATTTTGCCTTCGTACCGCCAGAGGCGTGTAAACAATTGAATTTTCTTCTGATATAGCATTCGTATTCTCGTGTAGATCGTTGTTGAACCTACGATTCCAGGCATGGTTGAAGAGAGGTGAAGGGAGCCTCAGAAGACTTGATATTGTTGCCTAACTTTTCATTGTTGATTCCAGTGTTTTATTCACGAATATATATATTATGGATTTAAATGTTTGGAATCGTTGCCTAGGTAATGTGTTGCCTCAATTTCCACATTAAGTTCACTCAGTCCTTGGCGCCACTTAGAAAAATGTCTTCTCTGTCGAATCGTAAATGGCCGTTGTTAATTGTTGTTAACGTGAGACTGTGGTGAATATTCAACTACGATTGAAGAGATAGGAACTACTTGATGCTGTTAATAATAGCTGGCTATTTTTGAGAGCTAACAGTTACTTTGTAAATGCTAAAGGGAAAATATATATTACAGAAAGTGTGTAAGAGGCATGCAAACTACTATTTTGAGTCTTTTCTCTGCTGTGTGGATCTTTTACTGTTAATTTACAGCTACATTTTCTTGGTTTATTATCTGTTGAGAGCCTTGGGAATCAGAAGGTATGATCTAGATAGATTGATGTGGATGTTGATGTGTAACCTACTATGCATTCATGTGTGGCCTCGGAGTAGGTTCAACAATCTCTCCTGTATTTGTTATTAAAATGCTAGTTATCGGCGCAATTTCTCATCCATAGATGATATTGTCGGATCTTGGTTTTGAACTCCTTATAGTGCTTTTATTCGTCTTCTAATTCATTCCACTTCTTTCACCTCGTATTATCATTAAATTGCCGTAGAACGATATTCACGAAGTGCTAAGAAGTTAATTGTGCATTTGTGTAGTTAAATTTGGAGAGGAATTAAATATATCTGTAGACCGGTTGATATTTAAAAAGAGTGTAATAACGTCCCGCGTGTGGACTACATTTTTTATCCACTGCGTTATGATTACTGGTGAGTAAATCCGGTAAGACGTGATTATTTACGGTCTGTAGACTGTATCTACATTTGAACTGTCGTCTTTCATCACTAGACGGCGACTCAATCGAAAAAGTTGTTTGCTTACGGAATTCTAGGCAACAGTTTTTGGAGACGAGTCGAGAATCCATAATATATTCATTCTATATTCATGGATTTATTCTTGAAAAAGGAGCTGAAATATGAATACCATTGGCGTAGATTGTTGTCTGGCGATAGCGTTTTTATTGGTGAGAATCGCTTCATTGACATTCTTTTGTTGATTCAGATTTTGAGCACGTACGCACACGTTAATCACAAAACGCACGGCGAAGAACGGTGGAGAATAAACCTTAAGATATTTGTCCCATGAGTACATCGCTTGCCTCTTGATTCTCCAGTACAGATCTTTGATGTGCACATTCAAGATTAATGACTAAAGGCAGGGACACAATCAACGTGTACGTGTGACGCGAAACGTTTACGGGACAACGGAAGACGGGGAACGCAAGTCAGCGGTCACAATCGACGTTAACGCGGCCCGGAGTAACAATTGACTAACGCAGGCGCAGCTAAGAGATCAGGTGTAAACAAGTGTGAAAGTAAATAAGTTGTCTTCGCCAAGCGCTATCTTCAGCAGTTGGATGAATCTGCCGACAGATGGCTCCCATTCCCGGATTCTCAGGACTATTCTGATTGGTTTTCCGTGTACGGGACACGGGAAGAGATGAAAGTTGCCCATCTCTCGCGTACGCGTACTACCCGTACACGTTGATTGTGTCCGTTCGCTATACTTTCCTGTCAGCCATCTTTTCGCGTATTCCCGTTAACGGCTCACGTTACACGTACACGTTGATTGTGTCCCAGCCTTAAGGCTCGTCTTCGTACACTATGTCGATCTCTTCTGCTTCAACTTTCTTCGACTTTACCGATGTGTTACGGCCCCCTTCTCTTAGTCGTCCACCTTCCTCAAGAGAAGTACCTCCTGACCCCGCCGCCAGAATATTTTTTGTCTTTATATTCTCCCTAATCTCTATAGGAAAACACCTTAAGAGACGCATTTGTCTTGAAACACCCCTCCGAAGAATTTCTCTCAATAAATTTTATCGCCGTCTTAACTCATTTTGAGTAAGCACTACCCAAGTTTCCTTCAACGGAGGTGACATAAAGTCTTTCCTTTTTCCTCCACTTTCCACGTCATTTCTCATTTTTCGGACGTTTTTAAGGTATAAGTTTACAACTGTTACTGTCCATTTTAGAATTGTTGGTGGAGTCGTGATCATCCATTTGTTATGTATTTCGTTCCATTTGCCGCATTATCGAGTCCCAAACGAAGAGGCTGATACCCTCCTAAGGCTCGATGTTCTCATAGAAGCGCCTAAGATGAAACTGCAATTTAATCCCGGAAAAAAGTAGTTAGCCCTAGTTGTAGAGAACGAATGTTCTTAAAATTGACATTTATATTGCTACTCTTGAGTCCCGAAAATTATTTTTGTTATGTTTTATGCTCTAACTTAAATTTCTTTTTAATTACGTTTTAAATTCTCCATCATAAATATGAGAAAGTAAATAAGATTGCAAAAAATTTGAGACATGCTGTGTACTTTCATAAGCACGTGCGGCCTTATTTACTATGGGAGCCATTCTTCCTCCAGATCTCAGGAGGTTAAATGAAATCGCTGTCGGGAGTTTTAAGAAGTCTTCCAGGGAATTGAAGTAGATTTGTAGCGTTCATCGTAACGGAGGCGTTACTCCACGGAAAATTAAAATTTTCCTCCTTGAAAAAAAAACTTGCTCCAGGTTTGCATTAATCTGGTAATTACGTATAAAATTGTAATGAAATTTTTGAAAAAAATATGTCAAATATTTCCATAATTTGGAAGAGAACGAGTGTTTTTTTTTTAATTTTTTGCCACTTTAAGATAAATGCCATCTCTTTCCTCCTTAATTTAAATGCAACCAATTCGGGTTTGCCAATAAAAACTCTTCCATCGACCATCTGGAGACATTGATTTATCTTTGAATCATCCCTTCGCACAGGTGAAAAAGGGAGCCGAAACAATCCCCCAAGTCCCAAAATTAGCCATGTTCCTTGTTTAAATTCCATTATCGTCTTCATTTTGTCATTATTTTTGTTAGTCCAGCGCAAACCGCGGATGAGAACTAAGCGGGTTCGCTGAGGTTGTTTTAGCGCGCTCGTGTTTCCTGAAGGGGAGAGATTTACGGCTTGCGAGCTTGTTTGTTGACTTGCCGTTGCTATCGCGAGTAAACCGCGTATTCGTCATTTTTGCCGCTCTCCCCGCCGAGAGAGAGAGAGAGGTTGAGTTGAGGAGATAACACTTTGGTTCGCGCGCGCTTTTCCGATGCGTCGTTTTCAAGATTTGGAAAGTCAATGTCTCTTCATGACAGTCGCCTTCCTATACCTTTGCTATATTTTCCCTATTTCTTTTCCGGTATGTCTTGTTCGTATCCTCAGGGGGCGATGACTATCGTCTTGAAGAATTTCATGGGTCGACTGTCTCTTTCCCGCGGTTCCATCGCTACCGTATCGCTTGTAAACACGCTGTAGGTGGTTGGAACGCGGATGTTGAGTCATTAAGTGCACATTTTGATATCTTAAAAAAAAACATTAAAAACTTAGATAACATATACATTTGATACTCCTTAGGCGATTAAAAGCGCCTCCAGAGCAACCTGCAGCCGTGTGACGTCAGGGAAGGCGAGGCTGACGATAATCCCTATAGCGCCCATGTTAAAATGACATTTTTATCAATTAATATAAATATCGAATCTGGATTTATCGATACGAATTAGCAATTTCAGTAATGCTCCAGTAATGGACATATAGGGAAGAAGTGTGCTTCGCTGGTTTGGCCATGTCTAGAGAATGGGTGAGAGTCGAATAACGAAACAGATATATAAGAGTAGAATGAATGGTGCGAGAGGTAGAGGTAGGCCGAGAAAGTTGTGGTTGAATATGGTTGAGGAAAGTTTTGAGAGAAGGAATTTTAGGAGTCTTAAAAACAGGAGGGCGTGTATGAAGCAGTGTTATGGGGGTAAAGGAAAGGATAGGTCAATATGGAGGAAATCATTGAAGCAGAGTTAGGTGTACAAATGTGTATTTATGAGTGGAACTTTGTGACTGTGCCTACCCCGGAAGGTAACGGCGTGATTTGTATGTACTACAATGTATGACATTAGCTATTTCAAACAAATATTTAATTTCTTTCTGAAAAATAATGACATTCTTGACGGTGAGGGCGTCATTATAGATTGATTATTTATGTTTTTAAAGACGATACACATGGACGTACCTTACCGGTAAACAAATGCTATGATTAATTACCTATTAAAAATTGCGGCATAAGGCATTACATAATTTAGCCAATAAGTGATTCTCTTCACTCAAAGCGTTCAATTGGTTGCTATGTCTAACGTCACATGTGCCGGCTTGCCCTGGCC
The DNA here is from genome assembly GCA_963169105.1 of Ceriagrion tenellum. Lineage (NCBI taxonomy): Eukaryota > Metazoa > Arthropoda > Insecta > Odonata > Coenagrionidae > Ceriagrion > Ceriagrion tenellum. The sequence goes on along the minus strand of OY720636.1, from coordinate 127,813,545 downwards.
CTACTAACAATACATTACAAGGATAACCTATGCGTCCTTTATTGTATTCATGCTCCAAGAGTAGAAAAACTTTTTGGGCAACACTTCACTTAAGTGCATGTATATATCCGTGAGAAAAAAACCATGTATGTTGGAATATAAATGACGCAAGAGTTACATTTCAATAACTTCGTCTCAATTAAAGCATTGCTATGCTTTGGGTTTGCGGAGCGGAATCCGAATTTCAAGCAAAAATCTTTTGTGAATACAATGATTTTTATACGGCGTGGTACATTTATATTTATTAGAAACAGTTACAATATTAATAAACGTATTTTTTCGCGTTTAGGAGAAAATTTGTTCATAGGCAATCGAATTATTTCAAAATATACGTCAAGTGCCTCAAGGCTACGAGGTAAAATAAGATTAAATTTCCAAGGACCCCAATATTAACTTATAGCGTAATACACCAGGGTTGAAATTCGCTATGAAAAAATCATTTGACTTGACCGGGATTCGAGCCCGGATCTCCCAATTGCCGGTCAGGTGTGTTCGCCAGTTACACTCCCGGTTCGAATCCCGGTCAAGTCAAATGATTTTTTTCATAGCGAATTTCAACCCTGGTGTATATGCACCAGTGCGAGTGACTTCGTACCACATCATTTGTTAAATGCAATGTCTGGAAATTTATAGCGTAATGCTGGTTGTTATGATTTAGCGGGGCCGTTTTTTTTAATGTCGACTTTCGCTGCATATTTGCTGATTTCCTTACCGGTAAACAAATGCTATGATTAATTACCTATTAAAAATTGCGGCATAAGGCATTACATAATTTAGCCATTACGTGATTCTCTGCACTCAAAGCGTTCAATTGGTTGCTATGTCTGACGTCACATGTGCCGGCTTGCCCTGGCCCTACTAACAATACATTACAAGGATAACCTACGCGTCCTTTATTGTATCCATGCTGACAGCTGAGATTGCTGTTGTGGCAGAATATGCTCAGAGAGCAAATGAATGGCGCCCTTGTAGCTGAAATAGCTGCGCAGATCCATATCGATTGAGATACGGATATATCGAATCGAACGACGCCATGAATGGTTTCTAACCTCCCCGTATCATTCAACTCTTTCGCCGAAAAAAAAGGGAAGAATTTCAACGCCGGAGGGACAAGCTCCTTCAGTTTCTCCGCAGTTTTTTGAGATCCGAGGGAGTGCATGTGTACTGCGACGAGTGGGAGCAGAGAGGGCCCGCCATGAAAGGGGTCCAAAAGGCCCTACCCTCCCCCCCCCCCCGCCCCCCCAATCCCTGACGACGGCGCGGCAGGGCAGGACCCTAGCGACCGACCTTCCGGGAAATAATGAATGAATGAATTGGGACGGGGAAGCGGCGTTATTTGGTAACATATGAGGGTCGGTTTGCGAGGGATGTGTCCTGGAAACAAGAAGAAGAAGAAGAAGGAGAGGAAGAATTAAAAAAAAAACACCGACGCTCCGGAGGCGTTGGAGGGGAAATCCTGTGTGGCACAAAAAAAACTCAACCGGCGCGGTGTTTCTTCTTTGTTTTGTTTTATTTTTTCGTCGCCGTAGGAACCGGAGAGAGTGAGCGAAGGGGGGAGAATTCCTGCGTGTAGCCGAGTGTGCGGTCTGAGCGGTATGTGTCGGGACCGACTTGTTTTCGGGGAGGTCTCCCTTCTAGATAATGTTTGCGCGTAAATATTTGGGATCCTGTTCGTAAAGATCTGGCCAAAAAAATTTAAAAAAATACCAAGAAAAGCAGCACGCTTCATCAAGAACTGATACGAACGAATATATAGTGTCTCACAACTGTTAGAGGGATTAAGGTGGGAGCCCCTAGCGACTCGGAGGCTACACGCCAGGCTTAGGCTGCTTGAGATATTCAGAACTGGCGTGTTTCAGAGCGACACAGAGAATATTATCATGACCCCTCACTACATTTCTAGGTCATCCTACCATCCCCTGCCACATGACCATGCAGCGGCTCGCGGGGTAGTACGTACAGTCGGATTCAAATGTATTGCAAAGAATCGAGCGGCGCCACTTACGCTTCTCAACGAAATCGAGTTTCACTTACGGCGCTGTTATTCTTTGCTATACAACGCTATCTATTTAGCTGTTTATTTGCACGTATTCAAATTGTGACAGTTGAGCAATTTCTTGTTTTGTGCTAACTTGTTATTACATAATATGATCAGCTCGAATAACAATGACATGCTGCGACGTATTGATTAATTGAAATAACAAACTTTATTATTAAACGCAGATCGTTCCTGGCATACAATATACCTACGGCAAATACTACGTAATGTACCATTTAGAGTAACAGTTGTGATTAATAAATAATAATTATCCATGCTCAAATCGTAAATCCAAACCAAAACGAAAGTGTAATTACAAATTAGCACAATATAGGAAATTGGTCAACTATTACCATTTGAATACGTGCTAATAAACAGATGAATGGATAGCGTTGCGTTGCAAAGAATAACAGCGCCGTAAGTGAAACTCAATTTCCTTGAGAAGCGTAAGTGTCGCCGCTCGATTCTTTGCAATACATTTGAATCCGACCGTACATGTAGATGTAGAAATATCTCTTTGCCGCTAACTAGCCTGCTGTCCTAACAGCGAACTTCGACACTCCTTTACACTCACTACATACTGATTTCCACTCGACTTCCTTTACACTCACTACATACTGATTTCCTAATATATTAAAAAAATATATTTGAGTAATATCGATGAATGCAGAAGCTCAAATTTGCAACCCGTCCCACTGTTCTGTAGAACTAGTTCGACAGATTCAGGCGTTATGTAATGGAAGTTCGTCATAATGAAAACAACAATCGCACTTTTCTATAGGTTTAAATAACAATGAGACGTGTTTCAACTCACAGAGTCATCATCAGGTCTAGTGCATTGTTGTTTTCACTGTGTGGAACTACGTACTAGACCTGATGATGACACTGTGAGTTGAAACTCGTCTCATTGTTATTAAAACCTGTGGAAAAATGCGATTGTTGTTTTCATTGTGTATAACTGCTGTTGCAAATTATTCCCCTCAATAATGGACTGCAGGACAATAAGGGGGGAAGCTTTTATCTAATCAAAATTTTATTTATTTAAAAAAAAAATGCCTGATGTAATTTTCTCTCGCTGTGCATTACTCCATGCCGAAATCATATTTTTCTGTGTCTTTCCTATGAGTTCAAGCAGTTTTAAGTATCCATTGCTGAGACAACAGGAAGAAAAAGAGGATCTTTTAGTCAGTTGACGGGAGGCAATTTTCCACATCTACATCATACTAGAGATGGGCTAAGTTGATCATTTTAGTGATTCAATCATTTTGATTCGAGTCACTTAAAAGATTCAATCAACTGATTCAATCATTTAATTCATTATGACTCGTAAGTCAGATTGATTAGATGAATCACGAGACTCACTTGAATCGAAAGACTCGAATGAATCAAGATTGAAGAGACTCAAAAACTCGAATGATGCTAATTGATGCCATCAATCTATTTGAATTAATTGATTTCGAATAATTAATATCGCGCTTAGAAATTTAGGAAGGCTGATCGATTTCCATATTCCACAAATTTCGGATCCGCATTAAATTGGAGATTTCCAAGTTCTATAGTCGCGAGAATATTTAGAGAGGCAAAACTGTCACAGACTCTGAATTCAAGAAGAATAACGTCAAACTATTTACATGAAAATTAAATCACTAGCTCAGACTACACACATTAATGTGCATGAAGGTTTTCTGATCTGCTGTATTGAATTCCATTCAATTAGGAGCTTTCAACTGAGCAGGAAATTAAAATTCTTATCAAGTTGACCAACTGTAATGATGCGCTGGTATTGTAACAAGGGTTAAATTTCATCGTTTTTAAAATAAGCCCATTGTCTCTAACTATGCTATACAAACATAAACTCACTGATCAAATATTAATGGATTTATGCCCATGAAGATGTCTCTCTGAAATTTCATGACTAGACATAACGGATAACGTACATGTGAATATGTTTTTCCACTTAATATCACATTCAATCACACGGCAGACGGAAACACAAAATGATCGAACGATCGAATCATTTTTCCGAAATGAATCATGAGTCATTTGACTCACTTGGTGATTCAATCATTTTGAACGAATCGATAATGAACGACCCATCACTACATCATACCCTGCGAGCCGCCACATGGGCGTGTGGTAGGGGGTGTTAGGTCACCAGCCGTGTAAATATGTAAGTTTTTGGGAGATGAAACGGTGACATGTATTATAGGAGTGTATTTAGTGGAGATCAATTTTTATTGTGGTCACTTATTGTTCGTGGAAAGAACGATTTGTTGTGCCTATCTGTTCGGCAATGTATCTCTCTATTTTTTTCGCGTCTGTCAGACCTAGAGATGTAGTGAGGTGTCATGGTAATATTCTCTGCGTCGCTCTGAAAAATATCACTTCTGAATTTCTCAAGCAACCTAAGCCTAGCGCGTAGCCTCCGAGTCTCTAGGGGCTCCCACCTTAATCCCTCTGAAAAATTGTGAGACACTATATGCTCGTAGCAGTTTTCAACGAAACGCGCTGCTTTCCTTTGTATTTTAATAATTTTTTGGTTAACTCTTTATGACGAGGGTCTCAAATGCTCGCGGCGTATTCGAGGTGTGGCCTAACCGGAGCGAAGTAGAATCTCTCTTTGTCTTTTACTTTCGAGGACCTTCCTATAATACGTTAAACAAAATCTGGTCTCTTTAATGCTGTGCCACAAATGTTTTTTCCTGTCCAATTTTCTGTCCAACGGTAAAAAAAATTTAGAAAATTATGAGAATTTCAGCATTAAGGCATACTACCTCCCTGATTACTATTCGGAGATGAAAGGCCGACAATTGAAGCGTTTTATTCTATAAAACTTTGCCCGCTAACAAGTTTCAAGATTAATGCTCTGACGTATACCGTCAGCTATGCGCATCTATATATTCATATCATCATTTTTAGCATTCGTTTCAGCATTAGCATTAAACATGAAATTAAAGAGAATGGGGAAAAGCTAATTATGAAGCATCAGCCCTCTGAGATGGAGAGAAATATGTATTTGGGGGAGAATAAAATGATCAAACTCTGCCCTTCGCTCTATTAATATGCATGTAAGGGAACAATTAACTACAGTTAGGCCAAAAACTCACATAAATGTTATTTCATATTCTTAAAAGATGGTTCTTAACCAACTGTAACAAATATTGGTAAGAATAGATTCCATACACATTGCATAAGCTCATTTTTTGGGAATGAAAGTTCCACTTTTTTCCAGTTTTCTTCTTTTTTTCATTCGGCGCATTCCGAATTTGACCGAATGAGCTCTCAATTAAGTCAAGCCAAGAGCTTCTGAGCCACGTATTCACTCACCGCGATGCTGAGGGGATTCGAAATTCGTTTAAACCGCTCGCATTCGAAGTTTGACGAGTAGGCTATCTCCTTCTTTTCCTTTCAACCGATCCGACAGACTCTATGAAGGGGATCGCATCGCATCCGCAGCCCGAGAAGAAGACTCTCCCGATCAAGTAGGATTGCGGTGTGTGCAGGGTTCGAAAAGTTCACCTCGAATCTCGAAATTTCTCCCCGAATTCGATTCCAACTCCTAGTCCTAGGAAACTTCGATTGCTTGCGGTGGATGCCCCAATCTATCGTGGCGATAAGTGATATAGCACCTGCTTCTAGGGGGAATTACGTTTGAGAACGTATTTCCTCTAATTCTTGATTAAGGGAAAACTTTAGGCGAGCGTGTTCAATAGTATCGTTTCATAACGTTTTTTTCATATCGTTTCACATAAAATGTATAGAAGTAAACACTTTTTTTTAAGAAATTCAAAGATATTTCAATAGCAATGGGTGTCGTAACATCTGCTTCCAGTGAGAATTTACAGTTGAGAACGGATGGCCACCATTTATTAATCAAATGAAAACTTAAAGCGAGTGCGTTTTAAAAATATCGTTTTAAATTTATAAAATTTTATCAGTAAATTCCTTTTTTTTCAAACATCCAAACATATTTCTCACCTATGTTATAGCGGTATGAATCTGTATAGTAGTATAACCTACATCACCTAGAGAAGAGCAGAAATTTTGAATGTGGAAAAAGGGTAGGATGATGCCTCAGCATTAAACTACAAATGCTTTTTTTTCTTTTTTTTAAGATTAATTGTTACGTCAACGATAAAATTTCGAAAAAAAATTGACATTGGACAAATATCTGCTATTACATTTACATGTCCGGAGCGATAAGGGAATCAAATCACGATGTTATTAGCAAAGGCATATGCAATCTATTTAGAAACTAAAAAGTTTTCTTCGAACATTATTCAAGGATGAAGACTTATAGATTCTTGGTCAAGTCATTCCAGATACGGCGAAGGATTATGAAATCTGTTCGTGTCCAATGCGATCCAAAGGTATTTCCACGGACTGAATTCAATGAAAGGAAATCTAAAGAATTAAGCCAATGCTTGATTTTCCATTCCATCTCAATTATTAATTTTCCTTAATAAGGTGAGAGTGGTTCTTATTTCTTGACTCCTTGTATCGAGTATGACATAACACACGCAACAGCCCCGAGAAAATCTATGCATCGCGTGATCCCAGCATTGCATCTCTGATTATGTCCCAAATGTGACTTCAGAACGCCAAAAGGCATAGAATATGATGGCAATAACAAACAAATGGCAAAAATAACAATATTTACGATTTACCGTAGTTTAGGTAAAGAATTACAATGATTTTCGGCTCAGTATAGAAAAAATGCCAATAAAAAATATTTCGAAACAACAAGACCGGTTCACGTATCACCAATCGTTAAAGACTCATTGCATCTGGATACGTTGGCATAGTAATCCGCATTTGCTACCTCGGGCTAAGATTCCTGCATTTCAGGATATGATGGCAGAATAGCTCGAATCTACATCTACGTAATACCCTGTGAGCCACCACGAGGGTGTGTGGCAGGGGGTGAAGATCACCAAACATGCACTGTTGACATGCAACTAGGATATTTAAGGGAGACATGCTAGATAATAGGTTCACATGCAGCTAGATGGTTAGTATCTACATAATAAGAAAGGGATTATTGGTTGTTATTTCATGCATCATGCACTACAGACTACTCTAACTATATTTCACCTACCTATCCCTTTGCTACGCCGCCTATTGTTCTCTCTTATGGTACGCGGGAAAAATGATATTTTAAATCTATCGGCACGACAATCTATCTCTCTAATCTTGTTAATCTGATCAAACCTAGCATAATACGCAGGGGTTCTCAATATATATCTAACGTCATCTTTGATCAAATCGGTTTCGAATTTACTTAAAAGGTTTAACCTAAATTTTAACCTGCGTTCTGATAGTAATTCCCATCCTAGTTCTTCTATTTAACTCGTAACACTTATACAATTATCATAACGGCCTTTAACAAACCTTGCAGATCTCCTTTGCACGCGCTCTAATTCTTTTATCATACCTTCCTCGTACGGATCCCATATACTAGCGGCATGTTCTAAATGAGGCCTGACAAGTGTAAAATAGCTTCTTTCTCGTATTCTCTCATCGCATTTGCCTAGAACCCTTTTTACGAATCCTAATCTACGGTTTGATAGACTAGTTATTTCCCTGATGTGTTTCCCCCATGAATTGAATTTGTTACTCTGGGCTCAAGGATAAGATTCCTGTTGGATTTTTTTCACTTCCGAATCGTTAATGCATTTACGGTACACAGTGAGTTGTGTAAAAGGAATAAGTTTTCTCAACTTAAGAACTAAATGTTCAGTATCGGGATTTTGTTCCATTAATAATGCACACTTTGAATTTATCGTTTCCCAAAAGTTGGCCACGCAATCTTACCACCTATCATATGAATGCCTATTGTAGATAAACATTTTGGTACCTACTTGAGCATCTTGGTGCTTCGGGGAAACAAAAATGGCTGCTCGAGTCACAGCTTCTAGCGTTGGCCACCATAGCGAGCGCACTATCCTTCTACCTCGACGAGAGGAACCGTTCCAAGAATGACCTAAGAGAAACACATATAACAGTTCAACTGTTGAAGGCTCTACTTTGTGGAATACCATTGCGATGGGAGAAATAAAATACTTTGTAATATTCCACTGCGATTTATTCTTCCCCGACCGGTTTCAACGCTAGTGCGTCGTTTTCAAGGGTACATTCTCAAATTTTTTGGGAGTTCGCGCCACATATATACCAAATTTCTCGTGGGGGGAAAGATGGTAGGGGTAGGGTTTAAGTAAAAAGTGGGGGGGGGGGAGTTTGGGGTGGGAAGGGGGATGAGAAGTGAGGGTTTTTGGAGTAAGCCACGTCAAGGTGAAGGAAGGGACTGCGGGTGTAACACGGAGGTGAACGGAGAACGTTTAAAAGCAGAAGAATCATTTAAAAGGAACACATCGACGACACCTTGTCTCTTAACAATTCCCAAATTTTCTAAAAAAAATCTAGTTTGAAACCTTTGTAATTTACATGTAAAACCTTTGGTAAAAAATTACTAAGGTATCCAGTTTCAATGATGTGTTTAGCAAAGCCTGATTTAGGGTCATTATTAAAAACATAGTTCATATGTTATCTTGCTCTGGTAATGAATCTACGACCAGTTTGACCAATACATACTACACCTTTACATTCATCACACTCTAGATAATACACGCCACATTTGTCCAGAATGTATATCTTGTCTTTGGAGTTGAAAAGGAGTTTCTCCACCGTCACTGGATAATAGTACCCTATTCTAAACAAGTCTTCCTTCACCTTGAAGTGGCTTACTCCACGCTTACTTACTTACCCTCACTTCTCCTCCCCCTTCCCACCCCAAACTTCTCCCCCTTTTTACTTAAACCCTGCCCCTCCCATCCCACCTCCTCGAGAATTTGGTATATATATGTGGCGCGCACTCCCAAAAACTTTGAGAATTCACCCTTGAAAATGACGCACTAGCGTTGAAACCGGTCGGGGAAGAATAAATCACAGTGGAATATTACAAAGTATTTTATTTCTCCCATAGAAACATATATAGTTTTTCCACTAATACAATATTTGATACGACTAGTTTCAATGTCACCACAGTATCTTCACTGGAGATGATGTATTAACATCGAAACTGGTCGAATTAAATATCATATTTGTTGAAAATCTGCACTTTTTCTTCTGTCATGGCGTTCCTACTAGTTTTCATTAGTTTCGATGTCTCCAAATCATAATTTTTCCACTAATATAATATTTGATACGACTAGTTTCAATGTCACCACATTACCTTCACTGGAGATGATGTATTAACATCGAAACTGGTCGAATTAAATATCATATTTGTGAAAAATCTGCTCTTTTTCTTCTGTCATGGCGTTCCTACTAGTTTCCATTAGTTTCGATGTCTCCAAATCATATTCAACTGAAGATCATCTAGTAACACCCTGACGAAAATATAGCGTAAATGGAGCGTGAACGAAGTTCCTATCGGAGAATGAATGAAGAGTGGCTCAAGTGCCAAGGGATCGAAGAGTCTGAGGAGCGTAAAGCGGAACATGGGAGAGTAAACGAAGCGTCTTATTAGAGAGTTAACGGAGCGTAGATGGTGCGTCAAGTTTACTCCCGCGCGAGAGCAGACCATGAGTATTGACAGCTTATAAGGGAAGTAAATAACATGAGCGTAGCGTGCAGGGGAAGCGCACGAGGAGAAATCGAGGAGTAGATGGAAACGAAGAGAAGTTTAAGGAGCGTATAAGAAGGTTCTGTCCGTCACTTGCACTTAAATCAGTCTTTACTAAGGAAAAACTTAATGCGATAAAGCTTTTTGATTTAGCACTGAAATAAAGGAAAATAAAACAAGTGCCAATATTTAAGCCCAATATCCTGACGGTGGCGGCATTAAAGAGAACTCGACAACAGAGATTGTGAGACCATATGACGATTCCTGTCGGAGATGGTTCCAATGCAGTGCAATGTAAACAAAACCTACCAACTGGCGATTGTTCCCAGCAAGGACATGGCTTTAGACAAAACAATTGTATGAATCATGTTATATTAAAATTTAGGCCTATTTCATTTCCAAGGAGCAGTTTGGGGACGGAGAATGAAGCGTCAAAGAAACGATGGGGCACTCTCCGTTCACTCTTACAGAAGAGTTCGGGAAACGTAGGTGGGGTTCAGAAATCTCGGAGAGTAATCGGGGAGTTAAGGAAGCTCCTCGGAGAGCTTAGAACTCTCCGCTGACGCTACTTCTACGCTCCGGCGGGCGTCAGATCTTCACCAGGGCATCGAAACTAGTCGAGTTAAATCATATGTTAGCGAAAAACCTGCAAGATTTTTTGCTTCTGTCATAGCGTAATAGCGCAGTTTTTGTGCTTCTGCAATATCGCAAGGGAAACCTTCTAATGGAACACGAGATCGGCAGAGAAGGTTGCTGGAGGATGGGCGAGGGGTTGCTCAAGAATGTGATCGAGGGAAGAATGTTGGGAATGGGCGGAAGGGGAGGAAAGAGAATAGGTTTTATGGACAGGATGAAGAAGGGTAAATCGTATGCTGAGGCGAAAAAGAGCGAGGTAGGCTACAGAATACCGCATGTTATGACATGCACACTTCTCTGAGAGAGTTCTTCTTATTCTGCAGCAGGTGATTACTGCCGATATGAAATCCTTCTAGCCATCTCAAGGGCGTATGGTAGGGGGCTTCACACCCTATATGCACAGCACTATGAACGCTTTTAAGATATTTTGTGTGGGTCTCTATCAGAAGTATCAAAACGCACACCTTTACACATTAGAATGTTTTCATCAACCATACACTAATGTGCAGAGCAAGAACAAAAGTGAGCTTCGATGACCCTTACCTGCAAGTCAACCAATCCACCAATAATAATACCTCTGCTCTTTCTCTTCCTCGTTGAATTTCGACGTCTTCACGGAATAAAGTTCCCGTTTGTTGAAGTCTGTCAAAGAGACGGGTTTAAAATGTCCACCATCTCTGGTTTTTATATTTCTCACGCTCACGTCGTCCGTTTCGCCATCTTCAAACTTCACTTTTGCAAACTAATTTCTGTACATTTTTGCCATTGAATATGATAAAATGTACTAGAAATGCTTCCACACTTAGCAACCGAAAGATTTTGAAAACACTCTGTTGGAATTGTACAATCTTGTCCTTTCTCGGCGAATTATATGAATAAATAATTCTCGGGCTTCTAGCCGAGTAAGAATTTTTGTGGCTGACGTTTCGATGGATAACACTTCCATTGTCCTCAGAGCAGTAATGAAATGCAGGCCTTCCTTCCTGCGTTTATACAGCCGCTAAATGTGGGGGGCATTGTTGTCTCCTTCTTTCCGTTATTTTTTGAAATAACGGTCTCCATTCCCTGCTTAGTATGTACCCAGAGTCGCGATTTAAGTTGTTCTTCTCCAGCCTGATCTCAATGGCTTCTTTAAGGAGACGATCCCTATATATATGGGTCTTAGATTTGGCTTTGTTTATTTACATGTTGGTTAGCAACAGTTTGTTTATTATGAAGTAGAATATTATCGATTTTAAAAATTTAAAAGATTAAAAATCAATTTACGGTCTAAATCAAACTGCTAGGGCTTGGAATGATATATTAAACAGACTCCTTACTGAAAATGGATCCACACGCAGTAAAGCAGATCCATGTTTACATAGGTATTCACATAACTAGGGCGCATACTAGAGCGAGATAGGCTACAGAAAGTGTAGAAAACTGGGAGGAGACTCTCTCACATTCAAAAAAACCTACCTAAATCGGTAGAATACTTTTAAAAATAGCGCGATAGTTCCCTATTTACCTATTTTATGATGAACTTACGAATGTAATATCTTTGCGCTCCGTTGCTCTGTATGTGCTGTAGGGTGTCGGGGCGGGAGGCGTGAGGAGGCTCGGAAATGGCACGTGTTTCCGGATATTTCCGGGTGGACGAAGGGCGCAACGAGGCGACGTATTTCGAGTGCGGAGGAGACCTTCTTCCTCCTCCAAACCGCCCTGGAAAGGGGGAAGGAGTCCTCCATTTCGCCTCCTCCTTCCTCCCGCCACCCGCACCTCTCCTCCACAGCTGTCTCCTCCTCCTCCTCATCACCATGTTCCACCGTGCTATATGCATTCCCTGCCACTATTTATGTACTGGTAGGTACAGCGTAAGGGTTGCCAACTCTCCCGTATGCCCTAAGAAATTTCTCCCGGAATCGGGCGATAATTTTTAAAATATGCGTCCCACATCCTGGATTGAAACCTTATTTCATACACTTTATGAGTTCAAGTCATAAGCACTCTGGTTCTCGACCACGTTGAGCTGCATCGCTAAGTATTTTCTTTTGTTTTTCAGGATTTTTCGCCCCAACATTTATCTGTACTTGCCTTTGTCAACGTTTCGATTATGATTCCGAAAACCCTCATCAGGGCTAGCACGGAGAAGCGAACACGTCACAGAGAAACGCTAAGTTTAAACGAAAAAAAAAATACATAACGGATGGATAATACACACTTTGGAAATATACGTTGATATAATTCATTGGATGCTTGTTTCAGCCACCGCAAACAACGTTTATTTCATTAAAATTTGTTAAATGAGAAAAAGTTTTTGAATGGCAGTTGCAATAATTATTTATACTAAAATCAATGGTTGGCGAATTCACTTTGTGGAAATTATTACGATTCATGTTAAGAATGAAACCATTTAGTTTTTTTTCCACCAATATATATTTAAACCACAAATCTACCGGTTTCGGCCTTTGCAGGCCATTATCAAGATTACAAATTTGTAATGTTAAGAATGAAACAACTTAGATTTTTTTCCACCAACATATTTAAACCACAAATCTACCGGTTTCGGCCTTTGCAGGCCATTATCAAGATTACAAATTTGTAGTCTTGAAAATGGCCTGAAAAGGCCAAAACTGGTTAATTTGTGGTTTGAATATATTGGTGGAAAAAAAATAAATAAATTTCATTCTTAAAATGAGTTATTTATACGTTTTGTTACTGTATTTTGTTAGACATTAACAATCCAAGCCAAGCTCTAATTATTTTTTTAAATTTTCACATCACATTGCATTGATGCGTATTCACTTTTGAGCCAAAAAAATAAGCATGCTAGTTCTCGACCACTTTGATTTGCATCGCTAAATATTTTCTTTTATTTTTTTGGGGGATTTTCGGTCAAAATATTTATCTCCAATTGGCCTCTCCAATGTTTCGATTTTAATTTCGAGAATCCCCGTTCGGGCTACCATGAAGAAAACAGCATACCACGTGAGAAATGCTCAGTTAAAACAAAAACAAAATACTAAGCGGCTTGAATGATATATACCTTGGCCAGTAACAATTTCAAAACATGTCGGTTTCTTTTTTTTGCCATCAAAATGGAACTTTTGTTTCATTATAAATTTGTTATATGACGAAAGTTTGCTCGCTGGGTGGTTCAAAAGTTACCAATATATTTTGTCAGTGAATTTCGTTTGATCGTTATAATCCAAACCATTTTGCTTTTAATTTTTTTTTGCTTTTTTTAATTTGCTTTGCTTAATAAATAATTGCTGTGATTTTTTAAATTTCATTTGTTAATTTTTTGAAGTTTCTTTTTCGTTTAAACGAACACTCCTCCTTGAGAAATGCTTAATTAAAACCAAAAAAAGTACAGAATGACTTGGATGACACATACCTTGACGAGTCAAATTGACACAAGATGTCGGTTAATTTATTAACCACCAAAATAAAACTTTTGTTTCGTTAAAATTTATTAAGCGACAAAAGTATGTTTTTTTGTGGTAAAATAAGTTTAAAATATATTTTTTTAATGATGAAAGATTTCAGGCTTTCCCGGTGAATGCTATGGAGGTAGATTTCTCGCGGTTCCATCCGGGTCAAAGGAGTTATCCCCGACATGTTTCGGCAGTTTACTCCGCTACTTTCTTCAGGGATGCATACCGCCTTCATCCTTGAAGACGGCAGCGGAGTAAGCTGCCGAAACATGTCGGAGATAACTCCTTTGACCCGGATGGAAACCCGAGAAATCTACCTACCTCCTATTTTTAATGAGTTTTGTTAGTTGTGTACAATTCAAGCCATTTTCATTTATTGATTTTTGTATTTTATTCTCTTGTTCGTATGTTTTTGCTCTATTTTCGTGCACGAAAATCTTTCGAAATCCCTCCGACTTTCCTCTTCCTGGCGGAGAATTTCTGGCTGGAGATCAACTCTTCATTGAGTTGGCACCCCTGGTGCCAGTGCGTGTTCACCTACTTATGTGGTTGCCAGTCCGCACGCTTGCGGAGCAGAGGAGACGTCCTACAGGCCGCAACATCGCTCCGTCTCTCTGCTCCTGACTCCTCTCCTTCAGCTCCTCCATTCACCCACTGCCAGAGCCAACCAACCCACTTCCCAACAGCCCACACATCGATCGGCAGAAGGAGAAGGTGGGGGGGGAGACCTCTTCCTTATTTTTTTTTTTTTTTTAAGTCTTCCCTTCAGCCTCAGTCAGTCTGCGTCGGAATCCGCGACGTGGGTGCGCAAACAGTCGCGAGTCACGTCTCCGGCGCTCTTTAAAAACAAAAGGAAAAAAAGAAGAAAAAAAAAGAAAAAAAAGAAAGAGGGAAAGCGTTCCGGCCGGAATAAGGACGTGAGAGGTTCGCACGCCGTCGACTCCGCTAATTAGTAACGGGTTAAGAGTTTGAGAGAGAAAACGCTCGCTCGAGTTTCGGACAGTTCGGTGCCCGACGATTGGATGTTTCCCTCCCCTCCATTCGTTCGTTCAATCCCTGGTTTGGTCGATTGCATGTCTCCATCCTTCCCCATCGTGTTCTATTTTCCTTAAAATGAAGAGCATTAAATGTTGTACTGTCCACTATTTTCAATACATAAAACTTTAAAACACGTGTCTCTGTGGCACTTTATTAGCCGTCATCAGGTACAGGTCGGCCAATACATGTGTTTTAAAGTTTAATTTATAAAAAATAGTGGACAGCACAACATCTAGTGCTCTTCATTTTAACAATGCAGTTCCGCAATATCTCGCCGGAAACTGTTGACTCCCTATTTCACTTAAGGCAGGGACACAATCAACGTGTACGAGTGACGCGAGACGTTAACGGGACAACGGGAGACGGGGAACGCAAGTCAGCGGACACAATCGACGTTAACGCGGCCCGGAGTAACAATTGACTAACGCAGGCGCAGCTAAGAGATCAGGTGTAAACAAGTGTGTAAGTTAATAAGTTGTCTTCGCCAAGAGCTATCTTCATCAGTTGGATGTATCTGCCGACAGATGGCTTCCATTCCCGGATTCTCGGGACTATTCTGATTGGTTGACTTGACCGGGATTTTTTTTTCATAGCGAAAAATTTTGACCGGGATTTTCAAATGATTTTTTCATAGCGAATTTCAACCCTGGTGTATATGCACCCGTGGAGTGACTTCGTACCACATCATCTGTTTAATGCAATGTTTGAAAAAATACGAAACGATGAAGTGTACAGAAGAGTAGAAGAGGAGAGGACCGTTCGGAACACCACACAGAAAAGATGAACCAGATGGATTGGACACACCCTGGGACACAACGGGTTTGTGAGGAACATAAGTGAAGGAAAATTATTATACAGGGAAAAGTCCCCTGAGGAAGACCCAGGAATAAGTTCATGGACCAAATAAAGAGGAAAGTACATAGGAGGGGATACCAGGGGGTAATTCTGTAACTTTTGTCGACCGTCGACAAACGCTTTTTGTCTCTTCTTCGGGCATTTATCGACGTTTGCAAGTCTGTAAATTTTATCCACCTCTACGGTCGACAATTTTAGCGACGGTCGACAATTTTAACGACGTCGACAATATAAGCGCTTGGCTTGAGTCTGTAAAGTGAATAATCGACTTCCGGGGCGACAATTAAGCGACTACGGTCGTTTATTTTACGTACAACCGGATTGGCGTCGGTAACATTAATCTATAGGCGGTAAAGCATCGCTAGGCGATAGTCATTTGTTGATTTTTGAAATGGCGCGGTTCATTCGTAACCATCAGAGAATAATTCTTCTTCGGGAGATATATTTAGAAGAAGCTAAGCGAATCAGAGTGGAACGAAAACGTTTGAGAGACACTCATTATGCTTTTGACTTGCCAGATCCAGTATTTATTAAACTTTTCCGGATAAATAAAGACATTGCTCGTTATCTATGCGATGTCCTTGAACCTTCTTTGAAAAGAAAGCGTAGGTCTGGGTTAAGTAATCTCAAATAAATATATTATAATTACAAACGACCAGCAATAGCCTCCATTATTTCAATAATTTCACTATTATTTTGGAGCAATTTGAAACAACTGGCCTCGACCACGTTCGTACTTCGCTCTTTATTTTCCAGCATTCAATTGTTTGTTTACACGTTGCGTCGTTGTCGTTGCGGTCGATTTGTTTACAAAACGAGAGCTTTACGCGGGGAAAAGAAACGACGAATTTCATTGGCTCCGGATCATTATCGCCAACTGTTCCGGAAATTCTCATACTTTGAATTGTCGACGATTGCTGTCAGTCGACAATTCTAACGCCCATTAGTTACGGACTCGCAAACGTCGTCAAAACCGGTCGAGTAATTTATCGGCAAAAATAAGCTACAAAAGTTACAGACTTACCCCCCAGGAGGAGGTAAGGGAACTAGCATTAGACAGGGAAGGGTGGAGGGCTTCAGTCAACCAATCTTAGGATTGAACTACCAATGATGACTGAGTAAAATGCGAATGTATCCTTAGCATCAAGAGAGACTATATTCGATATAAAATATCAAAACAAACGAGGAGCGAAAACAAAACGCCACACAATACTGGACCCATTAGTGGTGAATATTCAGAGAACACGCGTCATCTTCATTCAGCACGATGAATATCTTATCCACCGAAAGTAGGATTTGCCTTGAAATTATAAAATAAAGAGGAAAGTACATAGGAAGAGATACCAAGAGGTAAAGGAACTGGCATTTGACAGGGAAGGGCGGAGTGCGGCAGTCAACCAATCTTAGGATTGAGCAAGCAATGATGAAGTCCCTAAAGGGAGACCCATGAATACATAGAAATGCGTAGACCAAATCAAAAAGAAAAGCGCAGAAGAACTACTAGGGAGTAAGGTAATTGGCGTTAGATAGGGAAGGATGGAGGAGGGCTGCTGACAACCAGTCTCAGGATTGAACGACCGATGACATTGTATACCTCAGGCTGAGCTCAATTCATCTGTTTCTCCTTCTTTTCTGTTTAGTGTTCTATGTGGTATTTTCCTCTTCGTCTTTATACTTCTTTATTCCTCATTTCATCCGCCCATTTGATTGTCATCCTCCTCCAACACCAGGAATTTCTCCATCTGTCATGATTCTACCCAATACTCTATGGTAACCCAATGGTTAGATCCACTGATCATGGGCCTAATGGGAAATTCAATAGAAAATAGGGCATGAAAAGTGAAATACAAATTTCTTCACGAGATAATGATAATGGTGTTTTTCACTATAAATCATCATCTGCCTAATTTTTTAACGCATTAAACTCCACTCCTACCATCTAGTGATGAATTTTACGTGATATGTAAATTATATGTAATATAAGTGCTACTTAACTATTTCTTCCAGGCAAACATTACATACCCCGGAAATTTTGAGGCCAAACAACTCAGGGCCAACCTGAATAAGTCCCCTATGGGTATTAATTTCATATCTTGGACCATTGGGCTCGTTTAGCTAATCTTTGTATGTGTAATATGTGAAATCTCCAATTTCCGTTCAGCAATTACTGTAACGTTTCGCACACAGAGGGAAATACTTAAGTAATCGATGTTTTTGTGAGAAACTTCCTCATTAACCCTTTCAGTGCGGAATGACGTCATATCACGTCGTGGTTGTCTTTACTCTGGTGCTGATGACGTGATATCACGTCATCAGCACCAGCGTAACGACGACCATGACGTGATATGACGTCATTCCGCACTGAATGGGTTAAAAGACTAAGACACGCTCCGCAAATGGGATAAAGCCTTGGAGGAATTATCACCAAAAATGTATAACCCTGCGCGGAAGATTGCGGGGGTTAATATGGATGGGATAAGTGTATTAGAGTATGTAGAAAAAAAGCTGAAACTTTGACTTTTAAACATTGATAGAAAATTTATTTTGCGACTTTTAATTAATCGGTTCACATATTTTTAATTTATATCGATTCGACGCTAATAGACCGAGTAACAAACGGATGTAGTGACATCATCGTAAACCCCATTTGTGATTCTCGTCCACCCCTTAATATACACCATTGGGGTGGTTATGTACGGATGTTGGACATTTCACTCTTTATTTTCTACCGTTTCGCTGCTGGAGAACATGAGTTTCAATTAACGCCGGGCTGTAAAAAGAATAATACTGCGCATTCCAACAAAGGATGCCAGTGCTGAACGTTAATGTGATATATGCGAATGATAAAAGTCGTTTAATGAATTGTTTACAGCTTTTCATTCGCTTGGTGATGTGAATCAATGGGTCTGTGGGAGAAGTGTAATTTAGACTTATTTGATCACTGGAAAAATTTAAAAAAATAAAAAAACCTTTCAAATTTAAATGCCATCACGCCTGCTGCTGTGTTTTGTTGCGTTTTGTTTTTTAAATATTCAGATTAAATTTTATTCCGTTTCACTTTCATTTTATGGTCCGCACAGACGGTTCTCCTTGGATTTTTTTTTCCCAAATCCTCGTGGAATATTTTTTTCTTCGTCTATCCATTATGGATTTCCCAGTTTCCAGAGGAGTGCCTGCAGACGATCGGAGAGCGTAATCCGCTCAAATTTTCCGCTGGATCCAGATCCTCCCGGAAAATCCTCACCGTGTGAAGTGATTTTTAAAAAAAATTATAACTTTTGGAGTCTACTTTTTTTTCTCCACGGGGAATTTATACTGTCGAAGACAACCTCGGTAAAATGGCAGCATTTTGTACGCAAATAGATTATTAAACTATGAATATATTACGGAACTAGATAGGGGCACCCGTTAAATTTCTACGGGAAGAAAAATGTATTAAATTAACGCTCATGATTGAAAGAGTTCTTTCGCTGTGATCAGGGTGTATGGAAGTGTATGGAATCTTGGACTTCAACAATCAGTATTGTCGTCATGGGGACGATGTGTCCAAAACACTAAAAAATTTTCCTAGAAATCCAAACATTTTATTAAAGTTTGCGCTATTTAGACGGAAAAGCAAAGCGCGTTGGTATAAATAAAAACCTCTATTCAATTATCTTTCCATTGTTGCCTATCTCAATTTCGTACGACCAGTACTTTAAATTAAATATTGCAGAAGAAAAAGTCTGCTTCGAAAAGAAAAATCGATTTTACTCGTATTTCCTGCGTTAGCTCGATCATGGCTCCCATCGCAGAGCCCCAGACGAACGCACCCAGCTAATTATGCAGTTTGATGATATTTATAGTAATATTTATTCCACCAAAATTCATGTTGAAACATTGTCACAAATTAATGTCGTTATTCGAAGAGAGGAACATGAGGCAACCGTGAGGAAAAATCCGTTCAGGATTTTCTATTAATGTTTCAGAAAAACATCCGGTTTAGCGACACCAAACAGCAGTAAATAAAGCAATATTTTCCACAGAAGAATCCGAAATTTTTGTGTTTCAACAAAAGTGTCTTCATACATTTGGAAACCGAGGAACAGGAGGTCAAACAAGCATACAGCTTAATTATTGGTGGGAAAATTAAGTCTTTTTTTCCTGTCGACGTTTGGGTACAGAGCCATGATATTAACACCCAAATATAAACTGTAAGTACCATAATGATAAAATTTCTAATTAAAAGCGATCAATCGTAAATTCCAGTATGCATCCAGCCGTTTGGTTCCCTTCTGGCTTCACTGGAAGTAGAGTTATTTAGCGCTGTCATCCTGAGTTACTGAAAAGTCTTTGTATTTCAGAATTTAATATCTCTATGGTCTCTCACCGCTACAACTGTTTTTTTTTGTTTGAGATTGATGAGGAAAGTGTCACGTTAAATTTTCCATCTTGTTGACATTAGGGTTTCAAAAACGTTTATTTCC
Organism: Ceriagrion tenellum; assembly: GCA_963169105.1. NCBI lineage: Eukaryota > Metazoa > Arthropoda > Insecta > Odonata > Coenagrionidae > Ceriagrion > Ceriagrion tenellum. Next base: position 127,793,433 of record OY720636.1, on the reverse strand, counting down.
TATATATTTTCAAGTCGTGTTTTTAAATTTCGAAAATTCTTGTCGTCATTAGGCATGCATTAAGTTTATACTGGAATTTTGATAGGTATTTAGGTTGGAAGAAATGATTAAGTGGACAGAAGAGTAGAAGAGGAGAGTGCCACATGAAAAACCATACAGAATAGGAGAGCCAGTCGGATTGGACTCACCCGAGATACAATAGGTTTGTGGAGAACGTAATTGATGGCAAAATAGAGGGAAAAGTCCCCAGGAATAGGTTAATGGACCAAATAAAGAACATAGAAAGAGGTCACCAAGAGGTAAGGGAACTAGCAATAGATAGGGAAGGGCGGAGGGCTGCAGTCGACCAATCTTAGGATTGAACGGCCAACGAACGAGCCAAATGCTTAAAACAGATTTGAAGTTCACTCATAAAAACTTCTCCGAGAACAACAACGAGACACGTAAAACATCATGGGATTAGTGGGAAAGATTCAACTCTAATCTCCTCCCGCTTCATCTATTATTCTTGTTCCTTCCAGGTACTGGGTGATATTTTCTTGTACTTGTATACATCCATGTTTACACTAGCTCTTTCTCAGTAGGTTTTCGCAGGTTTTTCACGCCCCCCTTCTTGTGTGGGCGTTTTCCTGCAGTGGGTTTTTTCCAATAAGGACGAAAGTCAATATCCTTAGGTTTTACCCACATTTGCTCACATCTTTTTACACTTGGTAACTTTGCTAACTTATAATTATGTTTGTTGAATGAAAAACCGTACTGCTATGTCTCTCTTGCCATAATTGAGTGTATGTAATTCCAAGAGCAACATGACAATGTATTCAGCTGCAATAATTTTTATGTTTGACGAGGGGTTAGATGGAAGATGGGACTTTCTAGTCCCAATCTCGCCTAATAAAGACGTTTTATTATTATTATTATTATAAAACACCCGACTCGATCAGTGACCATTGTTGATTTCCTCATTTAATTTCAAAATCCATCTTAGGATTTTACAACCAATGAATAAATGTGGAATCCATTCGGAGTCAGGAATATTTTTTTAAACTCTGAAAGCCCTCCATAAGGTTCTGTTGAGAGATATTTTTAGAGTAGCCAAGTATTGTGAGAGATCATTTTCAACTTTTCTTCCTCCGTGAGTTTTCTTTTAAGTGACTTTAAAACACAGTGCTCGTCACAACCTGTCACGAAACTGCTTACGCTGCCAACGTGACCTCAAAGAATGCTCGCGTAGCGCTGTGGTCGTGACGGCTTTGCATGTGACAGGACTTCGCTTCATTTGAATTTGCAAAGCTCGGTGTGTTCGATAAAATTCGCGCTTTACATTCATGTATGCGTGTGACATTTACAACGCGCTCCGCGGGGTGATTCGCATTTCGTCGTTATATTGTCGGCTCCGATGAATGATTTCCCGCAACCGACCGGAAAATCTAGGCCGTCGCCAAGCAGAGGGGGGGGGGAGGGGCCATGGGCGTAATTTCGAGTAATTGCGAAGGCGTTTGTTCGGATAATTGGGCCAACGACGCTGTTTTCATTCGATATGTTGGTTCTCGGGATTTCCGTCCGCATTATATCGCCTTTGGTGACAACAGTTCATCTTGGCAGCCAATTTCGGAGTTTCCGTGGAATGATCCAGGCTCCTCTGGTGCGATTCGAAGACGTCAAAATTATAAGCCAAGGAGAATTTATATCACCCGAGACAGGAATACCCCCATTTAAGATGTTTTCTCGCGACGACGTGAGTCAAAACAAAATATTTTTATTCTATTTTTTTAAATTTATTTGTCAAAAAAAATTGCTTTCAGTAATGACATACTTTACCTTTTAAATCAAAAATAAAGGTGCGTAATACGCCTATTATTCTGGTAAACATTGATACAGTAATAAATAAATCCTCTGTTCTGACTGAAGAAGCCCGCTCCTGCAATTTACTTCAATTGTCGCAATGATTGGCCTGTAGCTAAAAAAAAATAAGGTGGTAGGGTGCCTATATTTCATTTTTTTATTCACTTTTTTCATTTTTTTCCTTCGTGTGTGCAGTTTTGTTGGTCCCAAATACTCGCGGCGGTTTCGTGGTGTGGGCTAACCAGTGCGAAGTAACTTCTCTCCTTTACTTTCCCATCCGATGACAATGATCTACTCAACACAGACGCTTCCATTGGTCCAATCTGAATTGTGTAAGCCATAGCTGTGATGTTTATCTGAAAACATGAAATTAATTAATATCTGAGTGTTTCTTGATTCTGCCGTGGCCATTCACGATGTGTTATCTTATTGAAGAGCTTTATCTCCCCTGGTGACCCGTTTGGGCCACGACTAATTTTTGTTGGCAGGGCATTGGTCGTTAACGAACTATTCTTCGTTGGTGGCCCGTTGACAGAGCCCTCCACTTGTTGTGACCGGAAGCTTATAATCCAGTCATCTAACGAATACCGAAAAAAATATGCATAAAAAGATATCTAATGAGAGAGGCCATAAAAATTGTGTATTGATAGAGGATAAAAATCATAAAAAAAAAATAAAAAAATAGGAGTGTTGGGAAAGGGGCGTCTGTTTTTTCAAGTCTGGTCTCGTTTTTTTTTTCTCTTTTTTTTCATTTTATTTCACTCCTCGGATTATTTTCGCAATATCGCAGAGTTTAATTTTTTTTTCCTGCGACGGTCGTCGCCGACGGAAAAAAAAACAAATAAAACACGTCGCCGGGAAATGCGCAGATATCAACGCGTTCGCCGTAGAGAGAGAGAGAGAGGGGGGTGATGGGAGGGGGGTGAGGGTTGGTTAGAGAGCGGCCTGCCCTGTATGTTTTTTTCGTGAGTCGACCAGAAAGGAAATCCTGTCCCGATAGCGCGCTCTTAAGTGAGGATCTCGCCTCTCGCTCCACTGTCTCCATTTTGTCCCTCATTCCAAGAGAGAGAGAGAAAGACACCCGCCAAATTGTTTGCCTCCTGTTCTCCATTGAATTCGATTAATATGTTCTCTGAAAAGAGCGTGGAAGAAAAAAAAATCGTGGACCTTGAATACAATGACGGTGTAAGTCTAATCACGCTGTTATTGCAAAATTATGTCATTTCCAATAATAATACCATGAATTTACACACTGGATTTAAAAATGTTTGGAATGGTTGCCTAGGCTACGTGTTGCCTGAATTTCCACATTTAGTTCACCCAGTCCTTGGCGCTACTTATTGTTAGAAAAAAGTCTTTTCAGTTGAATCGTAAATGGCCGTTGTTAATTGTTGTTAACGTGAGACAGTGTGTAATTACATCCCAGGTATGACACTATATTTTTATCCACTGCATTATGATTACTGGTAAGTAAAACCGTTGAGACGTGTTTATTTCCAATCTGTCGACTGTATTTACATTTGAACTGCCGTCTTTCATCACTAGGCAGCGCCACAATCCAAATAGTTGCTCCATTACGGAATTCTAGATAACAGTTTGTGGCGACGAGTCAACAATCCAAAATGTATATTCATGAATAATACAATGATAATAAGGAATTAATTCCATGACAACAAGTTATTACGTAGGTTCTTACATAAACAAACTACAACAAATTTGCCGGGAACATAGGTACCCTTTTGGAAATGCTCGCTTTTTTGGTTACCGACTCAATCATCTTTTGAACAGTCGTCATCTCAGCGATGGCGTGTTGACACATTAAAAAGAAAACTTACATTTTGACCAACAAATTGGCAATTTTATGCTCAAAAGATATAAGTATCATTATTACATATTCACAATTTGTTTCAATAATAAATGATAAACTTCCTCAGTATCAAATAACCATTTTTTCAGCACTCTACCAAATTTAGCTTCACTTTGTTAATGTTACAATACGTTTTGGCAATGCGGATAAAATTTTGGGTCCCAAGAAAAGATAACTTAATAGATGCAAAAATCGTTTTAAAATTATATGTGTGGCCTATCGAAACAATTAAAATAATGCTTAACCCCTCCTTACGTTTTATGGTTCATTTACACAACATTCAAAAATGTTTTTTGCTTTCAATTTCCCAAAATAACTCAAATCTGCTTCCGCTCTCAATGGAACCAGTTCCTCAATTAAAATTATCCCCTCGATAATGGCACCTGAGAAGTAGATGGGCCAAGCAACGTGTCGGAATGACTAATGAGTTTCAAGAGTGCATCTGCGTCTATATCTACGTCTACATATACCCTGCAAGCAACCTCAAGGGTGTTTGGCAACGGGTGAGTTATTACAACGTACAACATAATGTAGAATTAACATTCACCAACATGCTTTACACTATAGGTATGCTACCAGTGCTACATAAACGATTGAATTATGCCCGTATTCATAGCCGTATTCCTAGGGGTTACCTGGGTATCCCCTAGCCAGGTAACACCTAGGGGTCTCCTACACTGAGAGATTCATAAACCTTACCTGGGTAACACCCAGCCAGGGGACGCCTGGGTAAGAGATTTGGCGACAATTCCGCGGAAAAATACTTATGAACGATTCTGTTGAATGGTTCTCGATGTTTTCTATGCTCATTTTTCACCGTAACCAAGCACGCTATAAACAATAATATAGTACATATACTGTTACACGATGTTGATGAAAAATGATTGAAGGAATATGATAGAATTTTTATTATATTACTTAAATATTTATGTAATTTGAATGATGAGGAATACGAGGGTGATTCAATAAGTACTCGTGTTTGTAAACAGAAGACGTTACAATGGAAAGATGTTGATATTATCGTGTACTGCCATTAGTACAGTAGTATCCATTCGTCCCACGCGTGGGCAGCAGTACTGCGTTAGGGGAGCTTTGGGTAAGCTTCGTGCCTTACCCAGGAAATCGACGGCCTGTGTGAGGGTCAGGGGACGGCAGTCCCCTGTGTAACGACTATGAATACTATTTCTGAGGCAAGGGGCTCCCCCACACCTGGGGGACACCCAGGTAACGACTATGAATACGGCTCTAAATGTATAAAGCTACTACATAAACCAGATACTAGAGTCAAGCAGGGCTCATTCGAAACGTGATGTTAGTACTACGTAGCAGGTTAAAAAACAAGCGGAAGGGAGGAAATCGATTTATTAGCCAATAATCGACTAACCTACTTCAAAGTCCGCCATTGGCCGCCATTATTGTGCATTATCGGGCACGGAAAAAAGACAGTTTAAAACCGTATGTTCTGCAGTCTATTTTACTTCTTTATCCTCACGATTTGATCCACCGTACTATGTTGGAGTTCGTAAATATATTTATAACTTCGGAGGAAAATAATTTGGTTTTGATTTTACATAAATGTGCCTGTGCTGTGAGTCTTCAGAGTTTTAAGATACGATTCCCTCTTTGAACTTGTTAAGGATAATGTTACGAAAAATTACATCTACATCTACGTAATACCCTGCGAGCCACCACAAGGGTGTGTGGCAGGGGGTGAAGATCACCAAGTATGCACTATTGCCATGCAAGTAGGATATTTAAGGGGGATATGCTAGATAATAGGGTCACATGCAGCTAGATGGTTAGTATCTACATAATAAGGAAGGGATTATTGGTTGTTATTACATGCATCATCCACTATAGACTACTCTAACTATATTTCGCCTACCTATCCCTTTGCTACGCTGCCTATTGTTCTCTCTTATGGTACGCGGGAAAAATGACATTTTAAATCTATCAGTACGACAATCTATCTCTCTAATCTTGTTAATCTGTTCAAACCTCAATAATACTCAGGGGTTCTTAATTTATATCTAACGTCATCTGTGAACAAGTCTGTTTCGAATTTACTTAGAAGGTTTAACCTAAATTTTAACCTATGATTAATTAGTTAATAAATGTTCAATTTCAAATATTCACGAGGTCATCATGTAATATTTTGATTAATATTTCGGTCGTCAGGTGACAGCTTGACGACGTCATACCATGTTGATCAACCTCCATTGGTCGAAATAACCGAGCCTCGACGATAACACAGTCGTGACGGCAACGCCTCAAATATTGAATATCTTCGTTTGCCGCAATCGGGATTTTTACTTTGAGGTAGCCGGAGAGGGCGGTTCTAATGGCGGCCGATGATAGATGCTGTAACATGGGCATGGCCTGTTAGCCATCTATGTTAACCCCGATTTTCCCTCAGCCTTTACGAGCTGAAAAAATAATTTTGCAATTTTACGGGGTTGCCCATTAATGAATCACTAGAAATTAGCATGATATTACTGCACTAATATGCATTCTCCTTACGAATATAGTTTATTTATTTATATGAATAATAATCCGCACTCCCGGCTAAAGTTATCTTTTAAATCGAGTGAAATTCATATCACTAATTAACTAATATATGTATCAAGAGTTAGTTGCCTTTAATTTCAAACAGATGTCGGATATTCTTACTTTACGTACGTTAATTCGTCCATTCCGTTGTACTTTCCACTGGGGAAAGTAAGGAAAGAGCAGGGATAACTGAGACGGTTGTTATTTCGGTTGTCAGGCCATATTTTGATGACGTAATTCTCTCTCCATTTACCTCAGTGGGATTTTATGAGTCTAAATGACGTCGAAATGTCGTCATCGGTTACGCACAGCAAAATCCGAGTCCATCCTAAATGACGCCCTAAAATTTCGAAACTTCTTGAAGTGGTCTCGTGATGGCGATACGGCTTTTCAATGTACCGGACTCCGCCTGGGCATCTGACGTTGGGATGGCCCTCAAAACTCATGCCGTCAGCCGTCGCACTGACGTATCGTTAAAACCCACCCAGTTGCTTGACACAATTCGCGAGGCGAGTTAAGTATACCGCCCCGAGATAGCGTGGGATTTCCCTTTTTCGCGTCGGTGTGTGCTATTGGCTTCCATCCACTTCGACTAGTCACAGGGCCAATTTCCGGTACTCCAAGTCGATGAACCCTGCTCCCTTTCTAAGTAGCAGTTCAAACAGCACCCTGGTAATCATTTCGTATGCAGTCAACAGCCGAAATCGAAATTTCATGGGCGATCTTGGCCTCTTCAGACCTGAGATCGTGCTATTTCACGAAAATATTAATTGGCTTCACTTTCCTACAGAAATTAGTCGAGTTTGTTCAATACTCGTCGAAATTTGATAATTCTTCGATCAAAATATCAGCAGTTAGATACATTCTGTCATTACGGAGGCATTTCATACACTATGAGCTTCAAAATTGCAGGTAACATATTTTATGCTACATTTAATGATACTCAGCATTCGGCATATTTCATTAATTTTCTATTTGAAAAGCATACATTATTTATAAAACAATATGTAATGAAGGCATACCATCTGTTGGAAATTTTTCATCAACTACATCGGTTTACATTTCGTAAACGGTTCATTTCGATAAAAACAGCCGATATTAAATTGTCATGAGCGAAGCGCAATACATTCTATTCTCTAACACGGAGCAACTTTTTGTAATCCTATCAAGAATTCTAATTCTTTTTGACCCTTTCATTAAAAGTTCTCTGTTCCCTGTATTCCAGTCCCCTGCGTTGTGTTGCCTTGCCAATCATTGACGTAGATGGAGAGGGCGCTTCCTATTGTGACCAGTGGCAAAAAAGCTGTAACGTGGGCAAGACCTGTTCGCCATCTTTGTTGACCCCGATTTTCCTTGGGTGCTTGCAGGCTGAGGCACTAATTTTGCAGTTTTGCCATCTTTTCCAGCGACAGCTTATTAAAAATCAGCATGAATTTAATTCCTTTAATGCGCATTTTCCTATCATATATTGTTTATTTATTAAAATAAATAATAATCGGCTTTCCCAGTGAAAACAATGGTAAATTTGAGTAGAATCCATAGCGCTGAAGCAGTCAATACCTGTTTCAAGAGTCATTTGCCTTATATTTCAAACAAATGGGTGATATTCTTGCTTTACATCCGCTACTTCTACATCTACACCTACATGATGCGATGTAAGCCGCCGTATGGGCGTGTGGCAGAAGGTGTTAGGTCACCAGCGGTCTAAAGATACAATTTTTTTGGACAATGAAATGGTGACATGTATTTTAGGGTTGTATTTAGTGGAGCTCAATTTATATTGTGGTCGCTTATGGTGCGCGGAAAGAACAAGTTTTTTAGAACCTATCTGTTCGGCAGTGTATCTCTCTTATTTTATCGCATCTGTTAGACCTAGAGATGTGGTGAGGAGTCATTATAATATTCTCTGTGTCGCTCTGGAACACACCAGTTCTGAATTTCTAAAGCAAGCTAAGCCTAGCGTGTAGCCTCCGAGTCTCTAGGGGCTCCCACCTTAATACCTCTTGAAGTTCTAAGACACTATACGTACGCTCGTAGTAGTTTTTAACGAAAAGCGATGCTTTCCTTGGCATTTTATTAATTTTTGGGTAAATCTTTATGACCAGGGTCCCAAATGCTCGCGGCGTTTTTGAGGTGTGGCCTAACCAGAGCAAAGTAGCATCTCTCTTTGACTTTTTTATCCGAGGACCTGACTATTATACGTTTAACAAAACCTAGTTTCTCTAATGCTGTGCCACGTACGTTTTGTATGTGTAATCCCTACGATGTATCAGAAGTTAAGGAAATTCCAAGATATTTTACTCTATCTGAAGATTTTATGTTTAATTCGCCCATAGTATAGGTATGGCATTTTTGTGATGACTTTCGGTGGAAGTGAACTTTGGTGCATTGGCTGATATTTAATTCTATCCCCCACTCTTGGCACCACGAATGAACGTTGTTAAGGTCCGATGACAGAGCTACAAAGTCCACTTCTTCGCTATTTTCACGGTAGATGACTGTATCGTCTGCAAATAATCTTAATTTACTGCTAACTCTATAACTTAGGTCATCAATATAAATAATGAATAAAAGAGGGCCGATCACACTTCCTTGAGGAACACCGGATGTGACTTCGACCATTTTAGAGCTAAAACCATCAATAACTACTTGTTGTTTTCGATCACAGAGAAACTCCCTTATCCAGTTCACTATTTTTCTATTTACTTCGCATGATTGCAATTTATATGTGAGTTTTTTGTGAGGAACCTTGTCCAGTACCTGCTTGAATTCAAGGAAAAATTCCTCCATTCCGTCATGCTGTCCATAGGGAAGTAAAGAGAGAGCAGGGATAACTTATACGTTGGTTATTTCGGTCGTCATGGCGACAGTGTGATGACGTAATTCCATCACCATCTACATCATCGTTGCTGTCTACGTTGACATGGGCAATGTTTGCGGTTGAAGAATAATTTACTCGCAGAATCTAACCAGTGTACATACATTATCGACTCAAAAGTAGGTCGGGCAGGTGGGGAACGGGCCTACGTGTTGCGATAGGTTTTACTATTTTGAATGCGGTCCACTTGTATCAATTAGGTAGCCTTTTAACTCCTATTAATTGTTTACACCGTTTAATTATGTCAGTTTTAATTTACCTGTAATTATATATTCCTTTGATTCAAATAAATAAGAAATGTTTAGCATTAAATATTCAGTGATCGCCAATTAAAATTGCCCCAAAGAATAAAGTATTGCTGCGACAAAATACTGTGAAATTTACTGATGTACTCCCTTCTATAAATTTTTGTTCTCTTTTAATCAATGTTCATTTTATAGTTTTTAATGTTTTCATTCGTTAATTAATGGCTTCCCTCTCCTTCCTTTCAGGTGAGTTTCAGAATGTCATTGTACCAACCTCATGCCAAGTGTTGGGGAACCATGTCAGTAAGTACCTGTTTACATGAATGTTACTAATTTCGCTATAAGATTAGATATTTATAATTGGCCAGAATGAAGGATTGGAGGTTTAAGTGGTAACTGATGGTAGAGATTTCGTGTGAAAAGTAATTTAATATCATTTTAATGCATTTTGAATGACTAAGTTATAGGCACTTACCTTTTTGGATGGTTTTATTATTATATGAAGACAGAAGAAAGTTAGCATCCAGTCCTGGAATATGATATCAGTCGAAAATTTTCCATAAATCGTCCGTTAATTTACCCTGAATCAACTTACTCGTTTCCAACCAGGCAACTCATGAAAGTTGGTGAGGAGGAAGCCTTAGAAGATTGATTTCTAAATCGATGCCATTTCAGGAAAATGTCTTCGACAGAAAACGTGTATGAATATTTTACTATCTTAAAAAAATTAGCGTTCAGTTACTCACGTTTGTAATTACACTAAACTAAATTTTATGTTGTAAAAACTCTTGTAAACTAAAGTTTATAATGAAAATAAAATATTCAAACCTTGTTTTTCTTGTGTAAACCTTTTTCTTGATTCGGCCGTGGTATAGGAATCAATTTTCTCGGCCTTCCTCCTTAACCAATCTTCTTTAAAACCTAGATCCGGCTTTTGGATCCCTCTGGCAGAATGTTGTTCTGCCACTTGACACTTTTATTGGCATTAAATTTCAGTATCTATTGGATTTTTTCATTGGAATTACGAGAATTGTTGCGCTGCTCGTAGAGATATATGCGTGTTTATCATTGCAGTGCTTGTGGCATCAAAGAAAATAGTAAGTTTCTCCCCCTCCGTTTTGGTTTCATGCTTGTGAAGGAATTTTCGAAATTAATCGTACCAAAGAAACAACTCGCGTTCCTAAAAAAATTATGATAAAATTTGTTGCAAGTTTTTATACGGCCGACAATTGATTCGTAATGACATGATCTCAGTAAATCAGAGCTTTGTCATATTTCTGATCAAGATTAATTGAAATTTTTGGGCCTTGGCAATGAAATTGCATTGTTGAAACTTAGGGTGATATGTGGTAATAATATATGTGAGTAAAATACAATAAATTTCTATTTTTTGAGAAAATGATATATTTAGCCAGTTTCCACAAGATGTGGCCGGATTTGTTAAACTTTATCTGATTAGTTCATGATTTTTTTGACTGGTTCACCATTCCTCAATGTGCTTAGGGACAGATTTACCACCAGCTCAAGTTTCTCTAACTATATCGTGTAATTTTGCCGTTTCAAATCTCTCTACAAGCTCCTAATTCATGCCTACCCTGAAGTGTCGGACAAAATTCTTGTCCTCTTCATCCTTCTCTGCGCCTGCCTACCCAACATTCTCCCCTCTTATTCCCGCCTTCAACGATCCGCCTCACGTCGACGTCTACCCTAAGTGTTGTGTCCGATTTATCTGCCTTCTTCTAACTTACTCTGCTAAACTGCCATATCAGGCATATAATTTATCGCTCTCATCTAACTGCATCGTACCCTCCAGAAACGTCTCGAAATTCAAAAGAAGCACAACTGACTATTCGATCAAAATCGCTATTGGACCAAGGCATGTTTTATGATCCGTGGAACTGGATGATATTGATATTGTTATCATAATCATAATGATTTCATGGCTATTAATACTACTTTATTATTTCGTTAAGTGTTTTAAGTCGTTTCGTTTGTGTTGTAAGCTAGAAAAATCCGCCAAAAAAAAAATTTAAAATATCTACTTGTTTAGAACAGAGCGAATAAATCTCTTTGCCAAAAAGACAGCTTTAAACCCGAGTCGAACTAATTGTTGTTTTACCACGTCATCTATCGTAATTCGGCCCCGATCCTGCCCACACTCATTGTTGCTAACAATTATGGTGACCGACTCTTCCGTATTTCCCGGGATCTCCCGTATTTGACCCTATTTTTTCACGATCTTCCGTCTCCCGTATTTTCTGTCTCTTTGGGTGAATTTCTCCCGTATTTATTTATTTATTTATCTTCACTACCCCGAATACAGCACAATGCGCCAATTTACTTCGGGTGAATAACAGTAACAAAGGACGAGACACAACCACCCATGTCCTGGGCAGATAACATTCTACCCAGGCGGGACTCGGACCCGCGACCCTAAGGTTAGCTGGCGAGGACTTCACCCCTCCGCCACCGGGGCCGACCAAGTGAAATCGTCAAGTCCAACCTTTTCGTCAAGTAAAATCATCGTTTCAATCGTTTGAATTTTTCGCACACGGTCGAAATTCGTTCAAACGTTCGAGAGCAGACGCAATCGATTCTGTATCGAGTTTTTTTCCATCGATTATCTCGTTTAGAAATGACCAACCTATGAGTTTAAATCTGTTAAACCGATGAATGCGTACTTACTTGCTTCCTTCCTTTCCTCCTTTCGCTTTTGTTTTGCTCAGCTGATGGTGCTTTGGCGTGATTTGGTTTCAGTGGTTTTACTCTGCATCACCTGTAAGCCGTATAGGGGCAAGAGTTTATAATGCAATGATGGGCAGTGATGACGAAGCTGAAACGCCACCAAAAAAGAAAATGAAGTATGTGTGTAGATATCTTTCGTTTTTTGCCATTTGCAAAAAGTGATGGAAAACTATTGCCTGAAGCAAAATCTGTTGCAAAATATATATAGGTCTTCTTAAAGTATAAAATTAAGTTCTTTTTAATTTTTTTTACAAACACTTCATTCCTCTTTTCTTTCTTTTGGGAAATTTTGCCTTGTTTTCAATCCCCCTTATTTTTGGTCAAGAATATAGAATTCTCCCTCATTTTCTTCAAAGACAGTTGGTCACCCTACGAACAATGCTCCCTCTCCCCCCTCTTTGAATCGATTAGGACATATTCTCTACATGCTCGAGTCACATCGCCCCCCCCCCCTGAAAGCGTTAATCATGATATCCCCTCGCCGGAATATGCAAAGCCAGGCGTGTTCGAAACGTCTGTTGCTCGAAACGTGGATTTTTTTTGGGACGGGATGCGTAAATCAAGTATGGAGGGGAGAATTGGGGGAAACTTTATGGTCGCGTAACAGCGCATTGGGCGGGGGATGGGGGAGGGATTCGGGAACGGTCGTGTGGTCGTTTTCCGAACTAGATTTATTGCCCCATGCGCGCTCGCGGGAGAGAGAGAGAAAGAGAGCGGGAGAACGGCGTCTGTTTGGAAGCTCCAGGGTAAGAGGACACAAAAGTTTCCCACGGGATCGGGTCGTTTGTTCCAAAGTTGCTATGGTGATCAAGGAAGGGTGAGGTTGGGGAGGGGGAAGACGAACGATTCGCCTTGATGATTCACGAAGGCTCCTAGCCACCGCGCATTCGACCTCCTACCTTCACTCGAAAGAGTTCTCGAGTACGGAAAATGGGTAGGATCCAAAAAGAAAAAAAATCTCTCTCTGAATATATTTTTCAGATCTTCCTCCTATTCTGGTTGAAGCTCATGAAGTTGGGACTTAAGTTTTCTACCCTTGGATTTCTCCAATTATCCAGGAAATCATTATGGCAGTTTTTTTAATCGGTAAATTATTCGGTGGACGATGGTGTGAGAGTCAGCTCAAGGCGACATTTTAAATTATCCTCTGGAGTAGTGGAGCTCTTTTATGGACGTGACCGACAGATGAGATAACTTGCATCCTCGTAGGGTGCTTTTCATTCATTCTGGTGCGTCTCTCTTCGCCACCAAACGGCTAATTTGCTTTCCATTCGTTTCTGACGTTGAGGTAGATGATGAGAGCGCTTGCTATTGCGACCCTTGTTAGAGGCGGCAAAGTGGGCGTGGCCCGTCCGCCAACTTTGTTGACCCGGATTGTCCATTAAGTTTAAGCTTAAATTTTTAAGCATAACTTTTGAGTTTAAGCCATGTGATTACTTCATTTGCGATGTTTTACATTATGATAAAATGCGTTATTTCCACATCTTTTTCCCAATGAGCTCGGTTGTCGGCGTCGGTCTAGAACGAACGATGTTCGCCAGGGTTGAAATTCGCTATGAAAAAAATCATTTGACTTGACCGGGATTCGAACCCGGATCTCCCAATTGCCGGTCAGGTGTGTTACTGTACTACATGCACTATATGCACCCGTGCGAGTGACTTCGTACCACATCATTTGTTACATGCAATGTTTGGAAATTTAACGATGTCCGTACTTTTTTAATCTACATCTATATATTACCCTGCGAGCCGACACATGGGCGTGTAGCAGGGGATGTTTGAATACCAGCCGTGTAAATATGTAAGAGATAAGGATTTGGTAGGTGAAATGGAAACGTGTATTATGGGATTGTATTTAGTGGAGCTCAGTTTTTATTGTGACCGTTCATTGTGCGTCAAAAGAACGAGTTTTTGTACCTATAAGTTCGGCAGTGTATCTATATTATTATATATATTCTGTTAGACCCAGAGATGTAGTGAGGCATCGTGAAAATATTCTGAGTGTCGCTCTGATACACACCAGTTCTGAATTTCTCGAGCAACCTAAGCCCAGCGTGTAGCCTCCGAGTCTCCAGGGGCTCTCATCTTAATCTCTCTAAAAGTTGAGAAGCAGTTAGAGACGGGCTAAGTCGATCATTTCAGTGATTCAATCATTTTGATTCGAGTCACTTAAAAGATTCAATCAACTGATTCGATCATTTGATTCATTACGACTCGTAAGTCAGATTGATTAGATGAATCACGAGACTCACGTGAATCAAAAGACTCGAATGAATCAAGATTGAAGAGACTCAAACACCCGAATGATGCTAATTGATGCCATCAATCTATTTGAATTAATTGATTTCGAATAATTACTATCGTGCTCAGAAATTTAGGAAGGCTGATTGATTTCCATATTCCACAAATTTTGGATCCGCATTAAATTGGAGATTTCCAAGTACTATAGTCACGAGAATATTTAGAGAGGCAAAACTGTCACAGACTCTGAATTCAAGAAGAATAACGTCAAACTATTTACATGAAAATTAAATCACTAGCTCAGACTACACAAATAAATGTGAATGAAATGTTTTCTGATCTGCAGTATTGATTTACATTCAATTAGGAGCTTTCAACTGAGCAGGTAATTAAAATTCTTATCGAGTTTACCAACTGTAATGATGCGCTGGTATTGTAACAAGGGTTAAATTTCATCGTTTTTAAAATAAGCCCATTGTCTCTAAGTATGCTATACAAACATAAACTCACTGACCAAATATTAATGGATTTATGCCTATGAAGATATCTCTCTGAAATTTCATGACTAGACACTACGGATAACGTACATGTGAATGTTTTTCCACTTAATATCACATTCAATCACACGGCAGACGGAAACACAAAATGATTGAATGATCGAATCATTTTCCCGAAATGAATCATGAGTGATTTGACTCACTTTGTGATTCAATCATTTTGAACGAATCGATCATGAACAACCCATCACTAGAAACAATATATGTTCGCTCGTAGCAGATGTTAACGAAGTGCGCAGCTTTTCTTAGTATTTTATTAATTGCTTCGGATAATTGCTTTATGACCAGGCTCCCAAATATGCTCGCGGCCTGTTCGAGGTGTGGCCTAACCAGAGTGAAGCAACATCTCTCGTTGAATTTTTCATCCGAGAATCTTCCTATTATACCTACGATATTATAATCCAGAGCATCACCACTGTGAGCTCGCTTCAACGCCTTGAGCGTAAATTATACTCCCCTTACTTTCGTGGTGAACTCTCACGCGCATCGTAGTGAACGCGCCTTGAGTTTTGCGGTCCCACGAATCTCTGTGGGTTCCATCGTTGTCAGTCTTTCGTGAGCTCCCCCTTTTCCACGGGCGGAAGTGACCTCTGCCCCTTGAGGCGAAGATAAAGGACTTCTGAGTGTACGCGAGATGATTTTAAACGATTTTTTTTAGGTACGTTTCCTGTTTTTTCCGTTGATGAACGCGTTATCTACATAAATAAGTATTTTCTTCTGACTTTTTTTTTGAAGCGTGCCGCGAACCGTGGAGTAGTGTGATCTTTAGACGCCCCCCTACCCTCTCATCATCGATGAATGGACCATCGCATGCATGAATCGAGGACGTTTTGAAGCCGAAACCATTTGACTATGTGCGCGTTTCATTATTCAATCACTCCCTCGCAACAATCGATATCATCGCTGTGAGCTAAAGATAGGTTTACACGCGGAAGTCTCTTCTACGACAATGGACTTGCAAATCGCTTATAATTCACACTTGTATGTGTAGGCACGGACTTCCATGGCAGTAGGAGTCGATAGTGGCGGTAATCGACCGCGATTGATAGTTGCAAATAAAATAGACTGTTTTCTAATTTTCCTGAAAGATGTATATCACTTCTGCGATAAAATCGCATCGTATCCGGTGAAATATTCTTCACATGACCACAAACGGAGATTATTAATGTAAATAACGAATAAATTGCAAGGAAGAAGACTCATTGTTACACATGTAAATAGTTATATGTACTTGAATAAATTACCCCTAAGGTAAGCTTTATGACTTTTCTCTTACCAGGTAATAATAATTATTGACACACTTCTTACACTTGATACAATGTAATAAGGCATACTTTATGTAATTTCTACAAATCCATTTAACCCACGAATCCAAAGGGACTCAGACAGCGATATGCGAACGCCATTGTTGCCAAATTTAGGCGAAATCTGCTATTACTGAATTCATTGTTTACCTACGACATCCGGGAAAAGCTGGAAGTTATGAGAGCGCGGAACGATGTCCTGCTGGTGGCGATGCGATTCGAGATATCGATAGAGTCGCTACTTCCATGCAAGTCTCCCATAGAACTTCCGTGTGTAAAGCCGCCTTAATGGTGGAAACAATAATTTTCGTGACAGCATAATTGTTTTTCTGTGAGAAGGAAATAGGACGTTAATTCGTTCGTGACGTCAAGAGTGGGGCGTCTGACGCGAGCCAGTGGGACAGTCCTGCTTTTTTCTAGGCGCGGTCTCCATTTGTATCACTTAATAACGCTAAATATAATCACCAAAATGAGGAAAATATTTTCTCGTTGGGGAGAATTTTTAAGCTTATCTTTTTTGCCAAAAGATCCGGATTTCCGGAAATTAAATTAGGCGGAAGTCTACATTTTGACCAAATTAGCTTATCAGAAGTTTTTTGTTCTCGCGTAATTTTCGCGCCAGCGCGGAAAAAATGCGGTAAAACACTAAGAGGTTCGTTCTAAAGGAAGGAATTGAATGTACACTGTGGGAGAAATAATTCAAAGTGAGCCAGTCTCCTCAGTTTGACGCCGAGAATTTACTGGCTGTCCATTCCCCGAAAGGGAACGACGTAATATGTATTTATGTGTATCGAATCTAAAATTTGTCTCTACAATGCGCCTTTAACTACATTATTGCTTAACAAGTCTTGTCAGCTGGTCAACGATCGTTGAGAAATTGTTGATTTGATGATAACCACGCTTCAACTATGCAACACAGCAATGCTACGAGTCACACAGCACATAGAATTAAACCTTGATGAGCTACTTGTTGAAGAAAGTACTTAGAACTAGGCCATCTTGACTGTGGACTCATCCAAAAGGGAAAGGTCTGATCGGTATGTTTTTTGTACGTATCTATAGTTCCTTGTTACAAACATGTTGCTTGCTCCTTCGCATAGATTTACGGCTTCGATTACAACTTCGATTTTTGATATTTCCTCCTTCGCTTAAGTCGCCTCGGGCAGATGCCCCGTCTCAGCGTTTTGGCATCGTTTGCTGCGGTGTATGTGTGGGTATGCCTGATGCGTGTTTGTTATCCTTCGCTCTTCGGCGTACCGCAGCTCGCTGTGAAGTCGGGGCTATTTCTGCGCCGCGAACCCTGCTCGCTTTTAAGTGCCGTTCGTTCATCTCCGTCCTTCAGTGAAGCAGCTGGCCTCTCTTCCCTCCCCTCCTTCAATACGTCGCTCCCCCTTAAAGGGTCCTCGAAAATCCTTCACTTTCCTCAAATTTAAGTTTTTTCCCTCCCCTTAAAAAAGTTTGAGCGAGACATTATCTCTAATAAAATACGATGTATTCAGCCGCGTTTTGAAGAAAAATATTCTATCCTTCCAACGGTTAAAAAAATCATCAGTCACTTACCTCTATATGTATCGAGATGTTTATCAAAGAAAAACAGCCATTTAACATGAGAAATGGTACGGGTATACTCTCCAGCGAGGCCTCATTACAAAATAAAAATGGAAACTTCTAAGGCATGGATTTCTCGTCATAAATTTAACAATGTGTAGTCGGTTTTAACTATCGATTATTTTAAAATATTAATCAATTACTTACCGCTGTCATTTTTACGGAATGCTATTAAATTTTTGAATGTTAGGTTTTAATCGTACGGCGTAGTAAAAAAAATAGGTCAAGTTTAAGACTTATTCATGCATTTTTAGTTTGCTTTCCAAGAGATTGTCATATGGAAACAATATTGTGCCATTAATACAACCTACTTTACTCCATATTTTATTATTCTTTACATTTATTAATTCACATTAATGATGTTAACTGTTTTTTTACATTTATCAATTTACATTAATCATTTTTTTTACATCAATCACATGTAAATTATTTTTTACGCTAATAAATTAACTTAAAATATGTGTATTATGCTTTTAATTTATTAATTTACATTGATTATATAAATTTTTACATTCATTAATTTAAAATAGCAACGTGATTTACATAAAAATTTCACTTTTTACGTTAATAATTTTACAAAATAATTATTTTATATGAATATCTAATCCTCCTTACAGACGTTGAGGTCGAAAAATAAATAACAATATGGTCTCCGTTTTGACGAGGAAAATAATTCGCTTAAACTGTCTCAACCCTTGCACTTTTTTCGAGGGTGGTTTTTTTTCTCTAAATCTCCGTCTCCTTGAAAGAGTGCGCGCCCTTAAAAATAAAGAAAACACGACATCGACCTCCTCTTTCCCTGAAAATTTGCTCATGCAGATGCACCCGGAAAGGCGCGCCCCTCTTCGCATCCCCGCCCCGCGCACACTTAAAATCTGCTCGGTGCGTGCACCGTGCGTCCCCTTGAAGCGAAAGATGCACGACTTGAAAGCGTGAGCGACGGAGACGCCGCCGGAGGATACGTACGCAATAAAAATTAAAAAGAAAGTTTTTTTTTTTTTATTTTCTGTCGCGAACCGATAAACTTGAGTGACTCCGCTATCGCATTGGATTAAAGCGTGAACTTTTAGCCCGGCCGTGTGCGGAATTATCCGCTCTTTCGTTTCTTAAACCGTGAAAAGATACACATTGGTGTATTGAAATGCAATGTTTTTCCATAAAAAAACCTACTTCTTCATATCTACATGTATTCGGAATACTTAAGTTGTCTTTTTCACGTGATTTTTGTGGCTGTAAATGCTTTAGTTATGTCCTTACCTTGATAACGAAATATCTACATCTGAAAATGCAGATATTTGGTTCATTTGTCCCGTACAATCGAGTAAGAATAGCCGCCAGCCACAATAATTTAACAATTCACTAAAATTAATAAATTTTTAACAATGACTCTGGAGGAGTTTAATGAATAAATTTGTCTAAATCTCGGAGTGGACGGAGGTCAACCTTGCTTTGTCGCATTAATACTGGGGCGATGAGCCAAATATTGAATCATATGTAATTAATTAATTAGCATGTGAATACGAAGTTGGGTAATCGATATTCAACCGATACAATCGAACGATTAGCGTTTAGACTCGTGAATTTTTTATTAACAACTTTTATGATATTGGGACAAGTTCTGTGTGAGTCATGATTCTTAGAGATCAATATACATCATGAATTCGAATGTTAAGCCTCGTTGTAAAAGCTGCGCTCTTGCCTCTGATTTCCGACAAAAGATGTCGTGAATAAACTAAGTCGATTACAGCGCCGACATCAGCGTCATCACCTTGCGTTGGTGATATCTGCGCTACAATTTGCTAAGTATATTCACGACATCTATATTCTGAAATCTGAGGCAATAGCGTAGCCTGTACATTCATAAACTCATTAATTTGCAGTTTTAGTAAGAGTTAACGCGAGCTTTAGGTGGCAGTTCGTTCACAGTTGAAGAGATACGAACTACGTGAAAATTTAAATTTTAGGTGATTATCTACGACGTATCAGGGACTCAATTCGTAATGATTTAACCAACAATAATGATAAAATATAAAGAAAACTGCTCTTTTCGTTAAAAACTACTTCGGGCAAACATACAGTGGTTCACTATTTTTAAAGGGATTAAGGTGGGAGCCCCTAGAGACTCGGAGGCTACACGCTAGGCTTAGCTTGCTTGAGAAATTCAGGTATGGTGTGTTTCAGAGCGACACAGAGAATATTACACCCAACTACATCCCAAGGTCTGACAGAAGCGATAAAATAAGAGAGATACATTGCCAAACAGATAGGTTCAGAAAAACTTGTTCTTTCCGCGCACCATAAGCGACCACAATATAAATTGAGCTCCACAAAATACAATCCTAAAATACATGTCACCATTTCATTTCCCAAAAAAATTATATCTTTACACGGCTGGAGTCCTAACACCTTCTGCCACACGCCCATACGGCGGCTTGCATGGCATCATGTAGGTGTAGATGCAGGAGTAGCGGACGTAAAGCAAGAATATCACCCATTTGTTTGAAATATAAGGCAAATAACTCTTGAAACAGGTATTGACTGTTTCAGCGCTATGGATTCTACTCAAATATACCATTGTTTTCACTGGGAAAGCCGATTATTATTTATTTTAATAAATAAACAATATATGATAGGAAAATGCGCATTAAAGGAATTAAATTCATGCTGATTTTTAATAAGCTGTCGCTGGAAAAGATGGCAAAACTGCAAAATTAGTGCCTCAGCCTGCAAGCACCCAAGGAAAATCGGGGTCAACAAAGATGGCGAACAGGTCTTGCCCACGTTACAGCTTTTTTGCCACTGGTCACAATAGGAAGCGCCCGCTCCATCTACGTCAATGATTGGCAAGGTAACACAACGCAGGGGACTAGAATACAGGGAATAGAGAACTTTTAATGAAAGGGTCAAAAAGAATTAGAATTCTTGATAGGATTACAAATAGTTGCTCCGTGTTAGAGAATAGAATGTATTGCGATTCGCTTAAGACAATTTAATATCGGCTGTTTTTTACGAAATGAACCTATTACGAAATGGAAACCGATGTAGCTGATGAAAAATTTCCAACAGATGGCATGCCTTCATTACGTTTTTTTTTATAAATAATGTATACTTTTAAAAAAACTTGTTCTTTCCGCGCTTAATAAGTGACCTCAATACAAACTGAGCTCCACTAAATACACTCCCATAAAACACGTCATCATTTCACCTCCGAAAACCTTATCCCTCACATCCTTACACGGCTGGTGTCCTAACACCCCCTGCCACACGCCCATCCGTCGACTCGCGGGATATTATGTAGATTTAGATATGAGTCACTTTTTGGACTTTTAATACCAATGTACCGGAGTGGTGGCGCAGCAATCGACAAAGATTTCGCGTTTTCGTCGCGTTGCAATGCTTGGCAGCGGTCCCTTTTGGGGGAGGAGGTAAACAAACATCCATTGCACGTATATATTCGTGCGTCTCAGTTTTCGGAACTGGTGTTCGGTAGAGAAAGGCGTGACGAGGGAAACATTTGCCGCGAATGCAGGATTCTAGGGTAAATGGTGAGTCCGTTGTTTCTTGGACTCTACCACTCCGAGAATAATGTATTCTCTCGGAGCCCCGAGTGAATTCCTCCGCAATCTGCTCTTTCCCCCGGCCTCTGGCCGCCTCGACACATATTTCATTTCATTTAGGGGAAGTTTCCGGGCCTGTATGTATTTACAAGTCCCCCTCTCTCTCCATCTTGCCTTGTTCAACGTTCTCCCTCCTCCCTGATCAGCAGTTATCCTTTCTCTTTTCTCGCATCCGCTGACGTATCTTACTTCCGTTTACCCCCTCCGTAACCTCACCTTCCTAAGGGTTTTTTTTTGTTAAACCTTTGGCAGTCAACCCTTCAAAGACCAGCCATCGAGGCTTCTAACATTTTCTTCCAATTACTCAAGGGAATATCGGTATTTGTGCGTATTGTGTGTTTACTATGCGGTATCGATAAGTCGACTCGGTTGCTAAGGGCCGACGCAAAAAGGCGGGTTACAAACGTAGAAGTCACTTCCATGGCAGTAGCCTCGGAAGTCGCTTGAGAGCGACACTTCGATGTGTAACGACGCGCTTTCATGACAGTAGGGATCGATAGTGGTGGGTGATTGACCGTGGTTGCTACTTGCAAGGAAAATAAAACTGGTTCCTTTTTCGCCTGCAAGTAGCATATCGATTCTGCGACAAAATCGAATCCGGTGAAATCTTGGTCACATGACAGCAAACGGAGATTTGAAAACGTAAACAACGAATAACTTAGTTGGAGGAGGACTCATTGTTGCGCATGTAAATGTTTATTTGTACTTGAAAATATTTTATAAGCTAAATAATCCCAAAGGTAAGCTTTATGACTTATCTCTTATTGGATAATAATAATTATAGAAACAATTGATACACTTGATTCGACGTAATCATGCATAGTTATTGTAATTCATTCAAATTTCTTTATATTTATAATTATCGTACATGATACAATGTAAGAAAGCACAATCAAAGACTTATACCAATTGATAAAAACCCACGAATTCCTATGGGACTCAAAGAGCTTTATTAGAGTGCCATTCTGCGTATTTGAAATATTCATTGTATTCTTACGTCATCCGTTTTTTTGAGAAAAGCCGGAAGTTTTGTGTGTGAGCAGAACGATGGCCAGCGAGTGGGGATATGATTCGAGATATCGCAACACTCGCTACTTCCATAGAAGTCGACTTCCATTCGAAAACCATACTTAAGGTAGTTAGGGCGTTAAAATAGCATTTTACCTAGAAATCAATGAATTTGGTCTCCTTTTAAAGAAAAATATACCACCCTTCCATGGACAACAAAAAATTCAACCCCTTACCACATTACTTTCCGAGATATTTTCCAGAAAATACGAGCCCTTTTACATGGGAAATGGTACGTGAATGCACTCCAGAGAGATATTATTTGAAAAAATGAGGAAATTCCTACAGTTAGGTCTCGTCAAAAAAATCTAAAGTTTGTAGTTTGTGTGTTTTCTCAACTATTTTTTTAATTAATCATATTGTCACCGCAGAAAATTCTTCGGAATCACAAAAAACCTTCCGTTTTGATGGAGTTTCAAACGTACCGCGCGAAAAAAACGAATCAAGTTAAAGACTTATTTAGATATTTTCATTTGTTTACTTACGATTTCTGTCATGTAAAACTATATCAATACACCATTAATAATGCAGTATTTAATTCGTGTGTCTCACAGCTGGTGAAATTAAAACTTATATATCGAATATGTTCTTCCGAGTAAATGGCATAGAATGCTAGTATTGTAGACGGGGTATAAGTGGGAGTGTCATCCCTTTTTTCACCCCTCTCCTCTTGCCTCCCCCCAACCTCACCTCCCGAGAATGGGCTTAGAATGAAAAACAAAATATACATATGTATATGTATATATGTGCCTGTACGTACACCCTCATCTCGCACTCTTCCGTCCGGGCGATGACTTCCCGTGTTATTTCCTTTCCTCGAGAGTTCTTTTTCTTCGCTCACCCGCCCACCCCGACCGACCGCCCTACACTCTCTCACACGCCAGGGAAATCTCGTTCTCCACGAGGACAGCTGCCGCCGCCGTCGCTGCGCAACGATGCTGACTGACTTCCCCCAAAAACCTTCTCTTCCGTCTCCCTCCCCCTCCCGCCCCACCCCCCCACTTGCTAGACGCCCCCACCCCGCCCTTTTTAAAACCCTTAAAAAAAAGGCCACCCTCTCCCTCCCTCCCTCTCATCTCTATTCCTTTGGAAACATTCCCCGAAAGGATTCGAGCGCCCCCCCTCTCTCTCTCTCTCTCTCCCTGAACCCTGTATACTTACTCCGCCCGCCCGCCCTCGCAACCGAGATGAAATATTTAAACGTGACCGAGTCTTGAAAATTTTCGTCATATCGCTCGCGAGGAACATGCTCCACGACCGGTCCATTACATTTCGCGCGCTCAAATGTCACTTCCATGATTTAAGAAAAAATATGAAACTGGGGAAAAAAAAGGGTTTCGCTAAAAGGATGCATAAATTTGAAAAAAAAGCTTTGGCGTTACTGTACCTACTGAGGTAATAATTATCCTAGACGAAAAATATTTATTCCCCTGCGTGTGCTGATTAATTTATTTCACAATCCATCTGGCATTCGAGGCACCAGCGATAAACTGAAGGTGATTGGGACGGTGTGGTGGCAAGAGTAATGGCTAACCATACGGACGGCCAGGATTCAAATCCGTGCGGAGGAGGATATTTTTTCTGCAGAAACCCGATCCCTACTTGAGTGTCTTGCGGAGAGCTTTTCAAGTACGGTGCTCCGTCTTTCCGATGAGACGTTAAACTGTGGTCCCCTCGGCGCCTTTCGTTAAGAGCAGGCCAATGCCGAAGCCGGGTTTCTATCCACCCTCCCTCCCTAACTTATCCCCTATGGCACAAATGACCTTAGCTGTCGGTCGCCTCCCCAAAAAATGCATTTCCAATCCATTAACTGACGTGGATGTTTATGATTTTTTGTTTGGATTCTATAGTGGAAAATTATTCAATGGGTACCTAGAAACTATGACACTATGCAATTTGCTTTCATGGACCACTTTATGGATAGCGCGGCCTTGAAGTTGATTTGAAACACGGAGCAGGACGTAACTGTTGGATGGAGGAGACTACAAAACAGATGGCGGCTCTGTAGCGCCTTGATACTTCTCGGTAGTTTTAGTTAAGAACAGGACTCAAATTTATAGGTCAAAAATAAATTCTATTTATAGTAAATACTATAATTTTCAATATCTTTCTCGGGCTTCGCACCGGGTAATGTTTCCAAAATCCGCCGACGTTTCGGAAAAACGACTTGTTTTCCATTTTCAAGGCACGTGTTATTTCCGCCGTGACCACTATGACACTGAAATTAAACAAGCTGTTGATGCCCCAACAATGAAGGTTGCGATCCCTATGATTGGCTGACGTGTTCCGCTGGCCGTTGAACCATTTTCTCGTCTTTTTAATACATTTGATCACTGGCCACCAGGTATTACTCAGTTGGAATCCGGTGTCTCTATTAAAATTATACGGGTGCGATCGTATTTCATTGGCCTCTTTGGCCGTTACTGGGACCGCATTATCAAAGAGGCCATCAAGATACGATTGCATCCGCATAATTTTAATAGAGACACCGGATCCCAACTGAGTAATACCTGGTGGCCAGTGATCAAATGTATTAAAAAAGACGAGACAATGATTCAACGGCCAGCGGAACACGTCAGCCAATCATAGGGATCGCAACCTTCAATGTTGGGGCATCAACAGCTTGTTTAATTTCAGTGTCATAGTGGTCACGGCGGAAATAACACGTGCCTTGAAAATGGAAAACAAGTCGTTTTCCGAAACATCGGCGGATTTTGAAAACATTACCCGGTGCGAAGCCCGAGAAAGATATTTAAATATAATACACCGGGAAAATCTTAAACCATTTACTATAATTTTATAATGCAGCTGTAAGCTTTGGCAATTAATAAACAACAAATACCTAAATAAAATGGGCGGTTTCATAGTCATAACTCACCGATGAACAAAAAGTGAAGATTTAATGTTTCTTTGGATGACGTAGCAGTGACTATACGCTGCAAGTTTTTTTGTCAGAATTGGTAAAAATCTTCTTCTTACACGTAATACCCATTCTCCTTAACATTAATGTTTAATTTTCTGTCAGTTATCTTATTTACGTAATGATCACAGGTCGGTTCAGGTTCATATGATCGTGCTAAGAATTGGGCGTACGTTGAGCAAAATTTTCTAATGCAAGAAAATGCTGTGAACTGTCGCAGATGATAAGGTCAACTTAGGCTTTCCAGAGGGGTGGTTACATTTCACATCAGATGCTTTACACACGTTGATCAAACGTTTGATGTAACGCAAAACTTCTAGAGGAATAAAACGTTTACAATCTCCTTATTTTTGCTCGTGATGACCACATATTTCTCATTGTTCCTCGGTGAAAAGAAATTTATGATTTTTGGCGCTAAATATACTTTTGCTTTCAACGATCTCTTTAAGGCAGTGCGAGCGAGATAGTTCCCTAATCATAATAGAGACCATATTCGATATATACGTTTTAATTTCGCCAGCTGTGAGACTCGCGAATTAAATGGTGCATTATTAATGGGGCGTCGACATAGTTTTACATGACAGAAATTGTAAGTAACCAAATGGAAATATCTTTGTAAAAATGGAAAGTCTTTAACTTGACTCATTTTTGTCTCGCGGTACGTTTGAAACTCCATCAAAACGGAAGGTTTATTTTGATACCCAAGAACCTACTGCGGTGACAATATGATTAATTTTCAAAAATGGCTGAGAAAGCACACAAATAACTCACTGTTAATTTTTAGACAAGATCTAAGAGTTAGAATTTCCTCATTTTTTTTTCAAATAATGTCTCTCCGGAGTGAATTCATGCACCATTTCCCAAACAAAAGAGCCGGTGTTTTTTGGCAAATATCCCGGAAAGTAATGTGTTAAAGGGTCGATTTTTTAATGTCAATCGAAGGGTGATATATATTTCTTAAAAATGAGACGAAATTTATTGATTTCTAGGTAAGATGACACTTCGCTCAAACTACCTTTAAAAAAACACCTGAAAACAGCCCTGGACTGATCCCTATTATTCTTCGGGCCCGGAAGCTATGGTTATCTCTATGCTTCAGATAAGTAGCTAAAAAAAATATCCCTTTTCTAAACTGTCGTATTCGCGGCCATATTCCTGTTTTCTATCTTATTGACTATTTGTAAAGAAAGGGAAACTGACTGGTCCTAGAAGAATAAACTGACGCACTTCTTGTTCATGAAAAGCTCGAGCTTTGAAAGAGGCTTACAGGAAAAAATACTCTTTCCCTTTTACCCTTTTTAAGGAGAAATGTATAGGCTGGTTGTTGCCTATAACAACCAGGCATTCTGCCAACATAACACGCGCTCACATTGTACTATTTAAGTGTTTGTGTTTTTTTTACGCTTCAGTATTTTTTGGGAGTGATGAAGGAGGCTCGTCAAAACGAGTTTTATCTCAATGTCTCAGACAAGTAGATAAGAAACTCTACCGTTTTTAACCGTCGTATTCCTGGCCTTATCCTGGATTTATATCTTCTTGACAATGCGTACGGTGAGAGAAACTGACTGGTACTAGAAAAGAATACAGACGCGCTTATTATTAATGAAAAACTCAAGCTAGGCAAGAGGCTTACGGGAAAAGTTACCCTTTTACCCTTTTTAAGGAGAAATGTATTGGCTGACTGTTGCCTATAACAACCAGGCATTCTGCTAACATAACACACGCTCACATATGTACTATTTAGGTGTTTGTGTTTTTCTTTATGCTTTAGTATTTTTTGGGAGTTTTTGGAGAGGCTTATCAAAGCGCGTTTTATCTCAACGTTCAGTTAAGTAGATAAAAAAAACTATCCTTTTTTTAACCATCGTATTCCCGACCTTATCCTGGATTTATGTCCTCCAGACTATTCCTAAGGAAAGAGAAACTAGCTGGTACTAGAAGACAAAACAGACGCTTAATATTCATGAAAAACTCGAGCTAGGCAAGAGGCCTTCGGGAAAAATACTCGTTCCCTTTTACCGTATTTGAGGATGAATGTGCTGTTCGTTGCCTATAACAATCAGGCATTCTACCGACATAACACGCGCTCACATGTGTTCTATTTAGGTGTTTGTATTTTTTTTATGCTTCAGTGCATTTTTTTGGGAGTCCGGAGGGGCCTTGTCACCACGCGTTCTTTCAAGAAACCCTCCTTTTTCGAAGCATATCCTTTCCCCCAACGCCATAACACGCATCATATATATATATATATGTGTGTACCATATCCTCTGAGCCGTTCCTCTAGTCTCTCCTCTTCTTTCCCTCCCCCCCTCCGTTTTCAATACTCTCGTATACCCTTACACACATGCAACCCTTCAGGAGTGAGTTAGGGGTTAAGTGGCTCGGGGAGGTTTTTTTTTCTTCTTCTTCTCGAGCGAGCGGGAAGGGAGGGGAGGGGGTGGAAAACAAGAAGAGGGGAATGCGCACGGCGTCTCTCGTCGTCTTAAAGAAGCAGGAGGTCTTGAGAGGAGGCGTCGAAGGAGAGAGAGAGATATAGATATATATATATATATATATATATATATATATATATATATATATATATATATATATATATATATATATATATATATATAAGAAACAAAAAAAGGGTAGGAAAAACACGAAGGGGAGGGAAGGCAGGGGTAGTAAGAGAGAGAGGTGTCTGGTTTCACGGCCGTAACCTCGCTCAATAAGGGCGACACACGCACTCTAGCATTCAAAGCCCCACGGCGCCCGTCTTTCAGTTTCCCCCGCTCCCCTATACTCGCAGCTTCTCACGCTGAGGGCACTTAATACACGTTTCCAAGGAGAGAGAGAGAGAGAGTGGGAGAGAGAAGAAGGAAAACTTTTAAGGTGGGATACGACAAAGGCATTTTTCACCGTAAAACGACGCGAATTAATTAATCCTAAATATGAATACAGTAGAACCCCGTTCGTGCCAAAATTTCCCCCCTCCCACTAGGTAAAAATGACTGCCAGAAGAATAAAGTTAGGAATTTCTAATAATCTAATAAATAATAATAATTTTGCATCAGCCCTCAGCAACCGAGTCGACTTGTCGATACCGCATAGTAAACACACAGTATGCACAAATACCGAAATTCCCTTGAGCAGAATAGCAGAAATCTGTAATCAGCACGCTTTAGCGTGTAGTGACAAATTTTGTCGCCAATGAATACAATACGTACGGTCGGATTCAAATGTATTGCAAAGAATCGAGCGGCGCCACTTACGCTTCTCAAGGAACTCGAGTTTCACTTACGGTGCTGTTATTCTTTGCTACGCAACGCCATCTATTCATCTGTTTATTTGCACGTATTCAAATGGTAATAGTTGACCAATTTCCTATATTGTGCTAATTTTTTATTACACTTTCGTTTCGGGTTTGGATTTACGATTAGAGCATGGATAATTATTATTTATTTATCACAACTGTCACTCTATATAATGCATTACGTAGTATTTGCCGTAGGTATATTGTATTCCAGGAACGATCTGTGTTTAATAATAAAATTAGAAATTTCAAATAATCATTACGTCGCAGCATGTCATTGTTATTCGAGCTGATCGTATTATGTAATAACAAGTTAGCACAAAATAGGCAATTGCTCAACTGTCACAATTTGAATACGTGCAAATAAACAGCTGAATAGATAGCGTTGTATAACAAAGAATAACAGCGCCGTAAGTGAAACTCGATTTCCTTGAGAAGCGTAAGTGGCGCCGCTCGATTCTTTGCAATACATTTGAATCCGACTGTACACATTCAACGGAAATTAAATTCATTCATTAGGTTTTTTTTTTATCTACGGAGCATATTTTTCCGTATTACAAGCGGATGAGATGGCTCAAAACACAGTCCAGAGGAAAATATTCTCTGTGAACTTTTTTTGTAAAGCCTCTTTCTAGTAAAGGAGCCTAAATATCTGTTTGAGATATGTTTGTGACAAAACCTAATAAGTTAGATATTTTTCCAAGAGTCGAACCAAATAGTTAAAACTCCCCTGATCGTGGTACCACAGTATTTTACAGCTCATTTTTTTATGTTGACTATCCTATTATGGAACTCTCCACCGTCGAATGTAAAAAAAATTCTTCCTTCCTTCGTTTTTTTATGTCAAATTTCTTGAATATGTAGATGGATTCCAACACGCTAGGTTTAGGTTGCTTGATAAATTCGGAACTGATATTTTCAGAGCGACATAGAGAATATTATCATAACTCCTCACTACATCTCTAGGTCTGACATAAGCGATAAAATAAGAGAGATACGCTGCCGAACAGATAGGTGCAAAAACTCGTTCTATCCGGGAACAATAAGCAACCACAATAAAAAACTGATCTCCTCCAAATACACCCTCATAGTACATGTCACCATTTCATCTCCCAAAACACTTACACCTTTACACGTCTGGTGACCTAACACCCCCTGCCACACGCCCATGCGGCGGCTTGGATTTCCGTAAATTCCAAAATACCCTACTTAGTTAATAATTGGCCTCGTTTCTCAAATTTAGGGATGACTTGTATTTTTTTTCTCAGGCAGACTTTCGTAATTAGCATTCAGGGTGAGATTAATACACTCCACTAAATACACTCCTATGATACACGTCACCTATAATACACAGTTAAATAATACACGGCTGGTGACGTAACACCCCCTGCCACACGCCCATGCGGCGGCTCGCGGGATATTGTGTAGATGTAGTTGGAAGAATAAATTCCTTGTGATATAAACATGTTAGCTCGCCTGTGATCCTTTTTGTTTGTTAATTTTTTTATTAGGAGTAATGCTTTTTTTCATTTTTTCATTCTGTGCAAATTACAGATAGTAATATTTCGCTAATTCCTTTAAAAGTTGTACGTAGTTTATTTTACGATCAAAAAATAACTTCAAAATCTATGTGGAAGAAACCCATTGTCGGTACTGATATATTATCGATCGTTAAGAGCAAGTCCCAAAAATATATGACCGACATATTACGGTCGCAAGAGATTGATATCCGCATGTGTTCCATTCATAAAAAGAAAGAATTCGTTCGTCAACATCTTCATGGGCTCTTTATGAGACAGGAGTTTTTAAACCATCCTTGCCAGAATTCATGTCTTTTTGACAATGTTCTTATGTCTTTATAGCCCCTTGTACAGTCGACTCACTTCACCTGCCGCCCATAATTCATCCTTGGCCTTCCTTTTCGGCTCACCCCTGACGTAAATCTTCGTTTGGCGGTCACCAACATGACACTGTACCGCAGAATGAGCACGATTCATTTTACCACAGTCCTAAAAGCTCTCCTCAGACTCGTCCGACCCTCTGTGGACTAGTCGTGTTGTATTTCCTTGTTATTTCCGTGACCCATATCACGGAAAACTACTGGGACATCTTGGGTATCATAATGGAGAGATAGACAGATTGGTGGATATGTTTATACTATAGCTATGGCTGAAGCAACCAAGAATAATTAGAATGGACAATCGAAATTTGTAATCGAAACAATGAGTAATCGAAAATAGTATGGAATTATTCCAATGACGTCATTTTATTTCGCTCCCATACTCGATCCTAATTGTATAATATGATCAACTGTTAGCGGTGAATTAATTAGGTTCGGAATCTTTTTGAATGTCACTGCTCTTATTCCCCGTTACCTTTTCTCTCAGAGATCGAGGTAGCGCCAGTGAGGGCAATTTTTGCTTAATTTGCGATTCACGTAAACTTTGCCTGAAACGTTCAAGTTTCCCGTACTCCTATATTGAAATTGACGTTTATTACTTCCTACAAAAGACGAGAAAGAGTTAATAAAAATTCTTTTAAGAATGATAAATGAAAGCGTTAGGTAGCCTAACGGGTAATACCCGCGAAAAGGCTACTTTCAATCAACATAGACAATACGTGTCCAACAGATAGCTTAACAATAATTGGTAATACGAAAAATACACTTATTACACCAACAATATCCAGCAATCTCCAACAATCTCCAACAATCACCAACAATCTCCAACAATAGTCTTACTATTCTTATGAACGGAAAAAAATGTGTCAACAATATTGAATACGTGAATCCATGCTTAATTTTTACTTTTGTGTCCAACTGAGTTTCAATATATTGTACTGAGTAAACAGCCATGATTTCCTCGAATGAAGACATTTTTCAAAAACTATCTCTTTCTTATACTTTTGAGCAAAAAATTGAATACCTTTGGCCCCGTATACAGAAATATCCTTTTATAAAATATTAACCTAGGTTTAGATTGGTGTACATTGCATTTTTTGGTACATTATTATGCTAATATATGGATAATTATTCAATATTTGGTAATGTGTAGTCAATATACTCGTCAATTAAGTTGGAAAACTTTTTCAGCAAGCATGCATGGTTTACTTAGCTTTCCGTCATTACCGCAATAAAGAACATACTACCTTGAAGAAGTAGGATATTCTTTATCACACCCCAAAAATTCATCTGCTGATACTAGTGGTCTAAATGGAAGTCTTTTTTTTCTGAACATAAATGAAACCTTTTTACTAAACCATGTACAAAGTTGGTGATATAACCTTCCGTCTTTTATTTCATCCGACATTCTTCAACGCCGTCATTACGGTATACCAAGAATTTCTAGGTTTTTCTTTTAAATTATTTAAAAACAAGAACATATAAAGCATTAAAAAAACACATGACCACAAATAAAAAAAAGGATCGGTGAACGAGTGAAAAGGAACGGGTCCCGAAAACGAACGGTCCAGAGTGAACGAGTTCCGAAAAATGAACGAGTTCTTTCATCCCTAGTATACGCAATGAATACCACCATGTTGGAGAAACTTTTTTTATTTTCAGAAGTGTGTTTTTTTTACCTCTTTCCCCGGCATCGTCCTTCTCAGCTTGGCCGAGATCGTGTATTTGCCACTCCGGGGAAAAAACCACTCCTCCATGTTGTCGTAACTAATGACTCTTTTTTTCACTCTTAATATTACGTTACCTAAAAGGATAGTTTGGTTAGAGCATTTCAAGTTTTACACGAATTGGTTCCATAATTCATTTTTTTCTAGACTTTGGACAACTCTCGCCTTCTTTTCACTAGCAACATATGTGGCCACCGGAATGAAGGATATGGTATCATTCTCAGGAAATGCTAATGATTACTTATTCTTGGTATTCCTGAGCCAAAAATAAATTTCCTCGAATCCTGTTCGAATTTAGGTGACATCGTGAATGAAATGGAGATTTTTGCAATTGGGCTGATGTATTTGTATCTTGAAAGGGAGATGCGTTTTCCTTAAGGCGACGCATCACACCCGCTCGACAGGTCGGATTTGTGATGATTTCCGACCCGTGATTTTTTTTTAAAAGTCTTACGTCATCGACTTGAAATTTTTATAGTATAAAGAATAGACTTTTGCCAAGGGAGGCTAGTATCTGAAATATGAAAATTTTATCCCGGAGCATAATTAAACCATCGGGAAAACGGCAAGATGTAGGGTATTTTTTTATAAAAACTATTATTATTATTGACATATCTAAAACTAATGTAGATGTATCAATCCCTCCTCTATCGGAATGCTAAGTAACAGCCGTCACGGTTGTAAGATAGAATCTGTAATTGGTATATTTCGACAAGCTAACTGAATGGTTTTCGGCCATGATGTGCTCGGACGGTGATGCTATTAGTTCAGTCTTCTTTCGCAGATCTAATATAAGCGCTGCCTGTACTTTACGCGCCGGAGACTTGGCTAGAACTTAACGACGGCCGTTGCCTTGTGCTAGAGTTATCCTGTAGTAGGAGACTCCTGACGCTAAAACGCCTCGATCGGGTGCGAGTGACGCCATCTTGTGGATTTTCGACAGAACTTTTCCTTACCGAAGGGTATGATTAGTCCTCTTAAAATGAGACCAAATTCATCGATTTCTAGACGAATCGATATTTTGCCCTATCTACCATGAAACAAAGCTACTCGTCGTCAAGATTAGCATTTTTGGTGCGTTCGATCAATCGCTATTGCGATTTCTTATCGTTTGAGGGCGAAAAAAAAAAACAAATTTTGAAACTTTTTCGTTCTATGGTCTCTTTGACGTTGTGCAAACGTTGGCTGCCATGGTAACGTGAAATTCTCTATTTTTTTCTTAGGCCTTGGGAGAAGATCTTACTGAAAATTTACGCACTCAAGAGAAACTTATTATGAAATGTCAAATTTGTAAAAGGAATTTTTCTGTACCGGGAGTTATCATACTTCAACCTCTTCCAACTTTTCCTCTTTCTCGATTTGCCCCCATTGAGATATATGAGGAGGGCGCTTAATATGCTGACCAGTGCAATTAGCTGAAACCAGTCCTCCGTCTTCGTTTACCCTCATTTTCGTGGCTTGAGCGCTTACGGGCCAATGCAATAATTTTGCATTTTTCTATGTTTTACATAGATAACTGGCTATTTGATGAGCATGTACTTGCTTCTTTAGTACGCATTCTGCTTGCATTTATTGTTAATTTATTTAAATTCATAATACTCCCCTTTCACGATGAAAACCATGATAAAATTGAGAAGAAACCACAGCATTAAGCAGCCATTATATGTTTCAAGATTTTCTCGTCTTAAATTTCAAACAGATCGTTGATATTTTCGCTTTACATCCGTTACTTCTTCCATTCCGTCTTGCTATCATTAGGAACGTAAAGAGAGAGCATGGTTAAATAATGTCATCGTTATTTCGGTTGCCAGGTTACAGTTTTGTTGACGTAGTGCCCTCTCCATAATCCTCAATGATTGGCCCAAATTGGTGCGGATTGTTTCTCGCGCATTTGTTCCTTTCGAATTCTTTCCGAATTTCCTCCCCTGATACCCTTTTTCGTCATCATGTGAGAAGCCGACTTTTAGGGGATTTTTTAAAATAATGCTTTCCTGTGTAATTACGCGGGCTCATCCGCCATCTCCAATCGGAATCCTGGGAGATGGAAGTCTTTATCAAAGCGCCTTGCCGGATAATTTCTTCCTCCTCCCCATGATCCTCGGGGAAATCCATTCCTTCTTGTGACTAGCGGGCTCTCCGACAGAAGTGGTCTCCTCATTCATTCGCTCTTAATGAGAAAAAAATTATTGTGTACTTCCTTTGTATATATATATTAATAAATGAGGGTATGACAGAACGGGTGGATCTTGGTAGAGGAGTAAGGCAGGGATGCTGTCTGTCGCCAACCTTGTTCAATATATATGTTGAGGACATGATCCATAAATCTTTTGATGGGATAGAGGAAGGAGTCAGCATTGGAGGTAGGAAGATAAGAAGTATAAGATTCGCAGATGACATGGTAATATTAGCAGATGATATGCAATCACTTCAAAGGTTGATAAAGGTTTTGGAAGAAGGGATGAAGGAATATGGGATGAAGATAAACCTAGGAAAGACAAACGTGATGCCAGTAAACTGTGAAAATTATACGAGTGTGAAAATAAATGAAGGTGTAATAGGAAAAGTGAAAAGCTAACGGTACCTAGGAACGATGGTGACAGACGACTGGAGAGGCATTGCAGAAATAAAAGCAAGGATAGCAATGGCAAAAGAGGCCTTCAGCCAGAAGAAAAACTTGCTATGCAATAAAAGAATGGATCTGGAGCTGAGAAAGAGACTAGCTAAATGTTATTCATGGAGCGTTTTCATGTATGGATGTGAAGCGTGGACATTAGGTAAGAGGGAAAGGAATAGAATAGAAGCTTATGAAACGTGGGCGTGGAGAAGGATGGAAAAAGTAAGATGGGTAGATAAGATGAGAAATGAAGAGGTTTTGAGCGAAGTGAAAGAAGGAAGATCGCTCCTAAAGGAAATAAGGAAAAGGAAAAGAAACTGGCTGGGCCATGTGATGAGAGGGAAAAGTATAATAACTGTGGCACTTGAGGGTTCAACTGAAGGAGAGAAAAAGAGAGGAAGGAGGAGAATTAAACTGTTGGATCAGGTGAAGAACATCAGCTATGATGAAGCAAAGAAGGAAGCTCGGGACAGAAGCGGAGGGAGACAGCAAGTGGTGTACGGGACCTGCCAGCAGGCAGAACACCAGATGATGACTTCCTTTTTCGTCCATGGAATTATTTTTTTTAGTAATTTTTGTTAAAATCCCCCCTAGATATATCATAAATTGCTGATTTTTTCGCAGCCCGAGCGCAATCGAGGCGGGTAACGACGTTATTTTTTTGTAGCCAAGGACGGCAACCCTTTCCTTATCTTATCCTGACGTTAGAACCGTGAAAGAATGCATTCAAAGGAGGGAATTTGCAAGGAAAAGGGGCAATATCCGTGTCGAATGGCATTTTATGGGATCAAAGTGTATCCAATAGGAAAATAAAAAAAAGAATCAATAATTCAATCGTAAAGATACATTATCGTAAATGGGTTTGAGATGTGGCAGATGAATGAGAAATTAAATGAAAGCTTAATGCATCTGAGATGGATAACTTCTCCTTCTTCTCTGGTCAGCGATCCTTGGAATAGTCGGCAGCTGTCGTTTTCCGTCTCCAATGGATAACTGGAGACGAATATTGGGAATATCGAGACGGGGACATTTTCACGAGTGAGAGTATGATAAATTTTAAGGGAGTCACCCACACAATGTTAGATGGCATTAAGTGTGTTGTGACACTTTCTGGACGCCGATTAAAAATTAGAATTAACTTTTCATGTAAATTCAAAAACAATCCATTTTCCAACGAAGTTATTAACCCTTTGAGTGCGGCATGACGTGATATCACGTGATCATGGTTGACTTTATGCTGGTGCCGATGACGTGATATCACGTCATGGGTACCTCTGAGTGTTCCATTTTTCACTAGAGAACTTTCACTAGACCCCTTAGTGAAAGCTAGAACATTCACAGTACCCATGACTTGATATAACGTCATCAGCACCTGCGTATAGACAACCATGACGTGATATCACGTCATGGGTACCATGAGCGTTCCATTTTTCACTAGAGAACTTTCTCTAGACCCCTTAGTGAAAGCTAGAACATTCACAGTACCCATGACTTGATATAACGTCATCAGCACCTGCGTATAGACAACCATGACGTGATATCACGTCATGGGTACCATGAGCGTTCCATTTTTCACTAGAGAACTTTCACTAGACCCCTTAGTGAATGCTAGAACATTCACAGTACCCATGACTTGATATAACGTCATCAGCACCTGCGTATAGACAACCATGACGTGATATCACGTCATGGGTACCATGAGCGTTCCATTTTTCACTAGAGAACTTTCACTAGACCCCTTAGTGAAAGCTAGAACATTCACGGTACCCATGACGTTATATAACGTCATCAGCACCTGCGTATAGACAACCATGACGTGATATCACGTCATGGGTACCATGAGCGTTCCATTTTTCACTAGAGAACTTTCACTAGACCCCTTAGTGAATGCTAGAACATTCACAGTACCCATGACTTGATATAACGTCATCAGCACCTGCGTATAGACAACCATGACGTGATATCACGTCATGGGTACCATGAGCGTTCCATTTTTCACTAGAGAACTTTCACTAGACCCCTTAGTGAAAGCTAGAACATTCACGGTACCCATGACGTTATATAACGTCATCAGCACCTGCGTATAGACAACCATGACGTGATATCACGTCATGGGTACCATGAGCGTTCCATTTTTCACTAGAGAACTTTCACTAGACCCCTTAGTGAATGCTAGAACATTCACAGTACCCATGACTTGATATAACGTCATCAGCACCTGCGTATAGACAACCATGACGTGATATCACGTCCTGCCGCACTCAAAGGGTTAATACCTTGCTAACTCCAATTTTGTACGGCTGATCAGACCATGAAAATAAAATTAGAGAAATAGATAGCAGAACGTACAGGTTTCAATTGTCTTTTTTCCCGCGATTGATGAGAGACCAAAACGGCTGCGTTAAGACTTTGGAGTAGGTTAGTTGACAGGTAGTGTTGCTTATTACTTCCTGTGCTTCCTAATACAAGTTCTTTTATCTACCTCCTATTGCTGACATCAAGTTTAGCATACTGCGTGACTGATGTATCGCGCCAACGTGGCTGCGGTATAGTTCCTGTAGCATTGGTAGCAAACCGATAGTGTAGGGCTTGTTGGTGAAAGTAAATTTCTACGATTGAGTGCATGTTGGTGATGACTCACCCCCTGCCAAAGACCCTTGGGGTGTCTTGTAACAGGGTAACATGTACATGTGTGTGTGTAGATGTATTTTTTTCATTTTGCCCAGGAAAAACCGGGAAATACGCGGGACTTTTCTCCTCCTGGTTTGGTGGGACATTCTTTCTTTCGTGAGAAAATCCCGTTTTAATACAATATGCGCTTGTGTGACTTTTGCATGTCTGTAACACGAGTGCGAGAGCGCGTTGTTAAGGGCATCCCAAGTGAATAGGAGGCGTAGAGTACACGTTGCGGGGGACAACGCGACGGAGCAGAGGAGCAGCAAAAACGGACAGAGAGAGAGAACAGAATGGTGGATGGTAAGGAAAGAGGAAGTGGTTGTCGTCCTTATTAATGAGGACCTGAGCCAAGGGACAAGATGTCGCGTCGTCCCGCACCAAAAACCCCTTTTCCACATCTCCCGATGAAATAACGCAGCATCCCTCACGAGACACTTCATTTCCTTCCTGTCTTCCTCGCTCACTCTTCTCATTAAGGCATTTTTTTAATTGTATTTTGCTGTTTTTTTTTCAAGTTAATAAATACAAAAAAAAGGGGGCGGGTGTAGTGCACCATCATATCACTTGTATGGTCCCAGCTGTTGGTTAGAAGTTGTAAAAAAATAAAGGAAAGCGTAGGTCATTTCAATCTCTCATTTTTTTTTTGTTTTCGTGTGCTTACTTAATGCTTCAAAAGCGTGTGACACTCGATCGAAACATGGCCGAATGTGGAGCGCGCCGACTTTAAAGCGATTATGCGTCGCGCGAGATAAGTTGACCCTGGAGAAGATGGAATTTCCATTTCTCAAGAAGTCAAGTTCAGCTACATTGGGAGCATAATTTCTGGAAATAACAGAAGCAGCTCTGCAATAAAAAGAAGGATAGCCTTGTGTAACATAACGCTGGCCTCGCCATTTTTTCTTTTACCACCTCATGGTTTATAATAACAATAAGGGACCCACCATATTGTGAATTTTGAGAATAAACAATAGACCTAAGGAGTGGAAGCGTCGGCAACAAAAGGGGATTGTAGATCAAACCGTCGGAGGGTACGGTCGTGCAAAGACAGCACGCAAATAGCTTGGCAGAAAACCCTCGCAGTGAACGGACGTGCAAAGAGAGAGCACGCAAGTTTTTGGTAGAGGGAAGTTCCAGAGTGTGGCATCGCGCGAGACATAGCCCACGTAGAAAAGGAGAATTGACAAAGGAGCTGGAATTAAAATATAAGGTACGAGAAGATATAGCAATCGTGGTTTCTTTCCAGGTAAAAGAATCAATAGTTTTTCGTGTTACATGTTTATCCACAACGTGTGGTATTTCGCGTATTAATTTGTAATACTACCTTTTACATTTTTGGCTCCCATAACGTGGGGCATAATACAAAATAGAAAAACAACAAAGAAATTACTTGTTACACTTGGCAAAGAAGGCATATGAAAATTTAAAAAAACATATTCTAGGAAATAGCCACATTAAAGTATGAATAAGGAAATATTTTGCGAAAACGTTTGTATGGTGCAAACTGTTATATGGATGTGAAAGCTGGACGTTGAGAAAGATGGAAAAGTCGCGGTCGGAAGCTATGGAAATGCGAATATGGGGGAGGATGACAAAAAACAAGATGGACCGACAGAAAGAGCAATGAAGAGGTGCTGAGGGAAATAAAAGAAGAAAGAAGACTGATAAAAGAGATGGAGCAAAGGAAGGTCAAATTCATTGGTCATTATCTTCGACATAATAATTTTTTTAGAAAATATAATGGAGGGAAAGGTGCTCGGCGAGAGAATGCAAAGGAAGGCCAAGAAAGAAGTTCCTAGATGATGTACGAAGTACGTTGGGATTAAAAACATATGCTGATTTGAAGAGAGCTGCATTACACAGGGACACATGGCTGCAGAGACAAGGCTTAGCCTTTAGAAGATGATCATGATGGTGAAGAAGTCAAAGTATTCGATCGGACTACTGGTGCTTAACATTCGGTCTACTACGCTAATCTATGTCGCCACTTAATAATATACTGGCATTCTATTCGTCAAACAGACCCTACGCACTAGGCAACGCACTTTAAACATATCGGGAGGAAAGATGATGTCACTGAGGTAGATGGAGAGGACCTTACGTCATCAAAGTGTTGCTTAACAACCGAAATAACAACCATATCGTTTTCAAAATTCACGTTTGACGCCTTCACTGAAAATTATCAAACTGGAAAACAAACAAGAATGCTATAATCGACGATCTTCTTTTGTTTAGCGCTCATGAACATTGCTCTCGATCTGTACGGTAGAGCGCTAGCTCGTATGCACGATCGGCTTAAACCACTGAGGTACATAAAGAGGGCATTACATCGTCAAACCTGTAGCCTGACAACCGAAATAACAACCATATCGTTTTCAAAATTCACGTTTGACGCCTTCACTGAAAATTATCAAACTGGAAAACAAACAAGAATGCTATAATCGACGCTCTTCTTTTGTTTGGCGTTCGTGAACATTGCTCTCGATCTGTACGGTAGAGCGCTAGCTCGTATGCACGATCGGCTTAAACCACTGAGGTACATAAAGAGGGCATTACATCGTCAAACCTGTAGCCTGACAACCGAAATAACAACCATATCGTTTTCAAAATTCATGTTTGACGCCTTCAGTGAAAATTATCAAACTGGAAAACAAACAAGGATGCTATAATCGACGCTCTTCTTTTGTTTAGCTCTCATGAACATTGCTCTCGATCTGTACGGAAGAGCGCTACCTAGTACGCAGGATCGGCTTAAACCATTGAGGTAGATAAAGAGAGCATTACGTCATCAAACCTGTAGCCTGGCAACCGAAATAACAACCATTTTGTTTAATCCTGCTCTCTCGTAACTTTCCCAGCACGACGGAATGGACGAATACACGGATGTAAAGCAAGAATATCAACCATTTGTTCGAGATTTAAGACAAATAACTCTTGAAACAAATATTGGTCGCGTAGTGCTATGAATCTTTCTTGTTTTCAACATAGTTTTCTCCAGGAATGCGGATCATTATTAATTTTAAATAAATAGACAATATGTATTAGGAGAATGCATATTATATATGTAAATGCATGCCGATTTCTAGTTAGTTATCGATGGGAAACATAGTGAAATTGCAAAATTAGTTCGTTATCCCGCAAGCGCTTTGGGGAAATGAGGACTAACGAAGATGGCGGACTGGCTCCAGCCTCTTAGCTTTGGCCAGCATAGCAAGCGCCCTCTCCATAAAACCTCAATGGCTCAAACTATTGGGCATTATGTGACAGCAATCTCCTCTTTGTGCTAGAATGCAAGGCCGAATGTATTTTTTCGTAATAACATTTCATATTGTGACATTTTTTTATTCATGGTCGCGTTATAATCAACGAGTGAATAAAACTGGAATCTTTGCGATGAACAGTGAAAAGTTTATTTTCATTTCAGGAGCACAAAAGCTCGAGGGCTTGAGTTTTCCGCCCGAGGATCAGAACTTTCGTGCTCTGCTTGAGGAGATATGTACGGTTATGTGAGGAAGTGAACGCGCGAGAAGCCTTGAAGGCCGTTTTATTTTCCATCGATTTTTCGGCTCCCCGTGCAACTTTCTCCCAAGATATGGAATTGCAGATTTTTTTTACGGTTACACCCGTGGTAAAATATTTAGTCCCAAGTTATTTCCCCACGGTCTGTGATTCTCCCAATTTCCAGGAAGTCTGGGAGTTCGTGTTAGATATAAGTCACCGATCGTCTGGGTTCGCGTGACCATGGAACATAATTTTTGGGGAATCGAAGGAAATGCATCGAAGATCGATCAAAAAATAGATGTTCGTATGTGGACTCTTTCACGATTTGAACATACAATGACCCAAAAAGTATTTTAACCCCGAAAGTTTCGATAAAACAGGATCTTGTTTAATTTGGTGGTATGTTTCCATGGTCATATTTAATGGTAACTTTTACTACAACACAAAAAAAACTATTTTTCTACTCACAGAAAAACTCTAGCACTATTTTTTGTGGTGTGGTAAAATTTACCGTTAAATATGACTACCAAATGTTTTAGACGAATGAGCACCACTGTCTAGTAATATGCATTCGCGACACCCATTGTTGAGTTGTAGCTAACGTTGGTAGCGCCTCTATCCGCCAACAGGGTAAACTAGCCCGTCCATATACTTACTCCTCGGCGCTACAGCCCTTGTAGGGCCTTGGCCTCTCCGACGATGTTAGCCCAGACATCACGATTCCCGGCATGCGTTCTCCATCTTTTAATTCCCATCTTTCTCAGATCAACCTCTACATCATCCAACCATCTTTTCAGGGGTCTCCCTCTCAATCTTCTACCACCAGGATGACCACGAAATATCTTTTTCACCGTCCTATCCTCAGGCATTCTCTCGACATGACCTAACCACCTTAATCTGTTGCTCTTAATTTCTGTCACTATGTTAGGATGTTTGTGGAGTTCCTCGAGTTCTCTGTTTCTCCGTATTTTCCAC
This sequence comes from Ceriagrion tenellum, assembly GCA_963169105.1. Taxonomy (NCBI): domain Eukaryota; kingdom Metazoa; phylum Arthropoda; class Insecta; order Odonata; family Coenagrionidae; genus Ceriagrion; species Ceriagrion tenellum. The sequence continues at coordinate 127,751,306 of OY720636.1, read as the reverse complement.
TGTCCACCTTCCTTTGTAGCACCATAAATCTTTCTTAGTACTTTCCTTTCCCATCTTTTAAGTAGCTCTTCTTCTGCCGTGGTCATTCTGAACCATATATGACCACAGGTCTAATCACTGTTCGGTAAATCTTTGTTTTCAAGTTCCGACTGAGGTTGCGTGACTTGAGCACTTTCAATAAAGCTCGATAAGCCCTATTGCCTGCTGCAATCCTGGCTTTTATGTATTTCTTCATGTATGTTCATTATCTTTTGTCACCAGCATTCCCAGATACTTGAAGTTGTTACATCTCTCATACTAATTCCCATTTAATATTATAGATTTATCTCGAACAATGGTACTTTTTCCTGGAAGAGAACAGGTACTGTGTTTTGGCAGAGTTCACTTCCATATGGTTATGTTAAAAAAAATGCAGTGGATTTAATGAGATATCTGTCAGACATCATTCATTTTAGTCGAGCGAAAACCACACTGCTTCAAAGCAGCGATATTTTGGTCCCTATATTTTGTGTTATTTCACTATGGGCAACTTAATTTCTCCAAGATAATAGTTTTTCTTTCGGACGTACTCAGTACAGGGTATGAATTTACTTAGCACCGCAATATCCACCTCCGGAAATTAAAATCTCTTGCGAAATGGAGATGAAATTGATGCACCTTAAGATTCTCCGAAATACTATTTAGAAGCAGTGTTTTTTTGGTAACTGTTTGAATTAAGCTTTTACTTGCTCGCCACCGCATGGCGCCACTGAGCCCCGAGCGGCAAGTTCACTGCAACTGTTGTCGAGACCGTATAATAATAGACTGTGGGGACACTTAAAAATGGAATCGTCGAGATAATATTAAACTTATCGCCATAGGCAACAACTATCAGTACAACTTAAAGGGACAATTTATTTTCTCAAAGAATAGGTAAGTTGTCATTATCTTCATATGAATCAGATTATTAAAGATTCATCAAAGCACGGCAATTGATGTTGATATTAATATATAATATTTTATGATGATGATATTCAAGTCCTATTGCTGTATACCAGTTCTTTCCTATTCTGTAGTCAAGTTATTCAACGATAGAAGAATACTATTTAAAACATACCAAAATGAACCAGCCTTAATTAGAAGTAAGAATAAAGATACAGCTATAATAAGGGAAGGAGTTAGACAAGGTTGTCCTCTATCACCAATAATTTTCAATGCATACATCCAAGAAGTAATCGATAAAGTAAGGGAAAATGTTGATGTAGGAATCAAAGTAAATGGGAAGAAAATAGATATGCTACGATATGCTGATGATATTGCCATAGTCGCAGAAAAGAAAGAAGATTTAGAAATTATACTTAACGAGATGGAAAGAATTCTTAGAGACCAATATGGAATGAGGACAAATAAGCAAAAGAGTAATGTGATGGTATGCGGTGCTCAAGACTGCTGTGCACCTGTAAGGATAAGAATAAATGATGAAGAGCTAGGACAAGTTACAGAATGCAGCTACTTGGGCAGTAAGATAACAGAAGATGGAAGGAGTAAACGAGAAATTGTGAATAGAATACAACTAGAAAAAATAGCTTTCAATGATAAAAAGACTCTACTGACTTGTAAAAATGTTAGTTTGGAAGTAAGAAAGAGGGTTATGAAAGCTTATGTTTGGAGTGTGGCCCTTTACGGGTGTGAAAGTTGGGCTATCGAGAGACATGAAAAGAGCAGATTAGAGGCCCTAGAAATGTGGTGCTATCGAAGGATGCAGAAAATCAGCTGGCGAGACAGAATCACCAATGAGGAAGTGCTGAGAAGAGTACAAGAAAACAGAAGTCTCTGGAGACAGATAACAGACAAGGAGACTTAAACTAATAGGTCACATTCTACGATGCAATGATTTTATAAAATTAAAAGCTGAAGGTTTTATTGAGGGGACAAATCGTAGAGGACGTCCTAGATTAAGCTATATGAAGCAGATCATCAACGACTCTGGATGCGTCTCACATGGTGAAATGAAGAGGAAAGCTGAGCAAAGAGCGGAATGGCGTGCTATTGCCAACCAACCCATGGATAACCGAAGAAGAAGAGAGTCAAGTTATCGCATTTATTTCAATGGAATACGTGATAAAATATGCAAAGAAAGGACCTCAAGTATATGATAACCCGTTTCAGAAAATATATTAGCAACGAATTTCACCTTGCCTGTATTCCCTACCGAATATGATGCGCTCGAAAGATTTCAACTGGTGATTTCATACCAGGATGAGAAAATAAATAAAAGCCAATAAGATGAGAATATTCAAGATACTTCGGAAACTGTACCGTGGGTCAAGGGTTTGACTAATTTCCTGCTGGCAGTATGACATTTCAAAACCATTCAAAAGCATCACCTTCCTATGTATGGAATCATATAGTACTGACAAGGGGAGTGTCAGATAGCCGGGTCTCAGATTTTATTCAAACTTAGTAGTTGTACGGACCGCTGTATGTGGTTTATGAATCACTCCACATATAGGGTTATCCAACCAATAGTTTAAATAAAAAGGGCCTTTAAAAATTTCAAAATTCCCTTTAGAGGGCCACCCACATAACTGACAAGCTGGACGGGTGGCTGACGTGCTCGTCTCCGGTCTAGAGACACCGGTTCGATTCCAATACGGGGTATGTTTCTTCCGCTGTTTTTTTAGTTTTTCCTCTACGGCATCCTACAATGCGCTCAAGATTTTTTTATTTTTACTCGAAATATTATTTTTGCGCGAGGCAAATTTTTCATTTGCATACACGACGTCAGGCTTAGTCTCTTTTTTTTGGTCGAAGGCAGCCTTCTAATTATGTCACTTCCTTATCTTTTCACGGCGTATTTTCATTATTCCTTCATGCACATGATTTCCATTTTCAATAATTATTTTATAATATTGTCTTCATTTTCTTACAATTCAAGCATAATTCTTAATAATATTAAAATTTTTCGTAGCTTGTCAGTTATGTGGGTGGCCCGTATAAAGGGCATTTTGACATTTTTAAAGGCCATTTTCGTTTAAACTGTTGGTTATATAACCCTATATGTGGGGTGATTCATGAACCACATACAGCGGTCTGCACAACTACTAAGTTTGAATAAAATCTGAGACCCGGCTATCTGACACTCCCCTTGTGAGCGAAATCGGGAAGAAAACCACACCACTGGGCCTTCAACGAGAGCCGTCAAAACTTTGGAGTTGTAAAATAAATATTTTACAACGGGCGAATAATAACTACTGTAAATCTCTCAGATATCGTCCAATACATAAATTATCGGTCGTCCTAGTTCTGTTGACCCAACTGTCATTTCCAGCAGTTGTGTGTTTAACTCACTACCACTGGTGATAATCGACTCGAATTACGGTCACGCTATCTGGAGGCATCAGTCATCCATCGCCATTGTCTTTCGTTATATTTTGACCGACGCTCTTCGAACACTGCCCAAGGAACAATCGATTTCATCCCGGACGGGAGAACCCAAACTGTTATCTGACGCTCCGCCCATTATCGTACGCGCAACAATGGACGATAATTGCCGGCGGGTATCGCCGGAGATCACTATCAGATATGATGGCGGAGAGCGCAGTCGCTGTGCGCTTAAACCCCTCACTAATGAGGGGAGGATTTGAACGTAATTGCTGGGTAAATAAGAGCGTCCTCCTTCTGAACATTAGCCCTGATTTGTGATGTCTGGTTGAATTTTCTCCTTACAACGACTGATTTTAAAACCATCTCCCATCAGTTACGTACCCATCAGCTTACCGGCAGTTTGATGAACAAAACGTACAGGCTACTTTTCCATTTATAACTGTTAAGGTTAGCAAGACGTTGCAAAATAGGCTATCAAAGTTCATCAGTAAGGATTTTGATGAAAGTATTTAAAATTATGCTAATGTTTATTCAATATATATATATATATATATATATATATATATATATATATATATATATATATATATATATATATATATATATATATATATATATGTGTGTGTGTGTGGACTCCAGAAGTCAAGGGGTCTAAGTGACATTTTTGAAAAAAATAAGTTACGTACAGGAATGGGATGTAAAAGTATAAATCTTTCAGGTGGTAAAGGGATCCAAGTGATTTTCTTGACAGGTGATGCTATCTAGGGTAATGCCTCTAAACTACTTAGTGGGTTGTACCAAACATTTTCAACTTTGACTTAAGTTTTCTCTAAACAATGGTTTTGTTAGTTAGACCCCTTGACTTCTGGGGTCCTGATATATATATATATATATATATATATATATATATATATATATAACTTTTTGGCCTTGCATTTTAACAACTATGAGCAGGTTTTTTTCCTTTTGTTATAGTAAAACTCGAGTTTTTCCAAAAAAATTGTGCAGATTTTAAGTATTTTGGAAACATTTTTGCTTAAGGTAGATCGAGCGAAGGAGCTTCTATAGTGGAGACCGTATCCTTATAATGCGTTTCAATTTCAGCAGCCGTATGGAAGCGAGAATTAAATATTGTATTATTAATGGTACAATAACGCAGTTTTGACTAAGTGAAATTCTAAGTAATCAAAAATAATATCTACATAAGTCTTTAACTTGACTCATTTTTTTCACACGGAACGTTTAAAACTCCTTAACAACGGAAGGTTTTATTGCGATACTTGAAAAAATTTCTGCCGTAACTATATGATTTAATTGTAAATAATAGTTGAAAAACCATATAGACTACGCATTGCTAAATTTTTTGCGAGTTCTATGAGTTAAAAAAATCCTCATTTTTAAGAAAGAAGGTCTCTCAGGAGTGCATACATGTACTTGCCATTTTTCCAAGTAAAAGGGATGGTGTTTTTCGTCAAAAATCTCGCAATTTTAGATCGGTAAGGTGCTGATCTAAGGTGTCTTTGGAGGGAAGAACGAGATATTGTTCTTTAAAATGATACCGAATTCATTGATTTATGGGTGAAATTACAATAAGGTTTTATTACGATCCTTAAACAATTTCTACAGTAACTATATGATTTAATTGTAAATAATAGTTGAAAAACCATGTAAACTACACATTGCTAAATTTTTTGCGAGTTCTATGAGTTAAAAAAAATCCTCATTTATAAGAATGAAGGTCTCTCAGGAGTGCAAACATGTACCGTTTTCCAAGTAAAAGGGCTGGTGTTTTTCGTCAAAAATCTCGCAATTTTAGATCGGTAAGGTGCTGATCTTTGGTGTCTTTGGAGGGAAGAATGAGATATTGTTCTTTAAAATGATACCAAATTCATTGATTCATGGGTGAAATTACAGTCCCCTCAAAATATCTTTAATCGTTGTCAGCGCTCGTGGAAAAATTAAAAAAACTTCGAAAATAGAAAGTGTAATTTGGATTTTGGATATTCAAATTTTGTCGTACGCTCAGACCTTAAATCCTGAACCGTAAGAAACACAATAAACTATCTATATGCACCATCACACCCTCAATCCTTGCGTGAGACTGAGTGGAGCGTTAACAAATTAATGATAGCATGAGAAAGTTCGAAACTTTTGGCTTTGAGGAAACTTAACGAAAGTAACTCCGTGATATTTCTCGTTTTCATGGGAGAATTCAATGGCTTCACTCTGTTTCAGTTCTCAGTACGAGGAATAATCTTCTCGAAACCTGAATCGTGCATTGCTGAGGACCATTAGCAAAAACATTGAACTCAGTTGGTATTCAGGGATGTTGGAAGTCGACGACTTAAGTTCGGTAACTGGTCCCAAAAAGTTCTGAGATTTGAGAAACCCATTAACCGTATTATTATTGAAGCTGGATGAATTTCGACGAAATGGTCTGTGGCTTGTGAAACCGAATCGAAATGAGGATTTTCTCGGGGAGGAAATGCGTGATGCGATGGCCGACTTCGTGCGCCCGGCATTTCTCGTTGATTTTACATTGGTTTGGCCCGTTTTCAAAAGCATTCCTCGCGTGCATCGAGGCAATGCGGTCGCTTCCCCCCGAGCAAGGGGGCGTGTTTGGCAATGAGCTGAGCGACGGACGGCGTTCGCGGTGCGCATTCTCATCTTCTCGCCCTTCGCGTGTCATCTGGTTGGCATGGCACCTCGTCGTCTTTCACCCCGTCCCTCCCACGCATCAAAATGGTGGCTGAACGAGTTAACTCGCTATTCGTAGTAACGGACGCCATATTCTCGGATTGTATTGAATAATGTAGCCGGTTGTCAAGGTCCGTAGGATACGCAGGTTTCCTCAACACACGTCAACGATGCGATTTCCCGATCCGCGTCGCTATTCGCTGGTATTTCGAGTGACTTGACTGACGTCACGCAATGGTTTTATTTTTATTCGGCCAGTCTTTTTAAGAAGTACATGGAATCATCATATTAACATAAGTTGAAATCATTTTAAGAATGGTAAGTATTAAAGCAGATTATTCACCGAACTGATTAAGAAAATAGTATAATTTATGATCTATGATTCGATACACTGCTGTACGGGCTTGTCTGGGTAGACGTCAGTGACGTCAGGGCACCAGCGCCGGCGCTAGCAACCATTTCGATGATTCGTAAACAACTCCGATTGAAGCGACCTGTATAAATGTGCGGACATTGGCAGTTGTGTAAAGAATTAAGCTAATATTGTAATATTAATGACATAATAGTTTGTTTTATTTTTCCTGAATTTCTCAGCTACGTATTCCCGAGGTGAACTTAGGATTTTCGTGTAAACTCTTCTGTATTACTTCAACGCGTTAAATATTTGAATGGATACCGACGTTTCTACGGACGACTTGTCCATCGTCATCAGAGCATTTACTTAGCCTAATGACGATGGACGAGTCGTCCTCTGGGAACGTCAGTACATTTTTAAAAAAATTTATCCCTCTAGAATACCCGATAGAGATTCACTCAAATTATTTTCCGGGAAAGCATTAAATCTCAATTCACGTAGTTTTCGAGCCGTATGCGGTCCGCAATAAATTCTTCTCCCGTGTATGGGACGTATTGTGTTTCCACACTGTCAATTAGAATACACTATTTTATTGGTTATAGAAAATGGTACCTTTGTTGTTGCATTGTTCACAAACAATGCAAAAATATAACTGACCCTACTGATATGGATTGACCTGAGTGTGAAGAAACTTTACGCAATAACAAGAATTAGAGAAAAGACTCTTGCGTTACTAAAGCAAAACAACAATGGAAATGTTTTTGAAGCGTTTGTAAAACAAAACAACAGTGGAAACGTTTAGGCGTGCTAACTGTTTATGGATTCTAAAGCTATGGAATACTCCGCTTTCAGCATTTCCGTCTTATAAATAAGTACTGACCTCTATAATAACAGTAATTTACCGTTGACTCGAAAAAATTAAAATAGTTGCCGAACTTGAATTCCCATTCAATTTCTGAGAGGAATCTTCTTATCGTAAGCACTTTTTTGTACATCAACATCTACGTACTACCCTGCGAGCCACCACGAGGGTGTGTGGCAGGGGGTGAATATCACCAAACATGGACTATTGACATGCAACTAGGATATTTAATGAAGGCATGCTAGATAATAGGGTCCCATGGTTAAAATCTACATAATAAGGAAGGGATTATTGGTTGTTATTACATGCATCATGCACTACAGACTACTCTAACTATATTTCACCTACCTATCCCTTTGCTACGCTGCCTATTGTTCTCTCTTATGGTATGCGGGAAAAAAGACATTTTAAATCTATCGGTATGACAATCTATCTCTCCAATCTTCTTAATATGATCAAACCTAGCATAATACGCAGGGATTCTCAATATATATCTAACGTCATCTGTGAACAACTCTGTTTCGAATTTACTTAAAAGGTTTACCCTAAATTCTAACCTGCGTTCTGATAGTAATTCCCATCCTAGTTCTTCTATTAAATTCGTAACACTTATACAATTATCATAACGGCCTTTAACAAACCTAGCGGATCTCCTTTGCACGCGCTCTAATTCTTTTATCATACCTTCCTCGTACGGATCCCATATACTAGCGGCATATTCTAAATGAGGCCTGACAAGTTGTAGTCTCTTGTAGTTGTAGTATGTCTCTTAGGCTAGAAAGGTAAATTTTCTTTCCCCATTTGCGTCACCCATTCACACTTACAACACAACGTGATTTCAAGTAGAATTCACGAAACGTATTGCGTGGAAGGGCACGATTGCTTTGCTTCCGTAAAAATGCGGACGAATTTTTTTTTCCAGCCAGTTGACAGAATGGAGAGGAACTGACATTCTGGTCATTCCTGCGGTGGGATCACATCAATAAAATTCCATATTCCCCCACAGATCCCCTCTTCTTCCTCCCCGTGCGTGCGTGAACGAAAGGGGGCGAGAAAGAGACCTACTGCGGCGTCTTTTAAGACGTACGTGGCGTGCCATCACCACTTCTCCTCCGCGTCGGACTTCCTCTCGTTTTTGATGGCGACCTATCACGCTCACAGGGCGAGGCTCTCACCCAACCCCTGCGCCACCCTCATGTCTTCAGCCACACCCCCTAAAAATCCTCGTTCTTCGACCCCCCCGCCCGTGAAAAACGCCTCATTTTCCTCACTATTATTTCGGCCAGCCAGCGAAAACCAACAAGTACTTGTAAAAAGGTGAACTTTACATGCATCAAACTAAAAGCTGTGTTATGTTACCAATGGTACGTTAACTCTGTATATTACTACATTTTGTATCTATTTTGTGATATTGAGCTTACGTTTTTTTTAATACTTAGATATGAACGAATCCAACAACTTTACTTAAGTAATTCGACCACGACACAGGGTTTTTTTTTAATTGTGGAAACTGCATGTGCAATGGTCCTTTCGCTAGAGTAACTAGAGAGGCAAATATGCTTCCTACATCTGTAGTTTTTTTTTTCATTTCTGAATGGAAGGTTTAAAAAAAAAATTGAAGAAATCATTATGAAAAACTTAAAATTATTGTAGTTTTATAACTTTTGATATTGGTCACCTTCAGCCACACCCCCTTAAATCCTCATTCACCCCCCCGCCCGTGGAGACACATCTTATTCGGTTCGTTCCACTTTTAGTGGACAGCGTGGGCTCTAATGGCGATTCATTTACCGTGTAAATCACCGTAAGGCTTAAAGTGCGATGTTGCCAATAGCAACAGGAAAGTTTCCTTAGTTCTCTAGAGGGAAGCACTTAGTGCGCAAGTTTGGCAACAGGGCTCTACACGGTCAACTACATCTATATGCTACCCCGAGAGCCCTTGCATGCGTAAAAGTATATAAGATATGGTTTTGGGAGGTGAAATGTTTAAGTGTAGATATTATGGGAGTGATTTGAGTGGAGACGTTTTTATTGTGGTCGCCTATTGTGCGTTCACTACATTTAACCTAGTATTATGACAGTAGGCAGATCAACAGTCTTGCTAATTCCATTAAAATTTTTTTATTTAAATATGCAATGTACAGAAAAATTCAGAATTTGTGTGTTTCAGAGTGAAACAGAGAATATCATTTTGACGCCGCACTATATTTTTAGGTCTGACGGAAGCGATAAAAATAAGAGAGATACATTCCAGAACTGATAGGGACAAAAATTCCTTCTTTCCGCACAAAATAAGCGGCCATAATCAAAACTGAGCTTTTCTTTAACTCTCCCGCAATACACCCCACCATTTCACATACCTAAACATTATCCTATACACGACTGGCGTCTTAAGACCCCTGCCACACGCTCAGGATAGTATGTGGATAGTATGCAGGATAGTATGTGGATGTGTATAGATGTAAACCTAAACAAGAGTGTTTTGGTGCCACTGTTTGATATTGTATACAATATACACACCTTGGGCGAGGATGAGTGTCTCCAGAGCAACCTCCAGGCAACGTCAGAGAAGGCGAGGCTGACGTTGATTCCTACAGCGCCCATGTAGATGTGACATTTTTTCAATTAATATAAATATCAGATCTGTAGTATTTGATGCGAATTTGCAATTTCAAACAAATATTCAATTTCTTTCCGAAAATTGACATTCCTCACAATGAGGGCACCACTTGAGATTAATTATACCTACATGTTTTTAAATACGAAGCACATGGACGTACATTACCGGTAAAACAATGCCATAATTAAGGCTGGGACACAATCAACGTGTACGTGTGACGCGAGACGTTAACGGGACAACGGGAGACGGGGAACGCAAGTCAGCGGTCACAATCGACGTTAACGCGGCCCGGAGTAACAATTGACTAACGCAGGCGCAGCTAAGAGATCAGGTGTAAACAAGTGTGGAAGTAAATAAGTTGTCTTCGCCAAGAGCTATCTTCAGCAGTTGGATGAATCTGCCGACAGATGGCTCCCATTTCACTGTTTCTCGGGTCTATTCCGATTGGTTTTCCGTGTACGGGACACGGGAAGAGATGGAAGTTGCCCATCTCTCGCGTACATGTACTCCCCGTACACGTTGATTGTGTCCGCTCGCTGTACTTTCCCGTCAGCCATCTTTTTGCGTATTCCCGTTAACGGCTCACGTTATACGTACACGTTGATTGTGTCCCAGCCTTTAGTCACCAATTAAAAAATTACGGTATGAGAGATTAGATAATCAAACCATTACATGATCCATTTTAATTTTTCGATTCTCTTAACATAATTTTATCATCATTACATGATTCATGTTTATATTTAGGTCATGAATATACATACATGGAATGTTGACTCGTCGCCATAAACTGTAGCCTAGAATCCCGTAAACAAACAACTTTATGGATTGTATCGCCGTCTAGTGATGAAAGACGGCGGTTCAAATGTAAGCACAGTCTACAGATCGTAAATGAACACGTCTTACCGCTTTTACTTACCAGTAATCATAATGCAGTGGATGAAAATGTGGTACCATACGCGGGATGTAATTACACCTTTTTTTAATATCGTCCGGTCTACAGATATTATTCAATTCCTCTCCAAATTTAATTACACAAACACACAATTAACTTCTTTGCGCTTCGTGAATATCGCTCTGCGGAAATTCGTTAGTAATGTGAGGTGAAAAAGGTAGAATGAATGAGAAGAGGGACACAAGAATTCAAAACCGAGTCTCTTATTTTGGGTCCTCGTAGACACGCATACCCTGTTTTGCAGCCTTGTACAAAGCAAGTTCTGTTTGAACAAGGTGTTCTAAATTCTTGAATTAATCCGAAAGGGTCTAGTGATTCAAGTTAGAATCAGAGTCTGGCAACCGTCGGCGTTTATGGAAGTTTAAAATGCCTCTTACACTTTTTGTAGTACACATTACCTCTCTAGAATTTACAAAGTAACTGTTAGGTCTCAAAAATAGCCAGCTATTATTAAAAGCATCAAGTAGTTCGTATATCCTCGATTATTATAGAATATCCACCAGTCTCACGTGTACAAACAATGAACAACGGCCATTTACGAGTCGACTGAGAAGACTTTTTTCTAAGTAGCGCCAAGGACTGGGTGAACTAAATGTGGAAATTTAGGCAACACGTTGTTTGGGCAACGGTTCCAAACATTTGAATCCATTATGTATATTCATGATTCAGGTATAAACATCAATCGGTTGCCATGTCTGACGTCTCATGTGCCGGCTTGCTCTGGCCCCACTAACAATACATTGCAAGGATAGCCCACGCGTCCTCTGTTGTATACATGCTGTAAGGTGCCACCTCACACAATAGCTATTTGCCGCGGAAATGTAAATGAAATATGATGGAGAGTCCCGGGGAACACGGTACGGTTGGTAGCACTGCGGAGCGGAGTAAAATTACTATTCAAGCGGGAATGTCTCCCAAATGGGAAGAAGGGGGTGGTTGACCGGGTGAGGAGACCGAAATTAAACAGTTTAAAGTTCCGTCTTCGTTATCCGTTAAACGGCGATTGTCGTACTGGCGCCTGAATTCCTCATCCCTCTCCACCTCCTCTTTCCACCCCCTCCCTAAATCCCATCGCTCTCCCCTTTCGAACAGTTTTCAGGACACTGCTGTTCTCGTGTGCGAGTCCTTTCATGCAGAGCAGCCTCGGAATACATATCGACCTCACCCTTCGTGAATCCTGGGCGAAACCTCGGTTATTCCGAGCGAAAGATAACCTTCGACCGTTTCTCCCAAGTTTTATCCGTGCCTACTCACCATCTCGTGCATGTTGCACTGACCGTTGAGGGATATGGTGTGGGCATTACGTCATCAAACAGTAACCTGGCAACCGAAATAACAACCATACTGGTTTTAAAATGCCTGTTTGATGCCTTTACTGAATATTAGCAAACTTGACAGCAATCAAGAATTCTATTTTCGACGCTCTTTTGTTGTTTAGTGTTCATCAGGCAACGGAAATAACAACCATATCGTTTTTAAAATGCCTGTTTGATGCCTTTACTGAATATTTGCAAACTTTACAACAATCAAGAATTCTATTTTCGACGCTCTTTTCTTTTGTTGTTTAGTTCTCATCAACTTCGCTCTCGATCTGTATGGAAGAGCGCTACCTAGTGCTCAGGGTCTGTTTAAACCAATGAGGTGGATAGAGAGGGTATTATGTCATCAAACTGTAGCCTAACAACTGGAATAACGACTATATTGTTTATCATTCCTCTTTCCTTACTTTTCTTTTGATATCACGACGGAATGGGCGAATTAGTGGATGTAAAGCAAGTTTATCGACCATCTCTTCGAAATTTCAGGCATGTAACTCTTGGAACGTATATTGGTTACTTAGTGACGTGGATTTTATTCGAGTTTAACTTATCTTTTAGTGGAAAAAGTTTTTAATTTTAATAAACTAAAATTTTTAAGAGAATGCATGTCCAAAAAGTAATTACATGCTGATTTCTAGTAAATTATCGAAGGAAAACAGCGTAAAACTGAAATATTTTGCGCCTCAGTCCGTAAGCGGTGAAGGAAAATCGGGGTTAACAGATATGGTGTGCAGGCCACGCCCACTATTACAGCTTCTAGCATAGGTCACCATAGTAAGTGATCTCTCCATCTACTTCAATGGTGTCGATCCCCTATAGCAGACTGCTCCGGCAAAATCCGCGAGGAATTACTTTCATTGGGAGTTGCATTAATGGAAGCGGCCTTTTCTATCATATGTGCGCGCCTTTTTCGCGGAAAACTGTTGATTGGAAACGAAATCTCCCAGAAATTTGAAGAAAAACATATAATCGGCATCTTACGACGCTATCTTTTGAGCAGTTAGCTTACTACTACGATAATGGAAATCAAAATCCATGGTACTGGCGTTGCTTTCGGCTCCTATGGCCGGAGGTGCTCGACAGTACACATAAAATGTATTCGACCCTATGCATAAACTATATTCGAAAAATTATCTGCATATTTTCTACCTTTATTTTTTTCAATTGCTAATGCAAGCCATCAGTGAGAGTAAGATTAAACAAAAAAAAACCTGATAAGCAAAGAGATTTGTTTGTGCTTCTTTTGATTGGTTAAGTCGAAATGGATCCTCCTTAAGTTCCGCCGGAGCAATTTAATGGAGACCGCACCAAACGTCCACTCTCCTTCCTAGGGAAATTTTTTTTTTTTTTTTTTTTAATTTTCTCCTCTTTTCTCGCATTATTTGAAATCTTCCTTTTTTTCGGGAGATTTCATATCGAAGGAGGGGTATTTTTCCCTCAATTCCCTCTCGGGCGTGGAAGCGGTTCAGTCGTCCTCACTTTCTCCACAGCAATATATACATGTATATAAAAAAATCTCGTATTAATCTCAGTACTTTGCGCCGTTTTAATATCTCCATATACTCTTTATGTCACCGCCTCTTCATTGCTATTCCCACCCATCCCATTCTCTTTTGTTCAGGGGCGTCGTTACGCCCCCTTCCCCTTTAGGCCGTGTTATTTTTTTGCCTGCATGTCTGAGGTGACCGAAAACAATTGTCTTCCGGCCATTTTTTTAGGGGAGTTAAACCCATTGGTTCTACATTAATAAGTAAATGTAACACTATCATGGCGATTACATTCGCCGTGCTTTTTACATGCTTCAGCTCGCTTTTACATTGATCATGGAACAATGTTTACCTCTTCATTCTACCCTATAAGGCTACCTTTTTATTCAACTGGAGAATGAATCGAGTTAGACCAGTGGTAAAATGTCCAACTTCGTCCCGTAGGTCATTCAGAGGTGTCGTATTGAGTCTACTTGCAAGCGAATTTTTTATAGAACACGGTCGTAGTATTTTTTTAGTCCTCGTTATTAAAATGTTTATATAACAGCTTGTTGTTTTTTTTAACATTTTATTAACAAGTACTAAAAAGTAAAAAATAATTTTTAAGCATGCTTTTCTAAAAAGATATTATCCGTCATCTCGATTTATCGCGCTAATTAATGATGCTGTAACTAGGGAAACCTTGGACATAAATAATAAATATGGTACTCTTGGATTTTTCTCTAGTTTTTTTCTTGATTCACAGTTAATAAAACATCGATCGTCCACCCCCGCCCCATGAAAAATCTATGGAGTATTTTCGCTAATTCTACTGCTCCCATATCTCTCCCTTCCATTTACTTCCCATACAAATAAATACATTTGCGAATACATGTCTGGGGTGTACATGAATATATATATTGTACGTTTTTGTGCTCCGCTCTTTCTTTCGTTTTATCATTTTGTTTTCGTTCTTTTATTTCTCTCTCTCCATTCCCGTCTCTTCCTCCTTCCCTTTTCTCTTTCGAGCACTCTTCTTCCCGCCATTTCCTCCCCCCGCTGCCGCTGTTGTCGCCACTTGAAGGCGCCCCGCCCCCTTCCACCCCCCTCCCCTTAAGCTTAATCTCTCTTTTCGGCCGCGGAGCGTTAAAATTATTTCGTTGAAGAAAAAAATGAGAGTGAGACGCCCCCGATATGCGCGCTCGGCGTCGCTCTCTTGTTTTCCCTTTCCGCCCGCCCTCTCTAGACTCACCCTCTCCCCCCCCCCCAACCCCAACCCTTCATCTCAACGGCGTGCATCTCGATTTATCGCGCTAAACTGCGTCTTGTTTCGGCGAGACGCTTTAGGTCATGGCAACCGTACGCTCTCCTCTTTTTTTTTACGTGCTGTTTTTTCAGTATTTTGCTTTGCTTCTCGAATGAAGGGCTTCCCTGGAGTTGGAAGCGGTTCGGTGTGAACCGACTGAGAATGTTGTGTTGCTCTAAGGTGGTAACAGCGAGGTTATTTTCTCCCCCGAGTCACAATGGCGGTCATACTCGAATTATACGTTTTAATTTCAGCAGAATTAGGAAGCATGAAGTTAATATTGTAACGTTAATGGTGCGATGATGTACTTTCATCTGACTGAAATTCTCAAGGATTAAATATTTGGCCATGTTGAGAGAATGGGTGAGAGTCGAATAACGAAACAGATATATAAAGAGGAGGAATATTAGGAGTCTTTAAAACAGGAGGGCGTGTATGAAACAGCGTATCAGGGTAATTGAGGCAAAAGAGGTTTGCAAGGACAGGTCAGAACGGAGGAAATTATTGAAGCAGAGTTAGGTGTGCAAATATGCACTTATGAGTGACCCTTCGTGACTGTGCCTACCCCGGAAGGGAACGGCGTGATTGGTATGCATGCATGTATGTATGTAAATAAGAATATACACGTAACTTTTCAACTGGACTGTTTTTTTCAGGCGGTACGCTTACAATTCCTTCACAACGGAAGGTTTTTTTTGGGATTCTCAAAAAAATAACTGCGGTGACAATATTTATTTTTATTAAATAGTTGATACAACTTATAAAAGACATGCTATTAATTTTTTGACGAGATCTGAGTGTTATATATTCCATTTTATTCAAACAATGTCTCTCTGGAGTACATACTCGAACCATTCCCCGTGTAAAACTGTTTCTTGGCCGATGATTCCGGAAGGAGAGCGATAAGTGGGTGATTTATTGGTATCTACCTCTACGAATGTCCTTGCAAGCCACCACTAGGGAGTGTGGCAAGGGGTGATTCCCACACTGGGTATGCAGCACTCATCCCAGTTCAAATCAGAACCGCGATCTTTCCCCCCGCCGCCCGCTGGGCACAGGCCAAAAGCTTTAAGGACAGCAGTGCTCGGTCAGATGGAAATTGCGTAATGGTAAATACTGCTACGTTGCATCTATGTTATGACCATATACATGTTCGTAACCATGTTTATGGCCCAAAATAAAATCCACGTTGAGTTTCAGAGTGGGAATTCTTTCACCTGTCTTAACATGTCCTATTCTTTCCACACTCTGTGACCAACGAAGCCTATCGCGTAGTTGCTAAGTAAACAATGTTATCTGTCTATTGCGCCTCAATGCCTTATTATTTGCGCAGAACGGGCAATCTTATCATTTTGCGGTGACCTCACCGAGTCCTTCCCACTTACCCTCTCCTGCGATGCGTACAACGATGTGCATCGTTGAACATCTGATGATTATGCTTACTATGTACGAGAGAATCGAGCAAATTAAAGGGTTTACGTAACATTTTTCCATCGAGTCCATCGTGATGCAAAAATCTGGCTTCCCTCTAAATAGCCACATTTGTGTGATTGTGGAGTTGAAGACATCTACACATCTACATCTACGTCATACCCTGCAAGCCACCCAAAGGGTGTGTGGCAGGGGGTGCTTCCACACCAGGCATGCGTTAATGATATGGTAGAACACCCAAATTACATTGAAACCCGCGTACCACACATGCAAAGCGCCAATTAAAAATCTAATACCCAAGAAACATTCTATCATCAATCGTTCCAACATGCAAGGGATACAAGGACTACTACTACTGATTCAAAATATCATGCATAAGTAAGAACACCAATATTTACATCATGCATAAATAAGAGAGTAGAGAATATAATGAGAAAGATTTACTGTCTGCCTATTGTCACTAATCGAACTATTCATGACGACGATCACAGCTGTTATGGTACGCGGAAAAAATGACATTTTATACCTCTCGGTTCTACAATCTAGCTCTCTAATTTTATTGGCGCGATCTACTCTGCCGTAGTACGAGGGGGTTAATGGTATGTTTTTTACGTCGTCAGAGAAATTATTTTCCTGAAATGTAGTTAAGAGGTTAAGCCTATAATTTAATCTACGCTGTGATAGCGATTCCCATCCTAATTCTTCTAACAGTCCAGACACACTAGCCAACTTATCGTAGCATCGTTTCACAAACATAGCTCCTCTTCGCTGTACGCGATCTAACTCTGATATCAACCCCGTTTCGTATGGATCCCATACACTAACAGCATATTCCAGATGAGGCCTAACGATTGAAAAATTACAACGTTCTTTCACTTTCTCACCACATTTTCCGAGTACCCTCTTAATGAAGCCTAGCTTCCTGTATGCTTGAGACCATTCAATCATTACAATGAACGATCTTAACGCTTCATTAACTCCACTTCCCGATGTGAGAGAGCATAAGATTCAACATATCCTTCTTCCATCACAATCCTGCGCAAATTATCATAGATTTATGGAAGCGTGCGCATATTGAAATCATTTCAATATAATGATGTTTATGGCAAGGGAGGCTACCCGCAGGAAATCTGAGCGTGTGATATTGAAACAGCGGTTATTAAACCGACATTTACCATCCACGAGACATTCAAACGATTCGGCGGCTGGGAAATCAACTCACAATACTGGCGGCCGCAGCGTTTTGAATTGAGACAGTTCAAAAAATGATTTGGATACTAATATAAACTACTTTTTGCCCTGAGTTTCTATCATTGAAGTATTGTATACTATCAGAGCATACCGTGGATAATCAGTTTATATCGTTGGGTATTGCTAGCTCACCACTTTAAATTTTATAATTGAATTTTTGAATTCTTCGCAAAGGTTGCGAATTATTCCTTTGAGGGTTCGAGCTCAAAAAAATACGCCGGAATTTATGCCATAGGTAAGGCCTGATTTAGCGAAAACCGATTTGTTTTACTTATCAGAGCAATTTCTTTACCCGGTGTGGAATGCCACAAAATTTCAGACATGGTTTCACGTACTTTGCGTTACTTTCTCTGATAATAATGCTGAGTTTTATAAAACTTTATTTAAGGGTTACTCCATTGTTTGCCGGCTTACTGGAAGCTGCGATTTCCCCCCCCCCCCCAATATTTATTTAAAAAATGAGCTGCATGATCACGTGAGCAAATGAAATCTTACGCACGTCGGACCCCCACACTCCCCTGAATAAGAGAAAACGGAGCTTTCCATCAGTGCTGAAGTTAGCGCAGACTGGAATACTTCTGTGCACTGTAGCGCACACGAGCGATGACGAATTAAACGATACACGCTGACAAAACGTTCGGTAACTTCCTGGTAGGTGTCATTCTGCGGGTGAACGACGATCATGGACAAATATTTTCTGCATAGCAATCGGATTTACTAGAGACAAGTAGTTAAACACGTACGATTGTTACCGTGGAGAAATAAATAACTTAACAATATCCATGTTTGCCTTTACGAAAAACGAAACCAAAATCAAATACCATGGATACGATTATTGATTTCTTTTGTTTCAAGGGCCGATTTTTATTACGTTTGGGGTTTAAGTTCTATATATTTACTTAAGATCTGAAACTTTTAGAGTCAATTATAAGAGGGTGTATTCCTTCAAGTCCAAGCACTCATTTTTAACCGCTATTATTCCGGATGAGACAACAATGACAATCAATCAACATCCAGAAAGAACAGTTTGCCAGAGAGAGGCAGACGCTAAACACATAAAAACAGAAAAAAATGAACACACTTACTGAGTTTCTTAATATTTCGGTGCCACTAGCACCTTGTTCACAAGATCGTTGAAGACTGAGAAGGAAGGGAGGACTGAGGTGGAAGGAAAGGAGGTCCTCCCTTCCTTCTCAGTCTTCTACGATCCGAACCGAAATATTAAGAAACTCAGTAAGTGTGTTCATTTTTTTCTGTTTTTCTGTGTTTAGCGTCTGCCTCTCTCTGGCAAACTGTTCATATATTCGTCACGTGAGTGATCCTAAGTGTAGTTATATATATATATATATATATATATATATATATATATATATATATATATATATATATATATATATATATATATATATATATATATATATATATATATATATAAGCAAATGGATAAACCTCTATTAGAAATTTGGCATCCCAATACAAATCAACTTTGCGACATAATTTGGTTTGAAGTGCTCGATCCAGTGCGTAGGATCTGAAAACAAATGAAAGGTCATTGAACTGTTTTTTTTGCGATGTGACTAGTGTACTAGAGCAATTAAAAACCTCCCAATGTAAGTAGAGAGTCCGATCCCCCTCAAATTTCATAGGCCATACTTGCTTAGCCCCTTATGTGCGAATAAAATCTAAAACAAGTAGGTGGCGCCTCTTCACTTCTTAAGTTGCAAACGAGTTATAACAGGCAGAAATGCGCTGACTGGGAAAGCCTTAATATACGCACAAAATTATGCGTCGGAGGTGGCGTTGTTTCAAGGTAAAGGCCTGGCGAAGCTTTATTGGACGGGACAAATTTATTTTGTTTTCGGTCGACAGAAATGAGGGTTCGAAATGAATGAGTTACGACGAAGAAAGTTTAAACCGGGGGGAGCGGATCGCCGATAAATTGTGCCCTCGGAATATTGGCACATAAAGCAATTATGGCGAGCGGGGAAATATTCTTGATAGATCTTGTAAAAATATATGGAGAGAAGATTCATCAAGAGAGTAATCATGGAGGGTGAGAGTAAATTGGAGGGTGAGATGGAATTTCTGCTTAAAATAGGAATTTATAATTGCGTGCACAGTGCAGGCATTGAGAGATTTAAAAGAGGAAGGAAAATGGAAGCGATGAGAGGCATAGAAACACGGAAATGAGGAATTACCGCAATAGACAACGTGAAAGATATCAGTCCAGCGCCCTAATCGCTCTTTCACAGCGGTGGCGATGAGTAAATGTAATTTCCTCGCCGTCTTCTTGCCTCGTTTGGTTTTTTTTATCATCGCATTTCCCATTACCCCCCACTGATTCTCTTTGCGCGCAGTGGTGAATCCCATTTTGGTATGTGGTCAATGCCATAGGCTGTAATGTGGGCGTGGCCTGTCCGCCATCTTTGTTAACCCCGATTTTCCTCTACCGCTTACAGGCTGACGCTCTAATTCTGCAATTTGACGATATGTTCCATCGATAACTTACTGAAAATCAGAATGCACTCACTTCTGTTATCAGAATTCTCCTCTTTTATTCTTTTAGATTGATAATTATCCGCATTCCTGGTAAAAACTACGGTAAAATCGATTAGGATACATAAAACTAACTTGACAAAATATATCATGAGTTACTTTTACATAAATTTGAAACAAATGGTGGATATTCTTATTATACATCCCCTAATTCGTCCATTCCGTCGTGCTATCCAAATGATAGTAAGGAAAGAGTAGGGAATATAGTCGTTATATCGGTTGCCAGGCTACGTCTTTATGACGTACTGCCCTCTCCAACCACCACCATAGTCAATCCCTTTTCATCAGTTGCATCGCTTGTGGTCCATGTTGGAGATTTTTGTTACCACTCTTCTGTTTAACTTAGGGAGCTTTCCATTGAAGATTTTAAAGTTAGCGCCCGTCGGAACGCATCAGTGAAGTTTAAACGTGCCCGTACCACGTTGAATGTAATGATGTGCGCTGGCGTTTTGCGTACCTAACCGACAGCCACGATCGAATAAATCACGTGATGCTGTCAAATTCGTTCAAAATAAGTTTTTAGAGACATAATTTTTATCACATATCAATTTAAGATACAATAATATGCATGTGTGACTCCTTAAATGAAAACCGACAAACTTGCCAACAATCACGGAGGCCATTTTAGATTTTCCTTTATTGTTTAGCGCATATAAATACAGTTTCCGATCTGTTTTGAAGTGCACTACCGAAATCAAGGAGTCTGTTTAAGCGAATGTAGCGTAAAGGCGCCGTTGTGTTTCGAAGTTATTAGCCTACTGGATCAAATAGCAGACACCTTTATTAGTTGTCGCCAATGTATGATTTCTTTTATTTATTCCTGAGTTACCACCCTTGACAACGACGCATAATTGTGTTGAAACCAGTCGAAGTTGCGGAGGTTAATGAAACAGTTTCTAATGTGCTTAGCAAATTCATCTAATTTAAATCTACTTCCACATTTTGCCCTTTAAGCCATCTTAAGGCTGTTTTGCAGGGGGTGAGTTATTACCAACATGCCATATGTGGACCCCAGAAGTCATGGGGTCTAAGTGACATTTTTGAAAAAATAAGTTGGGTACAGGAATGGGATGTGAAAATATTAATCTTTTAGGTGGTAAAGGGATCCAAGTGATTTTCTTGACAGGTGCTGCTGTCTAGGGTAATGCCTCTTAACTACTTAGTGGGTTGTACCAAACATTTTCAACTTTGACTTAAGTTTTCTCTAAACAATGGTTTTGTTACTTAGACCCCTTGACTTCTGGGGTCCTCATATAATGTGTATGTAAGTAACTTTCACCAGCATGCTTTACACTATTGATATGCTACAAATGCTACAGAAACTGTTTGTATCAATGTATAATGCAGATTCATAAACAAGATAGAAGAGTCATGCCATGGTCGTGGTTTAGTACTACGTGGCGGATTTAGAAACATGCGTTAGGGAGCAAATCAACTAATCAGCTAGACTACCTGTCCGCTATTCCACTTCAAAGTCTCATCGGCAGCCATCATAGTCCCTTATCGATCGCGGGAAAAAAAGCATTATAAACCTGTCTGTTCAGCGGTCTATCTTCTAAATCTTATTTTCTCAATCTGATATCCCGTAGCATGATGAAGTTCGTTAGTCATAATAATTATTACTTCGTCGGAAAATGATGTCATAGATCAAGAATTGTAATATATTTGAGGGATGTTATAACACAGTGATGATGAACTTCGACGAAGCTCAACCTTCGTATCAGGATGGAGTTATTTTTTTGTTTTGGGGGTTCTTTTCTGTTGCAGTGGCGGTACATCAAATGATTGACTTTTTTTATTCGTAGGATTTTGATTATTCGTAGATGTGTTCACTCCGATACGGGACTGGTATCCCATAACGATGGTGTTAATTGAAGTTAGGCGTTAATGGCGTGTAACTGACTGTTGGCGCCTTCAAAATGGACCGCCATCCACCCCCCCCAAACAAGTGACATCAGTGCGTCATCGCCATAGACAGGGCGAGGGGGAAAGAAGCGCCGTAATGAACCCGGCCTCGGTACATTTCTTTTTTTCCACTTCCGCGACACTTCCTGTAAGGCGACGACGTCTTGGCGTCCCCCTCACCCCGTCCACCGTCGCTTAAACGAACGACAATTCTGCGTGAAGACGACGGCGAAGGGGCGAGGAGAAGTGTGGCCTGTCTGCACGAGGGATACCATTTTTACTCTTCCCCCAAACACCCCCTCAAGGCCCCCGTTTCTCTGCATGTGGCGCGCGAGGTCGAAAATATATTTATAAATACCCTCGCGTAACCAAGCGACCCTCCCCCACACCCCTCCCACGAGCGCACTCGCGTCTCCGTCCTTCCGTCCTCCTTCCCATAATTCCCGCAGAAGACTCTTCGCCATCTTTTCTTTCTCGCATTAGCGTAGATATCTCTCTTTTTTATATTTCTTATTTGTCTTTCGTTTCATATCCCCTCTTCTTCGTCTGGGGGACCGCAAAACCATGGGGAACCCTGAAAACATGTGTTCCTTCGGAAAATTTCCACCCCCCCCCCCCCCCCCAGAGTTCGAAACCGCCCGGCATGCGGATTAAACTCGTCAATTGTTGCGTGTTCCGCCAGGAGACGCGCGGCGGAAAATCGAAAGTGTCTGGCTCGACGAATGCGAAGCAACAATGCCCGATCGGCGGTCGACGGAGGTTCCACCGAGAAACGAAGTAAATGTCATTTTCATGAAAGTTTCAAAATAAACCCTTCTTATTGCACTCTATCGATTGCCGTTGAAAAAATTAGGCTTTCCACGCTATATTTCTCGGAAATCGCATTTAAAAATGAGAGAATTTCTATAGGATTTTGTGGCAATGCTTGCCTATGAGTAGGTGAAATGCAGATTACTATTCGAATATAAATGTCGTTTTGACAAAAAACTGATATAAGGTGCGCCACAGTATAAGAATCATGATAATATTAAAAAATATACCCTTACCACGTTGGTTTAAATGATATTAACATATTTTTGCAACCAAAATAGCAGAAATCACGTAGTTACTAACATGTGGCGTTGCAGGTTGATTCCACATCGGCAACGCTGTGCGGCTGTGCCGTGACGAAACGAGTGATTTTCGAGCAGACGGGAGATTACAATGAACTTTGTGGAGCTGGATTATTTGTGCATTGACGCTAAATTTAATACATTGACAAAAAATTATTAGAAATTGTCGTTGTTCCGGTAATGTTGTCCGGGTTCCCTCGGCATGGCAGGAAATTATAGCTTCCAAGGAAACGAAAGTTATCTGAAGATATGTTATAATGCTCACGGGTATTTATATAAATGAATACATAAATACAGTAATGTATTATACAAATATATATGTATAATATTAACGATTTCCTGGAAAACAGTCACGAACAAACTCAAACACACACCAACACGAGAACAGGAAAACAAGTGAACGCAGTAATTGAGCAATGTTGCACTTACCACCGTTGCCAAGTCGTTCTAACACATGATTTTTACCAATTATATTTAAATAAGGAGTTACATTTCCATGTAAATATTTTGAAACTTATTTTCAAATTATGGAACACATTTCAGATCACGAAATAGCGGTGATGAGCTCAAATTTATTGTCAGAGCAATTAAACGTGGCAACGAGTTGCCAGCCAGAAACCGAGATCAAAATAAGCTACTGATGAGTTTTAAAAATTGTTTCCCACTTTTAAGTGCTTCGATACAACTTATTCACAAAGTTTTTAAGTACTTGTTTAAATACTATAGGTGACTACGTAAGGTAATGTTTTTTTAATCGACTTCTTAAAACACTTAAGAAGATGGATTTTTTACCGGCATTTGACGCACCGAGCGGCAGAGGAACCTCCTTAAATCGAATGCGATTCCCGATGAAGACGCCATCATTTGATGCATTTGATTCTGCTCAACTTATTTGGGGCGATTTTTGGTTTATGAATGAACAGAATCCTGTGAAACATTGTTCGCGCGTTCTTATCGGTGATATTTGTAGATAGACATGAAAAAGTTGCATCGTACTGATTTGTTTTTTTTTGGGCAACTCAATTTTTGCTTCTAAATGAGTATTCTTGACCTATATTTCGTAATAATTCAATTATATGCTTGCAGATTTTCTTCCAAACGCGAAATTATACATTTCTTATCCTTGTAGTTACTCCTAAAAAATATCGACTTCTCACACCGAGTCTGAGATTAGAATAATATATGCTTCTACAGACTTTCGTCTAAAGTCCGAATGCCCCCCCCCCCCCGAAAACTCAAGTCATAACATGCGGCAACCGGAAATTTAAAAAAAATACAATCCTTGTATCATTTCCACAACTTAAGATTCATTACTACTAATAAGTAGATACAAACAAATGAAATGTGATTCGAGAATTTTTTGTCGACTTGTTTTTAATAAATATTGAAATGTGCTCTTAATGATCCACGTCCTGCATCGTTAAATCCTCCGGGTAACTCCGTGTGATTCGCTAAGATGAAATATATTGATTTGTTTTTGTTTTAATTGTCGAATATTTGCTATCGAGATTACTGTTACGTTGGCGTGATTTGTCTTCCGTTGATATAGAAGTGAGTGTGGGCAAATTCTGTTTTCACATCTTGTCCTGTGCCTCGAATTTTGTATATTTTTGAGTTCTTAATGTCACCATGAATGAACTCTTAACAAACAGACTTGGTTTTACTAGAGTGGAGAGTGTCAGTCACGCATGAGTATGATTATGGTTAGCAGCCGTACAGCATAAGCAATCCCTTCCATGCGTGTTATTCAATGTAACATAAAAGTATTTTTAGTAAAATAGTAAATAACAACACGACACTGTGTCCTCCGTCATTGCATGTCCGGTATGGAATCGCCCCCCTGCCACACGCCGTTGAAAGGCTTTCAGGACACCTCCTTGGACTTTGTCGTAATTTAAATTGGTTTTTGTTTCCCTGCGTGAAAGTCCAATTAACCGTATTTACTGTTGACTACGATTTCTGCTGATTTTTTCTCAAATTTTGTGCCAATGACGTTTAATATTCACCACTGGTATGTAAACGAGCGTGGGAAAATTCTTTTTCATTCCCTAATGAGTGAATAATTGATTTTTCAATCAGGCCTCCCATTATTATTCCTCCCTTCTAGTGTGACTTACCATAGACCCTACTTTTACTGATCAGAAAAAACAATGCCCTGCTCTTATGTAGCTTTCCTTGGCAAATAATTCAAGAGATATTGCATCGAAACCGAAATCGCTTCCACAAGGATCTTAACTTGGGCCGTCGGATTTCTATTCAATTGGTCTATCTCGTACACCCAACCAGTAGTCTATTACCGACACTTTCTGATTAAACACATGGGATTCCTTTCCCTAAAAAATTCTTTTTGTTCGCTGCCCGTTTTGATAGCTATTCGTTTTCACGAATCGGAGTATTTGAGATTAAAAAGTGGATTTTTATGGTTAATCTTTACGGTGTAGGGGAAAGGAATGAATCAAACGACGAAAATTGGACGTAAAAGATTAAAATCATCCGGATTTTGGGATATCCCCTTCAATATGCCCCGTTCCATTCCTCGGTGTATGGGTGGGCGGTGTTTACAACTGCCCTGAAGACGTAAATATCTTTCCATCTACTGTTACCTATCGGGAGCACGCGATCCCGCCGATGACGTCTGATAAAGCCGAGATATGAGAATGGGACCGCACCGACCCGAAAGTAGACGGTCTCTAAAAGATGGAAAGCAAAGAAACGGGGTGCGGGAGAAGGAAGACCTAAAATGGGTCGTTTTTTTTTACAACTAAATCTACATTTACGAAATGCTGTGCAAGCTACCGCTATGTGGCACGGGGTGATTCACACCAGGGATGAAGCTCTCGTAAGAACATGCCACTATTCATTACACTGTTTAAAATACAAATTTTGGTTATTATTACTGATGCGATTGATAAATAGTCCTTCAAGGTACTACGTAAACCATACAGAAAGCAAAATGATGCCAGAAATTTTACACGAGAGTTAGTTTTTAGCATTGATTGCGAGATGTTAAGCATGAGTATAAACTCTGTTCTACCTAGTGAGGGTTGAATTTTCATAGAACAAACCTATTGCAACTATCATGGTCTCTTATTGTGCGTGGAAAAAAATGACAAGCAAAATCCATCTGTTTTGCAGCCTGTTTCCTTTATTTTACGCCTGTGATCGTTTATACCATAACAGTTTGGCTCTAGCAAAATATATTGAACGTACGGCAGAAAACAGTTTACTTCAAACCCTTGTGAAACATGTATTCTATAATAAACTCTTCTCGGGCTCTGCACCAGGTGATTGGCTTCATGTTTGCCGACGTTTCGGAAAACGACTTGTTCTCCATTTTCAAGGCGTTTTACTCTGTCCGTGTCAGATTGTAAACGTCGGAAAACATGAAGCCAATCTCCTGGTGCAGAGCACGAGAAGAGTTTATTCATACTATTCACCAGGAGAAACTTAAATCTTTTGTGTATTCTATATTTTCCCTTCGATAAGATAGAGGTTCCCACACCAATAGGAGTTTTATAAGATAAGTCTCCGCCGTAGAGTGACTTGAGAGTCCAGCAATTTAATTATGGCTGCCAATCAAAAAATCTGTCTTCGTCTACATCTACGAAATACCGTTCAAGTCACCACTAGGGTGTGTGGCACGGGGTGATTCCACACCAGGCATGCAGCTCTCAACCCAGTTCAAATCAGAACCGCGCACGTTCTCCATGATGCCATGCGCAGGCCAAAAGCAGTCAGGGCAACGGTACGCAGTCAGACTAGAAACCAGGAGAGTGATACGTAGAAGAACATGCTACCATGCAGTACACTACTAAAGATATAACTACTGGTTAGTATTATTAATGCGACAAATAAATAGTTCCACAAGGTACTAAGATATGTAGGAGTATATCATGCCAGAGATTGCATGCGAAGTTAGTAGGTGCCTATCTACAATTCATGTTAAGATACTGAGCACTATTGAAAAAAGCTATTTAACCGAGACATTATCCTGGAACTGATCTATCTCAACTTATATGGTCCCTTATTGTACGTGGGAAAAATGGCAACTTAAATCTATTGGTTCTGCAGTCTATTCCCTTAATCTTATTCCTGTGATCGTTCCTACCATAATAGTTTGGCTCTAGCAAAATATTTTGAACGTCTGGCAAAAAAATTCTGTCCGTCAAATTCTCTCAAAAAAGTCTTCCGACAATGAACAAAAAAATCCTACCTATTCTCACTTATTTTTTCCCCAAATTGAACTTAAATTGCACGTATGCATTCTCCGCCATCACTGTATCCTTTACGCTCCGATCTGTGGAATTATTTCCTAGCTTCCCGAGCGGATCCGGGTCCTTCTGCTGGTATATGATATCGTAAGTACCTTCACCCTCTTTGACCTCATGTTTGTGCGTCGGATCTTTTATTGCTGGAAGCATACGCCAT
Source organism: Ceriagrion tenellum (assembly GCA_963169105.1). Lineage (NCBI taxonomy): Eukaryota > Metazoa > Arthropoda > Insecta > Odonata > Coenagrionidae > Ceriagrion > Ceriagrion tenellum. The sequence goes on along the minus strand of OY720636.1, from coordinate 127,723,680 downwards.
TTCTTCGAGTGCTGTGGATCCCGAATGCTTGCAGCGCATTTCAAATGAGGTCTAATGGCCGCTTTACGCGGTGAATTTTACTACACATTATGTTGCATGGATGGATGTACAGTGAAAGTTGCGTCGTTTTAGTCGTGGACTCGCTAGAATGACTGCGCGGATGCGTGAACAAGAGAAATGAGAATGAACTTATAATTCCGTGCCCGCGCTCTGGCAATTTTAGTGCAATAAACTGCGCGATTAAGTGCCTCGTGTAAAACGGCATTTATATAAAATACGGGCACCGTACGTCCACATCTACGTACGATCCTACAAGTCACCTGAAGTGCGTTTGGCAGGTGGTTAGTTATTACCTAGACGCACGGAAATATAGAGTGCAATAAACTGCGCAATTAAGTGCCTCGTGTAAAACGGCCTTTATATAAAATACGGGCACCGAACGTCCACATCTACGCACGATCCTACAAGTCACCTGAAGTGTGTCTGGCAGGTGGTTAGTTATTACCTAGACGCACGGAAATATAGAGTGCAATAAACTGCGCAATTAAGTGCCTCGTGTAAAACGGCCTTTATATAAAATACGGGCACCGTACGTCCACATCTACGCACGATCCTACAAGTCACCTGAAGTGTGTCTGGCAGGTGGTTAGTTATTACCTACACGCACGGAAATATAGAGTCTACGAAAATACGACTATCAAAGCTTTTGAAATAACCGGCAAATAGTTGCCTGACGAGGGGTTAATTTCACCAACATAAACAAAGTAAATCTAAGAGACCTGTATAATTGGTTCTCGCAACTATATGGACGCACAGATGTACATCTGACATGCAGGAAGCACGCGAGACGTATTGTTAGTGCTGCGATGCAGAGAAAGAAACGAAAATTTCGGAGAAAGTCGACTAATTAGCTGCACTATCCGTCGGCAAACCTAGTTAGCGCTCTGGTTTCTCGATGAAAGCGACGCTTCCTGAGCCCCGCTGTTCTATATAGTTGGAAACGCTCGACCTTGTACAACATCGAGCGCCGTGTGATACGAACTGGAGAGAGTAACCATCCAGTCTCACGATGGGGAACGAGTCTCCGGAAGTGAAGGTGTGTATAACGGGGATGAGAGGGGGAGGTTAAATTCTGTCTTTTCCCACCCTTTCCCAACCCCACCTCCTCCCCTCCCACCCCCCACTCAACCTCGGACTCCGAAGAAAATTTCTAAATTCGCGTTCTGCCGCCCTCGCATATACAGAAAGCCTTCCATTCCATTTAATGCGCTTAGCGACGCAACAGCGCATTTGCCGTACATTCTTTGTAGACCCTGCGCACAAAACAGTGCGCACTTCATAACAATCGGGGACAGAGTTAAATGTGTGCCAAGCAACAAAATAGCGTCAATAATGGCATACGTAATTGTGGTGAAGTTTTTCGATTGTTTGTTGATTGATATTGTCTGGTTAACTCGCGTCAAATATCTACATTTGTAAATTTTAACTGCATCTACATACTACCTTGTGAGCCACCTGAATGGTGTGTAGCATGGGGTGAGTTATCACCAACATACACTACATCTACATCTACGAAATACCGTGCAAGCCTTCACAAAGGTGTATGGCACGGGGTTAATCCTCACCAGGTTCACTCAACCCAGTTGAAATCAGAACCGCGCACGTTACCCCTTACGCTGTGCGCAGACCAAAAGCAGTCAGGATAACAATGTGCGGTCAGACCAGAAACTAGGAGAGAGCTACGCAGACGAACATTCTACTTTGCAGTGCGCTACTTAAGACACAACGATAAGATCCTATAGATAAGTATCATTAGTGCCACTGATAAATGGACCTACAAGGTGCAAAACCATGAAGCAAACTCAATAATGCCGGAGATTTCATACATTGTGAGTTGTTAGTAGTGTTGCTACTAAGGTGTATCCATATAAAGTTAACAGAACTACGACTTAAAGTACATCAGCGAAAACCAACAAGTACTTGTAAAAAGCTGAATTTTCGCCTACATGCACTAGACAACAAGCAGAGGTAGCATACTAATGATACGAAAACTCTTTATATAGCTATATTTCGTAACAACTCTGTGATATCAAGCTTAAGTTTTTAAATACTTAGATTTGAACGAATCCAACAACTTTGCTTAAATAATTCGACCATGACACAGGGTTTTTTTATTGTAGAAACTGCATGTGCAATGGTCCTTTAAGTAGAATAATTAGAGAGGCAAATATGCTACCTAAATTTGTAGTTTTTTTCATTTCTCACTGGTAGGTTTAAAAAAAATTGAAGAAATAATTATGAAAAACTTAGAATTATTGTATTTTTATGTATTTATGTAATTTTTGATATTGGCATTTAATTTATTATGTATAAATAGCATTAATGTACTGTTATTGTTCTTTAAAAGTTTGTATTATTTGTATTATTAAAAAATGACAATTGTTCACCCAATAATTTCCCGCAATCGATAAGTAACAATACATTTCGCCAGCGCATATCGTTCAATTCATTGTCGTTCGTGAACGATGACTTGTTCCGATTGTGACAACTACCACACCTTGAATGCATAGCTCCCGGAGATCGAACCATGCTGACGGTTTTATCATTACACCATCGCTCTCTGGAGATATCCCTCCGCCACCAGTCAACCTCGAGACGAAGTGGTGAGTGGAGAGGGGCGTGGGGAAGCTCCCACCCTCTCTCTCTCTCTCTCCCTCTCTGTTTCTCACTCAACTCGGGAAAGTGCGCGAAAAGGAATTAGCGCGAGGATTATGAAAGCTTTTCCCATCCGAGTCGTCTTCTTCTGGCGTCTCGAGAGACGAAAGAGAGGAATGCGAGCGTAATGTTGCTCGGCGTTCGTTCACCCGCCCGAGAGGGCTCTGCGTCACTCTTCGAAACGAAACACTGCCCCAGTGAAGAATGATGTCTCCCCCGATGGACGCGACCAACTGTGTTCCCAGAAAGGGCTCGGAAATTTAGTGCCCCGACCACAGTCAAGTAATGCACCGTAGCGACATTCATTGTCATTTCCCTACGCTAAGTTGCAGCTAACGCTGGCAGCGCCTCTATTCGCCAAGTAAAACTAAGCCGCATTTAAACTTTAACGAGGGAATGCTAAGAAAATGCATTGGATTAAGTAAGACTGTCGGAGATTATTCGTCTCAGTTGAGCGAAAACTGCCCTGCTTCAAAACAGCAATATCAGGGTACCTATATTTTGAGTTAATTCCGCTGTTGATGATTTTTTTCTCTTTAAGGTGTTAATATTTTCTTCAGACGCATTCAGTGCAGGATATGATTTTACTTAGAACCGCAACATTCTCCTTCAGAAACTCTCATCTCTTGCGAAATGGAGATAAAGAGGATGCCTCTTAATATTCTCGAAAACACTATTCAGTAGGAGTTTTTTTTGTAACTGTTTGAACTAACATTTTACTTGCTCGCCACCGCACGGCACCACTGAGCTCCGAGCAGCAAGTTGACTGCATTGTTGTCACGGCTATTTAATATCAGACTGCGGCCTCAACAATGGCACAATTTTGCACATCTATATCTGCATCCTACGAACTAACACAAGGGCGTAAGTTTTCTCCAACATGCTCCACACTCTATCCTACAAATGCTATCTATCTACAAATTCATGAGCAGGAAGTGTAATTACCTAGCTTTACGAATACATACCAAATTATCAGGCTAAAGTTGGTTGAACCACATTGCGATTTGAAAACAATTTCATTTTGTTTAATTCCATAACACCTCAAGAGGTTGGAGCGGTAATTGCGAATGCCAATATTAACCCTTTGAGTGCCAACCGATTTTCTAGGTACTATGCTAAAATTGCCGTAGGATTTTTGCTTTAAGCTTCATAAGTAATCTGCATTTAGGTGCCATCTGTGAACAATCAGTGAAATACCATCATCTAAGGGTGCCACTGCAGGAGGAGCGCTATCGCGCTCCTGGCACTTTTCGCGAGAGACAGGACGGCCGGCCGGCACTCTAAGGGTTAATATTTTAAAAATAAGTCCCAAAATAATTTTTTGGAACGTATTTCATCAGAGTGGATTTTTTAAGCGTTCGAACACACACTATACTGGCTGTAATTGAAATTTCCCGCGATATTCATATTTAAACATGCTTTAACTTAATTGAAGCATGTCATATCTGGAATTTTCTGCGCGGCATTCGAAATTAAAGCACAGTTTTATTTAAATGGGCTAATAACAGCGATGTAAAAAATCGTCCTACATAACATCGCATCAGTTCACACGGATACATCACGAAGTCAAGAAGAATCTCTTTAACGGTTACGAGATTTTGACGCCACACCCACGACAATGAACCCAATTTTGGAATCCCGCCGCCGGGATTCGTGGAGGTGGACGTGACGTCGGAACGTCACCATTGTCGAGCCACGACAATGGATTTTTCTCCGATCTTGGCTTCCAACAATACTCCCGACCGAAAATTTCGAATGCCATTCCCCCGAATCTCCCTTTCACCCTCGGAACTCATTGAGCCGTCTCCTCCTTCGGTGATCTCTTGTTCGAGCTGGAGGAGGAAGATGAGAAGCACTAGTAGAGGAGGGAGACACAGAGGGCAGCCCTGTTGTCTTCTTATTCATCCGGGCACGCACTTGACCAAGGTCACTCACTCTTTCTCTCGTCAGAGTCCCTCTTACTCGAAGGGGGGGAATGAATGAAGGGAGTTGAGGAGGGGGGAGGAGTAGGAGGTGTGGGTGGAATCGAAAGAGGGGGATATTTGGAGGAAACCCTTTCCTTCCCACCCACCCTACCTCTCCCCGCTCCCCTTAAAGGAGCCACTAGCGCATGACGACGCACATAAACAAGCGAGCTACGCCCCGATGCGGGAGCGAGGGAGGGGATCGGGGATTGGATTGGATTGGGCCCCGTGATGAGGAAAGTGGCTTGAGTGAAGGGGGAGGTCAGGGCGCACTCGTAACATAGGCGACGTGCAGACAACGCCACTGGCTGTGCGCGTTCGATTGAAAGCGAAGTGTCGGACGATGGCTGTAAAACACGTCCATAAACCGTCGATATATCGGAGGGAGAGACAAGACGAACTTGGGAACGAGAGATGTAAATGAAAAATACTGATATACGTCTTCATTGGGGCGAAATTGTGACAGGGGTGGTCCCTTTTTCCGTCAAACACCAAGTAAGATAACATATATGAAATAAGGGTACTGCACTTGTCCTTGCTGACTGATGTACATCTACATTCTCCCCTGTGAGCCGGACCACGGGCGTGTGGCAGGGTGTTTTAGGACACCAGCCGTGTACAGATGTAAAGGATAAGGTTTTGGGAGATGAAATGATGACGTGTATTATGGGAGTGTATTTAGTGGAGCTCAGTTTTTACTGTTGACGCTTATTGAGCGCGGAAAGAACCAGTTTTTATAACTATCTGTTCTGCTATGTATCTCTCTTATTTTATCGCTTCTGTCAGACCTAGAGATGTTGTGTGGCGTCATGATAATATTCTCTGTGTCGCTCTAAAACAGTGATGAAACTAATGCACCCCTACCAGTTGTCCCCACCCGGAGATCCGATTGGGGGACTGTATTACCTCCAAAATATTTTACCGGAAGGGATGTTATCATGTCATGCATGGAAGCCAGGGCAGCATCTTTTAGGGAGACTAATGTGGTATTAATCCCCGTTACCACATACATCACAGTAGCCTGACCGATTCTTTGAACTTTCACTCTCGCACGAAGCTGTGGCTGTTCATACCGGTCCGATATTCTTGATTTGCGATATCGATACCTTCTGCTACGACTACATCCTCTCAGCAGTTGGGACAAATTCGGATAGCTTGTGAAAGTTGCTTCGTGCCAGCGAAGGAAAGTGTTTTCCTTGTCTTGTTCTTGAACAGGGATGAAAGATATATACATTTATGACTACGAAATACCGTGCAAGCCGACACTAGGGTGTGTGGCACGGTGTGATTCCTGGCATGAAGCCCAAATCCCTGCTGAAATCAGAACTGCGCACAGTCTCTCGGAATGCCAGGCGCAGGCCCAAAGCAGTCAGGACAACTGTGCGCGGTCAGACCAGAAACTAGGAGAGTGATGCGTAGAAGAACATGCTACCATGCACTGCACTACTAAAGATACAGCTACTGGTTATTATTGTTAATGCGACAGATAAATTGCATCACAAGGAAATATATCATGCAAAAGCTATATCATTCCAAAGATTACATGCGAGTTTAGTAGCTAACATGCAGTACACTACGGAAAATATAACTAAGGGTTGGTACATCTACATTTACGTAATACCCTGCGAGCCACCACGAGGGTGTGTGGCAGGGGGTGAAGATCACCAAATATGCACTATTGCCATGCAAGTAGGATATATAAGGTAGACGTGCTAGAAAATAGGGTCACAGTTTATTAGTTACTACAGTAGATTATTAGTTATTACAAGTAATTGCAGTAGTTATTACAATAGAATATTAGTTACTACAGTATAGTACAGGTTAAAATCTACATAATAAGGAAGGGATTATTGGTAGTTATTACATGCATCATGCACTACAGACTATTCTTACTATATTTCACCTACCTATCCCTTTTGCTACGTTGCCTATTGTTCTCTCTTATGGTACGCGGGAAAAATGACATTTTAAATCTATCGGTACGACAATCTATCTCTCTAATCTTGTTAATCTGATCATACCTAGCATAATACGCAGGGGTTCTTAATATATATCTAACGTCATCTGTGAACAAATCGGTTTCGAATTTACTTAAAAGGTTTAACCTAAATTTGAACCTGCGTTCTGATAGTAATTCCCATCTTAGTTCTTCTATTAAACTCGTAACACTTATACAATTATCATAACGGCCTTTAACAAACGTAGCAGAGCTCCTTTACACGCGTTCTAATTCTTTAATCATACCTTCCTCGCACGGATCCCATATACTAGCGGCATATTCTAAATGAGGCCTGACAAGTGTAAAATAGCTTATTTCTCGTACTCTCTCATCGCATTTGCCTAGAACCCTTTTTACGAATCCTAATCTACGGTTTGCTACACTAGTTATTTCCCTTATGTGTTTCCCCCATGACATGTTTCAGTGATGGTGACGCCTAAGTATTTATTAGATTCTACGTTATATATTTTGTTTTCTTTGATGTATTAATTATTCCGGGGAAAGCCATTATTTTTCCAAAAATTCACAATCGCGCATTTCTTCAAATTCAATTCTAGCTGCCATCTATCACACCAATCATCAATCGCATCTAAATCCTTAGCTAAACACTGTCTGTCCTCTTCATTTCTAATTTCTTTATACACTACTGCATTTAATTGGTATTGTTAATGCGACAGATAAATAGCACTACAAGGCACTAAATCATGCAAGAGCTATATTATGCCGGAGATCATATGCGAGTTTAGTAGCTAATAAGGATGTTAAGATATTAGCACAAGTTCAAAGACCTATGTTACCTTGTTACCCAGTCGATGTGAAGGAAAAACGTAACAATACTTTGCGAGCAGTCATCGGGAGCTATTCTGCAAAATATTACGTCGTCAGAGCTCATAAATGTTAAACATCCCATTATTTGTGGCATGACTTTTCGATGCATTCCTTGTGAAGAAAATACACGGCACGGAGTCCAAGAAATGTCCTCATCGTCCGCTCCCCGCGGCACGTTGGCGGAAGTCGAGTTGCTTGAACACCGGTTGGTTGAGTCGGATTAAAATGAGGCTGGCGCTTGGGCTGTCCAGCGTTGGGTCGCGCACATCCGCCGACGCACGTCGGAAGGACTCGGCAATTATTTTATCCGCGCCGCAGGGAACGGGATACGTTGGGAGCGAAAGGTTTATTTCATATGCTCGTCGCAAACTAAAGGATGTCCTCGGCGTGACATAAATCGCTGCCGCTTCGCGAACCTAACATGGAGTTCCTTTTTGCGGTTCATGCCCAAATAAATCCTTCGAGCGCCGTCCATAAATGACGTCAAGATTGTTTACTTAAGCGCGCACCTTTGTCGTTGGTATCCCGTCGCGACAGTCGAAGACCCCTTCGAATGATCATTTCACTTGTCTCTCCCCCATCTGCTTTTTCAAAGACACATTTTTGCCTTGACGTAAGATTGATGATTGGTGTGATAGATGGCAACTAGAATTAAATTTGAAGAAATGCGCGATTATGAATTTTTGGAAAAAGAATGGCTTTCCCCGGAATAATTATTGCATCAAAGAAAACAAAATATGTAACGTAGATTCAATTAAATACTTAGGCGTCACCATCACTGAAGACATGTAAAGGGGGAAACACATCAGGGATATAACTAGTGTAGCAAACCGTAGATTAGGATTCGTAAAAAGGGTTCTAGGCAAATGCGATGAGAGAGTACGAGAAAGAAGCTATTTTACACTTGTCAGGCCTCATTTAGAATATGCCGCTAGTATATGGGATCCGTACGAGGAAGGTATGATAAAAGAATTAGAGCGCGTGCAAAGGAGATCTGCTAGGTTTGTTAAAGGCCGTTATGAAAATTGTATAAGTGTTACGAGCTTAATAGAAGGACTAAGATCAGAATTACTATCAGAACGCAGGTTAAAATTTAGGTTAAACCTTTCAAGTAAATTCGAAACCGATTTGTTCACAGATGACGTTAGATATATATTAAGAACCCCTGCGTTTTATGCTAGGTTTGATCATATTAACAAGATTAGAGAGATAGATTGTCGTACCGATAGATTTAAAATGTCATTTTTCCCTCGTACTATAAGAGAGAACAATAGGCAGCGTAGCAAAGGGATAGGTAGGTGAAATATAGTTAGAGTAGTCTGTTGTGCATGATGCATGTAATAACAACCAATAATCCTTTTCTTATTATGTAGATACTAACCATATAGTTGCATATGACCCTATTATCTAGCATGTCTCCCTTAAATATCCTAGTTGCATGACAATAGTGCATGTTTGGTGATCTTCACCCCCTGCCACACACCCTCGTGGTGGCTCGCAGGGTATCACGTAGATGTAGATGTAGATAGATCTACAACTGCGAATGTCCTTGTAAGCCACCACTAGGGAGTGTGGCACGGGGTGATCCTATATCAGGAAAGCAGCACTCATACCAGTTCAAATCAGAACCGCGCACGTTCCTCCGGATGCCAGGCGCAGGCCAAAAGAAGTCAGGACAACAGTGCGCGGTCAGACCAGAAACCAGGACAATGCTAAGTAAAAGAGCATGCCGCCATTTAGTACACAATTCAAGGTACAACTAGTGGTTCGTATTATTAATGCGATTGATAAATAGTCCTTCAAGGTACTAAACCTTTGCAGAAAGCTATATCACGCCGGATAATTCATGCAGGGTGAGTAGTTGGTAATGATGGCAAGATAATGGTTGGGGGAATTAGTGTGAGAACCTCGATCCAGTGATGGGAGAAATATAGTTTAAATCTTTTACGAAAGTTTCATGTAGACTATGTTTTGCCGGACGTTCAAAATATTTTGCTAGAGCCAAACTATTATGGCAGGAACGATCACAGGAATAAGATTAAGGAAATAGACTTCAGAACCAAAAGATTAGAGATGTCACTTTTTCCACGTTCAACAAGGGACCATGATACATCTAAATCTGCATCCACGTACTACCCTGCGAGCCACCACGAGGGTGTGTGGCAGGGGGTGAAGATCACCAAACATGCACTATTGACATGCAACTAGGATATTTAATGAAGGCATGCTAGATAATAGGGTCACATGGTTAGTATCTACATAATAAGAAAGGGATTATTGGTTGTTATTACATGCATCATGCACTACAGACTACTCTAACTATATTTCACCTACCTATCCCTTTGTTACGCGGCCTATTGTTCTATCTTATAGTACGCGGGAAAAATGACATTTTAAATCTTTCGGTACGACAAACTATCTCTCTAATCTTGTTAATCTGATCAAACCTAGCGTAATACGCAGGGGTTCTTAATATTTGTCTAACGTCATCTGTGAACAAATCGGTTTCGAATTTACTTGAAAGGTTTAACCAAAATTTTAACCTGCGTTCTGATAGTAATTCCCATCCTAGTCCTTCTATTAAACTCGTAACACTTATACAATTATCATAACGGCCTTTAACAAACCTAACGGATCTCCTTTGCACGCGCTCTAATTCTTTTATCATACCATCCTCGTACGGATCCCATATACTAGCGGCATATTCTGAATGAGGCCTGATAGTTGTGATAGATCAGTTTTAGGATACTGACTTGGTTAAATAGCTTTTTCAGTAGTGCTCAGTATCTTAACATGAATTGTAGATGCTAACTTCGCATGCAATCTCCGGTATGATATGCTCCTGCATATCTTCGTACCTTGCGGAACTATTTATTTGTCGCATTAATAATACTAACCAGTAGTTATATCTTTAGCAGTGTACTGCATGGTAGCATGTTCTTCCACGTATCACTCTCCCGGTTTGTGGTCTGACTGCGTACCGTGGCTCTGCCAGCCTTTGGCCTGCTCCTGACTTTCGGAGGAACGTGCACGGTTCTTATTTGAACTGGGATGAGTGCTGCATGCCGGGTGAGGAATCACCCCGTGCCACACACCCTAGTGGTGTCTTGCGCGGTATTTCGTAGGTGTAGAAAAATCCACAAGTGCAAAATATACTCTACCTAATTATGATCTAAGTTTTATAGAATTGATCTATCGGAACTATAATGGCCTCTAATGGTGCGGAGATAAATATGTTTTTTATCTATTTTAATCTTTGAAAATTCACATTCCCGATTAAAAATGTGGTAAAGTCGAATAGAATCCATAGAACTATGAAAAAAATATATGCTTCAAGAATTATTTGCCTGAAATTTTGAACTGATGGCCTATTCGAACCTATCCGTTCATTCCTGCGTGCTATCCATAGGAAATTGAGGAAAGAGCAGTGAGACACCGATCCGCTTGTTATGTCGGTTGTCAGGCTACCGTTTGATGACGCAGTGCCCTCTCCATGTAGGTACGTCAATAGTTGGTAAAATTCTTTTGACAATTATAATATTGTGTTTGTATACGGAATCCAAAGGTTTCTTTTACGACTTCTAAAGTTCATTTCTTTTGAGTGCCCTTAGGATAAGGTGGATTGTCATTTTGAAAGAGCTTGGAAAATCATATCCTCGAGGAAACAGTCCAATAAAACACGTCAGAACAAAATGTGAAGGGAAGGGAAATGTATAAATATATGTGTCAGAGCTGATCAATTGATTGACGGAGTGGGGTATGGGGACAAATAATTCCTGTGGACAGGTTGGGATCCAGAAAGAAGAACATCGGAGCCGCGTCGAACGCAGAAACTGAATCAATACGCGGAGAGAAATGGCCCGATGATAAATGCGATATTTCTCGAGCACTTGAGCGATTTCTCTTCACCGTTTCACAAAACGTCCTCAGCGCTCAGTTTTATAGCGATTTTCATTTTTTTGTGACCTTCATTGTTATCTCCTTACATCATCAGTTGGTTCGAGCTCCAGGTGGAAAATTGGCCTGAAGTCACTTAAGCGATAACAAATAATTATTGTTATGGTTTCTACCGTAGACGGCAGGCTCAACTATCTGACGATGGGCAATGGGAAAATACGAAACCCCATAAAACGCGGCGTTCAAAGATTTTCTATAGGTCGACTCGATTTTCTTTTCTGGAGATATCGCAATAAATGCTTCATTTCCGACGTAATTTTAGCGGAAAAGGGACAATGAATTAATGGGCGCTTTCAGAACAGATCAACTGTATACGCATTAAGGTCTTAAATTCAATTAACTCTTAGGTTAAAAATAATAAGAATCATTTATCACCCAACAGCTTTGGTACTGTGTTGTGTGCAAATATAATGTTTGTTTTTATTCTTCCTAACATGTTTCATTACAAATATTCTTTATTCCGTATTAAGGAAGTAATGTAGCCCATAAGGCATTGAGCCTGTGTTTAGGCTAATCTCAAAATCATTAATGCGGAAAAGAACACGTCAAACCATGATTGACAAAATATGAAAAATATACAAACAAAATAGGTGCGTAAAAAAAGAAATATTACCACATTTCTGGATTAAGAACTTAAAAAAAATAAAAATAAGGCAACTGTACTACAAATGATTGAAAATACAACATACTTATTATATCCTAAAATTACTGACCCTTTACAAAAAGGTTTCTATATCATCAAGTGTCGACAACCGTTTTAGAATCAGTCTTTGATACCTATTCAAATGGGTAGATTCTTTGACATTATTTGGCAGGAGATTATACAATTTGGGCCCCATATACAGAAAACATCTTTTATACATTGTGAGATTAGGTTTGGGTGTCGGGACCCAGAAACCTCTTCGAAAATTAAACATGATATCACGCCCTAATAAAGATGGACTGTAACCACTACGTAAATAAAAGATTTTCAACACTTTATAGCAGTACAAGTACTTCAGTGGGAGTATTTTAATTCATTAAACAGAGGACGGGAGTGTTCATAGCGATTTTTTTGTAATGTAAGTCTTATTATTTTTTTCTGTATGAAGAAGGGTGACTTGAAAGTGCTGTAATAAGCTCCGCCCCAACACGTAAGTCCATATTCCAGCTTTGAGTGCACTAAGGCATAGTAAATCATTTTACGAACAGAAAGCGGACATTTGTTACGCATAAAATAAAATTTTGTGAGACTACGCTTTAAGTAAGTACATACATTTGAAATTTGCTTATCCCATTTCAGGCGATAATCTAAGGTTACTCCCGGGTATTTAACTTCTTTTGCCGTTTTAATGACAGGGCAATTACAAAGATCGCTTGAACAGTCCATATCAATGGACTTAGCAGCCCCAAAGATCACAGACCTGTTTGGAGACTAACTTCCATGAATGAAATGCGCTGGCATTAATCGAAACTATTTTCAAGGGCATAAGTGGTGTGATACCTGGAAACTTAACTTAAACCCTGGAAAATGCAGCATCATTATTCTTGCTCTGAAAACAAAACCCCTGACTTTCAACTACACAATTAACTCAACTCCCTTAAACAAAGTGACAACCATGAAAGACCTAGGCGTTTTAACCGATCAAAAGCTAAATTACTCCGACCACATTCAGACTGTAAAAATAAAGGGATGTCCCTATTACGCCTTCTTTACCGCTTCACAGAAATTAAAGATCCAATACCACTCCATTCCTACTACTCAACAATTGTCCTTCCCATAGTATCATATTATTGTTCCCCAATTTGGTCTATGTCAGCCCCAACAAATCTAAAATCCCTCGATTGCATCTCTCACTTCTTTGCCAAAATAGTCAAGCACAGAGTCCCACATTTCCGTAATATGTCCTCAAACGATGTGCTGCCCTCTCTTTCCACTTCTAACCTCGAAATCCACAGACTTAAAATGGATTTAAAACTCCTCCACAATACCCTTAACTCGACCATTGATTGCCCTGAACTGCTTTCTCTCTTCAACTTCGGGATACCAACTCGATACACCCGAACCCAATGCCTACTCTTTCTGCCTATTCCAAGGATATCTCTCACCAAGCGCTCACCTTTATTTCGCCTCCCATCCCTTCTAGATTCACTCCCCCACACTATCGATCCTTTTTATTTACCATGTAACTATTTCACCACCCAAGCGATATCCTACCTGTCAACAAATTTAATATTTCCCCTTTCCATGTTGGGCTCTCGTTGCTTATTTTTATGCTGTTATTGTGTTTTTGTCCTCTTTCTTGTTTTATGCTATATGTTTACTATAAATTGGCGCTATTGCTGTATGTGAGCAATTTTTTTAAATAAATAAATCAATCAAATTTAACTAAAGGCGATTTCATTTGAGCCCAATTGTGAACAAGAAAAGATGATACAATAATATTAATTCATCTAGCTTACATTTGCATGGAACGGTATTTATTACAAGTTATAACATAGGGCACATATACATTCATCACAGTTCTGGCATAAAACAACAATAATGTTTCGCGCCTATATCCAGTCCTTTGAAAACTATAAAAAAATGTCTTCTTGTTTTTTTAAACTTTAAATGGATTCTGGTAAGGCGTTAAATATTTTAGGGCCCAAAGAATCTCTTAAACAAAGTTAGATTTGGTTTTGGAAGCGTTTTATCTAGCTTCCTTTGTAAATTGTACGCATTGTCGCTTCCGAAAACAGTGGCCAAAATACCACTTTTCGAATTATATAATTTCACAACCTTGAAAATAAACGTGCATTTAATGGGTAGAATTTTGTCGGACAAATGTAGGAAAAACTAATTCAGACAACTCCGACCTTTTATTGAAAAGAATGATGCATGACGGAGATAATGACGATGGTAATTCCTCATTCCGCTTATAAATTTATCCCAGGAAAATATGATTTTTTTGACGTGCAAATATTTCTCAAAAAAGACAAACGTTGTTCAAATTCAAAGTTATTAAAAGTTACCCTTTACAGACCTTGGTTCAAATTTACCTTGTGCGCGGCAAGCCACCGCTAGTGAAACAGGCAAGATTATTACGACACTGAATAATGTTGTGCTTTTGTGTTTTTACGGAAATATACGTACCGTGCCGTACGCGTTAGACCGGTGACAATACGATTTATTTTGTTTTTTAAATAGTTGAGGAAACATACAAACAACACACTGTGTTAGAACTTCTAATTTTTTTTAGCGATGTCTCTCTATGAGGTATACTTGTACCGTTTCTCATGCATAAATGTTGGTATTTTTCGTAAAAAATCTCGGATATTAGTTCGATAAGGGGGGGAGGGGGTGATATTTTGGTATGTTTGGAAGGGTGAGATATTTTTCAGTAAAATGAGACCAAATTCATTGATTCTAGGTGAAACGATATTTCGCTTGAACTGCCTCAACATCACAGTTGTTTCTTCATACTTCGGCTGCTGAAATAAAACATCGTAAATTGTCGTGGTGGCTCGCAGGGTATTACGTAGACGTAGACGTAACTGATCTCTGGGTCAATTTAGAAAGTATATCATCTGCCGGGGTCAAATGATCAACATCTACAAACCACCCTGCGGGTCACTTCATAAGCATGTGGCAAGAGGTGCTAGGACACCGGCCGTGTTGAGGATAAGGTTTCGGGAGGTGAAATGGTGAAGTTAATTATGGGAGTATATTGAGTGGATCTTGGTTTTTATAATGATGACTTATTATGTGTGTGGAAAAAACGAAACTGTGTACCCATCTGCTCTCCAATGTATCCCTCTAATTTTATTGCTTCTGTCGGACCTAGAGATCAGATTAACTAGATTGGAGAGATAGATTGTCGTACCGATAGATTTAAAATGTCATTTTTCCCGCGTACGATAAGAGAGAACAATAGGCAGCGTAGCAAAGGGATAGGTAGGTGAAATATAGTTAGAGTAGTCTGTAGTGCATGATGCATGTAATAACAACCAATAATCCCTTTCTTATTATGTAGATACTAACCATCTAGCTTCATGTGACCCTATTATCTAGCAGGTCTCCATTAAACATCCTAGTTGAATATCAATAGTGCATGTTTGGTGATCTTCACCCCCTGCCACACACCCTCGTGGTGGCTCGCAGGGTATTACGTATATGTAGATGTAGATGTAGTCTCCATTACGACAAGGGAAAAGTCTCACTGAAACTGACTTAAGAGGGCATTTAATGTGCTGTGTTTTAATCACCGAATTTCACATAAAACTGGGCGGACTCCTCGGGCGTTACGTAGAGAGATTTGTATTGCCGATACCGGATATAATTGCCTACGGTTCATTTGGTGAGGGCATAACTCCGCTGAATCGGAGAGTTTCATCTACATCTATTTATTGCCCTGCAAGCCACCACCAGGGTGATTGGCAGGGGGTGGCTTATCACCAACCCTGCACCACATAATGGGTATGCTAAAAAAAGCTACAGACACTACGAAAATAATCCGTAATATAACTACTTAAACGTGAAACAAGAGTCATGCAGGGAACATGCAAAAATGGTGTTAGCACTACACGGAAGGTATAGAGACATGCAGTAGGGGGCATGTGAATTAATCTGCTGCACTACCTGTCAACTAACGTAATTCAAAGCCTTAACGCAGGCATTATGGTCTCTTATCGATCGCGGGAAAAACGACATTTTAAACCTCTCTGTTCTACAATCAATCTCCCTTATTTTATTCTCATGATCTGATCTACCGCAGCACAAGTCCTTTATGTTGGAGTCCGTAAGATATTGATGACTTCTTCTGAAAATTAATCGATTTTGAATTTACTCAAAAGATTGAGTCTAATTTTCAATCGAATATCTGAAAGCGATTCCCATCCTAGTTGTTGCATGAGATCAGTAACGCTAACGAGACTATCCATAACGGCCTTTCACGTATCTTGCTGATCTTTTCTGCACGCGTTCTAACTCTGTTTTTAAGCCTACCTCATGAGGATCCCAAACACTGGCAGCGTATCCTAGTGAGGTCTAACAAGGCAGAAGTAGTTGATTTCTCTAACTCTATCGTCATACTTCCCAAGTACTCTTTTAACAAATCCCAAATTACGATTAGCCTGACCAGTTATTTCCCGGATATGTTTGCTCCACGAGAGATCATTAGTTAGTGTAACTCCAAGGTATTTTACAGTTTCTACAGCCTCTAATTGGGTATTTTGTACGTAACAACTGTACTGGGGGGAGTTTTTCCTTTTCCAGAAGTTCATTGCTACACGTTTTTTTTTCAAATTTAATTCTAGTTGCCACGCATCGTACCACGCTTGAATTGCCTTGAGGTCCTTTTTTTAACGCTTCCTTATCATTATCGTCACGGATTTCCCTATACACTACGGCATCGTTTGCAAGGTACCTCGTAAGCCTACCTCATAACTCCGAGGTAATTTACAGAATCTACAGTCTCTAATTGTTGTGGGCATAACTCCGCTGAACCGGAGTGTTCACTTTGATGAAAAAAGATGAATCATACGGGAAGCCGTATGCGATGGCCGTCTAGACTTTAGAGTTAATTTTCTGCCAGTCAAGAGTTCATTCTTCAGGTCTCGTCTTTTTCTTATACATGGCCTCGGGGCGAAGGGGAGTAATGCGATACGAAGAGGGACGGCTACACCCCCAGAATAAGCCAAGGCGTCGCCCCTTCCACTCCGCTCTGCAGTCGCCCGAGACCCTAGCCTTGCTGCCCGCAAGACCTCCCTTCGAGGAACAATGACGCGACCCCATACCCTAATGCAGGCCGACCGCCTTAAACCCTCCTATCCGCGTCACTACGCAACCGACTGCCCTCCCCGTGTCTTTCACCCCGTCCTTCCTGCCTTATCTCCCATTATGTCCCCGCACCCTTCTTCATTATGAGGGAAGCTCACTCGACTTTGGAGTTGCCACCTCAATTGTGTTTAAAGTTCGTCCATTGTAGTGCGGGGATGGTCAGGCGCCTGGCGAAGCTCACACATATATAAGTTTTAAGCCTCGCGATGCTGTGGTTTTTACCCCGGCCGGCGAAGGGACGCGGGCATCTGGAGGATTCTCCCAAAAGCTTTCACCACTTTCGGCCGGCGCCCCTTCTCGCCCCGCCCCCCCCCCTTCCCACACCATAACCTTTCATTCTAAAAGGGGGAGACTCTTGTGGTTTCTGTCTGGAAGCGTGGGTCTTGTGATTGGTTTCTGCAGATTTTTTTTAGCTCATCGTACACTAAGAAAATGATACCGTTAAATTATGGGTCAAACTAATCCTGTTTATGCCCCAGGTTTGACTTTAGACCGCATTTTAAAGGTTTTTGGAGCGACATTTTTCACTTCCCATGCTAGAGATAAGTTTGGAATCATGTATATTTTTTTTATTTCAGCAGCTCCAAGACGCATAACGTAAATATGTCATTATTGATAGCGCAAAGTGTTGTTTCGTATGACTCGAATTAAATTTTTTCCAGTAATTCGGTAAAAAAAAACTCCTTTCAGCAGAAGGTCCTTTTTTGCAAATCCTGAAAATTTACTACAGCGAGGGAATGATTTATTATCTAAAAAATTGTTGTGAAAACAGTCAGTCAAAATTATTTAATTTATGTACAACCGATTCAGGCGTTATCTGGTGGAAGTTCAACATAGTGAAAACAACAATCGCACTTTTCCACAGGGTTTAATGACAGTGCGATGCGTTTCAACTCAGAGTCATTCACAGGTACTAGACAGGCGATTATTGTTTTCATGACTATTAGATTTCTGACGTTATCTAGGTATTAAAAATTCCCAACTCTTTTAAAGAGTCTCCACGGAGAGCCTACGCGTATCATAATTCATCTCCCATGAGAGACGACTTCTATTTCATGGCAAATACGTCGAAAAGGAGTGCAATTGGTGGCTTACATTATGGAATATTTGGAAATTTAAGATCTTTCTGTTTAAAATGAGGCCATTCCATTCATTGAATGATATATAGCACCCACTACCTAAAGTAACAAGGCCGGTATTTTTTTCGAATCATCCTTCGAAGATGCTTCTGGCTGAAATAACTTTTGACAGAAAATTAACTGAATATACTTACACGTGGAACAATCCATTTAAAAACTCTGCGAGGAGAGAAGCCACGACGATATCTAAACGTTCGCCGAAAAATTATGTTTTAAATCTCTTCGTCTGCCAATCGAATTTCCCTCCTTCATGCTTGAGATCTAATCCATCACAGTATGCCGGAGTCTGTAAAAATTGTACGTTTGGGTTTACAACTACATATGAACTGCTATGTGGGCTGCGAACCAAAATAATAGATAGCTTCATAATAATCTGCATCTACATAACACTCTGCGAGCCGCCACATAGGCGTGTGGCAAGGGGTGTGGGGACACCCTCTGTGTAAAGGTGTAAGGGATGAAGTTTTGGAAGGTGAAACGGTGAAATAGTGTTATGGGAGTGTATTGGGTGGAGATCAGTTTTTATTATGATCTCTTCTACATCTACGTCATACCCTGCAAGCCACCCAAAGGGTGTGTGGCAGGGGGTGCTTCCGCACCAGCCATGCATGAATAATACGGTAGAACACCGAAATTACATTGAAACCAGCGTACCACACATGCAAAGCGCCAATTAAAAATCTAATAACCAACAAACATTCTATCGTCAATCGTTCCAACATGCAAGGGATACAAGGACTACGACTACAGATTCAAAATATCATGCATAAATAAGAACATCAATATTTACATCATGCATAAATAAGAACGTAGAGAATATAAAGAGAAACATTTACTGTCTGCCTATTGTCACAGTTCTAACTATTCATGACGCCGATCACAGCTGTTATGGTCCCGAATGGTACGCGGAAAAAATGAAATTTTATACCTATAGGTTCTACAATCTATCTCTCTAATATTATTTGCGCGATCTAATCTGCCATCTTATTGTGCGTGGAAAGAACGAATTTTTGTACTTACCTGTTCGGTAGGGGGATAGGGTTGACGTGGTGGCTAGAGTACTGGCTAACCATACGGGCGGCCAAGGTTCCAATCCCTGCAGAGGTAGATGCTTTTCAGAGGACACCTGATCCCTACTTGAGTGTCTCGTGGAGGTCACTTCGAGTACAGTACTCCGTCTGTCGGATGAGACATTAAACCGTGGTCCCCTAGGCGCCTTTCGTTAAGCGCAGGCTAATGCCGACGCCGGGTTTCTATCCACCCTTCCTCCCTCTCGCTATGGCGCAAACGACCTTAGCTGTCGGTCGCCTCCCCAAATATCCGATCCAATCCTGTTCGGTAATGTATCTCTCTCATTCCATCGCTTCTGTCGGACCTAGAAATGTAGTGCGACGTCCGAATGATATTCTCAGAGTCGCTCTGAAACACGCCCGTTCTGAATTTCTCAAGGAAAAAATAATAATTCTAGCGTATAGCCTCCGAGTCTCTAGCGGCTCCCAGCCTAATATTCCTCTCAAAGCTGACACACACTATTTGTTCGCTCCTAGCAGCTTATAATTAAGCGCGCAGTTTTCCTATACATTTTATTTCTTTGTTTGGTTAAATTTTAATGTCCGGGGTCTCATATACGGAAGGTATGATAAAAGAATTAGAGCGCGTGCAAAGGAGATCTGCTAGGTTTGTTAAAGGCCGTTATGATGATTGTATAAGTGTGACGAGCTTAATAGAAGAACTAGGATGGGAATTACTATCAGAACGCAGGTTAAAATTTAGGTTAAACCTTTTAAGTAAATTCGAAACAGAGTTGTTCACAGATGACGTTAGATATATATTGAGAACCCCTGCGTATTATGCTAGGTTTGATCATATTAACAAGATTAGAGAGATAGATTGCCGTGCCGATAGATTTAAATGTCATTTTTCCCTCGTACCATAAGAGAGAACAATAGGCAGCGTAGCAAAGGGATAGGTAGGTGAAATATAGTTAAGAGTAGTCTGTAGTGCATGCTGCATGTAATAACAACCAATAATCCCTTCCTTATTATGTAGATACTAACTATCTAGCTGCATATGACCCCATTATCTAGCATGTCTCCCTTAAATATCCTAGTTACATGTCAATGCATGTTTGGTGATCTTCACCCCCTGCCACACACCCTCGTGGTGGCTCGCAGGGTTACACGTAGATGTAGATACTCGCGGCCTGGCGTAACCAGAGCAAAGTAGCACCTCTCACTCACTTTCTCATCCGAGGATCTTCCTATTATAACGCTTGATAAATACTAGTTTCTTTGATATCGTGCCGCATATGTTTGGTATATTAGTTCTCCACGATATGTCTGCAGTTGAGGTAATGCCAATATATTTGAAGTATCTCGAACATGAATAAACGTCTCCGGCTTCATTTTGTGGAAGTGAGTATGGATATTTGACGTCATCTTATAAGGACTTCATGTATACTCCACCCACAGAGTAGACATAGCGATGACTTCTGCAAGGGGTGTATCGTGGTGCATCTAAGCATAATTAACCTAGGTCCGAATGAGAACAACTGGTAGGTGCATTTGTCTCGCTTTTCGTATCCGTTTGGGCGCACCCGATATTAATTTTTGTCGCTGCAGAGGAATGATAATTTTTATTTGAAGACACAGTAATGAGAAAGAAGAGCGCATTCCACGTTTCAAGGGAACGGAGATTACCCGGCTGTGACGTCACCTTGTCTCCTCCTCGAGGTTCAAAGAAACCAAAAAAAAAAAAGAATTTAATCTCGCGGAGACAGAAAGAAATTAAAAAAAGCTGAACGCCGTGACGTCACACCCACGGCTTCCGCCCTCTCTCTCTTATACCATCTCTATGGAAGGATGGGAGGAATCGGTTTGTGTTTCGTGCGGGTGGGTCAGTGGGGACATAGGTTACATTTTTTGACGCTCGTGGTCGAAGTGCGTGCAAGGAGACGGCATCGCGTCTCGAAGAAAGTCGCAGAATGCGCATGCGCTGTTCTTTTTTTTTGGTTGCGCGAGTACATACATGGAGTGCAATTGGGGGCCAAGGAAACGAGCTAATGAAGATAATTGCGCTCAACATTTTCTTGGTTCTCAAAGCATGCAGGGGTCATATGACTCAATTTGAAGACGGGACAGCGCTGTCCTGTCCCGCTCCGGGATAACAATGATTGCTCGCGGTTTACAGGCTCAATATCCTCTTTAATATTACGCTTCGCTCATGCTCACAGCTACAATAATGGAGGACTTTCTTAACCCTCTCTTTCCAGCAGATACGCCGGGAAAACCTAAGATCTTTCATCAAATCTCCCTCTCAATCCGTTTAGACCAATGAGGTTTCATTCCGAGGGAAGAGGAGGGGAAGCAGACGCGCAGGATTGGAGGGTCTCTTGGCCCACTTTATCGAACTTTAAAAAGGGAGAATCGAAGAGAGGGCAATTGGTTGCAGATGTCGCCCCATTCGGAGGGAAATTAGAATCATTACTCTGTGTATCTAAAGTGATGCGGTTGTACCACTTGGGATGGTTAATGCACGACACTCTTCGAGCGCAATAAAACCGTGTCTCAGAAGCCGTGCACGTCATTAAAGGGGAACTACTATTTTCCAGTTTGGTACGATAAAGCCGATGTGCCCCGGCCACCTTCTTTCAACTCAAATGTATTCGATGACGTCTTCAGTGCAATCAAAGCATATTGCATTTTTCCATTGTGGCATTTCCTGTCTATTCGATCAATCTCTTTTATGTCATAGCTAACAATATGACAAAGGGCGTCCCGGTCATTTCATTAGTATTAATAGCCTGCCGGAACAACTAGAAGAAGAAATCACTATTGGATCGTCGGTTAAAATCAAAACTTAATCATTGAAGTAAGGTCTTAGGCGATCTATTTTTGACTATGACAAAACATTTCAGCTAACTTAAGCGCATTCCACAATGGACGTAAGCCGTAAGAGAGCCGTAAAGCACTGCCGTAAAAGATGGTCAAGTCCCTCCTTAATGGTTTTTCGTCTTACGGCTGGTGAAATGTCAGCCAATTATTGCGCGCCATTGCTACTATCGGTGGCAGTCACGGCCCACTGCTTTAGCGGAAGTTCTTTTGAGATTAGAGGTCAATATCGAATATTTTCCAATATCATGGTGAACATATTTTAAATTATTTTTGAAACACTCACATACAATGAATATGGAATTTCTATACTTTCTAGAAATTTCTAGAAAGAACGGGCTTTAGCATATCACGGCAGATTGGTTCTCAGGAAGAATATTTGTGCAATAAATGGGCATAATAGATCGGACAGATTTTAAAATTGAATTTTTTATAGAACGAAAAAATACTACAATAACTTCTACTAGGACTTTATAAGTTCGACTTTTAGTTAAATAAGAAATTAAATTCGAGTTTCTCTCCAATGGATGGCTAACTTGTCTTGGCTTGTAAACTCAAGTATTATTAATACAGTTTATATGACTATTACGTGTGCGTGCTTATAAGTTTTTAGCTGCAAAACACAGAAATACTCATAGTCTGAGTAACACTGGCGGTGCTTATCGTATGGTGAATGCTGGATAACAAATCCCGTTGAACACGGAGTGCGAAATTGAACAACATACAATTGATTGTCTTTCTCAACCCGATAATTGTGCAATATTTACTGAGAGCAGGGGCTATTTTGCCATTTCACGTCAATGCATTGGCGCATGTGTTCTTGCAATTCACCGCTTCACACGACGCAATTTAAAGTGCACGTTCGAACATGCATCAGGTTGTGCCGTGCCTCGAGTTAAAACGGGATAAATTGGGCAAATTATGAGTAAGATATATTGACCATTGGAAACAACTTGCCGTACGAGTTCCAGAGCCATCGGAACCTTCAGTTTTTAATGTAGATTCTGAATATCTAATAGGATGATCGATTGAGAAAGTTGGAAGTATTGACAAGAGAGTGGAAATGAAAAGCCCGTGTGGAGATATACATCTACATACTACCCCGCAAGCCGCCTCAAAAGGCGTGTGGCGGGGGGTGCTAGGACACCAGCCGTCAAAAAAAAAAATCAAAGTTCCGCCTAGCGTTTATTAAAGTCCTTAATTGTTCGGGGGAAAAACGAATTCCCATACCTATCCTTTCGGCAAAATATCTCTCTTAATTTATCGATTCTGTCGGACCTGGAAATATAATGTGGTTCTAATATGACGTTCTCCGTGTCGCTCTGAAAGATATTCATTCTCAATTGCTCAAGCAATCTTAGCCTAGCGCGTAGCCTCCGAGTCTTTCGCGGCTCCCACCCTAAATCGCTCAAAATCTGTGTAACGCTTTCTGTACGGCCGTAGCAGTTTGTGACGAATCGCGCAGCTTTCCTTTGTATTTTATTAAGTTCATGGACTAGGTCTTTCTCCGCAGGATCGCATATGCTCGCTGCATATTCAAGGTGAGGCCGGACGAGTGCGAAATAGCACCTCTCCTTCACTTTCTCATCCGAAGATCTTCCCACAACACGCTTGACAAATCCTAGCTTCTTCAGGGCTCTGCCACAAATATTACTTATATGTGTCCCCCACGATAGGTTCGAAGTTATCGTAACTCCCAGGTATTTCACTTCATCTGTCGCATTTATTCTAACGCCATCCACAACATATACATGGGGATAGTTGGACGACCTACGCAAGAAATGCACCGCCGTGCATTTGCTCAGATTAAGTTCTAGTCCCCACTCTTTGCTCCACGCATGAACGTTGTTTAAGTCCGATGACAGGATTTCAAAGTCAGAGTGATCACTAATTTCGCGGTATATGGCAGCGTCGTCGGCAAATAAACGTATTTTACTGCTAATTCGGGAGCAGAGGTCGTTTATATATATAATGAACAAAAGTGGGCCATTAACGCTTCCCTGCGGGACACCCGATGTCACTTTAACCATATCAGAGCTAATTCCGTCAAGATACATCGGACGAAGAGAATCTTAAATGGATTGGAAATATCCTGACGGCATAAGGGATATTTCAGGATGATTATGAGATGAATGGCTCCTCGAGAAAGAACGAGGAGGGGAATCCGAAGGAATCCGCTAGTAAATAGGATTTGTGTGATAGAGAAGCACAAATTTATGGGGTGTCAAGTAATACTCTTCGGATAGGAATGGTACCTAATGGCGAGCCCCAGTTGTCCATTTCGCGATTCGCCTGGGATTGAAGCTGAAAACTGTTTGCAGAAAACAAATTGTTTATATCTCTAAAATTGAACAAGTTATTGAAGACAACGCAAACCTCTGCTAACTTCGAAACAAATGGCTCAATTGAAAACAGTTAGGAATAGATTTGGCTTTCTTATATCAAAATTGCAAGTTATTGGAACGAAAATTACGGGTATCCCAAGCGCTCAAAGTTGGACAACTGGATTTTACGCGTAAAAAACGGGTACTTTTTTGAGAAAAGATTAAGTACAGGAAATACTAACGGGTGGAGGATTTTTTAAAAGTACATCATACAACGTAGAAATGAACAAGCTCTCTCGTGAATGTTACTGCACTGAAATCGGTTCCCTCGTTTGCACGATAGAGCATCACAAGTTCAGGAATCTTGATTTTTTTACAGACAGTAAATATCTTCACTGCAGTTCATGTTGGTGATAAGTCACACCCATGTCATACACCCTTGTAGTGGCTTACAGGGTAATAAGGATGTAGATGTACATTCCTCGATGGTCAATTTAAAACGAATTTTTTAACCTTAGGTATAAGTTCTCCTCATCGAAACCTTCCAAACATATAGGGTGAGCTGACAATGTGAATCTTGCTTTAACAACAGAAAGAGCTAAATTGAAATTAAATTTGGCTGAAAGGTAATAAAATTCCTCTAAAAAAAGTGATCGCATTGCTATTTTTACATTTTGCTGCATTTGAGAGACGCTTTGACTTGTTGAATTTTCACCAAGAATATAATTTTTTCAGTTTATCGTTCGACAGAAGATTGGGAATTATTTGAAATGTAAATATATATAATACTTTCGCTTAAATGGAATCCAACTTCTTATAATTTGATACTTATAATCGGATTTGTTCACAGAAAACGTTATATATGTATTAAGAACCCCTGCGTATTATGCTAGGTTTGATCATATTAACAAGATTAGAGAGATAGATTGTCGTACCGATGGAGTTAAAATGTCATTTTTCCCGCGTACCATAAGAGAGAACAATAGGCAGCGTAGCAAAGGGATAGGTAGGTGAAATATAGTTAGAGTAGTCTGTTAAAGGCCGTTACGATAATTGTATAAGTGTTACGAGTTTAATAGAAGAACTAGGATGGGAATAACTATCAGAACGCAGGTTAAAATTTAGGTTAAACCTTTTAAGTAAATTCGAAACCGATTTGTTCACAGATGACGTTAGATATATATTATTAACCCCTTCGTATTGTGCTAGGTTTGATCAGAGTAACAAGATTAGAGAGATAGATTGTCGTACCGATAGATTTAAAATATCATTTTTCCCGCGTACCATAAGAGAGAACAATAGGCAGCGTAGCAAAGGGATAGGTAGGTGAAATATAGTTAGAGTAGTCTGTAGTGCATGATGCATGTAATAACAACCAATAATCCCTTCCTTATTATGTAGATACTAACCATCTAGCTGCATGTGACCCTATTATCTAGCATGTCTCCATTAATATCCTAGTTGAATATCAATAGTGCATGTTTGGTGATCTTCACCCCCTGCCACACACCCTCGTGGTGGCTTGCAGGGTACTACGTAGATGTAGATGAATCTGACATGGCAGTTCTCTTGGGAAAATGTTTTCATCTTAATGAATCCTGTCATTCCTCGGCACGCTTGCGTTACACAGAAAGTGGAAATGCGATCATTCTGTCCCGTGTGAATCGTAAGATGTATTTCCTTAATATCTTCAATTGTCTTTTCCCTCCCGTTTTTATGCTTCCCAAGAAACGCCTCATTAGCATTCATTATGATTCATCGTCTTTCAAAACCTAGTGATCACCCCCCCACTCTTGCCGTGGTGCCTACTGGTAATCTCGTGTTGCCTCACGCGCGCTCAAGTTATGGTTAGCATCAAGCTTCCATAAACGCAAGACTTACTTTTTTTTAAATGGAGAATGATATTCGCCAGTCGCGGGGCTTTATCGACGCTTTCACATTCCCGCGAGAATCATGTGATTCTGCTCTCGTTTCCCTCGGACGTGTTCTCGCCAGAAAGAAAAAATTTATATTGTGTCATTTCCGATCCGCATTTGCGTCACGAAACACTTCGTCGCGTGTGCGTCACTGAAATACAGCCACCCTGTGCGCTTGCGATTTTTTTCTCCCTCTCTCTCTGCGAAAAACTATTTTTAACCTGTCTCCTTTGAGTAGGAGCGATCCGACCTGGGTCCCGCAAGGTCCTCGAAGAACTTTCCATATTTCCACTCTCTGGCCCGGTCCCATTCCTTCAGGATTGTGTACGCACGTCGTGATGTTAACTGTTATTTTAAAACCGACTTCATTCTTGCCTCTCAGGATCCGTTAGCATTTATCGCTCTGGTGTCACTGTGGAAATTACAACATTTATAAACTGTGTGCTAGGTGACTGATTATAAAATCCATTCTATTGTTGCATTTTATGATAAATGTTTAATTTACATCGGCCGTTGTTTCGTTGCTTAGAAACATCAAGAGAAGATGCGCGTTACAATAATAATTGAGAACCGTATTGCGAAAGGGAGTATTAATACCTGCTGATGATTCCAAACTTCGAAACTATGGTCGAAGAAATTAAAATTAGTGGTCTAATTTATGGGCATACCCATAGAGGTTGATGGGAATGAGGGACGGGGGGGCGCTATCCATCTAGAAACATTGAAACACACCCTAGAAATGTAAAAAGAATGAAGTGATCTCAAAAGAGTTACATTGTACGTGGATGAATCGCTAATGGATTAGTAGCAGTAAAATATGTGATTATTGTAACCAAGGAAGCGTTTCCCAAAAGTAGTTATTTATTCAGCTGTGAAAATGATTATTAGGAGATCCATAACGTCCTGAAAATAATTTCGAAATTCGGATTTCAGAAACTGTGCATTCGTGATAAATCTCCAAATAGATATTGCGTCGACCATTGAGCTCATTCTCTTATCCATGATGCCCTGGCTGAAATCCCAGCATAATGCTTTAAGTTTCCATTGTAGCTTTTCGGAATGTATTGAAAAAATAATTAATTTTCGCGCAATAACCCTCGTTTCAAACGGTTTATTAAAAATTTTCCATCTTGGCTACCAGCGGAGTTTATAACTCGACGACTATCGTGTTTAATAAGACTGCAAAAGCCATAATCTTGTGAGCTGTTCACTGATTGCGCAAAAGAGTTCATCTAAGTCTTCTGAAATAATCACTTGGCACTTCCTCTACTTACTTCTTCTGATAAGTCTCGAAACTCTAATGGATATATAAGACTGCTTCTGACATCGGCCATCCATAATCCCTCCATCGAGCTACTGTTTTCCTTCAAAGGCTGATGGCAACCACCTGTTTTCCGTTCGCGAATCTTTTTTCAAGACGCAACGGCGATGGACATGATGAAACAAGACAAATTATCTCCACTTATCACTAACGCTGTCGCAACACATGGATATGTCATGCGTATTAATAAGTCCTGATGAACAGATATCTGTTTTCAATGGAGGGAGAGATAGACGAGATTTTCGGACGATAAGCGTTTCTCACGACGGTCCAGGTAACGAGAACTGTGATTAGTGCACAAACTTATTATTGGTGGAGAACGATATGGTGGGAGTTCGAAATTATGCACCAAAATCATCGTCGATGATTAGATTAGGCTTCGCAGCGTGGCTGTTTGGTTAATAGGGCAGGTGACCAATAGGTGAGGTGATTTGCACCATCGAAGGCTGGTGAGGAGGGAATTGTACGTGACGGTGAACGAAAAATGGAACATTTATCTACATCTACTTATCTACTTATTACCCCGCTCGCCACCACAGGGGTACTTGGCAGGGGGTGACTTATCTCCAACATGAACTACAGTGAAGAAATTTACTTTCACCAACATGCACCTCATATTAGGTATGCAGCAAATAATTCAGAAACCACAAAATTTATTCTATAATGTAACTACGTAAATGCGAAACAAAAGTCATGCAGGGAACATTCAAAACATGGTGTTAGCACTACCCAGTCGATTTAGAATCATACATTAGGGGGTATACGAATTAATCAGCTACACTACCCGTTGACTAACCTACTTCCAAGTGTCAACGCAGTCATCATGGTCCCTTATCGTTCTTGGGAAAAACGACATTTTAAACCTTTCTGTTCTATGATCTAATTCCATTATTTTATTCTCATGATCTGATCTAGTATGTTGGAGTTCGTAACATATTGAAAACTCCTTCTGCAAATAAATCGGTTTTGAATTTACATTAAAGATTGAGTCTAATTTTCAATCGACGATCTGATAGCGATTCCCATCCTAGTTTTTGCAAGAGGTCAGTTACCCTAACGAGACTAACACACTCCCCGTTAAACATTATCGCTCATAAAAAAAGTCCTGGAAGGTTGACGTTTACTTGATCTATAAAACCTCCTGAATTTGATGCATCGGCATGGCCCTCCTATATCGGGGACGATCTCCTGGAATCGGTGGCCACAACACGAAAGGGCATGGCGGGGGAAAAGTCGAGACAAAGGTCTATTCAATGAAACCCCGAGTAGGGTTCCACGTCAACTTAAAACCCTGCCAGCAACCTCAGGGGTGGGTGGCAGGGGGTGAATTATCACCAAAACGCCCT
This sequence comes from Ceriagrion tenellum, assembly GCA_963169105.1. Lineage (NCBI taxonomy): Eukaryota > Metazoa > Arthropoda > Insecta > Odonata > Coenagrionidae > Ceriagrion > Ceriagrion tenellum. The sequence goes on along the minus strand of OY720636.1, from coordinate 127,694,481 downwards.
ACACTGTACCGTAATAAGGTAACGACGACTTACTATTGCATCGGCAATAACCTACAAAAATCTTCATGATGAGCAATAAAACTTTTACTATTTTCGTACATTTTTATTATTCTCCAACCAAGTTTCAACGCAGAGTGTCATTATAATTTGATGATGATACTCTGTTATCTTGATAATGACACTTTGATAATGATACTCTGTGTTGAAACCTGGCCGGTGAATAATAAATAACTTTGAAAATAGTTAAAGTTGTATTGTTCATAATAAACAATAAATTTTCACAAAGTGACGCCTGATGTTACTTCTTTTAACCTACAGATACCTTTAAGGTGGAGATATTTTACCTAAATTCACTATGCTCGGAACGGCTGAGACGTAATTAACGACCAGTCATCGTAACAAGAATACCTCATGCCCGTTGATGGAGCAATATAACGGGGGCTTTCCCGGCATGACGTAAGAAATATCCCCGTCCGAAACGGGATTCGAACCGTCGATCTTTCAGTTCCGAGTCCTGCGCAAGTGAACATCAGAGCGGAAATCCGTGGGAAACCACGTCGGAAGCCATAGCTTAAAAGCACGATGTGCGGGCATTCTTCCGAGCACCGATACTTCGCAGGAAAACCATATAGACGAGCAAGGTCAAGGAAGTTGTCCACCTTCCTTTAACGCGTGAATTCCACGCATGCCTTCTCGCTTAGTAATGGGAGATCTCTATCTGTATATACAATCGCCGGTCAGAACGATCTTCGATATAATGAATCACTTGAGAGGGGTAGTGGCAAATCGAGCATTCTGGATATTATTCGTGCAACGCCGGTTTTCGAATGAGCAAATTCATTTTCTGGTATTCGCTCTGCAGCAGCCATTAATGATGTATTTTTACTATGTCATCATTTTAAAGTTGGCTCGAGTGAATATTGTGAAAAAATGCTGTTCTAATTTTCTGCCGAACTGAGCAGCACTTTCCTCACTGGCGTGTGTCGGCAATTTGGAAAACATGAATAAATTAGTTAGACTGAAAATTTATGCAAATGTATCGTATATGAAAGTATGCATTACGTATATGTAGTTGTAGTATTAAAGAGTTGGCGATATAATTTGATGTATTTTGTGGATACCGGAAGTAGCGGTAGTATTAGGATTCTAGGCAAATGCGATGAGAGAGTACGAGAAAGAAGCAATTTTACACTTGTCAGTCCTCATTTAGAATATGCCGCTAGTATATGGGATCCGTACGAGGAAGGTATGATAAAAGAATTAGAGCGCGTGCAAAGGAGATCCGCTAGGTTTGTTAAAGGCCGTTATGATAATTGTATAAGTGTTATGAGTTTAATAGAAGAACCAGGATGGGAATTACCATCAGAACGCAGGTTAAAATTTAGGTTAAACCTTTTAAGTAAATTCGAAACCGATTTGTTCACAGATGACGTTAGATATATATTGAGAACCCCTGCGTATTATGCTAGGTTTGATCATATTAACAAGATTCGAGAGATAGATTGTCGTACCGATAGACTTAAAATGTCATTTTTCCCGCGTACTATAAGAGAGAACAATAGGCAGCGTAACAAAGGGATAGGTAGGTGAAATATAGTTAGATTAGTCTGTAGTGCATGATGCATGTAATAACAACCAAGAATCCCTTCCTTATTATGTAGATACTAACCATCTATCTCCATGTGGCCCTATTATCTAGTATATCTCCCGTAAATATCCTACTTGCATGTCAATAGTGCATATTTGGTGATATTCACCCCCTGCCACACACCCTCGTGGTGGCTCGCAGGGTATCTCGTAGATGTAGATGTAGCGACGGTATCATTTTCGCGAAATTCCACAGCGGAAATATTATTCGTCTAAACCGGGACTTGAACCCGGATCTCTCGAATAAATTGCCAAATACTTCAGCCAGTCAAGCTACGACAGGTTATTCCCTTGCGAAAATGCTTTGAGAGTTTTGTAGGGCAAGTTTACAAGGTTACCTTCTCATTCAAAGCATCAATTAGCAAAGCGCGCGCTTATAGCCACCGTCTTCGAGGTTAAAGGTGTTTGGAGTCCGGATTGTGAGTCGTTGAGTGCTCATTTTAATAACTTTTCAAGTTGATCGAAACAAAGTCTTGGGCCATAATTCACTGAAGTACATACATCTGTATGCAGGATGGAAATAACCATAAGTAATTGTGATATAAATGTATACATATTCAGGTTTAAAACTTTTAACAATGCATATCATAGATATGACCGAATAATAATATATTCTTTGAAAAACATATTTGGTAGACAAGATAAACAGCAGAAATTTACCTTGGCAACGTTGCCACATCCATCACAATATGTCGGCTATGTGCTGCGACGAAAACCGGGAGTTAGTAATTTAAACTGAAATGCTCGTGTTACAATATCGATGACTTCAGCCGAGGAAAATATATTTAGTGTGTCTATATGTAGAAGCATGCTGTACAATTTTGTAAATAACTTTATTAGCTATTAAAATTATCATTTTAATAATTATTTACTGAGGTAAACATTTATTGGAAGATGTGCCATCAAACTGCCATTAATTCTTTGTATTTCAGCGTTAAAATTCGTCATTTTTAACCAATGTATCTTCGTTACATGACCGATGACCTTGCAATATTTTTACATCATTCAATAGTAGAGATCTCACGTTGTATGTTAAAATCGAGGAAGTCTATCGGGCATGTCTAAGTTGAAAGTTCCTCCTTAATCAATACGTATTACTAATAACCACACGCATGAAAAGTTTCACGCTAACATGTGCATAAACAAAAATCGCTCCCACCACCTTGAGCCGAACAGGGAACACAGCGAGGGTTTCAGTCCTTCGACGAATTTTTAGAATACCGGGACTAACCTCGACAATACATACATCTACATCTACATCTACGTCATACCCTGCAAGCCACACAAAGGGTGTGTGACAGGGGGTGCTTTCGCACCAGGCATGCATGAATGATATGGTAGAACACCGACATTACATTAAAATCCGCGTACCACACATGCAAAGCGCCAATTAAAAATCTAATACCCAAGAAACATTCTATCGTCAATCGTTCCAACATGCAAGGGATACAGAGACTACTGCTACAGATTCAAAATATCATGAATAAATAGGAACATCAATATTTACATCATGCATAAATGAGAACGTAGAGAATATAAAGAAAAAGATTTACTCTCTGCCTAATGTCGCAATTCGAACTATTCATGACGACGATCACAGCTGTTATGGTCCCGAATGGTACGCGGAAAAAATGACATTTTATACCTATCGGTTCTACAATCTAGTTCTCTAATTTTATTGGCGCGATCTAATCTGCCGTAGTACGAAGGGGTTAATAGTATGTTTTTTACGTCGTCAGTAAGCTGATTTTCCTGAAATTTATTTAGGAGGTTAAGCCTATAATTTAATCTACGCTAAGATAGCGATTCCCATCCTAATTCTTCTAACAGTCCAGACACACTAGCCAACTTATCGTAGCATCGTTTCACAAACCTAGCTCCTCTTCGCTGGACGCGATATAATTCCGATATCAACCCCGTTTCGTATGGATCCCATACACTAACAGCATATTCCAGATGAGACCCAGCGATTGCAAAATAACAAAGTTCTTTCACTTTCTCATCACATTTTCCGAGTACTCTCTTGATAAAGCCTAGCTTCCTATATGCTTGACCGCATATTTCCCTAATATGTTTTCCCCAAGATAGGTCGTGAGTAATTGTGACCCCTAAGTACTTAACAGACTCGGCGTGAATAATTTCCGTATTTTTAATTCTGTAAGCCCTACCTGGCCTATTTTTCTTTTTCCAAAAGTTGACTGCTACGCACTTTTTTATGTTTAGTTCCATCTGCCACTTTTCGCACCAAGCATGAATAGCAAACATACATGGCATCACCTGCAAGTGATCACGAGTGCGCCCTCGCAATCCCTCAGTGGCGAACTGTCCAGTACAAATATAACTCGCGCATTGACTGTAAGGGACGTGATGCGTTTTTATCGTGATATTTACGATTCCGAGCACCAGGTGTGTCGCTTCAGTATTTTCTCGGGAAGCTGTTTATGTCCTGGTGAAGTGATTACAGGCTTAAAGTCGAAAGCTTCTCTTGGATTACAATGGCTGTGTCAGAAAAAAATGAACAAGTTTCAGCGGCAGGGATGCGCATACTTTTGATTCTTCGGCGACATTTGTCATAACCGCATCGAATTCACCAAGTGAGCGCCATTTCCTACCCTAGATGAAAAAATTCCGTCAAATTTACGGAATATACTACATATATTGTGGGGGCAAAGACTGTATTGGTGGGACTTGAGTCGGATTATTGGAGTCCCCTGGTAGCACTCAAAAATATGTGTGCCAGCCAGAAAAATTACAAAATCATTTTCCCTCTACTTTTCAACGGCCATAAATCTCTAACAAGTTGTATCTCAAATTGTGGTTTTTAACTGCGTTTTTGTGGTGCATATCTTTATAGTCCGTGATTTGCATGTGTTTTAAGGGCTCTTCCAGACGGAAGAAAATGAAGCCTAGGAATTGTTGATTTTGAGCGCGCGCAGAAATTATTGCATATTTTTTTCATGGCTTTAACTTTTGAACTAGATAAGTCGCAAACTATATAGTTTCACTGTAGATACATATTTTAGAGCTGTTTAATTTTATGCCAACGTCAAATTTTTAAACAACTGCTTGCCAGAGATTTTTTACCTTGAATATTACAGAAGGTTCAAAATTTACATTCATTATGGCGCTGTAAAAATTAATGTATTCAAGCTCCCAGCTTCATATCATTTCAACATTACTTATTGATGCAAGGCTTACCTAATGGGGATATATAAATAATTTGACAAACTGCCTTCCTCCACAAAATAATCCTGTAAATAGTCATTTTTGCGATTCCAACCCCTCATTTTTGTAAAAAAAAATTAATTGTGAAACATGGGTTTTTCCGGGTTATTAGGTATATGAAACTGTAATATTACACTTAAATAGCATAACATTCGAATCCATAATGAAGATTAGCCTTGTATTTTTCCACAGTTATTTGTTGGAACATACAACGCGTTTTGCAGTTGGCCGCATCATCAGGTACAATTGTTTAGATTTTATTTATTGATTGTTACGATGGTAACCACCGCTAAGAAGGAGGAGATTGGGTAAAAAAAACTAATTTTTGGGAGGAAAGGCAGGAGAACATAGGTTAGGGGCTTGTGAGAAGGGAAATTTTTCCAGAAAGGAGTGGTGAGGGCTGCGGAAAAAGAAGCTCGTTGCAAAGGTTGCTTGACTCTCTGATAATTTCCATTTGCTCCAATGCATCCATCTTTCAACATTTTGTCAGAACATGTAAAACTAACAAGGCTAATTTTAAATATGGATCCGAACGTAAAATACTTCCAGTAACGCCTGAAGGTGTAAAGTTTATTTGCTTAACATGTTTACTTCATCGTCCTAGAGCTGACCTCAGGTAAGAAAAATAGTTACTTCCATTGATAGCAAACACAGAAAATGTCCTGCTCCGGGATTGAAAAATGGCCGTCAAACGATAACCAGAAAAATGACATAAAACTGTCGATACTGCCGGACTGTTGAAACATAAGGCTCTGAAAATATTTTTTTTCCAAAATAGGTCGAGCTGCCAACCTGGACCATTTGGATTGTTGATATTCATTGGGTTTTTTGGTGGTAAAACTGCTATTTTTAACGATAAATTGTGTCGTAAAAGTCTATAACTGTAGATTACAAATAATCTATTCCTTGAATTTATCGAAAATGTTCCTCAACGCTTTCATTTCGCTACGGTTGCGGGTAGCCTTAGCGTTCCATCTCCAGATTAGGAGTGCATCAGCGGGCGTTGAACCACTAGATTGTTCATCTTATCAGAGGGTAATCTGGAAAATAAACCCTAATTGTACCTATCGCTAGTAGAATATAGCCCGCTCTACTCTAATGCACGGCGCACAGTGGTCTGAAAACCTCCTTATACAATGTAACATGCCGAATGATATGCATTATTCATCGCTATGAATGAACTTCATTCAAATCATTTATCCTCTTGAAGAATGTTAACACCCCGCTACTTGTCATCATGGATTGCTCAGATGGAGCGCGAGAATGAGCTAATAGCTGAAGTACCGCTGCCCGCGCTTCGGGATGAAAGTGCCTAAAGCAAAAAAAAATGCTCTTTAAAGCAAATTACTCTTCTGCCTTCGTTTTGAACAAGGCTATCGCTAGACATAGCCTAGGTCTCAACACAATATAATGCGATAGTTATTTTTTTTAATTTGTCTTATTGACTCCGATAAACGGCGTGGCGTAGAACCGGTGAATAATATCTCGCCGTTGTCACTCAACAGCGTTAAGAAAACTCGATTTGGCAGAGTATAAATGTGGGATCGGTTTAAAAATGAGTGTCTAATGTAATTGCACGGTGAAAACATGCCTACGTCGAGTTGCATTTGGCTTCATTTTCGAGAGTGAGAAAATGACTTTTATGTGGTGCTGATTCCCTAGATGTCCGTCTACTATTCGGACAGTGGTCATCAAACGGCGAAATTTCATCTAGCTTACAACGAATCAATCATTGGTCTTTATTTTAAAGAATATCTAAGATATAAATTTAACTTTTTGAATAAATCGATGTTTGACCGCATATGTGGGTTCTCAGACCACTGTCTGATAACCCACATTTGCTAATTGTCTGATTGATTATGCGGAGTTTGTAGTTAGTTTTTGTTAAACCGGGATTCTGTTTGGCCGGGTCCCGTTAAACGGGGCTCTACTGCTTATACTTCAAGCTTCTTACAGCAGCTGAAATTTAAAAATAAACTTCGATTACGGCGTCTATTAAGACGCGGAAAAAAATTCGCTCGAACCGCCTTAAAGAAAGAGGGGAAGAGGTGAATGGATAGATGATGTAAGGGGTAGGTTGAAGAGAGTATTAAGTGGAAAGGAGTGTGGGAGGAGGGTGAAAGGGTTCCTTGCGGGAGGGAGGGGTGAATAGGGAGAGGGGTTAGGAAATGAAGGAATGGTGGTGGGGGTCGCGGAGTTAGGGGTTTGGGGGGAGGGAGAGCGGAAGGAAGACTTTAAATGGGCGGGGTGTGAGGGGGGCCGTAGGGGAGGGTGGGAGGAGGAGGAAGGAAAGTCCTTCTGCGCAGGCGCCGTCCGTGAGAACGAAAGTCAAACGCTCACAAAGGCGGAGGATTCTCCCACACACGACTACCATCGGAGGGGAAGGCATCGCGGCGCGGCGCGGGGGGGGCAGAAGCGAGTCGAGAGAGAGAAGTTCGTCAGTCACTCAACGCCGAACGAACCGATCGGGCGGGAAGTTCTTCCCCGCGTGCGAAATAAAAATAAGTTTAAAAAAAGTTTTCAGTCGATGGAGGACGTTGCGAAGTTACGTGTTGTTGTTGTGGGCGTGTCTCCCGGTTGAAACAGACTTCCTTCCCCTACACTTCTCCCTCCCTCCGCCCCTCCCTTCTCTCGGAAACCCTTCCCCTCTCTCTCTCTCTCCGCTCCCTGTCATGAGTCGGATAGTTTCCAGTTTCATTCCCCGGTCGTCCAGCGATTCGCGCGGACGGGACACGGCCGACGCGAAGCGCGACATTTCCGCCGCCACCGGACGGGCGAAGCGGCGAGTTGACCCGCGACTGACTCCACGCAGGGCCGCGAGGATTACCGAGGATCGCTTTACCTCAGGATTGTTCCCCCGCCACCCGTAACGGAACTGAGAAAAAGAACCCTCTCCCGTTTCTACACGCGCGTCGAAAGTGAAGTTTTCAATTAGTTTTTTTCCCCGGAGAGAAGAGGGGATTGGAAGTTTTAAAGTCGTGATTTTCATATCGCTCAGCTCTGCTCGGCAACTTTCCTCCCCGCCGACCAAGCCGCAGAATTGTGTGAAATTCGTGTTTTTCTTTGCTCAGTTCCAGCCGAGTGAAGTACTTCGGTCAATCGACTGGATTTCTCTGCTGCGCCGTGCCATTCCATTCGACTTGTGTTTGTGTCTGTTTGTGTATGCACGTGTGGTATAAGTGTGACGCATTGTTTTCGAGGTGAAACTCGAGTTTTGCATTCCGTTTGAATTCCACGTTTTGAGTTCTGTGGTGAAGTCATTTCGCCTGAGTGTCATGTCGACCAGGTAGTCAGAGTTTTAGTTTCTAACGTGCCATTTATTAAGTCGTTTCAGTGCCTTATCAAGTCTTTTGCGTGACTGAGATATATGTGAGTTTTACAAGTTTTTTTTAATCATTACTCTTCGTGTGGGATGAATTAAAAAAAAGGAAAAAGTTGAAAGCAACCGAAGTGTGATAGCAGAAAGTGGTCTCACTTTGCCCGTCAGGGTTTCACGTCTCGAAGGAGTCTGTCTCTAGGATCTCGCTTACCTACTTTCGCCTCCGTCGTGGTGTTTTCTCGAGTGTGTCAGGTGGAACGGTGTCAGTGGGGTTATCGCTCATGCTTTGCCCCTTTTTATGAGAAAAATAACCAGTGCCATTGTTACGATAACTATCTCCACGTCGTTTATCGACTTCTGGAGAACAACTCTCCGATAAAGATACCACATTCCCTTTCCTCATTTGTGATATTCATCTAAATCTAACTGTCCTCTGAATAGATTTGGGTGAGCAAGTAGGCTGCCTTCATCGTCGTCATGTTATTAGTACTCTCGCCATCATCACAAGTCGTCGGTGACATATAAACGTCTGTCGCCAATATTTCTCTCCGCTTGACTGGAGAAGGAAAATAATCTTGTTCGCATGACTCAGTGAGGAGGGGGTGGCAGCCTTCACAACCTCACTTGCTTCGCTCCTTGGGAGTGCCTCGAGTGTCCTTTTCTCGTGTGAAAAAGAAATCGCCTTTGGCTTCCGAGGCGAGAGGAGTGGGCAGAGGGCTTCGGCCGAGCAAACACGTGAAATAGAAAGGGGTGAAGGAGGCTTCGGTTCCGCCCGGATGACCCTTGACCCTTTCGATTGAACCGAAGTGGTGCGGGAGGAGGATACCATCGGACGACAATGGCCCAGTCGGGGGCCGTAGGGTATGGGTCGCCGCCGTGGGTGGGGCACGTCGGGGGGACCGGGGCCCCGCCGTCGCCAAGGGTCCTGCCCCGCCCGGCCCCGCCCCCGAGACCGAGCAGGGCGGCGATGGGAGACGGCGCCGCGAGGAGCGCCCACAACTCCGGCGGAGGTCCCGACACCCCCCCGGTCAAGGGTTGTGAGCATTCCGCCCCCTGGGACAGCCCGTCCTCGACCGCCTCATCGGCTTACTTCTCATACTCATCCGCGTCGTCCTGCGTGTCGCCGCCGCCTTCGGCGGACTCGCCCAAACCCCCGTGCAACAACATACCGGCCTCTCCGCTCCTGAGGGTCGGGGAGGACGGGAACAAGAATGCTCTCGACGACGGTCCCGCCGCCCAAAACCACAAACCAAGCCCGTCGGAGGCGAAGAAGCCCACTCCGGCCCCGAGGAGCGCGGTAAAAGTGGAGAGGATCGGGGAGGCGGCGGATGTTGTCCCCGAGGACAGCTTGCCGTTCGATGCGGGGGCCTCGGAAGGAGAGGTCCTCCCTGAACAGCAACGATCTTTGGATGTGTACTTGGACGATGAGGAAGAGGAGGATAATCTGGGAGAGAATGGTCGCGAGAGGTTGTTCCGGAGGCCTTCGGAAGGGACTGGAACCTCCGTAATACGCAGGAGGGCCACGGTCGAGGTTCGATCGGTGGCCGTCCAGACGCCCACGGCTCTCATGTCCAATGCCTTCGACTCGAGGGCCACCTATCCGAGGGCCAAGGGCCAGAGCCACCACTGGAGGGTCAACTGCCAAGGCGGAGGGGCCGTCACGAGGTCTATGGACGGACAAGACGGAGAGTCCACCTCCCTGGTGCTCACGCCTAAGAAAAAGACGTCTGCTCCCGCTTGCGAGTGGCACTGCTCCTTCGTGGGAGGGGAGGCGTCTGCAAACGCGGAGAATGAATCCACGGCAGAGACTTCGACCCCAGCCGTAACAGTGGAAACGAAGACCGACGAGAGGATCGAGGGATCTTACGATAGTCAGAGTTTGGCTGGGAGGGGGAACGAGCCGTCCGTAGACCGCAGGGATGACGACGAGGATGTTGCGGCGAAGCCAGCTGATAGCCCGTCGCGGGAGGAAGTCGGGAGGGAGCCGAGGGGAGACAGTCGGGTGGCGACCGCCGCGAAGTCGCCTGCGTCGAATCAGAGGGTGTCATCCCGTGCGGAGCTGTGTCCCGCTCCGTTAGTGACGCATTCCGACACCCAAATCTCCTCCCTCGTCGAGAGCAATCACGCTGGGAAGTCCTCAACTCCCTCAACGTTCAAGAGTCGGCCAGATTTCAGTAGCCAAAGTTCCGTCAACAGTAAGCCTTCCAGCGACAATCAGACTACCCACGACGTTCATTCTTCCCCCAACAGTCGTACTTCGGTCGATTGTCAACAACCCGTGAGTAACCAATCCTCTCCAGTTAACAGTCGAGTCCCCTCCAACAGTCAGACCTCTGTCAACAGTCAGCAATCGTCATCGACGGGAGTCATGCAGTCTAATCCCCCGTCTCCGAGGAAACTGGTCACGCCCCTTGCTCCCTTGCGACGCCTACCGACCCCGCAACAGTCACCGAAGCTTCCTCAGAAACAGTCCGAGCCCTCTTCCCCAGCGGCAAAAGATGCAAGTCGCAAGCCGTCGGAGTCGCCCATTCCGGCCCACCGGCAATCCGCCACATCCACTCCGAAGTCATCTTCCTCGCAATCCGATCCTCGCCACCAGAGTCCACTGACCCACTGGCTCTCGGAGCTGAGGTCTAGCAAGGATGCCGTCGAGGACGAAGAGGGCGGCGTCACGATGGAGGAGAAGGACGGGAGAGAGCAGAGGAGGCCAGAGACGGAGGTGGAACTGAGGGGCGGTTCGAGGGGGCCGTGCGAGAGGGCCCTGAACCGCGGTAGAAGGGGCAGCGGGGGCGAGATCAGCATCTACGAGGATGCCTGCTCCTGCCTAGACGGAGAATGTTGTTGCGGAGTGGACGAGACATTAGACAACAAGAAGGAATATGACTCACAAAGCCGCCTTGGTACTGAACCCTCTAAAATGGGAGGATTTAAGGGGTTGTGGGGGATGGACGGTGCGGCCTTGGACGCGGGTGACGGCGTGTGCATCAGGGGCGGTTTGAGGTCAAGGGGCGAGGGAATCGCTTCAAGGCTCTCTGCATTAGGACTGAAAGATGACAGTAATATCGGAGGAGGACCGGAGGGGAACAAGGAAGAACCCGAGAGGAGAACAAGCAACGTATCTGCGGCGCTCTGCAGGAGAACCATCTCGGAAGGCATGGCCATAATGGGCAAAGGGAAGTTTACTAAGGAGTTCGGGGCGAAAGATAAGGAGCCACCTCCCGAGAGAGAGGCCGCAAAGGATGAACCAAAGACAAATGGTGTTTCCAGGAAGACGTCTTCTAGCGTCTATTCCCCGAAAGCGTTTAGAAAAACATCAAAAATGGATAAGGAAGACGGGACGCCTGCGGTGTCCCCCACCTCTCAAACCGCCAAATCCTCCTTGAACGGAAAGCCTCCTTCCGGGAGCCCCACCTCCGTTCACGCCCAGCCGTCCACCCGGTCCGAGGGGCAAGTTATCCGCTCTCTCCCCGAGGACGACGATGACTGGCCAAGGAGGTCGAAGTTCACGGAAGACGACATGGCCTGCGACGATGGCGACGGACTGATCATCCTCCCGGGGACACCGGAAGGTCACAGGTCACGAATATCCCAGAGCGACTCTTTTAGGTCGACCACGTCTTCAGAGTCTAAACTGTCGTCAGCCTCGGCGACTTCTTCATCTCAGGAGATCCCCACAACCGGTGGATACGGCACCAACACCACCACCACCACCAGCAGTGCAAAATCCTCAAGTTGCGACAACGTGTCCCTTTCTTCATCTTCCGGTGGTGACGTGTCCCTTCAGCAACGCCCCCTAAATCTTCCCCCTAGGGTGAAACCACCTCGCAAGAATCTAAAACCCAAGGAACCCCGTAAGGATGTGAATAACAGTGTGGATGTCGCCGTAAAAACGGTGCCTCCGGCAGACCGCGGGTCGGGGGCGGTAGAAAAGGTCAGCGTTTCTTCCAACAAAGTACCGTCTGAGGCCCCCGAGAGAGAAACTTCGTACACCCAAGCAGGTTCCCCGAAAAGCACCCTGGAAGAAGTCAAGTCCCCACTCAAGATGGGGACAGCTTCCGGAGATGCGGTGAGGGCAGCGGCAGCAGAGTGCGAAAAACCTCTCCCGAGTGCGGGGGACAGCAAATCTTCGCCAAGGGATAAATTACCGGAGGATGTGGGTTCCCGGACGATTGGCGAGAGAGAGATATCGAACGGCAAGTCCGTCACGAGCGATGGTATCCCTCGGGAAGCCGGACGGGGGAGGAAGGTCGCCTGCCCAGTGGCGCCCGCTTCCCCGAGACTTCCGCCCGCCATCCCCGGCCGGGACAAGCCGAGTGTGGCGTCCTCATCAGGGGACAGCAGGGCAGGCGGCGGCAGCGGCGGCGCGAGGCTCTCCGAGGACCCTTCGGACGGCGGCTCAGAGCTGAGTCTCGAGTCGCCCAAGGGCGGAGATGAGGAGGAAGACGAAGAGGCGGACGAAGAGGAGGACGACGAGGAAGATGAAGGTTTGCAGGCCGAGGATTGTGACGATGGCGGTGGTTGGAAGGGCGTGTACGTCAGGGGGAGGCGCAAGGGGAGTTACTCGAGCGACATCGAGGCCTGGAAGCGCGGCCTCTCCGGCTGGTGCTCCCTGGAGGACGAGGAGGAGTTCCTGGAGTGCACCAAGTTCGACGCCACCGAGGAATCGTCGCTGTCCGTCGGCTGTGGTACACCGGACAGGTCCGCCGAGGAGGTAAATGAGGGAAAATCCACCCACTCGTTTCTTCCTCCCCTTACCATCGTGCTCTAAACAAGATATCATTTCCGGAATTATCCCAAACACCACCGTCATCCAAAACGTCGATCTTTTTTAACTATAACTATCCAATGGTCTGTGTTATTAGTCACCTAATACGATGAATTTTTAAATTGTCACCGCAAAATACCTCCGTTTATCAGTCACAGATTTTGCATGTTTCGATTTGATTGTTTAGTTGATGGCAGTTGCCTAGCAGTTCTTGATTTTAGTTGTGCCTTGTGTTATGTAAACAAACTATTCATGCAAGGAAGTTAGGAAATAAATATTAGGTAAATATTTTGTCACTCCTATTTTGACCCTCATTCTTCAAACATGCCTTTCCTTCTTTTGGTGAGGCGCATGTTGTTATGTTTTGCTTTCCGTCAATAACATTTGCAGTAGATGATGGTTTATTATCCAATATTGGTAATTTATTTCTAGGACTTGGGATATAAAAAGAGAAGTTTCAGGCTTGATGTGGTGGAAGGATTCCATCATAAAGAATGAAGTTAATGTAAGTTTCCACTTCGATAAAATTTTACTCCTCCTTTACTCCAGAGTAAACTTTTATCTAAGTGGAAACTTTCATTACTTTCATTCTTTATGAGGACTTGGGATTTTTGAGACTTGGCTTGAATTACTGAGGCCTGTAGGGAATTTATTTCCCCCAGACCTTGCAATAAAATATTGCATATCAACTGCATTGAAATGGTGAAGCCTGTTTGCTTCCACACTTTCAAACAGTATTGCATCAGCAGATATTTTAAATAATCCTAAATACCCGATACCTGTGTTATTATCATCATGAGTGTAGGAATGTCAAATGTTTTATGCTCGTTATCCATTGCTCTCATCCTTGTCCCTTGGTCATTTGAGGTGATTAATAACTTGGTCATGATGAAGGCTAGGTAGATATTTTACATCCTCCATTCCATTTCGTGTGAAGGAATTCTACTCTTCTTCAACTGTTTGTCTAATAGTATTACAAGTGTTCGAATGTTGTTATTTCTTCTCTCATTATAATTTTGCTTAATTTTTTTCTCGCTGTATCTCGTGCTATTGATCCTGAGTATTTTTTTTAACTTCAGGGTGACTTAAAGAGGCCATTATAGTTTGTTTTTATACTTTGATGATCAGCTGGGTTTTCAAATTGAAACTTAGGCCTTTCTAGTGCATACTCTTCTTAACCCTCGTGAAAGGTGGGAGATGTTTTTGATTAATTGGTTGGGTACATTTAAATATTTGTGTCTCTAAAAAGAGATCAAAAGGGAAGTCATTTATCAAGTTATGTGATCTATCTGAGGAATTAGAGAAGATATGAGCTTTAAAGGGCAAAAACTAAACTGCCACCTTATCTGAGACGAACAAGAATTTTGCTGCTTTATTTTCATCATTGACTCTTTTTATCGGAGCTCATTTTCCTATAACATTCACAATGTTTACCAATCGAACTCAGATCGATATGGCCTCAGACCGATCTGAACATTCTAAGCCAGCCGACTCGGATCGCCTAGTTTACCATTGCAAAATCCATTGAAATATCAATTTGAATCTGTTCATAGCGCTATGAAATCTCATACTGGCTGAGAAAATGGGCTGAGTTCGCCCGCTTCTCATATCGATCTCGCTAGCCCTTTGGGTTTACCATACCGGTCAAATCAATCTGAGTACGATTGGTAAACGTAGTGAGTGTTCTACTGCTGGTCAGCTATTACAAAATGGTTATCCTCAAATGTTCTGCCAATAACTAGAAGACAATTCTTACTGCATACTCTCATTCTCTTCAGCCTAATCATTCTCGGCATCTCTTTCCAATTAGGTACTCATTATGCATTGCATCATGAGCTCTCTCCTTTTCCTAAAACCAAAAAATATTTAGATCTTGTCATTTTTCTTCAGCCAGCTTAATTTATTTTGCATTTAAGTGTGCTCCTTCTTAGTTTCTCTATTCTGCCATGTGTCTTTATAGTGGTCCTATTGTTTACCAGTCTGTAAACATATCCAAAACAGCATAGATGTATGCATAGGTCCATCCTCTGGACGGGGGCTTACATGTGTGTAATTAAAGCTTAGAATTTGGGGCCCAATGGCATCCATATAAAGAAAATCATGCAATTTGGCAATACATCTTTTGCACAATTTATACAAATTTTGAACTTACTAAAAACTTCTATTCTCTCTAAAAAATCCATTCAAATAACTTCTTTGAAAATTTTAGGAACTGGAAATGACAGCTATTTCTTACACCAATCCACTGCATTAACTTTAGTTTTTATGCTACAAATTCATTCTCAAGATAATTATTGTTTCATCATCCAATTCTGTTGTCTTGAAATGACTCAATAGTACTTAAAGCATGATCAACCAATGAATATTCGTGTGGGAATATAAAGCATTCTTTTGAGAAATTGGTGAAATTCCACCAAGTTCTTCCTGAAACTTTTAAGAAATTGTTTTCAGTTCATTGAGGCCCCTCTCCTGTGAGAGATGTGGAAAGGGTGATGGGAAAATGCAGAGCTGGATTTACGTATGGGCTTAAAGGGATATAGCCCAGGGCGGCAGAATATTGGAGCAACAAATTTTGGTGAGGAAAGTTCAGAAAAATATAAACTGAATACTGAATAGTATATTTCATCACCAGGACCGAAAGTGGTCGGAGAGCATGAGTTAAGTAGGTAAAGATTAACATAAAAAAACAATAGTAATAGGGCAAAGGAGAACAGTGTGGCACACGGGGGTTGGGGACGGCGCTATCTGGATAGCCCAGGGGCGGCAAATGTTCAAATCCGCCTCTGGGGAAATGATTTTGTCAGCCTCTGTGGTGGTGGCAATGAAGTCCTTGCAAGCCCATCCTATGGTAGTAGGTCAGAATTCCACCTGTGTAGGACTGTCATCAGCCTTCATTTTATCTTAAATATCCTCAGTCAACCCTGGGAGTTAGTAATATTTTACCAAAACTTTAAGTTTAAAAATGTTTACCTAACTTCATATGGCTGGGTAACTATGGAAATCAAATTGGTAGCTATCTGTGAATTGATGATAAGAGCTCATTGTCTCTATGACACAAAGGTTGTTGGTGTAGTGGTAACACCTTGTGCTTTGAAATTCAAACATGGCGGGTGAATATTTTTGAAGAAATTGCCATGAGAAAAATTCGGCCTGGACCGGGAATCGAACCACGGACCTTTGGTTTGCCGGACCAATGCGCAGACCACTACGCTATCCAGGCTTCCTAATTCCCATGGCAATTTTGGTGGATACAAGGCAACTAGTAAGGTTGGGAATTAGGAAGCCTGGATAGCGTAGTGGTCTGCGCATTGGTCCGGCAAACCAAAGGTCCGTGGTTCGATTCCCGGTCCAGGCCGAATTTTTCTCATGGCAATTTCTTCAAAAATATTCACCTGCCATGTTTGAATTTCAAATGGCTAAGCACGGCATAAGTGCTGGTGAAGGTTACTGACTCTTGGTTGTGGCTTCTTTGACGTTCTCTTCTCCTCTTCTAGGTCCTTGCATTGCCATCTTTGATGGACCGCAAGGGCCTAAGATCTAGCTGCCTTGTATCCACCAAAATTGCCATGGGAATTAGGAAGCCTGGATAACCTTGTGCTTGTGTGTTTCTTTTTTCTAAGAGTTTTCATCTTACATTAAATGATACTCAGTAACACAAGTGGTGGGAGCACCTTAAAAAAATGTAAAACTATTCACAAACATCTTGACATCAAACAGAAATATATGCTGCAGTATGGAGAGGATTCATGGTGTGTAAGTTAGAGACACCCTCAAAAATTCTTTTTTTAATCCAAATGTCTTTATTTCTGGTGGGAAACAGTTAGCAGCCTATTCTCATGGATAGCCCCGGACATGAGTTTTCGTGTGATTGATGATGTGCTCCCTGATATGGGATGCCCTGAGGATGCTTTCTGGGGGTTGGAAATAAAAAAAATATAGTGGATGTGTACCCATAAAAGAAACATGCATAATTGGTTTGGCCATGCCAGGTGAATGAATGAGAGGCTAATAAAAATTAAGGTTTATGATAGAGGAGTGAATGGTTTAAGAGTAAGTAGCAGATTGGCAACCGTAATATTGTTTGCCTTGTTTTTATTTTTACAAAAACTAAACACCAATGTTTTTGGCATGAAAAAGATTTTAGATAATCATATTTTGATTTAGTTCTGATGGTCATAAAAATGATAGGGGAAAATGAGCAAGGAAGGGCTAGCTAATTTGTATTCTCATTGTGTCTAATGCTCAGTAAAGGTCAGCTGTGATCGTTTATAGGGCTCAACGAGGCCCTTCGAGTCTCTTATATTCACCTCTGTCACCCAATTGAATGTGCCTTTATAAACCATTGAGTGAAGAAAAGTCTCCTCTCTAGTCCCAGAGAGCTCAGTCCTTTTTCTTTGTGAATCAATTTTTCCTTCCCTGAAGGAATAATAATAATGTTTTCACTCTTTACTCTTTGCCATGGTTTTTGTTCCCTTTTATTGAAGATTGTCCTTCAATCTTTCTTAGTATTTTAACAAAGATACATTAAATTATTATGTTATTCTGTTTCTTACTCTTACTGCACTCATTATGGACTCATTCCTTCAATTTTCAGGGTAAATTATGCATGCATCACGAATAGGGCGTCTACCTCCCCAAAAAGAAGCTTTATTTCTGCCATGGTTTTTGTGCCCTTCTATCAATGGGTGTCCTTCAATCTTTCTCAGTCATTTAACAAAGATACGTTAAATTATTATGTTATTCTTACTATTGCTGCACTCATTATGGACTCACTCTTTCAATTTTCAAGGTAAATTATGCATACACCATGAATAGGGCATCTACCTCCCCAAAAAGAAGTGATTGGAACGTGAGACACATTTGAGCCTTCTATTTTATCATTAATTCTAAAAGATGGTGCTTAATTAGTGACCTCTGGGAGAGGAGTATTGAATACCATGATGTGTACACAAAAAATTCATATTTTCCACATGTTTTGATGGCTTTAGTGTTTTGGTGGTAACTGCTTTTGGTGGTAGTTACAGTTGCTTGCAAGGCAATAAATAGAAAGTTCCTTGATAATCGCAGTTCCTGTTTAATGATTTGGAATATAAATATGTGATAAATTCATAGTATGACTTTATTCAGTAAAGTGTATCGCAATATGACTTGAAAAACAAGTTAGAAATTTGGGAGATTTAAATATATAAATTGGTAGTTTTGTTGATAGGTATGGATTGGTGCAGTAAAAACAGGTTTTTAGTTATGAACCCAAGACAGCATAAAACCTCAAGTTTATTACCCCTCTTGCTCTGTTTTAATCAATCCTATTTGTTTATCCTAGTAACCTGCAAAAGACAAGGTATTGTGTAAGAATGGCCAACTTGTGGATCATTGAGTACACATGGATAACTTTTAAAACATGACGGGAGAAAATTCTGGTCGTTCCCTTGTTACATGGCACTTAAGTTTTGCAAGGTCTGAAATATTTTCAAAATGGAGTTCTGCAGGTAGAGTGGTGTCAAAACTGAGGATAGAATTTCATGATATTTGACTGGGCTGGAGTTAGATGTGAGGAATATCGTAAGGTAAATGGATGTGTTATCCTTTACTGCTGCATGTAATATGGGCGCGACATTAGCATTTCACCTTTTACAAAATATTAAAGATCTTACTCTTGAATTAAGTCCATCCTTCATCTGGCTGGTAATAAGCTATGTACATGATTGTTTTGTAATATGTACGAGGGTTCTTTTTTTTCAAGGTCTGATCGGTCGCAAAATTAAAACCACAGTAAAAATAAAAAATGTTATGTTTTCGACATTTACCTACACCTTCCAGCTACTTCTCTACATAGTTGCCGCTCCGACTTAACATTTGTTGTAGCATGGTAACGACTTTCCAATACCCTCGTCATAGAAGGCAGCCGCTGGTGCTTTCTGC
This sequence comes from Ceriagrion tenellum, assembly GCA_963169105.1. NCBI lineage: Eukaryota > Metazoa > Arthropoda > Insecta > Odonata > Coenagrionidae > Ceriagrion > Ceriagrion tenellum. The sequence continues at coordinate 127,675,603 of OY720636.1, read as the reverse complement.
CAATTCTCTACACTGGTCTGCAGCTCGTTGTCTGCACCAAAATGCTGCCCTACTAGCCTGCGTTTCATGTGAGTAAAGAGATGGAAATCAGAGGGAGCCAAGTCCGGGCTGTATGATGGGTGATCAAACACTTCCCATCAAAAACACTGAAGGAGCGACTTTGTTGCAGCTGATGTGTGCGGCCGAGCATTGTCATGAAGAAGGAGGCAGGACGTCTGTTCGTTTTGTTGTAGGCATGTTTATGTGCTCGCTGCTCGCTCAGAACTAACAATTGCATTGTGGCATACTAGACGCTGGAGACACTACGCAACACATCTGCGCAGAACTTCATCAGATTTTCACACTGGTTTTAATTTTGCTACCAATCAGACTTTAAAAATAAAACCTTGTATATGGTAGAATGTATGGTTTTGTTTACAGTTATGCCATTATTTATGTTTTCTAAGTCAGTTGTATGTGAATTATGTACAACATTATAAGATTCCCCTTATGAGAAGTTTGTTAGATCTTGACTATGGGAGATACTTATCAATGTGTTAATCATTTTGAAGGAAATTACCTATTTTACTCATATTTTTATAACAGGCGCACAAGTATTTAGCTAGTTTGTCATAAGTACAAATGATTTATGCCTAAATTGGGAACATTAACCCTCAAATGCCTTGTGATGCTGAATGATATCAGCATAAATCATTCCATTTTATACTGTCTATTCCATGAATCCAATGTATTTAACGGTGCTTCAGCTCTTTGATTTTTATGATATAAAATAAACGTAACGAGTCTCTCAATGATGTGCAATCCAGATTATTACATAAAAACTTGTAAAAATGACTAAGCTCATTCCATCTTTTGTGGGCTAAATATGGATCCAAGGGAATAATGTCATCTAAATTTAATATTGAAATCTTTATTTACTCTTAATGGTTTGCATGGCAATTTGGTGTGTCCTTAGAACTTGAGGATGCCATTTCCATTGATTGTTATTAATTCATTACTGTTATATTTCCTTCAGTGTATTATAAAATAATGAACTTATATGAATATAACTGCTCCTGAAGACTCGCATGCATCCACTCTGTTGAAATGTATTAAATGTATAATTGTAGAAATTGTTCTAAATAAGATATAATTTTTAATTTCTGGTTTCTCTTCCCTCATTTCCAGTGGTACTCCTCCAATGATATGGAAGGGCGAGTTTATTTCTTTGAAGAAAACAGTAACGAATCATCGTGGACTCTTCCTGAAGTCACTGTGGTTTCTCAACCCCAGGTGAGCTGGATCCATTGTTTAGTCACTCTTAATTATTCAGCCATTAATCCTGCAAATGTATTTCATCTTTTGATATTTATATGATCATTGGCTGAGGTAACAGATACTTAATGTTTACAAAAGACAGAAAGATAAATGATGAGATTATAAGGTGTGGAAATGCTGGTAAGAAAGTCATAGGTAACATGTAGGGCATACATATCAGGGAATGAGTGTTAGTCCTCATTCCAGCATTCCACCAGCTGATTAGTAGGTTATTGGACACATCTTATCCAAATTTTGCATATTCAGGGATATTGATCCATTTTCCTTCTACTGGATGATCCACCATAAAATCCCTCTTATGGTCACCCTCTCCTTTTTTGTCCTAAATTTGAATCCTCTTCTTAATTTTCCACAATTCGCATCCTCTTCCTTCCTCTTCCATTCTTCCCCTGTGTTCTCCCATCTATTACCCTCTCCTCTCAATATGTCCTCCATCCATCTTTTCTACTTTCTCTGAACCTCCACCACTAGCTTCCTCTGCCCTACATCCATATCCAATACCGCCTCTTCCATCCTTCTCACCATCCAGCTCTCCCTTTCCATCCTTCTCCAAGTCCACAGTTCAAACACCTCAATTTTATGCACATACTACCTTTGCAATGACCAAATCTCCAACCCATACAGCACTGCGCTCCCTATCAGGGTTTTCACCAGGCTTTTCTTTTCGTCTTTACTCAGACCCCCCCTTCCTAATCAATTCCCTCCTCTTTGAAAATGCTTCTTTAGCCATAACAACCCTACATCCACTAAAAAAATTCTCCACCAAAATAATATCCAGATACATCTACAGCTTGAAGTACTCTTATTTTGTGCCCTCTCACCCTTGTATTCAGACCCACCTTCTTACTTTTAGAGAATCTCATCACTTTCATCTTGTTATGGTTTATCTTCATCCTATACCTTTCATGCTGCACCTCTAAAGCAATCATCATTGACTGTATCTTCTTTCTTGAATGACAAACCAATGCTTGATCATCTGCAAATCTCACAGACTTTAGCATATCCCCTCCTACCTTTACTCATACCTTCCACCTCCTCCACGCCACCTTCACCCTTTCTTCAGAATACACGTTAGAAAGCAACGGTGACAGTGAGAATCACTGCCACACTCCCCTTTGTATCACATCCCATCCCGATTCTCCCTTGGCTACTCTAACTTGTGCCATCTGGTTCATTTATCGATGCTGAAGGATGCATCTGTCCCTCCAATCGACCCCTGACTTCTTCAGCACTTCTATTATTTTTGCCCTCTTTACCCACTCAATTACCTTCTGGAAATCTACAAAGCAAGCAAAAACGCTCAGCCCATATTCTAGGTTTCTTTCTAATTATGTAAACATTTGTGTGATGTGATATTAAGGTTATTGTGCTAGAGTCTTCACACATTCACATTTGCCTTTGTCTTTTTTGTTATCAGAATAAAAGTTGTCTTTGTGAAGTATTCTGGCCACATTCCATCTTCATAGATCCTTTGAATAAGTGGAACAAGTTTCCCTTTTCTGTCCGTTCACATACTCTTTAGAAAATCTACTGGTATGATATGCATTCCCATGACCTTATTCCTCGTCATGCTTAGTAGTACTCTCTCAATTTCACTATCAAGGATACCAGGTCTAATGCCATCTCTGTTGATGTCATCTTCCTGGTCTATTTGTCAGCCCCAGTGGCAGCGGGATAAAGTCCTCGTCTGCTAACCCAAGGGTCGTGGGTTCGAGTCCCGCCTGGGTAGAATATCATCTGCCCAGGACATGGGTGTTTGTGTCTAGTCCGTTGTTACTGTTATCCACCCGACGTAAAGTGGTCCATTGTGCTGTAGTTGGGATAGTGAAGACAAGTTAAACAAAAAATAAAATATCTAACCTACTAGGCCTTATTTCCTTACCAAAAAGCTCTTCAAAACGTTCCTTCCACATCTCCTGGGTCTCTTTTGGTATCTTTATTCATTTTCCTAACTTGTCTGTTATTCATGTGATTCCTCTTTCCTTACTACCACTCGTCGGTTCCTTTGCTTTCCTATACTGTGCATCTCATATTCCCTGTATTTCAAATCTTTCGAAGTAATTAGTCTCTTTTATGGTTTGCGATATTTTCTCTTGCCAAGCTCTGAGTTGAGGCTTTTCCATTTCCCACTCTCCTGCTTCTTCATTATCATTTCCCTTGTGACCCACAGTTTTCTAATTTCAGTTGCATTTACTTCCCCTACTATTGTTTTTGCTGCTTCGGCTATTCTTTTTTTTTTTAATTTCCCATTATTCTTCCTCTGATCTCACTCAACTTTCGGTATCCATGATTTTATCAACCTGCCCGTGATACTTTGTCTTCAATTGCCCCAATCCTCTGCACCTGTATTTCACTTCTGTACCCTCCTACTGCTTCTTTTTTTATTTTAACGTGAATTTTAATTTATTTCAAGTAGTATATTTGAGTCTGCATCAGCCCCTGAATAGGTGTGTTAGTTTTTGGCACTGTTCCTAAATCTATGCCTCACCATAATATAATCCATATGGAACTTACCAGTGTCACCTGGCTTTTGTCAAGTATACCTATATTTAGGATAATGCTTGAACCATGTATTTGTGATTGATAGATCATTTCTTTGGGAAAACTCGAAAGCTTTCTTGCCATGGTCATTTCTCCTTCCTAGCTCATTATCACTGACATCACAATCTTCTCTTCTTTCACCCATGACTGGGTTCCAATCTCCCATTTAAACTGACTGCTTACTCCCAGGTAATCTACCAATTACATATTTCCTTCTGCTGTCAACCTCTTCCTCTCTATGATTCAAAAAACCTAAAGTATAACCAAATTCTTTGGATCTGCCTTTCACTCATCAACTATTATCATGTCACTCTCCTTTTCTGAATAAACTACTTTTCTTCCAAGTTTTCTGTTCATTATGAATGCAACCCTATGCTGGCTTTCATCCCCTCCATTGTATATGACTCCACACCCATCACTCCAATAGTCCCCACTATCTTTCAATCTTACTTTGCCCAGACCCATGATGTGTATACCAGAGACCTGCAACCCAGGCCTGATTTTAAGTGAAGCCCGACCCGATTATGGATGAGCCCGATAGGACTGAGGCCTGATTTTACCCAATGGGGTGAAAGCCTGATGTGAAGGCCCGACTCGGCCCAAAGCCCTCAGCCACCGGCCCAAATAGACATGACTTCTCCCAAGCCCAGCCCATGTTCACGAGACACCCTACCCAGGCATGTGAACCTGAGAAAAATTCAGTTGATTTCATTTTACCCTGCAAAATAATCCTATCGCTCCCACCTAGAGCAAACTTATCACCTGTCAAAATTGCTCTTGAATATGGATCTAGAAGAGTATGACACGTGTATTCAATGTAGTAGCATATTAGCAGCTTAAACCATGGGGTTCCTTATTGTATCCCCACAGAGTAAGCTTTAATAAAGAGCAACAATGGGACTCTCATAAACCTTAATGGTGAAATTCTTACGTACCCTAACAATAAGTGATTTACAAGCCTTGGCTACAGGAATGCATGACAATTACAAATAATGTAAAATATAATAATTACCAACATGGAAACCAGAATAATATTTCAAATGAGCTGTTCCATAAAAGCGCAACTTTATGGAAAACTCCTGATCTGAGTTATGGATTGTAATGAGAGTGGTGTTATATGAAAAGTCCAAAAATATAGAAAGCCTATTATTTTTATTTAAATCTTTTTGAGCTTTATTTAATATTTTTTACAATATTCACAATAACATCTCATGGGTTGAATTGATAATAATGATAAACATATTCTATTATTCACCATTTTTAATCTTGTCATAGTAATAAACCAACCATTTTTTATATGTCATTAACTTTTTGTGCTGCAGCATATTTATCCCTTTCAAATGACTTTTCCTTTATGTCTACTCTCTTAGTTAAATCGAAAATTAATGCTTTATATTTATGAGATAGATAGGGCTATCAATATTTTTTGTCCTTTATTCAACTCCATTCTCAGTTCAGCCCAATACTTAGATCAAGAGTTCTCCTTAAAGTTGCTCTTTAAAGGAACTACTCATTAAAAATATTATCCTGTTTTCCTTGTAAGTAATTATCATTATGTACATTATCTGTAATTGTTATGTGTTCCTGTTGCTAAAGCTTGTAAGGCATACATTGTAGCTCTCGTAAGATATACGCTCTTAAGATGCCTGGGAGCCACATTGTTGGCCTTACTTAAAGCTTACTGTCTGGGAATCCTATAAGTAACCACCCCATTGTTAGAGATGGGCCATTTTGTAAATTACTGTGGCATTTTACGGCATTCACTGCAGCTCCTGAAAATTACCATAATATTCAGTAATCTTCATCTACATCTGTATACTACCCCGCGAGCCGCCGCTTGGGCATGTGGCAGGGGGTGGTAGGTCACCAGCCATGTAAAGATGTAAAAGTTTGGGAGGTGAAATAGTGACATGTCCTATGAGAGTGTATTTGGAGGAGGTCAGTTTCTATTGTGGTTGATTATTATGCGTGGAAGAACGAGTTTTTGTTCCTATCTGTTCGGCAGAGTACCTCTCTTATTTTATCACATCTGTTAGACCTAGAAATGTGGCGAGGCATCATGATAATATTCTCTGTATCGCTCTGAAAAATATCAGTTCGAAATTTATCAAGCAGCCTAAGCCTAGCGTGCAGCCTCCCGAGTCTCTAGGGGCTCCCACCTTAATCCCTCTAACAGTTGTGTAACACTATATGTTTGTTCATAGCTTTTAATGAATCATGCTGCTTTTCTTTGTATTTTGTTAATTTTTTTGGTTAAATCTTTATGACCAGAGTCCCAAATGCTCGTGGCATATTCAAGGTGTGGCCTAACCAGAGCGAAGTAGCATCTCTCTTTTACTTTGTCATCTGAGGACCTTACTATCATACGGTTAACAAAACCTAGTTTCTTTAAAGCTCTGCCACATATGTTTTGTATGTTTGTTCCCCACGATATATCTGAAGTTAAGATAATTTCAAGACATTTTACTCTTCTCTTCCATCTCGCATATTTTTCACACTGATATATTACAAACATATTATTTTAAGTCAAGTCTATACACATCAAATACAATCTTAATCATTAATAAAGGCACATCCAACTCATATGGGGAATATTTTTAGTTATGGAATATTTGTGGGGATATCATTTTCAATGGTTTGAACGAAAATTTCTCATGCCAACAAAAGAACAACAAATTGTGTGTGGAGTGTAGTGTTTCTTTTTAAAGTTTCTTTATTTCAAATGCATTAACGTAGAGATAACAATGGCTTAAATGCCTATAACCCCTTGCTATTGCTATTGGCTTTCCTGTTAAATCCTCTAGTAGCTACTTATTGGAGATAATTAAAAATTACCGGAAAATTGCTGTAATTTTCAAAAATTACCTTAATTGACCACCTTAATTGGTATTTGACCTCAAATGAAAATTATGGTAATTTGCATTTCTCTATCCATTGCTAATGCTGCAACTATGCTAGTATGTGGAAGAATAGTCGTCGGCAATTCCTTAAGATGAGATCCGATTGTGGCAGTCAGACAATTCCTGCCTTCCCAGGCCCGATGACTGGCATGGGAGTTGAATCAGATAGAAGCCCTTCCCTACTCATGCTGTCGGGTCAAGTCAGAGGGGATTGTGTCAGACATCCCTTCTGTCCCTCTATCACTCATCAGACAGAGTTGGGCTCGGTCAGAAATTGGTATTGGGCCTGGGTTGTAGGACTCTGGTGTATACCCACCTTCTCCTTGTTTTTATTTTTTGAATGTGCTTTAACTGTCCCGTCCTTATCATTGTCCTAACGTTCCATGTGCCTTTTCTGACTGTTTTTTTAGGGATGCGAAAATCATAGTGCTCAATAGTGGTCTCGTTCAGACATTGTTGTATGAAAATGAAACCTTGGTGTGCCAGGATAAGCATAAGTGTCAGATGAATGGCGAAGGAATGAGGCACTTGAGAAGTGTTTGCAGAAAAAGTAGGATGGGTGGGGTTAGGTGGTGAAAGAATGTGGGTTAGATGCTCCATTAGTGGACATGGATGAAAGGAGAGTGCTTTGCTGGTTTGACAGTGTTGAGAGAATGTATCAGAGTTAAACAGATAAACAGGTGTATGATAGCAGAATGAACAGTGAGAGAAAGAGGTAGACCATGAAAATCATGGGCGAATGTGGTAGAATAGACTCTAAAAAGGAGGAATTTATGGAGCCATTAAAATAATGCAGTGTGTATGAAGCAGTGCATGAGCCTAAGGAAAGAAGAGTGGTTTGTTAGAATTAAGTAAGTTTGGGGCATTATGGAGGAATTTATTGTAGCATAGCTAGTTTTTTAGGGCTAACAATGATTAAATTCTTTGACTTTGATTTACTCCAAAGGGAATGGAGTGATGGGTATGTATGTTATAATACCTCAATTCTTAAAGTTCAGGCAAAATTAGGCTATTCCCTGTTCTTGTGGTTAGCCACCAAAAAATATCTACAAGAGCTGAATGGGATCATCTGTTATTTGACCATAGGATTTATTTTTGGTTTTTAGTGCTGCAGTAGTCTTGAGTAAAAACGGACCCTAAATTTAATCACACCTTTGAAAATTTTCTGAGTTTTTGGAAACTAAGGAAGTAGATACTCCTGGACAAAAACCTCTAGTTTATGCTGACATTCAAGCCAGAATTTAGTTTTGTATTTTGAAAACAAAAGCGTCCATCTAGTAAATATGTAAAATATTGTATCCATAATTCAAACATGGCAAGGAGAGGTACTGTCATTAATGATGTAAACTGGATTGCATTGTTGATTAATGGCTCAAATTAAGATTGATGTTTTCCTAGGGGTATACTTTGATAAAAATTGTTCTTAGCCATCCTATGATAGTTATCTGATTATGATGATATTAGTTAGCTGGAGAAACTGCCATCATCTGTAGACAACACAACATGGAGGGAAATCTGAAAGTAGTACCTGGCTGTCAAGCTCTGTTGGTTTTAGCTCTAATTTGTGAAGATATTCCAGCAATATGTCATGGGTATTGTTGTCTCATTCTGAAAGTGGCAGTCAGTAAAAACCAGAAAAATAACTTCTTCTGTCAAAAACACATTATAGGTGCTGAACTGAATGGGTTGTGCACAGCACTTCTTCTTTCATTATATGTACGGACTTACTAAGTCCAGTGCTAGCCATTTCTGGCTTTTTTCCTACTGATCCATTAGTTTTTGAAATCCAATCTCTCATTGGTTTCCCTTTGTCAGAAAAAAGTATCTGTGCCCTGTATATGGATACCTGGCATTTTTTCTGAATAAAGGGAATTGAAAAGAAGGATCTGTGGCCAAGGAGGCTCTGAAAATTCTTCACCCAGGTAAAAAATATTTGGTCTTTAATTGCTCTGAAAGACTAATATCTGATCTGGATATTTTGCAGTGGTCAGTAACTGGGCTGAACTTGTCTGGATTTTAAAGACGTTTCAAATCCAGACCACTTAAAGATCAGATATTAGCCTTTCAGAGCAGCTACAGCCCAGTTTGAGAAGTTACAGAGCAAATATTTCTACCTGGGTGACCGTGCACCATCACTGGCTCCTGTAGAGGATCTAAGGATAAAGTATGCACTGTAGCCCACGAAAAGTGAAAAAGGAAAACTGCACAATGACTGGCCAGTTGAATTACACTGAGTAATGTAAAATGGGTAATGTCAGTTTGACTCATATCTGCTGGTAATTGCCAATGCACATGTTACCAACCTACACTACACATGTTACCAACCTAGGACACTTTATTTACTAATGATTTTAAAAAAGATGCTCAGTTGCCCAATTTTGACCACAATTCCCTGGGAGAATTTGTCTCGTAAAAAATTTGAAATGAGTATGGCACTTAGTTTAGTCATAAAAATACTGTTTTTCCCCATGTTTCACTCACTAGCTTAGCTAAATTTATGGAATTTCAAGTTCATTTTGGAAAAAATATTGTGGAGTGGTAATGTTTTCCTTGTCGAACCATCAGTTTTTTTTCTTTGCCCATATTTGCTGAATTCCCTGCTGTTGATCCATTTTCTCTATTCCCTGATGCATTTTCAAACCTGGATCTCTCTCATTTCTCTGAAATCAATCAGCTTTCCATCTTCATAAATCTTATCTCTGATATTTTGCTAATATACTCCTCATTATGTTTGAATGTATTAGTCTCTAATTTTATGTTCTGTTATTTGGGCCACTATAATAAATGGGCTACACTGCTGTATGTGGACAATTTCATGGACGTAAAATTAAAAAAATGGGAACTTGCTTCACTAAAAATTGCCTGAATGGGAATAAATTGATGTGTTAAGTGTTCCAAAGTGGAACCACTTTCATGAAAATTGTGCACAAAAAAGTTTAATAAATATTTGATGATGCCAGAGATTTTTGTGATGTGTAAATATATGAAGGCAAATTTTATTTCTGAGCACTTGCTCCCTGGTTGACCGGTGGATTGAATATTATTCCTCCTCCTTGTCAGACTCCTCCCCCTGTGGTGGTCTCTGGCTCTCCGGCTGGATCTGATTCTTTCATCTCTGGACGATCGTCGGGCGGGGAGGAGGGCACAAACGGCTCCCGGGACGTGCCAGAGAGGGAAAGAAGCAGCCACATCATTGGCGGAGGTGGCAGTTTGGTGGGTGTCAGCAGGGATGACATGGTGGCCATGCCGATAGTCAAGATGAAGATGGATCAGTGGGAGAAGGGGGGGAGGCTCATTCAGCTGAGGGATAGCTCATTGGAGAAGGAGTTGCGAGGGGGCGTGAGGTCCACGAGGGCTGCCAAAACACGTTCCATGGTCATTGGAGACCCTGGGTGAGTCTTGGTTTCTTGTGGCATCCTCGCTGAGAGTTTGGATTGATTTCTTTCGTAAATCCTTTTGGATAGTATTCCACTCGCATTCTTCATCAATTCCTGGTTGCTGAGGGAAATCTTTTTAAAAAGTGCTGGATTGAAGAAATTTTGGAATATTTTGTTAAAGATGTTCCATTTTTTTTAATCAAAAACAATTTTCATGATGAAAACAAGACAGTTCATTTTATTTTATCCAAGCAATGTAAATAAATACACTTCTCTCTTGGACATTGATGTGAATGATCTGGAGTCAAACCCTAGACTTATGGTGTGGAAAAAGTAGCCTATAATGGGCCAACATTTAACAAAGTTTGAAAGTTGTTCAACTTTTATTTTTCAAAAAAACTGAACATTGCTTAATATTGCGGTTTTAGGCTCATCTTTTTACATAAAGATGGTGTTCTAAATGCTACAAACCTAATGACACCATTTATCAACTTTTTTCCATGTTACCTCTAAACCTCCCATCAGTGTACACATACATACCAACGCTTTGGAGCCTCTGTAAATAGCCTTTTATGAGTCCTTTGTCATGTGTTCCATGCATGTAGTTTTTTCAGTCGAGGATACTCTACTGAGCAATGGTAATTGACTGCTAATTACGATTCATATCTACTTCCCTTTGGAAAACAGGAAATGTTTCTTGCATGTTTTCAAGTATTTAACAGTGGTTTCAGAGAAAGGATACCTTGAGAGCTGCATTATGTGTTCAAATATAATTCACCTTTAAGCTGAATCCCTCTGTTGCTTGACACCAGCATTTTTAGGGCTGAGAGTGAGATCATCAGAAGGGTTCACTCTGATGTGTGTTCCATATTCCTTTAAAGTATACTCTGACGTTAATGACAGACACTCTTATTGCTATAGACATTTCAATGACCACCAACAAGTTGATTTGGCTGGTATCCAGAGAACTCTTCATACAAAACTTAAGTTACATTTATAAAAATTCAGCCCAATAAAATAGCCAGCAACAGTTGTCATGGAACCACCATAGGATAATTGATGGGCCTTGTGACTGGAAAAGGTTTTTATATGATTCAGAGCTTATTTTAATTTCATTTCTCCTTTTAAATTTTTCAGGGTCGGTGAAGTAAAAATCCCCCTTCCAGCTAAAGTGCCCGCAGCCAAAGACTGGCCCCAACTCTGGGATGGAAATATGGTGAGAAAAAAAATTTCATTGTAGTCATTCCTGATACATAACTGAAATGTTTAAGTTTTTGCCATGCCTGAATGAAACATTTGTTATTCTCTCCTAATTTGAGTGAAGAAAGGGGTACTTTTGCTCCCTGTTTTATTCCTATTACATCATGTTTTGTCTCCTTAGCAACAATCTATTTACATTACTGAAAGCCTTACTGTTTAAAAATAAATAAATTAAAATGTCAAATTAATATTATTTGATATTAAGCAATGTGAAATTGATCTAAGAACAAGTTAATGGGAGTTTTCTAGTGATTTCAATGAAGAATTTGATGGAAAATTCTGACATTTTGGTTTGTAAACTTGAAATATTTTAGATAATTTGTTTCCTAAAAAATCAGTAGGTTGATGCTATAAGGAATTTTTTAATTGGAGAGAAAATAATGAGGAAGACTATATAGAAAAAAAACAGTTAATGATGATATATTACCATTATAGATGAAGAATATTTGTTATGAGCTTTCCATTCAGATGTGACAAAAAATCATATGCGTAACATGGGAAAGAATTTAGACATCACTGTGAGTAATTTTCCTACCTTTGCCTTTGGCTTGGGTGGCAGTATCATGCAAATTATTGAGTCCCTCTTGCTTTGCTAGTTAAGCAACCTACTATAAAGCAGAGCACAAATTAGAGGTTTGCCTGTGGCCTTATGTTATCCATTGCTAGGATTCATTCAATGATATGTATTTAAAATGCAGTTTAATCAGGTGGAGGATTTATACGAAAGGGGTTGCACATCCTTCATTATTCGCAGAGGAGATGATGGTGGCAAATTTAAGGCTGTCATTTTTCTGTCTATCAACCAATATCACTGCCAGTTGATAAAATTTGGATTCTATGCAATTGCTCAAAAGTGTGCTCTTTCAAAAATTATGATATCTTTTGTTCTGTGAAATAACTGCCAGGCCAGGGTACAAGTGTATACATATATATTTACATGAAAAACAAAGGAATGATGAAAAGCATATTACAACACTCCGCCTTATTTGAATTTTAGTTAGATTTTGACAATAAAGAAAAAAAATAAAATAAAATACATTGAGTAAAGTCCTAAGCTTTACAAAGGCTGATTTTGGAACTCCTTTGGTTAGAATATCAACCTTCTGATCCTTACTGGGAACATAACAAATTCTAACAATTTCTCTCAATACAAGATCTCTTACAAAGTGATACTTTACATCAATACACTTAGAACGTTTCTGCTTCCATCGAGTTATAGATTTTATACAGGGTTGATTATCTTCATATATATTTACAGGATAGGGAACATCAATGTGAAAATCCTCTGACAGAGAACATATCCATAAAAGTTCACTGCAAGCCTCACTTAAGGATGTTAACTCAGATTCCAAAGTTTATCTGTCTATTATACACCAGGGTTGAAATTTGTTATTAAAAAATCATTTGACTTGACCGGGATCCGAACCCTGACCTCCCAATTGCCGGTCAGGTGTGTTAGCCAGTTACACAACCAAGCCATCTTCCTTCAAGGCAAATTTCGAGGGGGGTTTATGCGAACTAGTTGTTCAGGCCTCAAGTCTACATTGTAGCACATGAGACGAAGTCGTGCTTACAAAGCCACTGTCGCAGTGGATAAACCCAACATTGTCATTATTAAAACGACGAAATTGACAAATTTCCAAACGTTGCATTTAACAAATGATGTGGTACGAAGTCACTCGCACGGGTGAATATACACCAGGGTTGAAATTTGCTATGAAAAAATCATTTGACTTGACCAGGATTTTTCAAAAATGGCGAAGTGTGTCTCAATGGTGTCATGTGTTGGGTCATACCTCATGGATGACAGTTCTCCGTACAGCCTAATTCTTAATGAAACACTTCCATGCTGAAAGGTGTCCTCAAGGTTTTTCCAGATTTCATATGCATTTGACCGTCCTCGAGCATACTCAAGATGACTGTCTGGAATACTTCACGCTATGATACAAGTTGCATGCTTGTCTTGTCGAACTTTGGCAACGTTTGTCTTCTCAATTTCTTCCTTCCTCGCCTCCTTTTCCCCAGCAGGAACAATTTCTAGTACTAGCGGACTTTCCACACATTCGCGTAAGGCAAAATAATCTAGAAGAGTCTCGACCCGAAACTTCCATGAATCGTAATTTGTGCCATCAAACAAAGGTATTTTTACTGGATTGCCTGCCTCCATTTTGGAATCGCCACAGATAATAGGGACACCACAATAATCTGGGCCCATAACCTGAAATAACTGCCAGGTCTTCCTTTAACCAGTTTATTACACCAACTGCTTAATGGTTGGGTACAAGCGTATATATATATATGACACAGAAAAACAAAGGAATGACGAAAAGCATATTACAACACTCTGCAATTTTAATGTTTCCTGATATATTCTCTTTCATTCATTTGCAGTGTGTGCTCAGAGAGGGGACATTGAGCAAGACAAAAATTACAGAAAATAAGAAGAGAGTGAGGAAGAACTGGGCCTCTAGTCATGTTGTCCTAACAGAGCTTTTCCTGCTTTTCTTCAAAGATGCTAAAACATTTGCTGCTCTGGTGAGACTACATTATTTTGTGATATTAATTGATATTTGTAAGTGCCAGAATCAACCCTACCTACAGTAGGTACCATTAATTAACAATGTAATAACTTAAATCCCTATTGAATAGCAAAGTTCTAACAAATGTTTGTTATTAAGTGTATTTGGTTGCCTTAGAAAAGATATAAGACACAGGCTGCTACTTGATTTTGAAATTTAATCTTTAAATCAGCCTAATTTTCAAAATTTTGAATGTAATGGTGCCAATTTTTGGTAAATTTCAATTTCCAAAGAAAATGGTGGACTTCTGTTTGATTCACTATACATACTTACTAGTATTTAAGCTTTAATTACAAACTAGCCAATAGACCTATCGCAAAATGAGTTATGCCCATATTTTCTGGTATAATTATGCTTTGGGCAGTGTAAGACTAATATTTCTTCTTGGTTAATAATAATTTTATATGACCGTATAATAAAAAAATATCAAGGTTTCTTTGCTTCATTACTAAGAACCGCACCATGAAAAAGTTCATTGCTGGATAAGTATATGATTGATGGCAAAGAATTTTTTATAACTTATATTTATAATTTTTCAATAATATTTTAATAACATACAAAAAATGATTCCATCAAATTAAAAGTTAATGTTTGTGACTCGTGATGATGCCAAAAGAAACCGTGGGTGCTAGGTTGAGTGGCATTTATTATAATTTGCTGAGGTAATTTGCAGATAAATGCCAGAATTTCTTTTGTTTTTGCACACACCATTGCGGAAAGATTAAAGACATTTTCTTTGGGATAAGAAGTCAAGATCCAAATGTTGTAGGTATGCTGGTTTATTCTTAAAAAAATGGGATTAAAATGTTTTAAATACATCTACAACTGCTGAAACTGGTCTTATCTTTTACAAAGAAAATACTTTTCATAGAATTCAAGGGCATTATTTATTTAATAATGAGATCATGAAATCTCAAAAACTTTCATGATATAATGTAATTGATTTTCTTCTTTTTCTTGAATTTTCAGAAAGCTGGCACATTGGGAGGAAACGTTAGTCCAGGAGATTCTGGAGCAATGCCAGAGCTGTGTGTTGACCTCAATGGAGCCCTTGTTGACAGGGAAGATCAGCTCTCTAGTCGGAGGAATGTATTCCGTGTTAGCACTGTCTTAGGTCTACAAGTCCTATGCCAGGATGACAATGCTCAGAATGCTGAAGCATGGTTTCAGGACATTTCTGAGGCCATATGCAACCTGGTAAGTACCTCTCAAAGATCTTACCAGTTGTAATGTATTTCAAATATTGGTGATAAAATGTGATAGGATTGTGTAAATTTTGTTGTCGTCCATTCATTTTCAGCCCTCTGGTTTTGATGGGTCCCCTAGACAGCAGAATCCAGTAGAAATAAAGAATTTTCTTGAACCAAACTCTCCAGATGAACAAAAGAAATTCCCCAGGATTGGCCGCTCCAAATCAGTAAAAGGTAGATTGCAATCTGTTGCTCATGTTTCTGGATGGATCTATTTCCCTAATTAATGTATGGAACGTTATGAATGATATCTTTTCTTATTGCTGTTGTAGTCAAGAAGGATGCCAGCATGGAAGATTTAAGTTCAACAAATTCCACTGAGAGGCAAGTGAAAATAAAGGCTCGTCTAAAGAAATTTTTCCATCGCAGACCAACAATGGAAACACTGGTGAAAAAGGGAATTTGGAAAGGTAAGTTTATTTACAGAGGAAGTTTTTAAAACATGCAACAGTAATGAAAACTGAGAGGCATTTCTGCTGACAAAGGATACGTTTTCATTTCAGTATTTGTAGAAAGTGCATTGACTCTCATTAGTGCTCTAAAGGTTTATTGGTTTAATTGCCTCTTTGTAAGCTTTTTCAGTTTTCCAATTGTTTCCAGTTTGTGATTTTTAAATCAACCTCAGCCATTATAGCTCTTTCCACTTGATGCTAGAGCAATACTCAGGAATATATATATTCCCGGGCACATGAAGCCCAATAGCCACTAATTCTTCAGTTATATCGGAAAGCCCTCTATTTTGTGGAAATTTTTTCAGCAGACAATCTTTTCCTCTGTAATTTGTAGATATATTTTGATTAAGAGATCCTTAATCATAAGAATAATTGGTTCTATTACTAACACCTCTTTGCTTGTTTTTCTCCATGTTACCTCAAAGTAATTGCTCTATGTTTACCATTGGTAAATTGCTCAGTAGATTAGATTTATGAGCATACGGGACCTGCATTGTGGAAAGTGTTAATGCTGCTGAAATGCAACAGTGCAGGTTATAAATTTAATATGCCCCAATAATTGTGTAAAATTTGCAGTGAAAAATTCAATTGCCTGGATTAGAATTCAAACCCTGATCCTTAAAAATTGCACTCAGTGCTTTATCCAGTTTAGCTACTCTTGAGTTTCAGTCCCTATTTGCTCTGAGTGTTGTGGAGCCTTGAGGGGTCTGGGTTTGATGCCCTGTCTAGGGGAACAATTTAATTTCACTGTGAGTTTTACGCATTTGTGTGATCTCTTGGTGGTGACTCAATTAAATTTACTTTGAGGCCATTTCCACAGTTATTTCAATTAGGCTAGGATTAAATGGTAAAGACATCTGCTCCTCATAATCTGATTGTCATCAAAAGTTAGATATGATTCCAGATGGAAATAAGAGCAGAAATCAGTATTTTTTGCTTATGCCTTTGATACAGCTGCTAAATATGTTTTATTCTTTTGTTTTTTAGATGAGCCTGCATTTGGTAGTTACTTGGAGCAAGTCAGTGGGGAGGGTATCACAAGAATCCCACTATTTGTACATCGGTGTGTTGCAGCCATAGAGTCAAAACCAGAAAATATGAAAGCAGATGGTCTCTACCGAGCATCAGGCAATTTGTCCCAAGTGCAGAAGATTCGTTTGCAGGTCAGTGAACACTGGAAGGAGGGTGAAAAGAGTTGTATGAAAATTTTCTCCTGATTAGAAGTTGATCTCTTCTTAACCTGTGTAACATGAAAAGTAGGGATGACTATGATTTTTTAGAGATGGGCCATTTGGTAAATCACCGCAGGATTTTACGTAATTTACTGCAGCCCCTGAAATTACGGTAATTTTCAGTAATATGAGGATTTAATGGTAATGTTTACAATACCACATACTTAAAAAACACACAACCTGGGTTTCATTGCTTAAGTGTCATCTTCAGGTGAAATTTTCTAGGACCTGAAGATGACGCATAAGAGTTGAAACTAGAGACCTGCAACCGGGCGTGATGTACGGTCAACCCTCGCCCGACTCTCTTGTTCAGCCGAGCCCGTGTTCGCCCCTGCCCGCACCTGACCATGCCCTTTCGCCCCGGTACCCGGACCCCTACTGGGCACTTGGCACACACCCTCACCCGCCTCTTTAAGAGAACGGGGGGCAGCAGGGAATGCCCAATTGGGATCTGCAAGGCTGCCGATCTTTTGGGCAAATACCGGTTCATGATGGGATCAACCCTTTCATAATTCCTTCCCATTAAGGAAGGCCGGGGCTTCCTTCCAAAGAGCCAGGTCTGCTTACACTGAAAACCCTTTTGATTGGGTGATCTCTTCCTCTGAGTGTTTAGCTATAGTCTCTTGTCAAGAGCAAATTTTTCATTTTGGATTTCAGGTGATGTGTATTTAGCATTGCAAGCAGCTGATTCCAAATGTACAGCGATAGCCGTGTCATTACTGTTAACTTTGAGTCTGAGTCAAGCCCGAAATTTGCCATCCTTAGTAACTTTCTCTTGTTCCTCAGGAAGAATTTCACCTGCCTCCATATGGAGACAAAGGACAAACCCTCCCGACCGCAATTTTTCTATTATCTTCGACCTGAAAGGAGTAAAATAGCGATAAAGTATCTCTTAGTTATTTCAACACATGTTACAATCATATCAGTTCAGAACAAGGATAATCTTCACATTACCTCTCGCTTGAGGGCGGAATCGATTTGGGCAGAGATTGAATCTTGTAGCAACTAGTTGAAATGAGCCACAGACATCCTTGCGTCATTGTAGAGTTGAGGGTTCTGGTGGCGTTTAAACATTTCCTTAGCATCTTTCCTCTTGCATAATTTTGAATTGACAAGTTGGCTACCTTTTTCATGACTTCTCTTCCCACACCCAGTGATGGCTGCAAACAAGGAGCCAGAGAGCATTGCCACACCACAGCACGGTCAATCATTCTTTCGTAGATTAGTGACCGGAAGCATGGGTTTCTCGCACAAATCCATGGGTTCTTGACGGCAAACATTTCCAAAATGACTGGTATCATCAGCATTGAAAAATCTGATGAGATTCATAATGTTCCTCTATCATAAGTGATTGAAATTCCTCCTGAAATGCATTGGCAGTGACAGTGTTGGCACTAAGTCATTCTTCTTGAATACTAAGTTCACGAATGCCATGCCTCTCTTTGAAACTAATGAGCCACCCATATGAAGCATTAAACTCACCTTCCATTGCCAATTTCTTTCGAGCCATAGAGCATTGCCACAGCACAGCACGGTCAATCATTCTTTCGTGGATTAGTGACCGGGAGCATGGGTTTCATTTCCAATATGACCGGTATCGTCAGCATTGTAAATCTGATGAGATTCATAATGTTCCTCTATCATAAATTATTGAAATTCCTCCTGAAATGCATTGGCAGTGGCAGTGTTGGCTCTAAGTCGTTCTTCTTGAATACTAAGTTCACGAATGACATGCCTCTCTTTGAAACTAGTGAGCCACCCATATGAAGCATTAAACTCACCTTCCATTGCCAATTTCTTTCAACTTTGCTGTCTCTTTTACAATAGCCCCAGAAAGAGATGAGCCTTCAGTTCATCTCTGGGTAAATCAATGATCGTATTAAGATTTTTTTGATGGATTAGTGCTTTGAATGTCCTGCAGCGTAGTTACAATTCTTAGCATACTCCATGAATTTGGTTTCACATTTTTTTAATCACGTACCGTTTAAATGCCAATGCCATAATCTCTGGATAGTTATATGCCCGGTTCCCATTTCTCTAGTCTGTATATTCATTCAAGTTTCTGCTTCACCATCAGCACAATTTACTTGTGTTTCTTAGCTATGATATCCAGCTATGGGTTGGTAACTTATTCAATGGCCAAATGAAATAACAAAGATGAAGAGAATTCTCTTCCCTGATATGGCTGAGTGAAGCTAGGTTCACACGATGGAAAACATGGCAGTAGAGGAAAAGCCAATCACAGACCGGCAGTGAGGAGCCGCTGGAATTTTACTTTTTGAGAGCGAAATTTGACATCAAAACATAGCAGAGAGAATGAAACAAAATAAACGAAGCGGAAAATAAACAAAGCAAGAAAATTTATTTCCATTCCTTATTTGGATGACGTTAAAGCCGGCATTAAGAAACCTCCTTTGAGGTTACTTCACTGACTTTGACCTTGCTTTCTTGATATTACTATCTAAGCCCTTAAATGCGATCAGTTTCCTGCAGTGTGAATATTTGACCCTGATCTTCTTTTGATATTATAATCATCTGGAGTTAATTTTTGCACCCTTGTCAGTTCATCGAGATGAAGTCTCCCTTTTGTCAGACAGAAGGAGGGCTGCAGTTGAAGCGTTTCCTACATAGCAGGTGGTGGGTCCACCCCTTAACTGGCCAAACGACTTGTAATAGGCTGGATACTTTTCCGTTTTTTGCGCCATATTGCCGTCATCTAGAGACCCAGTCACTACATTGAAACATTTTCGCCTACATCTGAAAAATTGTGTTGAAAAAAGTATCCACAAAGTTCCGAAGGTTGCGGTCGAAGACGAAATCTCTCATGTTTGATTGTGGGTGAAGAAAATCCCACTTTTCCTTGGGTCCATGGCAAGAAGCTACCATTCACTACAAGCCACGATACGCGACATGCGGCTGCGCTGCAACGCTTGGACGTACGACAGGGCTATAAACAAAAAGACTTGCTATAAAGTGAAGAATACTTTACAATTCCACACATGCATGTCTCGGTAATAGTAGTTTGCTCGAGCAAATTTTGAAGCAAAAGATGAAATTATTATGGTCAAGCAAAAGAAAGTGTTAAATATTTGTGTTATAATACTCTCTCTCTCTCTCCCTTCTCTTCTTCTATCCTCTTTTCTCCTTTTCCCTTCCTCTTATTTTCTCTTTTTTCTCGCCGTCGAAAATTTCTGGGGTTTTAACCCCCAAATCCCCCCACGACTACGTGCCTGACCCGTTGGCAGATGTTGGGAGGAGGGGGCAGGAATAAGACTGGATGGATGCCGAGTCAGTTATGCTACAGGGTTGCGTTTGGGGATCTTATGGTGGCCTTGACGATGGCGCGGTGCAGCAGCCAAGGAAGAGTATAAAGAGACACGGCCGAAACAAAAGAAGCTTTCTGCTGGCTGAATGACTCTTCATAACAGCACGATGTTTTGCTACATTACACTTAACGCTTAACATTCATTTATCGTTATAACCTTTCAATACCTATATAAATTACTGCAAACGGGTAAAAATATTTACATTTTGTGAATTTCTTTATGCATCTTAAAAATTCCCCCCAAATTTTTTATTCTCCCCCAAAATTTTTTTCTATGGCGCAACTTGCAAGTTGCGCCATAGGAAAAAATTTTGGGGGAGAATAAAAATAAAATTTTATACATCCCCCCTGTGGGCAGCCCTGTGGTATTGTAAATGTTACTCTAATTAAATCCTCTGAAAAATGGAATATCACAAAGTTACCGAGGAACTTGTATTATTTATTCAGTAATATGTATTCACCTCCATCTCAAATAATTCTCAAACCAATATATTCCAAACACATTATTTTTGACCATGTCTTTGTATATTTCATACAATCTTAATTAGAAATTAAGATACCTACAACTGATTTGTGGAATATTTTTCCTTGTGGAATATTAGTAGGGCTGTCGTTTTAATGGTTTGAACAAAAATTTCTTATACCAGACAAAAGAATGCCAAAGTGCATGTGGGATGCCATATTTGTTTTTAAATTTTCTCTATTTCAAATGCATTAATGTAGCAATATATATTGCAATGGCTTAAACATCGTTAACTCCTTGCTATTGTTATTGGATTTCCTAATTAATCCTATAATAACTATTTATTGCAGAAAATTAAAAATTAGAGGAAAATTATGGTAATTTTGGAAAATTTCTGTAATTATCTCTGTTATTACCTCAATGCCTGTAATTACCCAACTCTAAGATTTATGAATGTTTATTTGTTTAATTCTAAAATTATAGATTACTGCCTCTGTGTGAATGCCAATGGCTGATAAGTCTGCTGAATTAGATGGAAGCTGGCAATAGAAAATGAGGTTAATACCTCTCTATCAATAAATTATCAAATTTCTGCTGATTAGTCATGGAAGACACCCCTTCAGTTCGAAAACTGGCAAATTTTAGACTTAATTCAATTCAAGTTTGTTAGGTCACTTACTGAGAAGTCAAAATTTGTAATGATTACAAATAGCATGCAAATTTCCATACATTTCCAGGTGGACCAGAATAATTTATCCATAGTTGACATGGAAGAGGATGTCCATGTCCTCACCGGAGCCTTGAAGCTTTTCTTCCGAGAGCTGAAAGAGCCACTAATTCCATATGCTCTGTTCAACAGGGCTCTCACTGCATCAAGTAAGTTTGACACCCGAATTTACACAGTGTTCCTTACATATATGTAGATCGTTCAATATTTCTGCATTGAGTGGATGAATTAAGTATATAGCTCTGTGGGAAGATGTAGTTCATTGAAATTATAATTCTTTGATTCAGATGTATCTGATGACCCGTGTCCTCTCTCAGAACACATTCAAATTCTGAGGTTGATACATTCATTTGTACAATAAAATGTACCGTGAAAAGCGGCCTCAAGAAAATGAATGGAATTACAACAGGTTCTATTTCTCGTTCAGTCATTCAGACAATCATAAAATTTTCTGCTTTGCACGGTTCAATTTTCCTCATGAAGGAATTCATGCATTTGTTTGTACAATTAAATGTTCAGTGTAAAGCGGCCTTAAGAGCTTAGTTCCCCTCCCATTCATGCATGAAGTAGGCAATTTCTGAATCGATTACTTTTAATTGTCTGTGACTCAGTCATTGATTTTGTAGAAATACGCAATGAAATTACCCTTTGTGCCTGTGTAGATCACTTCACTCTCACTGCTCTATGCGAACGAGTCCCACATGCTGCCGAGGATGGTTTTGGGAATTTTTTGTTCTTGGTTCTTCAGAATCTTCATCAGTTCAGTCCAATGCCTATGATGATTAAATTTTCTAGCCTTGCTATTCTCCAAATGTGATGAGGAAGTCCATAAAACTAAAAAACTGCTGCAGTTAAAATTTTTCACTCGCTTAGTACTTTCTGCACAATTTTATTCTCTCCGACCTTGGTTTCGACCAAGTTATGTCATCATCAAGGTACAAGTTTACATTTTCGTTGTCCATATATTCCAAACAGAGGGCGGGTGGGGGAGGCGAGGGAGGGAGGGTGGAGAAAAGAAGGAGGGGAAGGGAAAGAAAAGGTTGGTTGAAAGGAGAATGACATTAATGGGGATGGGTTGGGGATAAACAACACACAATGGCAAGGTTGAGTAGATGATGCAAACAAACCTTAAATGCTGATTGATATCAGTGGTGAATGCTCGTCAAATGTGAGGTCATTTACCAAGTTTGAATTTTGTTTGACGGTATTTACAATTTCAAATTGTTCGAGGAAGTCTAATTTTTTGCCCTTATCCTGTGCATGTAAAATTCAGGTTTAAAGTCACTTGAATGTTTACAATGTAATAAATGTTTGGCAATCATAGAAGAAACATCACCAGTTAAAAAACATTTTCTGTGCTCCTTAATCCTAATATCAAATTTCCGTCCAGTTTGGCCAATGTACTTAGCGTTACATGAGTCACAATTTAAAGCATAAACACCACGTCACATAAACATGTGTCACTGTTCCACAAAGTGAATCCTGAAACTGTAACTTATGTACATGTAATTTTTATATTCACCTCAAATATTTACTGGTTGCGTGGTTTAATAATAGCCACGCATGCACACTAGCCATGTTATTCTTATCATTCTTATCCATTCACAAATCATTTAATGTTTCCATCCCAATGTATCATTTTAGTTGGGTGTGGGGTCAAACTACCAATTGTTTACTCTTGCACTTTTTCTGAACTCTTTATTGAGAATTGTAGACCTATTAGAGACCAATTTTGGTGAATTATAAGTGCTGTAAGAGAATTTTTCCTTCCATAATAAATAAGATGTCGTGTTCTTTTTAAATCAGACAGTAGCTGAAAACAATATTACTATATGTATTGAGTATCATAAAATCCATTACCAAAAATGTTTAACGGAGCTTAAGAAGGCCGACAGCAAAGGACTAATACCCAAATCATTGTTTACTTAAGGCACAAATCTCTTGCTGAAATATTGTATATTTAAATTATTAAAGAAACATTTCCTTATGAATATGATTTCAATGATAATATCTTAATGGTTGTCCACTATGTGTACTTGCAGCCAACTCAAATAAGAAGGAGCAGTTGCATGAATTCAAGGAAATAGTTAAGATTTTACCAGTGGCCAACTATGATACCTTGAAGTTCCTGTTACAGCACTTACTCAGGTGAGTTGGCATTTGATATAATAAGCCTGCATTTTATTGGATGTAATGTGTGCAATGTTCAACTTAATGTATCATGTTATGATCACAGCCCAAAGTTGCCCAAGTTGTGACTAAAAAAAGAAAAGTTTCCAGGAGGGGGAAGTAGAGGACCCACGTAATGAATCAGACAGTGTTTTGGCAGATTGTGTTACTTTCCATTCAAAACTTCCATGGTGGAGTCCAAGTGTGAGATAAATTCGGCACTTGTTGTATGCAAAACTAACCCTCCCACTTCTATTTCTGTCCTGTGTCACTGGATGACTGGGGTCAGTCAACTGCAGATAGAAATTCAACCACAGCTGGTGCTTTCTAGTGTTTCTATTAACAAATGTAACCATAGTGTCAGGCCTAACTATAACAAACAGAAAACAGGGTATGAGTCTATGAATTAATTATTATGTGCTATTATTATCAGTTATGTGTACCTGTGATTTTCAGAATCTTAATTTTTACATTTTTGATTAATTTTTTTAGATAGATAAATTTATTGCTCCACTTAAAAAATAATACCGAAATAGTTTAGCAATACAGCTGTGGGTCTTTAGGTAGATTCAATGGTTTACGCCAGTGTTGAAGCTACCAGCTCTTATTTATGCGTTCAAAATACATAATTGAAAAATATAGCAATAGCTTTTTTGACAAGACATGAGTGAAAAAATTAGAATAAACCGATGAGCGAGCAATACAACACATAATTAAATAGGTAGCATAAACTTTGTTATTGATTATCAATCAATCATAATTACCCTTCATTACATTCAATGGCATTACCAATGTGAATAGTGTGTTTGGTGACTTCATGCAAGGTATCTCAAAACTAATTTGTAGTTAGTAGGGCAGTGCAAGCAACTTAAAATTTGAGTTGACTCACTTAAAAAAAAAAACTCAACTCAAGCTCTAAAAAATTCTATCAGATTGCTTAACCTAAATATTCACACTCACCTGTGCAGGCACATAATAATAAAATTCTGTTTCCAGTTGAAGTTTCATCAACCATATCCCAACTCACAGAATGTTCCATCTTACTGGTTACAATTTACCTAAATTTGATTGTAGAAAGCTGTCGTGGTATGCATATTAAAAATGCCGGTGCATTGGATTCAGAGCACAGTTGTGAAAGTGTCTTACTTTTCGTTGATCATATCTTAGATCATAGATAATTTTCATTGATGATAAATTACATGTATAAATTCTGTAATGAACACAACCTTATGGTTACAATTGATCTAAATTGGATTGTAAATAGGATTAACGCAGTTAATGTGGTATAAACTGCAAACTGCATTTGATTCAGAGCAATGTGAGGGGCTCATCTTAGTTTTCCACCCATTAGCTAGATCAATCCAGTGTATTAGGTAAATCCTCACCCTTCAGATTATGGCAATTTTACACAATTTATTGTTTATTATTTGACATTATTTGTCAATCACAGGTTCAGAAGCATAGAATGAATGGCTGTTTTCAGCTGACGGACATTTTGTTCATGTCAGAAGAGGCAATCTCCATCCTGAACATTTAGAGTGGCTTGTTTTCTTACATCACGATAAATAATTTGATTTACAGACATTTAGAAACGAAAGAAAGTTTATTTCTAAAATTAACTCATATTCCCGGATTTGTTTGCCTTTCTTATCATTTCTCAAATGTTTGTTTATATCGAAGAAATGCTTTTCTTGTGTTTCACTAAAAGAACATTTTTTTTGCATTTTGTGTTATTATGCACCACAAAAATACTGAAGTGAATGCTAATTTATTTATTTGTTAGTGCTCATTCTATAGAGTTAATATAATCATATGAACTCAATAGAATTTTTCTGTTCTTTCTCAAATTAAGTCTTTAGTTTACATTCAGGAAAGTTTTCTATCAAAATTGAGTATTTTATTCCAGTTTTTTAATAGGTGAAAATTAGGAAATTAATCTGGAATTGTATAAGGCTTTGAAGAATTTTATTTTCTATCAAAAACATAAAATATAGCATTAATGCTCAATCTCAACTTGAAACTCAATTTTTTTTGGCAAAAATGACTCAAACTTCACCCAAGTTGAAAATTTTGCAGAGTTGGCACATCCCTATAGTAATTGGTCAAGTGATCATGTTCAGTGATATAGAACATGTCAAATTGAGACACATAACCAGTGGCATAGAAAAAATGAAGCAGTCGAGGCAGTGACCTGAAGCATCAAGGGTGGGGGAAGGGCAGTAGAGGCAAAAATTATAAGTTTTAGGGAAAAAATCCTTTTTTGCTTTGGTTGGAGCATGTTTATTTACAATTTTGTTGGATTAATTAATTATAATTTAGTACCTACATACTTAAATGTCAAATGCCACAGGGGGAGAAGAGGGGTCCTTGTTTCATTTATCTGCCTCAGGATCTCCAAGAGTCTAGGTGTGCGACTGCTGATCATGTATTATTGTTAACTTACATTATGTGAATGGCAAAATGCTTACAATGTCACATATCAGACGTCTTTTGTTTGTATCATTTTGTGGCGCCGTAGAGGGCGTTGTTTTATCTGTTCCTCAATAAAACATTAGTAGTGCTGTGTCAATCCTTAACGGAGAGTCGTGTTTTATATATTGCCGCACCCCTAAATTTCTACCCGTAACTTCTTTAACACAGAAATTGAAGTCATCAATTATAATTAGGTATTCATTATACTGGTGATCTTCAATGAACTGTTTTCCTTCAACCCCTTGTTGACTCCAGGGTCAAAATTGACCTATCTCAGTGTCTTACCACTGTCCCTTGGGCTGTGTATCAATCACTTTTGGGGGTCCCTGTTGTGGTACATGATGCAGTTTTTCTATTCTGTTCATGCCATTAATGCATTCCTTTCTTCACAGAGTTACCAGTTTCCAAGAGTTCAATCGAATGCACATTGCCAACTTGGCCATTGTGTTTGGTCCTACCTTGATGTGGCCAAAGCAGGAATCACTCAACATGGCTCTTGACCTAATGCAGCAGAACCTTGTAATTGAGTGTCTGTTGCAGGAGTTTGATGCTATATTTTCTACGGGGAGGTGATTGGAAGGAATTAAAAGACTTAAATATTGGACTAAAGGACATTGTGGAGTTACTCGGAAACGATGTTTCGTGGGGTAGCATTCCAACATTCAGTTGTTACAGTGCATTTCTATGATAACTGCAGTTATACATAGCTAAAGCTGCAGGTATAAACAAGTGTACAGCTGAGAAGAGATGTGGAATTTGAGCTGTTGTTGTAAATAAAAATGTTAGAACGCTTGCATTTAGCTCACTTTTGTAGAGGGTTGGTAATGCTGATCGTTCGATGTAAATAAATGCCAGAGTATTTGCGATGGTAGCATGTAAAAATGTATTGTATTGCATAATCATGTGATTGCTGTTATGTGAAGGACATGGCCCATTGCTTTTGTGAAGACAGTAGTTGAATATGCTCTTAGGTTGTATGAAGCTGGATTTTTGCCAAATCAATTATAATGTGAAGATCATGGATGGCTCCATGGAAGTTTCGGAGGAAAGTGAAATTTACGCATCCTAGTTTTAATACTGGATGTCTTGAGGGTGTTTGTGGGACCACTAAAAATGTGTAAAAGACTTTGAAATACAAGTTGAACTGTCTGTGATATTTCTACTGGCTCGTGGGCCGGATACATCAGAGAAATGATTTTAGAAAGGAGAATGGATTGGATGAAGTTTAATTTAATTGCAAGGCATGTGTTTTACTGTGCTCAAGTTTCAGTTCTCATATTGTTATTATAACTGTTGCGTGGAATAAAAAAACCACCATTGTTAAAATGAGATTAAAGCATGAAATTAAAAGGGCACATTTAAATGTGCTTCTTCCTGAAAGTCTGCAATTAATTTATTTCTTTTGTAGTGAGATTCTCCTCATATAATTTCCTCGATATCCTCTGAAATACATTTAAAATACTCACTAAACCATTTGAGTGTCAGGCAACGAAAATCATATCGTCATTAACTGAAGACACTCGAATTGCCAATGACAATTTATCGTTGTCTTGTAAATGGAAAATTTCACTCCAAATTTTGACCAATGAATATACCAGCAAGTTTATATTTTTATCATGAAGAGGGTAGTTTGCTCTCTCGAATGCAGAAGAAATCAAGAAAGGATAGTTATAAACAAGCAAATAGTGGATAAAAAAAGGCTGGAAAAATTCCCTCTACACCTGTGGCTCTTCAGGGAGTGCTCAACAAACAGCTACTGACTCCGAAAGGATTATTATGAGGAGTACCCAGGTATACCTGTTGTATAAGGCATGCAGGTAAGGTCTTGAATGTTAAGTAGTATATTTTTTCATGTTTGGGAACCTAAAGAATGCATTAGTCTGATTAATGTGTGTCTATTTTCAAGAGTTTGGCCCAGATGCAGGGGTGATCCCAGAAATTTATTTTGGAGGGGGGGGGAGACTACCATTAAATTATAGCAATTTTCAATCATCCTAAAAAAACTAAAAACTGTTACATCATTATATCTCTATAATAATGAGCATAATAAAAACTAGGATACTTTTCAGATCAGCGATTGGATTTTTTAATGTTCTATTTGATAACTATGTCTAGTTGTTAAAATTGTATAGTAAAACCCAAAACTAAAACAAAAAGGGGGGAGGAGGGGATGTATCCCCTTTATCCCCCCCCTGGAATCGCCCCTGCCCAGATGTGATATACCTATATGTACTCAAGGGGAGATTTAAAGGAAGAAGGCTGCTCCCTCGTGATCCCTGTTAGATATAGTAAGTCCTCAATTTAAGTTGTAGATGCAAGCTGAAGAAAACGGTATAAATCGAAACACCATAAAATGGTACCAGATTTTCGTAGCGACTTAATTTACAAAGGCGTTAATTTCTAAGTTAGTGTTTTTGCCTTCATTCGATAACAAACGAATTTTAAAGGCTATTTGAGATAGGATAAATATGTCTAAACTATAAATAAAGTGCAAACAGACAGCCCCTGCGAGCACATAAGTAACATCGAATCAGACGTAAATCGGAATGTCGTAAATCAAGGACTGACTGTATTCCATACCCCATGTAGGAAAATGTGGGGCTATAAAGTTGTCTACTGACATAAGTAAATGGCTTAAGATTGGAATTCCTCTCTGAATTTTTGATTTATGAGTCTTTTATGTCAGATTTTTACAGCACTATTTTATAGTATCAGATTTTTTATGCAAAAATTCCGCACTTCATAAGTAGAGAGACTATTCTGAAAATTGCCATAATTTTGGGTAATATTCATTTTCGTCTCAGATATTTTTCATACCGATGTATTACAAACATATTATTTTAAGTCAAGTCTCTGTGCGTGGTATGTTGGCAATTTCTGCCCAAATGTTGGCCTTTAGGCCTTGTAGGGTCCCCGAACGGTTGATATAAACACGACATTTCAAAAAAACCCATTACAAAAAATCACAAGACCTGATGGCCAACATCCGGGCAGAAATCGCCAATATTCTCGCTGCTATGCTGGTAAGGGTCATGACAAATGCAGAAATCGGCTTATCCAGTGTGTAGACAATGGGGGGGCGTCACTTACCTCAGATGATTTTCAAAACTATGTAAATCAAAACTTTAGATATTCACCTACATTATTAAAAAAATAAAAATATTCTGATTCATAAAATTGGTTTTATTGCGTTTTGAAAAAAGAAAGTTATAATGCCGCACCCTGTACTATCCGACAGCTTCAGCATTGCGACAGTTGGAATGAATCGCTGCGGAATAGACTTTAGGGTACCAAACGCGCGATTTAGGCCGTCCCTCTGCCGCGTGACCGACGTTCACATTTCCTAATAAGATGTTGAAGCCTGAGAACAGCTCAGTCAGTTTATGAAGAAGTTACTGAGTCACCCCGATTCGCACTCTGCAAAGGCATGACAGAGGGAGGAATAAAAGTCTTTCCCCACAGCCGGCGAATATCCATGCATTTCGCAGCAACAAGTGAAATGACGGCTTTCGGGCATCAGAATACCGGGGTCTCATGCAGTAGGAATTAGTAACTTCCTCGAAACGGGAAGGTGTTTTTCTCTTTCGTGCAATTTAAGCACAGGAGAGAACCGAGGAATGTTATACTGCTGGTATGGTTCAGTGAGGAAAGCTACTCTAGCTTTGCCCCGTCGTGAAAAGAGACTGAACTACTGTTGGCTATGCTACTGCTCCTCCCAGAGTAAAAATATCTGGCCGCTAAAGCATTATTGGTGTGTGTATGTGTTTGAGCGATAAGTAATTGTGACGTGGAAGTCGACTGTGACGTGGAAGAAGTTGATTGCTAACATTAAATTTTCACGGGTGACTTCGAAGCTCATTTCACCCAAAATATTTCGATATTGAACTGCGTAAATATGATCGCGATTTTGTGAATCGCTCGGTGAATGAGTGACTGCAGGAACTGTGTGGATCAGCCGCGCCTTTACATGGTTTGTAGGGCTTCATAGAATGTCTGGAGCCACCAAAGTCCGATAGGGTTGTGAAATACAATGGTTGATCAACTGAATGAGTAGACGAATGAATTCTAGTCTAGAAGTGGTGCTCGTTGCGCGTTGATGTTGTCTCAAGCGACTTTGACGTGCGAGGCATAAGTGAATACCATCGGTTGACGCGTTGCGAAAGTAGAATGGGAAAAAAAGAATTGCCGGAGTGATTTTTCAATGCGTTATTGCCCTCGTGTTACCTACTCTTGTTCGATGTGCTCAAAAGACAGAAGAGTGGAGGCATTTTACCGTTTGGTGGACGGACAGCGAAGCAGGAAATGAACCTTGGTGAACAAGCCCATTCTTCAGGTAAGGTCATTTTCGTTTTTTATCGGGCCAGCTGTTTTATTTTTGGAGTGACGGAATATAACCTCGGAGGGAATCCACGTATTTTTGTGCGATTCCATAGCGACGAGAGAGAGAGAGAGAAAAAAAAACAATAGTTCATACAAATAAAAATATGACGATCCAGATAACAAGGTTAATTTGTTTCTTGTGTTGCGAATTACTGTCGGGGATGACTACTTATCGTTACTTTACCATATTTATTTATGAAGAGATGTACATGTTTTCAATTTACGGTTAAAGTAAACCCATGTAACTCTCTGTAAGATACGCGTCAGGTTCAGTTAGCTAAACCCCTTTATTAGAGCTCTGTGTGTATATATATATATATATATATATATACACACACACACATATATATATATATATGTGTGTGTGTTCTAACATTCTGACGAAGGCGGTTGTGTCCGCCGAAATATATCAAAATTTCTGTGAGTTTTACCTTTTTTTGTGCTCTATATGTAACTGCTAGTCACGCCTGTGACCTTTTTATATATATATATATATATATATATATATATATATATATATATATATATATATATATATATTTATATTTATTTCTTTTTTTTTAAAAGAGCTACCATTAGAGTTTTTTCTGATATTATTCAGCTATGAGTTTTCCGAGTGCGAACTTTATAATAAATTTTGCAATATAGAGATGTAGACAGCGGATCAGCCATGTTGTCACTCATCTCCAACGGCAAAACTTGCCTTAATGATGTAACCAAGAACACTGCCTAAAAATACGCCTCCAAGAGCATCAACGGGCAATTAAAAATAATAATTACCGCATTTCTGCAATAGCCGAACACCATCTCACCGGCCCCACTCATAATTTCAACTTTGAGGAGACAAGATTAATAGCAAGGGAAATACGCTATTACCCAAGATTAATCAGGGAGGCTGTAGAAATTGCGAAGAGACCGGAGAACGTCAACCGAGAAGACGGTTACAAGTTGATTAGCAGTCTTAAACGTATTTTTCAAATTTAAATTCCGGCAACAATGGGAGTCCAGACTCATGTATATAAAGACGAGCGAGACTAAGAAATCTTGATGAAGACTAAGAAACCTTGATGAAGCTGGCAGGAGGACCAGCGAAATATTGTCTTCACAAAACATATATCGTGGAATGAATCCCGGAAAATAGAAACAGTCAACACTTCATCCGCGGAAGCCTACGAGCTAATTTTAATAACATTGTTAAACATTTTTGCGAGGCCCCCTCAGGCACGAGGCCGTCGGCGAACAGTGGGGTCTCACCAATAGAAACTTGGGGAATGCGATGAAAATTTTCTCTTATCAATATTGATTACACTTGATAACATTGATTACACGCATCGAACATTGCATTACAACATCACCTCGATGAAGAATTCTCTCTAGTAACTCAAAAAGCAGTTTCAATTCTAAATATTTTATTTCATTCATTAATTTTATGCCAGGGTAATTGTGGATTTTACTGTCAAGAATCTTTTTCTTTACATGCATTTCCTTGGATAACAAAATTTTTTTTCGTTTTTTTTCCTCTCGCAAAATAAGCTGTAATGTATTCATTATGTCACGATGACGACTCGATGGGAAATATGCTTTTCAACATCAGATTTTGAAACCACGATGAGGAATTCTCACTTGAAAACCGAAAGCAGTTTCAAATCTAGATATCCTTCTATCGTTTTAATTTCTACGTTGATATATGTGGATTTTACTTAAGGGGGCTCACTACTTCTCAGATTCTCCTCGACTGGCTTCTCCCCTCCGAGACCTGAGTGGAATGGGAAAGTCCTAATCTTCTTGTCGAGGGGCGGAGTAGTTAGAGGAGGGGGGGGTGACGGCCGAGGAGGTGGGGGCAGTCGGCCATATGCCGTGACTAGATCGCGAAAAAACACGAAACATGCGTTAGCATTTTAAAGTCTGAGGCCTTATAGTGACAAGCATAATAAAGTAGATGACCCCAATTTAAATACCAAAGACCATTATGTGATCTTACTACGTGATATGTTTCTTTTAGTGAATAAAAATGGCAATGAAGAGGTCTGAAAAATGACTGAAAAAGGTCACTGAAAACACTAATTATCATTAATATGTCTAGTGAAGTGAACAATGTATCTCAATGAAAGCTCAGATACATTCTTTCCTAACAAAAATGTGAAAACTTAAACTTCCTACACAAAAAAATAATAGGGTGACAATTAAAATAAAAGTGGTCTGCAGAGGCGATTTTAGCTGAGGTAGTGAGCCCCCTTAAAGCGTTCTTGCTCTTTCTATGTATGTGGCATTGTAAAATAAAAATGAATGTAATTTGTTTTCGTTTTTTGTGTCACGCATTAATAGCTGAAATATTTTCAGCGTCTTATATTGACGACACGATGCGAATATTGCTTTTCAACTTCAGATTTTTCCAACGCGATGAATGATTCGCCCTAGAAACCCCAAAAGCAATTTCAAAGGTAGATTTTTCTATTATCATTTTTATTTCTGCGAGGATACATGTGGATTTTTCTTTAAACTAATCTTCTTTTTCTGTGCATTAGGTAATTATAACTGGGAATGATTATCAAATCGGTTATTTTTGGGCTCGCATAATAACATTATTATTTAAATATCCTCGCATTGATAACACGATAAAAATTGCTTTTCATCAACTGTATTTTTTTTACTCTGCCATGCAACAGGTATTGTATAATTGTGAAAGAATACGATTTTTCTAATCGGTTTTGATGGCTCGGATAAATTGCTTTAATATTTCATCTTTCTGACATTGATTATACCATGCAAAAATGGCTTTTCAGCCGCAATGAATAATTATCACTTGACACTCCAAAATAAGTTCCAAATTTAGATTTTTTCTTTTATCGTTTTAATTTCTACGAGGATATATGTGGATTTTTATTTTGTTTAACTTACATTTTCTATGCAATAGACATAAAGTTTAGTTCATGAATTCGATATATCTTTTCGTCCTATGTTTCAAGCTTAAATTGATTTGATATATAAACTGTCTCACATTGAATACACGATTCGAAAATTGCTTTTCATATCATATTTTTAAACAATGATAAGAATTCTCACTTAAACTCCGAAAGCTTCTTCAAATCTATATTTCCTTTAATCGTTTCAATTTCTGCGATGATATATGTGGATTTTATTTAATGCGATCTTGCTTTTTCTTTGCATCAGGCTATGTTGACTAAGAATGAATACGAATGTTTTTGTGACACGCATTAATAGATGTAATACATTCAGCGTCTTACATTGACGACACGATGAGAAAATTGCTTTTCAACATCAGATCTTTCAACCGCGATGAAGAATTCTCACAAGAAACTCCGAAAGCAGTTTCAAATAATGTTATGTCTTTTAACATTTGAATTCCGCGATGATATATGTTGATTTTAATTTCGTTTATCCTGCTTTTTCTATGCATTAGACATTATTTTTAGTGGAAGAATTCGATTTATATTCTCGTACTATTATTCACCCATTAATTGCTTTAATATAATAACTGTCTCAAATTGAATACACGATTCGAAAATTGATTTTCCAATTCAGATTTTTCAACCTCGTTGAAGAATTCTCACAAGAAACTCCAAAAGCAGTTTCAAATCCAGGTTTCACTTTTTTCATTTAAATTTCTGCGAGGATGTATAGGGATTTCAACTTCTGTTAACCTGCTTTTTCTATGCATTACGAATTGATTTTAGTGGTAGAATTCGGTTTACCTTCTCGTCCTTTATATCACTCATTAATTGCTATAATATATTAACTGTCTCACATTGAATACACAATTCGAAAGTTGCTTTTCCACATCAGATTTTTCAACCGCGATGAAAAATTCTCACAAGAAACTCCAAAAGCAGTTACTAATCTAGTTTTCGCTTTTATAGTTTTCAAACGTATATACCACAAATATGTTAAACCCACGTTCCTCCTCCATGATATGCAGATAATTATGCACCATAGGTGTCAATGCACTTCTCCTTTGCACATAATTAAATCTTTGTATATTTTTGTAACATTTAGTGTAAAAGGTTGATGAAAATTATGAACAAATTATTCGGTGATACCACTGAAACCCAGGAAATAAAA
Source organism: Ceriagrion tenellum (assembly GCA_963169105.1). Taxonomy (NCBI): domain Eukaryota; kingdom Metazoa; phylum Arthropoda; class Insecta; order Odonata; family Coenagrionidae; genus Ceriagrion; species Ceriagrion tenellum. The sequence continues at coordinate 127,641,079 of OY720636.1, read as the reverse complement.
TCTAGCAATAGACTCTGCAGATAATATGGAGTGCCAACTCCGTTTCCCATAGGTATGTTGAATTGACTGCCTATTATTCTTAAATGTATCAGGGAATTAATAGGATACTTGATCACTTCTTCCGAATTCTGCAGCATTTCCTTTTTTACAGAACTTGCTTTATTTTGGTAGCGTAAGTAAATATAAAATCAAGAAATAACCAAATCCGAAACCGCATTATAAATCTGCCTGTGTCACATGTTTAGTGTAGTGTAAAACGTATATTTTTGCTTTAGATGCATGTTTTGAAAACATTACAGTTGATCGAACATTAAACGATGTCACAAGAATAGTCAGATGAATCAGTGTGTACGAAGCCAGTCACTTAATTTAAGAGTTTTTAAGATGTAATATACTTGATTAAACTTAGGTCGTTATATTTTCAACAAATTTGAGAATAATAACATATACAAGTGTTTAAATTATAAAAACTCTCGGAAATGAAAATAATGAACAAAATGTATTATATACATTTAAAAGAACCGAATGGAGGTCCCGTTGGATACCGATTACCCATTGAAAAAGTGCTGATTGGTCCATAACTCATGACTACACGAGACATAGTATCAGGTTTCTTCCCACTCTCATTGCTAGGGCTCTTGAGTAAGGTCACATTATCGAGACGCGTAAGATGTTCACTATTAAGACATCCGTGAGTCCCGTTGTTGCGATACTAAAAAGCTTTCTCCAAAATTAGTACCCAAGTATTCATTTGAGTACCTACTCAGGTATTCATTTGAATACACAGATAATGAATGTATACTATTGATTTGGACGTTTGGAATCGTTGTCTAGGCTACGTGTTTCCTTAATTTCCACTTTTAGTTCTCCCAGTCCTTGGCGCCTCTTCGAATAGTCTTTTCCGTTGTTATTGTAAATAGACGTAGTAATTGGTTGCTAACGTGAGACTGTGGTGTATTTTCAAAAACGATCGTGGAGATATGAATTACTCGATGCTTTGAATAATATCTTGCTGTTTTTGAGATCTAAAATTTACTTTGTAAATGCTAGAGAGGAAATATCTATTGCAGATAATGTGTAAGAGGTTTCTGAAATGTCCATCGTGTGCCGACGACGATGTTTGCCTGACTCTGCATCTATTTTGAATGCATCAAGCCTGTTCTGCTTAAATAAAGAATTCAGAAATGCTCGTTTGAAAAGAACTTGCTTCGTACGAGGCTGCAAAACAGGGTATGCGACTACGAGGACCCAGGATAGGAGACTTGGATTGAAAAAAAGAATATTTTAAAAGCGGCGGTAAGTGCATTCCATTTTACTTACAATGCAATGATGGGCATTGGGAAGACTCATCTCGATTTATTATTAAATTTACGTATATCGGTATTAACGAAGTGCTAAGAAGTTAATTGTGCACTTGTGTCATTTTTATTTGGAGAGAAAATAAATATATCCATAGACCGGACGATATTTAAAAAAGTGTATAATTACGTATCGCGTGTATTACTACAATTATTATCCACTGCATTATGATAACATGTAAGTAAAACCCATGTATATTCATGGTAAAACCGGTAAGACGTGTTTATTTACTATCTGTCGACTGTGTTTACAAAAGAACTTCCGTCTTTCATCACTAGGCGACACCATTTCCAAAAGGTTGTTTGTTTACGGGATTATAGACAGTTTTTGGAGACGATATTACAATCCCTACTATATTTAACATGACCCAGGTACCCGTGAATTCAAGACCAGATCGGGTAATCGATTACCGGTGAATTGAATTGCAGTGAACATTTGGCCCATCCCTACCTTGACAGAGCTCTTGAATAGCTGTCGCTGCAAATGAAAGGGAAACATATCAGGACAAATAAAATTTTATTCGTCCTGATATGTTTCCCTTTCATTTGCAGCGACAGCTATTCAAGAGCTCTGCTCCAGGTAGGGATGGGCCAAATGTTCAAATGTTTTTATATTTTCTTACGCTACCAAAATAAAGGAAGTTCTGAAAAAAGGGAAATGCTGCAGAATTCGGAAGAAGTGATCAAGTATCCTATTAATTCCCTGATACCTTTAAGAATAATAGGCAGTCAAGGCAACATATGGGAAACGGAGTTGGCACTCCATATTATGTGCAGAGTCTTTTTCTAGATTTTATTTCCTGGGTTTCAGTAGTATCACCGAATAATTTTTTCATAATTTTCCTCAACCTTTTATACTAAATGTTACAAAAATATACAAAGATTTAATTACGTGCAAAGGAGAAGTGCATTGACATCTATGGTGCATAATTATATGCATGTCATGGAGGAGGAACGTGGGTTTAACATATTTGTGGTATATACGTTTGAAAACTATAAGGAAGGAAAACACTTTTTGATAAATTGAGTCAGTGACCACTGGTGAGGTCATTGGCCTCTGAGTGGGGTCGTTGAGCTATGAGGGTAGTCGATGATTTCTGAGTTATGGTCCTTGACCTCTGGTGTAGTCATTGATCTCTGGTGGTGTCATTGAACACTGGGGGGGGGGGTAAATGACCTCTGGTGGGGTCTTTGACCTCCAAGTGGGGGTCGTTTACCTATGAGGGGGTCATTGACCTCTAGTGGGGTCATTAACCTCTGGATGGGTCATTGATCTCTGGCGGAGTCATTGACCTCTGGTGGAGACATTGACCTCGAGTGGGCTAACAGTTTTCTGAGTGGGGGTCGTTGATCAATAAGGGAGTAGTTGACCGCTGAGTGGATGTGGATTTTGTTTACAGCTATCTATGCATTAGGCAGTGACATAAGTTAATGAATTAGATTTTTCTTATCTTTTTTATGAGTCTCGTATAAATTCTGTAATATACTACCTTCCAGGCATTCATCACACGTAATTATATACTCGTATATAACACAAGAATTCTCATAGAAACTCCAAAAGCAGTTTCAAATCTAGATTTTGCTTTTATCACTTTAAATTCTGCGAGGATATATGTGGATTTTACTCTTAGCTATCTTGCTTCTTATACGTTAACATACGATTTTTCTTGGCGTTTCCTGTGACTCGCATAAACTGGTGTAAAAAAGTTACTCTTACAGATTGATTACCAGATTCAAAAATTGCTTTCAACATTAGATTTTTTGACCACGAAGAAGAATTCTCTCTTTTAATTCCGAAAGCAGTTTCAAATCTACATACACTTTTAACATTTATATTTCATCGAGGATATATATGGATATCACTTTCGTTTATCCAACTTATTCTATGCATCAGGATAAATTTTTGTGGAAGAACTCGATGTATCTTCTCGTCCTATGTTTCACGTATTAATTGCTTCATTATGATAACACTCTCACATTAAACACGGTTCAAAAATTGCTTTCCACTTCAAGTTATTACACCGCGATTAACAATTCTCACAAGGAACTCTAATAGCAGCTTCAAATCTAGTATTTGCTTTTACCATTTAAATTTCTGCGAGGATATATGTGGATGTTACTTTCGTTTCACCAGCTTTCACTTTTCTATGTATTAGGAATTAGTATTAATGTATGAATTCGATTCATCTTCCTGTCCGTTGTTTCACGCATTAATTGATTTAATATATATTTACTGTCTCACTTTGAATACACGATTAGAAATTTAGTTTTCCATATCTGGTTTTTCAATCCCGTTGAAGAATTCTCTAATGAAACTCAAAATGTAGTTTCAAATCTAGTTTTCGCTTTTAACATTTAAATATATCTGAGGATATATGTGGATTTTACTTTAGTTTAACATACTTTTTCTATGCATTAGGATTAATTTTTGTGGATGAATTTGATTAATTTTCTGGTCCTTTGTTTCACGCATTAATTTCTTCAATATATTAACTGTCCCACATTAAATTCACTATTAGAAAATTGCTATTCCATATCAGTTTTTTCAACCGGGATGAAGAATTCTCACACGAATCACCAAAAGCAGTTTCAATTCCAGTTTTTTTCTTTTTACCATTTAAATTTCTGCTATGTCATATCTTGCTTTCCTTTACCCTACTTTTTCTTGCACTTGGAATTATATTATGTGGATTATTGCGATTAATCTTCGCGTCTACTGTTCCACACATATTTGCTATGATATATTTACGTTCTCACACTGTATACAAGATTCGAAAATTCTTTTCTATATCAGATTTATCTCCGCGTTGAAGAATTCTCTCAAAGATTTCTAAAAGCAGTATCAAGTATAGTTTTTGCTTTTATCATTTAAATTTCGGCTATATTTCTGCCTTTGAGGATATATGTGAATTTTACTTTCGTTTAACATGCATTTTCTATGCATTACGAAATAATTTTAGTGGAAGATTTCGATTTATCATTTCGTATAAATTGCTTTAATATACTAACTGTCTCACATTGAATACTCTATTCGAATATTGCTTTTCCATACCTCATTTTTCAAATTTGTTGAAGAATTCTCACTTGATATTCCAACAGTAGTTACAAATATAGTTTTTGCTTTTACCATTTAAAATTCTGCGAGGATTTTTTTGTGGATTTTACTATCGAGTAATCTGCTTTCTCTACGCATTAGGAATTCAGTTTAAGTTGAAAAATTCGTTATATCTACGCATCCTTTGTTTCATGCATTTATTGCTTTAATAGGTTAACTGTCTCACATTGAATACACGATTCAAAAATTGCTTTTCCACATCAGCTTAATCAAAAGTGTTGAAGAATTCTCACAAAAACTCAGTTATAAACCTAGTTTTCCCTTTTATTATTTAAATTTTTGCGAGGATATATGTGGATTTAATTTTGTTATCTTACCTTTTCAATGCATTAGGCATTAATTTTAGAAGATGGATTCGATTTATAGTTTCCTGGCGGGGTCATTGACCAAGGCGGAGTCATTGACATCCGGCGGAGTCATTGACCACTGGCGGTGCCATTGATCACTCGTGGAGTCATTGACCTCCTCTGAGACATTGACATCTTGTGGGGTCAAAGATCTCTGGCGGGGTCATTGACCTCTGTCGGGGTCATTGACCTCCGGCAGAGTCATTGACCTCTGGCGGGGTCATTGACATCAGGTTTAGTCATTGACCTCTCGCAGAATCATTGATCTCTGGCAAAGTCATTGACCTCTGGGAATACAATGACCTGTGGCGGGGTCATTGACCCTAGATTGGGTCATTGACCATTGGCTGAGTCCCTGACCCCTGGCTAGGTCCATCCACCTCTGGCGGGGTCATTGACATAAGGTTGAGTCATTGACCACTGGCCGTGTCATTTATCTCTGGCAGAGGCTGTGACCTCTGTCGGGGTCATTGGCCTATAGTGGGGTCAATAAACTCTGGAGGGGTCATTGTTCTCTGGTGGGGTCATTGACCTCAGGTTGTGTCCTTCACCTCTGGCAGAGTCATTGACCAGTGGCGGGGTCATTGACCTCCGGCGAAATCATAGACCTCTGGAGGGGTCATTTACCTCCGGTCGGGCCATTTATCTATGGGGAGGTCATTGACCTCTTGTGGGGTCATTGAGTTCAGGCGGGGTCATTGTCCTCTGGCGGGGTCATTAACATCAGGTTGGGTCATTGACCTCTGGTAGGGTCATTGACCTCTGGCAGGGTCATTGACCAATGGTGGGGTCATTGACTTCTGGCGGGGTATTTGACCTCAGGTTGGGTCATTAACCTCTGGCAGAGTCATTGACCCCCTGACGGGGTCATTGACATCTTGCGGGGTCAATGAACTCTGGTGGGGTCATTGACCTCTGACGAAGTCTTAGACCTCCGGAGGGGTCATTTACCTACGTTCGGGCCATTTATCCATGGCGAGGTATTGACCTCTTGTGGGGTCATTAACCTCTGGAGGGGTCATTGACCTCTGGCTGAGTCATTGACCTCTGGTGGAGTCATTGTCCTCGAGTGGGCTAACTGACTTTTGAGTGAGGGTCGTTGATCAATGAGGGAGTCGTTGACCGCTGAGTGGATGTGGAGTTTATTTACAGCTATCTATGCATTAAGCAGATACATGTGTGAATGAATACGATTATTCTTATCGTTATATGAGTCTCGTATATATTGCTGTAATATATTACCTTCCTGACATTGATCACACTTAATTATATACTTGTATGTAACGCAAGAATTCTCATAGATAATCCAAAAGCAGTATCAAATCTAGATTTTGCTTCTATCACTTTAAATTTTGCGAGGATATATGTGGATTTTACTCTTAGCCCTCTTGCTTCTTAATTGTTAACATACGATTTTTCTTGGCGTTTCTTGTGTCTTGCATAAAATGCTGTAAAAAGGTACTCTTATGGATTGATTACAAGATTCAAAAATTGCTTTCAACATTAGATTTTATAAACACCAAGAAGTATTCTCACTTTTATTTCCGAATGCAGTTTAAAATCGAGTTACGCTTTTATAATTTGAATTTCATCGAGTATATATATATGGATATCACTTTCTTTTATCCTACTTTTTCTATGCACTACGATTTATTTTTTGTGTAAGAATTCATTTCATTTTCTCTTCGTTTGTTTCACGCATTAATTGCTATAAAATATTAACTGTTTAACACTGTTGCATGCTTCGAAAATTGCTTTTCCATATCATATTTCCAACCGCTTTGAGGAATTTTCTCAAGGAACTCTAATAGCAGTTTCAAGCCTAGTTTTTCCTTTTATCATTTAAATTTCCTCTAGAATTCACGTTAAGTTTTCTTTCGTTTTACCTTCTTTATCCATTTACTGGGAATTCAATTTTGATGTAGAATTCGATTTATCTTCTCGTACTTTGTTTCACGCATGAAATGATTTAATATAAAGACTGACTCTAATTAAATATACAATACGAAAATTGCTTTTCCACATCAGATATTTCAAACGCGTTGAAGAATTATCACAAGAAACTCTTTTAGTTTTTATCAATTAAATATCTGCGATGATAAAGGTAGAATTTCCTACGAAGACCCTGCTTTTTCTATGTATTAGCACAGAGTATTGGTATTAGGAATAAATTGTATCGGAAGATTTCGATTTATCGTCTCGACCATTGTTTCACGTATTGAATGCTTTAACATATATACTGTCCCACATTGAATACTCAATTTGAAAATTGCTTTACCACATCAGATTTGTAAAACGCGTTGATGAATTCTCAAAGGAAACTCCAAAAGAAGTTTCAAATCTCGGTTTCGCATGTTTCATTTAAATTACTGCGAGGATATTTGTAAAGGTTGATGTCGTTTGACTTGCTTTTTAAGTGCATAAGGTATTAATTTTTTTTATATATTCGACTTATCTTCTCGTCCTTAGTTCCACGCATTAATTGCTTTAATATATTAATAGTCCCACTTTTTAAAATAATTAAAAAATTCGTATTCCACATCTGATTTATCAACCGCGTTGATGATTTCTCACACGAAACTCCAAAAGAAGTTTCAAATCTAGTTTTTACTTTTACCAAATTAATTCCTGCGAGGTCATATGTTGACTTTACTTTCATTCAACCTGCTTTTTCTATGTATTAGGAATTAATTTTAGTGATAGAATTCGAATTACTTCTCGTCCATTGTATCACGCATTAATTGCTATAATATAAAAACTGTCATATATTAAATATACAATTCGAAAATTGCTTTTCCTCATCAGATTTTTCACCGCGTTGAAGAATTCTCTAAAGGATTTCTAATAGCAGTATCAAATCTAGTTTTTCCTTTTATCATTTAAATTTCTGCGTGGATATATGCGAATTTTACTTTCGTTTAACATGCGTTTTCAATGTATTAGGAATTAATGTTAGTGGAAGAATTATATTTATCATCTTGTATTTTGTTCCACGATTTATTTGCTATGACATATTTACTGTCTCACTGTATACATGATACGAAAATTGCTTTTCTATATTAGATTTTTTAACCTGATGAAGAATTCTCTATAGGACTTCTAACAGTAGTTTCAAATCTAGTTTTTCCTTTTGTCATTATAATTTCCGCGAGGATATATGAGGATTTTACTTTCGCTTCACCTGCTTTCTATGCATTAGGAATTAGTTTTAATGGATGAATTCGTTCTATCTTCTCGTCCGTTGTTTTACCATTAATTTATTTAGTAAATTAGCTGTCTCACATTGAATACACGATTCGAAAATTGCTATTCCACATCAGATTTTTGGAACAAGTTTAAAAGTTCTCACAAGAAACTCCTAGAGCAGTTACAATTCTAGTTTTTGTTTTTACTATTTAAATTTCTGCGAGGATATAAGTGGATTTCACTTTAGATTTACCTCCTTTTTCTATGTATTAGGAATTTAATTTAGTGGAAGAATTATTTATCCTTTCGTCCTTAATTCACTCATTAATTGTGTAATATATATTTACTGTCTCACATTGAATTCACGATTCGAAAATTGCTTTTACATATCAGGTTTCTTATTCCCGTTGAAGAATTGTGACATGAAACTCAAAAAGCTGTTTCAAATCAAGTTTTCGCTTTTAACATTAAAATTATGTGAGTATGTATGATAAATTTACTTTCCATTACCCTACTTTTTCTTGCATCTGGAATTAATTTTAGTGGATTATTGCGAGTAATCTTCGCGTCTTCTGTTCCACACGTTATTTGCTATGATATATTAACGTTCTCACGCTGTATACAAGATTCGAAAATTCTTTTTCGTATCAAATTTTTTACCGCGTTGAAGAATACTCGCTAGCATTTCGAAAAGCAGTATCATAATCTTGTTTGTGCGTTTATCACTTAAAGTTCTGCGAAGATATATGTGGATTATACTATCGTTTAACATGCTTTTCCTATGAATTAGGAATTAATTTTAGTGGAAGATTTTGATTTATCATTTCGTTCTTAGTTTTCCGTATAAATTGCTTAATAAAATAACTGTCTCACATTGAATACTCAATTCGAATATAACATTCCATATCAGATTTTTCAAACTCGTAGAAGAATTCTCACAAGAGAATCCAACAGAATTACAAATCTAGTTTTTGCTTTTACCATTTAAATTTCTGCGAGGATATATATGGGTTTTACTTTTGTTTCACCTGCATCTTCTATGTATTAGGAATTAATTTTAGTGGTAGAATTAGTAGGTAGTAGTGGTCTTCTGTTCCTTTGTTTCACTCATTAATTGCTTTAATATTTATTTACTGTCTCACATGGAATACACGATTCAAAAAATTGCTTTTCTTTATCAGTCTTTTCAATACCGTTGAAGAATTCTCACATGAAACTCAAAATGCTGTTTCAAATCTAGTTTTCGCTTTTAAGATTTAAATATCTGTGATGGTATATGTGGATTTTACTTTCGTTAAACATGCTTTTTCTATGCATTACGAACTAATTTTCGTGATTGAATTTGATTTATATTCTCGTACTTTGTTTCACGCATTACTTTCTTCAATACTTACTTTCTTCATTTCTTTCTTCTTTCTTCAACTGTCCCACATTAAATTCACTATTAGAAAATTGCTATTCCATATCAGGTTTTTCAACCGGGATGAAGAATTCTCACACAAATCCCCGAAAGCAGTTTCAATTCTAGTTTTTTCTTTTACCATTTAAATTTCTGCTAGGTCATACTTTACTTTCCTTTACCCTACTTTTTCATTCACTTGGAATTATATTTAGTGGATTATATCGATTAATCATCGCGTTTTCAAGCCACACACTATTTGTTATGATATATTAACGTTCTCACATTGTATACTAGATTTGAAAAATCTTTTCCCTATCAGATTTTTCACCGGGTTGAAGAATACTCTCAATGATTTCTAAAAGCAGTATCAAATATAGCGTTTTGCTTTTATCATTTAAATTTCTGCGAGGATGAATATGGATTTTACTATAGTTTAACATACTTTTTCTCTGTATTAGGAATTAATTTTAGTGGAAGGGTTCGGTTTATCTTCTTGTATTTTGTTTCACGAATTATTTGGTATGACATATTTACTGTCTCACACTGTATACTAGATTCGAAAATTGCCATTCCACATCAGATTTAGTGGAAGATTATAATTTTAATTTTAGTGGAAGATTTAAATTTATCTTCTCGTCTTTTGTTTCACACATTTATGCTTTAATATATTAACTGTCTCACATAGAATGCACGATTCGAAATATACTTTTCCACATCAGATTTTACAAACGCGTTGCATAATTCTCACAAGAATCTCCAAAAGCAATTTCAATCCTTGGATTCGCTTATTTCATTTTAATTTCTGCTAGGATAAATGTATATATTACATTATTTTAACCTCCTTTTTCCTTACATTAGTAATTATATTTAGTAGAAAAATTTGATTTACCATCTCGTCCTTTGTTTCACGCATTATTATCTATAATATTTATTTGTCTCACATTGAATACACGATACGAAAATTGCTTTTCCACGTCAGATAATTCCACCGTGTGGAGGAAATCCCTCAAGAAACTCTAATGTTAGTTTTAAATTAGTCTTCTCTTTTATGAATTATATTTTCGCGAGAATATATGTGGATTTCACTTTCGTTTAACCAGCTTTTTCTATGCATAAGGAAATAATTTTAGTGGAAGAATTCAATTTATTTTCCCGACCTTCAATTCACTCATTAATTGTATATTAACTCTCTCACGTTTGATATAGGATTCGAAAAAATTCTCTTCCACATATTTTTTTAATCGCAATGATAAATTGTTACAAGAAACTCCAAAATAAATTTTAAATTTTATCTTTTATAACATTCAAATTCGGCGAGGATATGATGCGGATAAGAATTAATGTGTAAAACAAAGGACGAGAAGATAAATTGAAATATTCCACTTAAAAAAATTCCAAATCAATGGAAAAACGCAGGTTAAATAAAACTAAAATCCAAATATATACCCGCAGAAAAAAAATAGTAAAAGAGAACACTAGATTTGAAACTGCTTTTGGAGTTTCTTGAGAGAAATGTTCAACGCGGTTGAAAAACCTGATATGGAATAGTTATTAGCTAGTAGTGAACTCAATGTGGGACAGTTAATATATATTAAAGCAGTTAATGATTGAAAAAAAACGAGAAGATTAATTGAAATCTTCCACAAAAACAAATTCCAAATGCAAAGAATCCACTTTTATACCCGCAAAAAAAATAGTAAAAGACTAGATATGAAACTGCTTTTAGAGATTCTTGTGAGAATACTCCGACGCGGTTGAAAAAGTTTATATGCAATAGTAATTATCCAATAGTAAATTTGATGTGGGACAGTTAATATAGTAAAGCAAATAATGCGTGAAACAAAGGACGAGAAGATAAATAGAATTCAGCCATTAAAACTAATTCCTAATACATAGAAAAGCTGATGAAACGAATGTAAAATCCACATATAACCTACGGAAATTTAAATAACAAAAGCAAAAACTAGATTTGAAACTGCGATTAGAAATCCTATAGAGAATTCTACAACACGGTTAAAAAATCTGATATGGAAAAGCAATCCTGTATACAGTGTGAGACGTTATATATGTCAAAGCAAATTAATCGTGGAAAGAAATACAAAAAGACTAATCGCAAAAATCCACTGATAATAATTCCAAATGCAAGAAAAAGCAGGTTAAACAAAAGTAAAATCAACATATGACCTAGCAGATTTTTAAATGGTAAAAGCAAAAACTAGAATTAAAACTGCATTCGGAGATTCGTGACAGAATACTACGTACCGGTTGAAAAACCCCATATAAAATAGCAATTTTGAAAAACTGAATTTAACGTGGGATAGTTAATATATTAAAGCAAATATTTGTTGAACAAAATACAAGAAGAATAATCGCATTCTTCCAATAAAATTAATTCCAAATACATAAAAAAATCATGTTAAAGGAAAGAAAAATCCACTAATGTCCTCACAGAAATTTAAATGGTAAAAGCAAAAACTAGATTTGTAACTGATGTTGGAGTTTCTGGTGTGAATTCTCCAACGCTTTGGTAAAATCTTATATTGAAATGCAATTGTGTATTCAACTCGAGAATGTTTTTATATCAAAGCAATTTATACGGGTAACTAAGAACGAAATGATAAATCGAATTCTTCCACTAAAATTAATTCCTAATGCATAGAAAAGAAGGTATAGCGGAAGTAAAATCCAAAAATATATTCGCGAAAATGACTAAAGTAAAAATTAGATTTGAAACTGCATTTGAAGTTTCTTGTGAGAACTTTTAAACGCGTTCAAAAAATCTGAAGTGGAATGGCAATTTTTGAATCGTGTATTATCGTGAGCCAGTTAAGTTCTTCGTGAGTCAGTTAATTTATTAAAGCAATTAATGGGTGATACAATGGACTAGAAGATAAAACGAATTCATCCATTACAATTATTCTTAATGCATAGAAAAGCAGGTGAAGCGAGAGTAAAATATATATATATCCTCAGATACATTTAAATGTTAAAAGCGAAAACTTGATTTTAAAGAGCATTTTGAGTTTCATGTGAGAATTCTTCAACGAGATTGAAAAATCTGAAATGTAAAAGCAATTTTCGAATCGTGTATTCAATGTGAAACAGTAAATATATATTAAAGCATTTAATGAGTGAAACAAAGGGCGAGAAGATAAATAATTCTTCAACTAAAATTAATCCCTAATACATAGAAGAAGCAGGTGAAACGAAAGTGACATCCACATTTATCCTCGCCGATATTTAAATGACAAAAGCAAAAACTAGATTTGAAACTGCTTTTAGAAATCCTTTTGAGAATTTATCAACGCGATTAAAAAATCTGATATGGAAAAGTAATTTTCGAATCGTGTGTACAGTGTGAGAAAGTTAATATGTCATAGCAAATAATTCGTAGAACACAATACTTACTAGAATTCTTAAAAGAATCTCCAAAAGCAGTTTCAAAAATAGTTTTGGCTTTGACCATTTAAAATTGTGCGAGGATATATGTGGATTTTACTATTGTTTAACCTGCTTTTTCTATGCAATAGTGATTCATTTATATTTGAAGAGTGCGATATGTCTTCTCGTGGGTTGTTTAATGCATTTATTACTTTAATATATCAACTGTCTCACATTGAATCCACTTTTCGAAAATTGCTTTTCTACATCAGTATTCCAAAAGTATTGAAGAATACTCACATGAATCTCCAAAAAGCAGTTTCATAACTAGTAATCGCTTTAATTAATTAAACTTCCGCAAGAATATAGGTGGGTTTATATTTCTTTTATCTTACTTTTTCTATGCATGTTAAATTAATTTTAGTTGAAGAATTTGAATTATCTTCTCGTCCTATGTATCACGCATTAATTGCAATCATATTTTAAGTGCCTCGCATTTAATGCACGATTCGAAAATATTTTTGCATATCATTTTTTTCAAACGCGTTGGAGAAGTTTTACAAGAATCTCCAAACGCTGTGAAATATATAATCGCTTATACCATTTATTTTCTGCGAGGATATATGTAGATTTTTCTTTCGTATAAAATGCTTTTTCTATGCATCAGCAATTAATTTTAGTAAAAGAATTTGATTGTCCTCTCGTCATTTGTTTCACGCATTATTGCTATAATAAATTAACTTCCTTACATTGAATACACGATTTGAAATCTGTTTAACCACATCAGATTGTACTACCGCGGTGAAGAATTCACACAAGAAACTCCAAAGGAAGTTTTAAATCTAGTTCTCCCTTTTATCATTTAAATTCTTGCGAGGATATATGTGGTTTTAACATTTGTTGTGTTACCTTTTCTAAGCATCAGACACTAATTTTTGAAGATGGATTCGATTTATCTTTTCCTGGCGGAGCCATTGACTACTGGCGGTGTCATTGATCAAAGTCGGGGTCAAAGATTTCTGGCGGGGTCATTGACCTCCAGAAGAGTCATTGACCTCTAGTGGTTGCAAGGATCTCTGGCGGGGTCATTGACCTCTTGCAAAGTCATTGACCTCAGGAGGGGTCATTGGCCTCTTGCAGGGTCATTGACCTCAGGAGGGGTCATTGACCTCTGGCGGGGTCATTGACCTCTGGAAGTTTCATTGACCTCTGGAGGGGTCATTGACCTCTGGCGGGGTCATTGACCTCTGGAGGGGTCATTGACCTCTGGAGCGGTCATTGATCTCTGGTGGGGTCATTGACCTCTGGAGGGGCCCTTGACCTCTGGCGGGATCATTGACGTTTGGCGGGGTCATTGACATCTGGCGGGGTCATTTACCCCTGGAGGGGTCATTGACTTCTGGCGGGGACATTGACCTCAGGTAGGGCCATTGACTTCAGGTTGGGTCATTGACCTTTGGCAGAGTCATTGACCCCTGGCTAGGTCATTGACCTCTGACGGGGTCATTGACCTCCGGCGGAGTCATTGACCTCCGGCGGAGTCATTGACATCAGGTTGGGTCATTAACCTCTTGCGGGGTCATTGACCTCTTACCGGGTCAATGACATCTGGGTGGGTCATTGCCCTCTAGCGGGTTCATTCACCTCTGGCGGGGTCATTGACCTCAGGTTGGGTCATTCACCTCTGGGAGAGTCAATACCCCCTGGAGGGGTCATTGACCTATTGCGGGGTCATATACCTCCGTTCGGGCCATTTTCCTATGGGTGGGTCATTGACCTCTTGTGGAATCATTGACCCCTGGAGAAGTTACGAAAGGAGTTTCAAATCCAAATACGCTTTTGTCATTTAAATTTCATCGAGGATATATATGGATATCACTTTCGTTTATCGTACTTTTTCTATGCATCAGGAAAAGTTTAATTGGAAGAATTTAATGTATCTTCTGTTTTTTTGTTTCAAACATTAATTGCTTTATTCCGATTACTGTCTCAAATTAAACAAGGTTCAAACAAATTCTTTTCACATCAAGTTTTTGCACCGCGATTAAGAATTCTCACAAGGAACTCTAATAGCAGTTTCAAATCTAGTTTTAGCTTTTATCATTTAAATTTATTTCTGCTAGGTAATATGATGATATTACTATCGTTTAACCGGCTTTTTTATGCATTTGGAATAAATTTTAGTGTAAGGATTCGATTTAACTTCTCGTTCCGTGTTTCACGCAGAGCAAATTCAAATCGAGTTTTGGCTTTTACCATTTAAAATTCTTCGAGGATATATGTGGATTCTACCTTGGTTTAACCAGCTTTTCTATGCCATTGGATATTTTGTGGGGAGGATTTCCACTCAATTTTTTCAGCGTTTTTTCACGCATTAATTGCTATAAAATATTAATTGTGTCCAACTGTATTCATGATTCGATAATTGCATTTTCATATCAGATTTTTCAACGGTGTTGAAGAATTCTCTCAATGAACTCTAATAGCAGTTTCAAATCTAGTTTTTCTTTTATCATTTAAATTTCTGCGAGGACATATGTGGATTTTACTTTCATTTAACATGCTTTATCTATGTGTTAGGAATAAATTTAAGTGGAATAATGCGCTTAATCTTTTTCTATTTTGTTCTACGAGTTATTTTCTATGAATTATTAACTGTCTTACACTGTAAACACGATTCGAAAATTATTTTCCATATCATATTTTTTAATCATGTTGAAGAATTCTCAAAACGATTTCTAATAGCAGTTTCAAATATAGTTTTCGCATTTACTAATTAAATGTTGACTAACTAAATTAAATCATATGTTAATTTTACTTTCATTCAACCTGATTTTTCTATGTAATAGGAATTAATTTTAGCGATAGAATTCGATTTATCTTCTCGTACTTTGTATCATGCATTAATTGCTATAATATAAAAACGGTCACATATTAAATGTACAATTCGAAAAAACCTTTTCCACATCATATTTTTCACCGCGGCGAAGAAATCTCTAAAGGATTTCGAATAGCGGTTTCAATTCTAGTTTTTCCTTTTATCATTTTAATTTCTGCGTGGATAGATGTGGATTTTACTTTCGTTTAATAAGCGTTTTCTATGATTGAGGAATTATTTTATTGGAAGAATTCTATTTATCTTCTTGTATTTTGTTCCACGAATTATTTCCTATTACATGTTTTCATTCTCACACTGTATACATGACACGAAAATTGCTTTCTTTATTTGAATTTTTATCCGCGTTGTATAATTCTCATTAGGCTTTCTAACAGTAGTTTCAAATCTAGTTTTTGCTTTTGTCATTTTAATTTCCGCGAGGATATTTTTGGATTTATCTTCTGCTTCTCCTGCTTTTCTATGCATTAGAAATTAGTTGCAATGGAAGGAGTTTACCTTCTCGTCCGTTGTATCACCCAATAATTGATATAATAAATTAACAGTCTCACATTGAATACACGATTCGAAAATTACCATTCCACAACAGATCTTTTGAACGCGTATAAAAGTTCTCATATGAGACTTTAAATGCAGAGTCAAATCTAGTCCTCGCTTTTTTCATTTAAAAATCTGCGAGGATATATTTGGATTTTCAATTCGTTTCTCCTGCTTTTTCAATGCATTAGGAATAAGTTTAAGTGGAAGAATTCGATTTATCATGTCGTTATTCCTATCCCGTATAATTTGCTTTAATATAAACACTGTCTCACAAGGAATACACAATTCGAAAATTGATTTCAATATCGGATTTTTTAATTGCGGTGAAAAATTCTCACAAGAAACTCCAAGAGCAGTTACAAATCTAGTTTTGGCTTTTACCATTTTAATTTCTGCGAGGACATGTGTGGATTTTACTTTCATATAACATGCATTTTCTATGTATTAGGTATTAATTTTTGCGTAAGAAAAAGATTAATCTTCTTGTATTTTGTTCTACGAATTATTCGCTATGACATTTTAAATGTCTCACACTGAATACAAGATTCGAAAATTACTTTCCCTATCCGATTTTTTAATCGTGTTGAAGAATTCCTAAAAGGATTTCTAATAGCATTTTAAAATCTAGTTATTGCTTTTGTCATTTAAATTCCCGCGAGGATATATGTGGATGCTTCTTTCGTTTCACCAGCTTCTTCTATGTATTAGGAATTAATTTTTGTGGAAGAATTATTTATCTTCTCGTCTTTTGTTTCACTCATTAATAGCCTTAATATATATTCGCTGTCTCACATTGAATGCACCATTCGAAAATTACTTCTCCATTTCAGATTTTTCAAACCCGTTGAAGAATTGTAACATGAAACTCAATATGCTCTTTCAAATCAAGTTTTCGCTTTTAAAATTTGAATATCTCTGACAATATATGTGGTTTTTACTTTCGTTTAACGTGCAATTTCTATGCATTCGGAATTAATTTTCGTGATTGAATTTGATTTATTTTCTCGTCCCTTGTATCACGCTTTAATTTCTATAATAAATTATCTCTCCCACATTATATTCAAAATTAGAAAAATTCTATTCCATATCAGGTTTTTCAACCGCGAAGAAGAATTCTGTCACGAATCTCCGTAAGCAGATTCAATTCTAGTTTTTGCTTTTACCATTTAAAAATCTGCGAGGTTATATGTTGATTTTACTTTCATTCAACCTGCTTTTTCTATTTATTATGATATAATTTTAGTGATAGAATTCGATTTATCTTCTCGTAATTTGTATCAAGCATTAATTGCTATATTATAAAACTGTCACATATTAAATGTACAATTCGAAAATTGCTTTTCCACATCAGATTTTTCACCTCGTGAAGAATTCTCTAAAGGATTTCTGATAACAGTATCAATTCTAGTTTTTCCTTTTATCATTTTAATTTCTGCGTGGATAGATGTGGATTTTACTTTTGTTTAAAAAGCGTTTCCTATGATTGAGGAATTATTTTATTGGAAGAATTCTATTTATCTTCTTGTATTTTGTTCCACGAATTATTTCCTATGACATATTTATATTCTCACACTGTATACATGATACAAAATTGCTTTTCTATATTGGATTTTTTAACCGCATTGAAGAATTCTCAAATGGATTTCTAACAGTAGTTTCTAACCTAGTTTTTGCTTTTGTCATTTTAATTACCGCAAAGGATAATTGGGGATTTTTTTTCGCTTCACCTGTTTTTCTAAGTATTAAAAATTAGGTGTAATGGAAGGATTTTTCTTCGTGTCCGTTCGATCACGCATAAATTGGTTTATTAAATTACCTGTCTCACATAGATTACACGACTCGAAAATTGCAATTCCACATCAGCTTTTTTGCACGCATTTAAAAGTTCTCTTAGTTGTAAGGGATGAATTCGATTTATCTTCTTGTCCGTTGCTTCACGCATAAATTAGTTTAATAAATATTGACTGCCTCACGTGAATACACGATTCTAAATTTGCCTTTCCATATCAGATGTTTCAATCCAGTTGAAGAATACACACAATAAACTACGAATGCAGTTTCAAATCTAGTTTTCGCTTTTTTCATTTAAAATCCATTGAGGATATATTTGGATATTACATCCGTTTCACCTGCTTTTTCTATGCATTAGGAATTAATCTTAGTGGAAGAATTAGTATTTTACTTTCGTTCTTAGTATCCCGTATAATTAATTTAATATAAAAACTGTCACACATTGAATACAAAATTCGAATATTGGATTTCAATATCGGATTTTAAAAATGTGGTGAAGAATTCTCACAAGAAACTACCAGCAGTTACAAATCAAGTTTTTGCTTTTACCATTTTAATTTTTGCGAGGACATGTGTGGTTTTTACTTTAATTTAACATGCGTTTTCTATATACTTGGAATTAATTTTAGCGGAAGAATAGGATTAATCTTCTTGTATTTTGTTCTACGAATTATTTGCTATGACATTTTAAGTGTCTCACACTCAATATACGATTCGAAAATTACTTATCCATATCAGATTTTTTCACCGCGTTGAGGAATTCTCATAAGGATTTCTAATAGCAGTTAAAAAACTAATTATTGATTTTGTCATTTAAATTCCCCCGAGGATACATGTGGATGCTTCTTTCGTTTCACAAGCTTCTTCTATGTATTAGGAATTAATTTTTGTAGAAGCATAATTTACCTTCTTGTCTTTTGTTTCACTCATTAATAGCCTTAATACATATTGACTGTCTCACGTTGAATGCACGATTCGAAAATTGCTTCACCATTTCAGATTTTCAAACCCGTTGATGAATTGTAACATGAAACTCAATATGCTCTTTCAAATCAAGTTTTCGCTTTTAACATTTGAATATCTGCGTGGATACATGTGGTTTTTACTTTCGTTTAACATGCGTTTTCTATGAATTAGTAATTACTTTTGGTGGAAGAATTGTATTTATCTTCTTTTACTTTATTCCTCAAATAATTTGCTATTGCATATTTACTGTCCCAACTGTACACGTGATACAAAAGTGCTATTCTATATTAGATTTTTTACCGCGTTGACGAATTGTCAAATGGAGTTTTTATAGTAGTTTCAAATCTACTCTTTGCTTTTGTCATTCTTTATTAAATTATGTGTCTCACATAGAATACACGACTCTAAAATTGCCATTGCACATCAGATTTTTTGTACGTGTTTAATACTTCTCACAAGAAACTCCGAATGCAGTTTCAAATCTAGTTTTCGCTTTTTTTTTAAATTCTGCGAGAATATATTATGACTTTACATTCCTTTCTCCTGCTTTTTCTATGCATTAGGAATTAATTATGGTTGAATTTTAGTTTAGGAATTTATGTATCACACATTAAATGCAAGTATATTTTAAGTGCGTCACATTGAATGCACGATTTGAAAATACTTTTGCATATCATTTTTTTCAAACGCGTTGGACAAGTCTAAAAAGAATCTCAAACGCTGTGTAATATATTGTTATCGCTTATACCATTTATTTTCTGCGAGGAATTATGGAGATTTTTCTTTCGTTTAAAATGCTTTTTCTATGCATTAGCAATTAGTTTTAGTAAAAGAATTCGATTTGTCCTCTCGTCATTTGTTTCACGCATTATTGCTTTAATAAATTAATTTTCTCATATTGTATACATGATTTGAAATCTGTTTAACACATCAGATTGTACTACCGCGTTGAAGAATTCTCACAAGAAACTCCAAAAGCCGTTTTATATCTAGTTCTCCCTTTTATCATTAAAATTTTTGCGAGGATATATGTGGTTTTAACATTTGTTGTCCTACCTTTTCTATGCATTAGACATTAATTTTTGAAGATGGAATCGATTTATCTTTTCCTGGCGGGGTCATTCACCTAGGCGGGTTCATTTACCTCCGGCGGAGTCATTGACTACTGGCGTTGTCATTGATCACAGTCGGGGTAAAGATCTCTGGCGGGGTCGTTGACATCAGGCGGGGCCATTGCCCTCCAGATGAGTCATTGACCTCTGGTGGTTTCAAGGATCTCTGGCGTGGTCATTGACCTCTGGCGGGGTCATTTACCTCTAGCGGGGTTATTAACATCAGGTTAGGTCATTCATATCTGATGGGTGTCATTGACCTCTGGCGGTGTCATTGACCTCTGGAGGGGTCATTGACCTATGGAGGGGTCATTGACCTCTGGCGGGATCATTTACATATGGCGGGGTCATTGCCCAAGTTTGGGTTGCCCTCATTGACCTCTGGCGGTTTCATTGGCACATGGCGGGGTCATTGACTAAATTTGGATCATTGACCTCAGGTCGGGTCATTGACCTCAGGTCTGGTCATTGACGTCTGGGAGGATCTTTGACCTCTGGCGGGGTCATTGACCTGTGGAGGGGTCATTGACCTCTGGAGGGTCAGTGACCTCTGGTGGGGTCATTGACCTCTGGCGGGGACATCGACCTATGGAGTGGTCACTGACCTCTGGCGGTTTCATTGGCACATGGCGGGGTCATTGACCAAATTTGGATCATTGACCTCAGGTCGGGTCATTGACCTCAGGTAGGGTCATTGACCTCTGGCAGGGTCATTGACCTCTGCCGGGGTCATTGACCTCTGCCGGGGTCATTGACTTTGGTGGGGTCATTGACCTCTGGAGGAGTCATTGACCTCAGGTTGGGTCATTGACCTTTGACAGAGTCATTGACCCCTGGCTAGGTCATTGACCACTGGCGGGGTCATTGACCTCCGGCGGAGTCATTCACATCAGGTTGGGTCATTGACCACTGGTTGGGTCGTTGACCTCTGGCGGGGTCATTGACCTCTTGCGGGGTGATTTACCTCCGTTCGGGCCATTTATCTATGGGTGGGTCATTGACCTTTCGTGGGGTTATTAACCTATGGAGGGATCATTGACCCCTGGAGGATTTATTGACCTTTAGGGGAGTCATTGACCTCGAGTGGGCTAACTGATTTCTGAGTGGAGGTCGTCATTCGATGAGGGTTTACCGCTTAGTGGATGTGGATTTTGTTTACTGCAATCTATGTGCAGGTACACATGTGAATGAATAATATTATTATTATCGTTTTATGAGTCTAGTTAAATTGCTGTTATATATAACTTCCTGACATTGATCACACCTAATTATATATACTACTATAACAAAAAGTTTTCTCATAGAAACTCCTAAATCAGTTTCAAATCTAGATTTAGCTTTTATCACTATCAATTCTGCGAAGATACATGTGGATTTTACTCTTAGCTATCTCGATTCTTATATGGTAATATACAAATTTTCTTGGCGTTTCTGCTACTCGCATAAAATTCTGTAAAAATATTACTCTTACAGATTAATTACAAGATTCAAAAATTGCCTTCAACATTAAATTTTATAACCACGAAAAAGAATTCTCACATTTAATTCCGAAAGCAGTTTCAAATCCAAATACGCCTTTGATATTTAAATTTCATCGAGGATATATATGGATATCACTTTCGTTTACCGTACTTTTTCTCTGCAACAGGAAAAGTTTTATTGGAAGAATTTAATGGATCTTCCCTTTCTTTTTTTCACACATTAATTGCTTTATTCTGATAATTGTCTCAAATTAAACACGGTTCAAAAAAATTCTTATCGCATCAAGGAACTCTAATAGTAGTTTCTAATCTAGTTTCAGATTTTATCATTTAAATTTATTTCTGCTAGGTCATATGAGGATATTACTCTCGTTTGACCGGCTTTTTTATGCATTTGGAATAAATTTTAGTGTAAGGATTCTATTTAACTTCTCGTTCCTTTTTTCACTGCGACCAAATTCAAATCGATTTTGGCTTTTACCATTTAAAATTCTTCGAGGATATATGTGGATTTTACTTTGGTTTAACCTGATTTTTTTATACCATAGGATATTTTTTTTTGGTGAGGAATTCCACTCTTTTTCTCAGCGTTTTGTCACGATTTTTTTCCTATAAAATATTAACTGTGTGACACTGTATTCATGATTCGAAAATTGCATTTCCATATCAGATTTTTCAACGGTGTTGACGAATTATCTCAATGAACTCTAATAGCAGTTTGAAATCTAGTTTTTGCTTTTATTATTTAAATTTCTGCGAGGACATATGCGGATTTTACTTTCATTTAACATTCTTTATCAATGTATTAGGAATACATTTTAGCGGAAGAATACGCTTAATCTTCTTCTATTTTGTTCTACAAATTATTTGCCATGTCATATTAACTGTCTTACACTGTATACACTATTCGAAAATTACTTTTCCATATAATTTTTTTTTAACCGCGTTGAAGAATTCTCAAAACGATTTCTAATAGCAGTTTCAAATCTAGTTTTCGCTTTTACAAATTAAATTTCTGCAAGGTCATATGTTGATTTTACTTTCATTCAACCTGCTTTTTCTATGTATTAGAAATTAATTATAGCGATAGAATTTGATTTATCTTCTCGACCTTTGTATCACGCATTAATTGCTATAATATAAAAACTGTCACATATTAAATATACAATTCGAAAAAACCTTTTCCACATCATATTTTTCACCGCGTCGAAGAATTCTCTAAAGGATTTCTAATTGCGGTATTAATTCTAGGTTTTCCTTTTATCATTTAAATTTCTGCGTGGATATATGTGGATTTTACTTTCGTTTAACAAGCGTTTTCTATGATTTAGGAATTATTTTATTGGAAGAATTCTATTTATCTTCTTGTATTTTGTTCCACGAATTATTTCCTATGACAAATTTACATTCTCTCTATGTATACATGACACGAAAATTGTTTTTCTATGTTAGATTTTTTAACCGCGTTGCATAATTCACTATTAGCTTTCTAACCTTAGTTTCAAATCTAGTTTTTGCTTTTCTCGTTTTAATTTCCGCGAGGATATTTTTGGATTTAACTTCTCCTTCACCTGCTTTTCTATGCATTAGAAATTAGTTTTAATGGAAGGATATTACCTTTTCGTCCGTTGTATCACCCAATAATTGCTTTAATAAATTAACTGTCCCACATTGAATACACGATTCGAAAAATACCATTCCACAACAGATTTTTTCAACGCGTTTAAAATTTCTCATGTGAGACTTTAAACGCAGTTTCAAATCAAGTTCTCGCTTTTTTCATTTAAAATTATGCGAGGATATATTTGGATTTTCAATTCGTTTCTCCTGCTTTTTCACTGCATTAGGAATAAGTTTTAGTGAAAGAATTCGGTTTATCATGTCGTTCTTACTATCCCGTATGAATTGCTTTACTAAAAAACACAGTCTCACATTGAATAAACGTATCGGAGTTTGCATTTCAATATCGGAATTTTCAAACGCGTTGAAAAATACTCACTAGAAACTCCAACAGCAGTTACAAATCTAGTTTTTGCTTTTACCATTTTAATTTCATCGAGGATATATGTGGATTTTACTTTCATTTAACATGCTTTTTCTATGTATTCGGGATTAATTATAGTGGAAGAATAAGATTAATCTTATTGTATATTGATCTACGAATTAATTCCTGTGACATTTTCACTGTCTCACACTGAATACACGATTCGAAAATTACTTTTCCACATCAGATTTTTTAACCGTGTTGAAGAATTCTCAAAAGGATTTCTAATAGCAGTTTAAAATCTAGTTATTGATTTTGTCATTTAAATTCCAGCGAGGATACATGTAGATGCTTCTTTCGTTTCACAAGCTTCTTCTATGTATTAGGAATTAATATTTGTAGAAGCATAATTTACCTTCTCGTCTTTTGTTTCACTCATTATTAGTCTTAATACATTTTGACTGTCTCACGTTGAATGCACGATTCGAAAAATGCTCCTCCATTTCAGATTTTCAAACCCGTTGAAGAATTGTAACATGAAACTCAATATGCTCTTTCAAATCAAGTTTTCGCTTTTAACATTTGAATATCTCTGAGGATATATGTGGTTTTTACTTTCGTTTAACATGCATTTTCTATGCATTCGGAATTAATTTTCGTGATTGAATTTGATTTATTTTCTCGTCCCTATGTCCCGCAATGAATACTATAATAAATTAACTGTCCAACATTAAATTCACAAATAGAAAAATGCTATTCTATATCAGGTTTTTCCACCGCGATGAAGAATTCTCTCACGAATCTCCGTAAGTAGTTTCAATTCTACTTTTTGCTTTTACCATTTAAAAATCTAGTAGGTCATATGTTGATTTTACTTTCATTCAACCTGCTTTTTCTATGTATTATGATCTAATTTTAGTGATGTATTTCGATTTATCTTTTCATACTTTTATTAAGCATTAATTGCTATATTATAAAAACTGTCACATATTAAATATACAATTCAAAAATTGCTTTTCCACATCAGATTTTTTACCGCGTTGAAGAATTCTCTAAATGAAATCTAATAGCAATATCAAATCTAGTTTTTCCGTTTATCATTTAAATTTCTACGTTGATATATGTGGTTTTACTTTCGTTTAACATGCGTTTTCTATGTATTACGAATTATTTTTGGTGGAAGAATTCTATTTAACTTCTTGTATTTTGTTCCACGAATGATTTGCTATTGCATATTTACTTTCCCACACTGTATACATGATACAAAAGTGCTTTTCTATATTAGATTTTTAACCGCGTTGAAGAATTCTCAAATGGATATTGTAGTTTCAAATCTACTCTTTGCTTTTGTCATTCTTTATTAAATTATCTTTCTCACATAGAATACACGACTCTGAAATTGCTTTTGCAGATCAGATTTTTTGTACGTGTTTAAAATTTCTCACAAGAAACTCCGAATTCAGTTTCAAGTCTAGTTTTCGCTTTTTTTTTAATTCTGCGAGGACATATTTGGACATTACATTCGTTTCTCATACTTTTTCTATGCATTAGGAATACATTTTAGTGGCAGAATTCAATTAATATTTTGTTCATAGTATTCCGTTTAAATTGCTTTAATATAAAAACACTCACATTGAATACAAAATTCGAAAATTGCATTTCAATATCGGATTTGTTAAATGCGGTGAAGAATTCTCATAAGAAACTCCAACAGCAGTTACAAATCTAGTTTTTGCTTATACCATTTTAATTTCTGCGAGGGCATGTGTGGATTTTACTTTTATTTAACTTGCTTGTTTATGTATTAGGAATTAATTTTTGTGGAAGAATGCGATTAATCTTCTGGTACTTTGAATTACTAGTTATTTCCTTTACCTATTTACTATCTCACACTGTATACACGTGTCGAATATATATATGACATAATATGAGGATAATACTTTCGTTTAACCGGCTTTTTTATGCATTTGGAATAATTTTTAGTGTAAGGATTTGATTTAACTTCTCGTTCCTTGTTTCACGCCGAGCGAATTCAAATCTAGTTTTGGCATTTACCATTTAAAATTCTTCGAGGATATATGTAGATTCTACTTTGGTTTAACCTTCTTTTTCTATGCCATAGGATATTTATTTTGGGGAGGTTATCCACTCATTTTCTCAGCGTTTTTTCACGCATTAATTGCTATAAAATATTAACTGCGTCCAACTGTATTTATGATTCGAAATTTACATTTCCATATCAGATTTTTCAACGGTGTTGAAGAATTCTCTCAATGAACTCCAATAGCAGTTTCAAATCTAGTTTTTGCTTTTATCATTTAAATTTCTGCGAGGACATATTTGGATTCTCTTTCATTTCACATCCTTTATCTATGTATTAGGAATAAATTTAAGTGAAAGAATGCGCTTAATCTTCTTCTACTTTGTGGTACGAATTATTTTCTATGACATATTAACTGTCTTACACTGTATCCACGATTCAAAAATTACTTTTCCATATCATATTTTTTAACCGCGTTGAAGAATTCTCACAACGATTTCTAATAGCAATTTCAAATATAGTTTTCGCTTTTACTAATTAAATTTCTGTAAGGCCCATATATATTGATTTTACTTTCAGTCAACCTGCTTTTTCTATGAGTTAGAAATTAATTTTAGTGATTGAATTCGATTTATCTTCTCCTCCTTTGTATCACGCATTAATTGCTATAATATAAAAACTGTCACATATTAAATATACAATTCGAAAATTGCTTTTCACATCAGATTTTTCACCGCGTCGAAGAATTCTCTAAAGGATTTCTAATAGAAGTATCAATTCTAGTTTTTCCTTTTATCATTTAAATTTCTGCAATGATAGATGTGGATTTTACTTTCGTTTAACAAGCGTTTTCTAGGATTTAGGAATTAATTTTTTTGGAAGAATTCTATTTATCTTCTTGTATTTTGTTCCACGAATTATTTTCTATGACATTTTTTCATTCTCACACTGTATACATGACACGAAAATTGCTCTCTATATTAGACTTTTTTACCGCGTTGTATAATTCTCTATAGGCATTCTAACAGTAGTTTCAAATCTAGTTTTTGCTTTTTCATTTTAATTTCCGTAGGTATAGTTTTGGATTTTGCTTCACCTGCTCTTCTATGCATTAGAAATTAGTCGTATTGGAAGGAATTTACCTTCTCGTCCGTCGTATCACCCAATTATTGCTTTAATAAATTATCTTTCTGACAAAGTATACACGATTTAAAATCTGTTTAACCAAATCAGATTGTACCACTGCGTTGAAGAATTCTCACAAGAAACTCCAAATGCAGTTTTAAATCTAGTTCTCCCTTTTATCATTAAAATTTCTGCGAGGATATATGTGGTTTAATAATTTGCTGTAATACCTTATCTATGCATTATATATTCATTTTTGTAGATGGATTCGATTTTTCTTTTCCTGGCGGTGTATTTGACCAAGGCGGAATCATTGATATCCCGCGGAGTCATTGGTCACAGTCGTAGTCAACTCCTGCGGGGTCATTAACATCAGGCGGGGCCATTGACCTCCAGAGAGTCATTAACCTCTGGTGGTTTCAACGACCCCTGTCGGGGTCATTGACCTCTGGCGTGGTCATTTACCTCTAGCGGGGTCATTAACATCAAGTTGGGTCATTTACCTCTGGCGGGGTCATTGACCTATGGCGAGGTCATTGACCTCTGGCGGGGCCATTAGGAATTAATTTTAGTGGAAGAATTCTATTTATCTTCTTGTATTTTGTTCCACGAATTATTTCTAATGACATTATTATATTCTCGCACAGTACACATGACACGAAAATTGCTTTTCTATATTAGATTTTTTTTTTACCGCGTTGAAGAATTCTCAAATGTATTTCTAACAGTAGTTTCTAACCTAGTTTTTGCTTTTGTCATTTTAATTACCGCAAAGGATAATTGGGGATTTTTTTTCGCTTCACCTGTTTTTCTAAGAATTAAAAATTAGGTGTAATGGAAGGATTTTTCTTTGTGTCCGTTTGATCACGCATAAATTGCTTTATAAAATTAACTGTCTCACATAGAATACACGACTCGAAAATTGCAATTCCGCATCGGCTTGTTGTACGCATTAAAAGTTCTCTTAGTTGTAAGGGTTGAATTCGATTTATCTTTTTGTCCGTTGCTTCACGCATTAATTAGTTTAATATGTATTTACTGCGTCATATTGAATACACGATTCGAAATTTGCCTTTCCATATCAGATGTTTCAATCCAGTTGAAGAATTTACACAATAAACTACATATGCAGTTTCAAATCTTGTTTTCGCTTTTTTCACTTAAAATCCTGTGAGGATATATTTGGATATTTCATCCGTTTCAATTGCTTCTTCTATGCATTAAGAATTAATTTTAGTGGAAGAATTCGATTTATCATTTCGTTCTTAGTATCTCGTATAATTGCTTTAATATGAATACTGTCTCACATTAAATTTCACAATTCGAAAATTACATTTCAATATCGGATTTTTTAAATGCGGTGAAAAATTCTCACAAGAAATTCCAACAACAGTTAGAAATCTAGTTTTTGCATTTACCATTTAAATTTCTGCGCGGCATGTGTGGATTTTACTTCCATTTAACATGCGTTTTTTATATATTTGGAATTAATTTTAGTGGTAGAATAAGAGTAATCCTATTGTATTTTGTTCTACGAATTATTTGCTATGACATTTTAACTGTTTCACACTGAATACACGATTCGAAAATTACTTCTCCATATCAGATTTTTTAATCGCGTTGAAGAATTTCCAAAAGGATTTCTAATAACAGTTTAAAATCTAGTTATTGCTTTTGTCATTTAAATTCCCGCGAGGATATATGTGGATCCTTCTATCATTTCACCAGCTTCTTCTATGTATTAGGAATTAATTTCTGTGGAAGAATTATTTATCTTCTCGTCTTTTGTTTCACTCAAAATTAGCCTTAATATATATTCACTGTCTCACATTAAATGCACGATCGAAAATTGCTTCTCAATTTCAGCTTTTTCAAACCCGTTGAGAATTGTAACATGAAACTCAATATGCTCTTTCAAATCAAGTTTTCGCTAATAACATTTGAATATCTCTGACAATATATGTGGTTTTTAGTTTCGTTTAACATGCATTTTCCTAGCATTCGGAATTAATTTTCGTGATTGAATTTGATTTATTTTCTCGCCCCTTGTGTCACGCATTAAAATCTATAATAAATTATCTGTCCCACATTAAATTCAAAATTAGAAACATGCTATTCCATATCACGTTTTTCAACCGCGGTGAAGAATTCTCTCACGAATCTCCGTAAGCAGTTTCAATTCTAGTTTTTGCTTTTACCATTTAAAAATCTGCTAGGTCATATGTTGATTTTACTTTCATTCAACCTGCTTTTTCTATGTATTATGATCTAATTTTAGCGATAGAATTCGATTTATCTTCTCGTCCTTTGTTTCACTGATTAATTGCTATATTATAAAAACTGTCACACATTAAATAAACAAATCGAAAATTGCTTTTCCACATCTGGTGTTTTACCGCGTTGAAGACGTCTCTAAATGACATCAAATAGCAATATCAAATCTAGTTTTTTTTTAATCATTTTTATTTCTGCGTGGATATATGGGGATTTTACTTTCGTTTCACATGCGTTTTCTATGTATTAGGAATTACTTTTGGTGGAAGAATTCTATTTACCTGCTTGAACTTTGTTACACGAATAACTTGCTAATACATATTTACTGTCCCACACTGTATACATGATACAAACTTGCTATTCTATATTACATTTTTTAACCGCGTAGACAAATTCTCAAATGGAATTCTTGCAGTAGTTTCAAATCTATTTTTTGCTGTTGTCATTCTTTATTAAATTATATGTCTCACACAGAATACACGACTCTAAAATTGCTATTGCACATCAAATTTTTTGTACATGTTTAAAACTTCTCACAACAAACTCCGAATGCAGTATTAAGTCTAGTTTTCGCTTATTTTTTAATTTCTGTGTGAATATATTTGGACATTATATTCGTTTATCCTGCTTTTTCTATGCATTAGGAATTAATTTTAGTTGAATTTATTTTCGGAATTAATGTATCATGCATTTAATGCAAGTATATTTTAAGCGCCTCACATTGAATGCACGATTCGAAAATACTTTTGCATATCATTTTTTTTAAACGCGTTGGACAAGTCTAAAAAGAATCTCCAAACGCTGTAATATATTGTTATCGCTTATACAGTTTGTTTAAAATGCTTTTTCTATGCATTAGCAATTAATTGTAGTAAAAGAATTCGATATGTCCTCTCGTCATTTGTTTCACGCATTATTGCTTTAATAAATTAACTTTCTCACATTGAAATCGCGATTTGAAATCTGTTTAACCACATCAGATTGTACTACCGCGTTGAAGAATTCTCACAAGAAACTCCAAAAGCAGTTTTAAATTTAGTTCCCTTTTATCATTTAAATTTTTGCGAGGATTTATGTGGTTATAACATTTGTTGTCTTACCTTTTCTATGCATTAGACATTCATTTTTGAAGATGGATTCTATTTATCTCTTCCTGACGGGGTCATTGACAAAGGCGGGGTCATTGACATCCAGCGGAGTCAATGACTACTGGCGGTGTCATTGATCACAGTCGGGGTCAAAGGTCTCTGGCGGGGTCATTGACAAAAGGTGGTTTCAAGGAACTCTGGCGGGGTCATTGACCTCTGGCGGAGTCATTAACATCAGGTTGGGTCATTGACCTCTGGCGGTGTCATTGACCTATGGTGGGGTCATTGACCTCTGGCGGGGTAATTGACCTCTGGAAGGGTCATTGACTTATGGAGGGGTCATGGACCTCTGGCGGGATCATTGATACATGGCATTGTGATTGACTAAGTTTGGATCATGGAACTCAGGTTGGGTCATTGAACTCTGGCTGGGTCTTTGACCTCTTGCAGGGTCATTGACATCTGGTGGGGTCATTGACCTATGGAGGGGTCATTGACCTCTGGCGGGATCATTGACACATAGCGGGGTCATTGATCTCAGATACGGTCATTGACCTCAGGTGGGTCATTGACCTCAGTTTGGTTCATTGACCTTTGGCAGAGTCATTGACCCCTTGATAGGCTATTGACCACGAGCGGGGTCATTGACCTCTTGCGGGGTCATTTACCTCCGTACGGGCCTTATATCTATGGGTGGGTCATTGACCTAAGGTTGGGTCATTGACTTATGGCAGAGTCATTGTTCCTTTCCAGGTCATTGACCACTGGCGGGGTCATTGACCTCTGGTGGGGTCATCGACCTCTGGATTGGTCATTGACCTATGGAGGGGTCATTGACCTCTGGCGGGATCATTGACACATGGAAGGGTCATTGATCTCAGGTTGGGTCATTGACCTTTGGCAGAGTCATTGACCCCTTGCTAGTTCATTTACCACTGGCGGGGTCATTGACCTCCGGCGGAGTCATTGACATCAGGTTGGGTCATTGACCTCTGGCGGGGTCTGTGACCTATGGCGGGGTCATTGACCTCAGGTTGAGTCATTCACCTCTGGCAGAGTCATTGACCCCTGGCGGGGTCATTGACCTCTTGCGGGGTCATTTACCTCCGTTCGGGCCTTTTATGTTTTGGTGGGACATTAACCTCTTTGAGAGGTCATTGATCCCTGGAGGTGTTATTAACCTTTAGGTGAGTCTTTGACCTCGAGTGGGCTAACTGACTTCTGAGTGGGGATCGTTGATCGATGAGGGGGTCGTTGGCCGCTGAGTGGATGTGGATTTTGTTTACAGGAATCTATGAATTGTGTAGGTACATATGTGAATAAATACGAATATTCTTATCGTTTTATGACACTCTTATAAATTTCTGTAATATATTACCTTCCCGACATTGATCACACCTAATTATATTCACGTATATAACAAAAAGATTTCTCATAGAAACTTCTAATGCAGTTTCAAATCTAGCTTTAGCTTTGATCACTATAAATTTGGCGAAGATATATGTGGATTTTATTGATATCTCCATTCTTATATGTTAACATACGAATTTTCCTGGCGTTTCTGTTACTCGCATAAAATTCTGTAAAAACGTTTCTCTTACAGATTAATTACAAGATTCAAAAATTGCTTTCAACATTTCATTTTATAACCACGAAAAAGAATTCTCCCATTTAATTCCGAAAGCAATTTCTAATCCAAATACGCTTTTGTCATTTAAATTTCATCGGGGATATATATGGATATCACTTTCGTTTATCGTACTTTTTCTATGCATCAGGAAAAGTTTTATAGGAAGAATTTAATGTATCTTCTCTTTCTTTGTTTCACACATTAATTGCTTTATTCTGATAATTGTCTCAAATTAAACACGGTTCAAAAAGATTCTTTTCACCTCAAGTTTTTGGACCGCGATTAAGAATTCTCACAAGGAACTCTAATAGCAGTTTCAAATCTAGTTTCAGTTTTTATCATTTAAATTTATTTCTGCTAGGTAATATGAGGATATTACTCTCGTTTAACCGGTTTTTTTATGCATTTGGAATAGATTCTGGTGTAAGGATTCGATTTAACTTCTATTTCCTTGTTTCACGCCGAGCAAATTCAAATCTAGTTTTCGATTTTACCATTTAAAATCTTCGAGGATATGTGTGTATTCTACTTTGGTTTAACCAGCTTTGTTAATGCCATAGGATATTTTTTGTGGGGAGGAATTCCACTCGATTTCTCAGCGTTTTTTCACGCATTAATTACTATAAAATATTAACTGTGTCAAACTGTATTTATGATTCGATAATTGCATTTCCATATCATATTTTTCAACGGTGTTGAAGAATTCTCTCAATGAATTCTAATAGCAGTTTCAAATCTAGTTTTCGCTTTTACAAATTAAATTTCTGCAAGGTCATATGTTGATTTTACTTTCATTCAACCTGCTTTTTCTAATTATCAGAAATTAATTTTAGCGATGGAATTTGATTTATCTTCTCATCCTTTGTATCATGCATTAATTGCTATATTATAAAAACTGTAACATATTAAATATACATTTCGAAAATTGATTTTCCAATTCAGATTTTTCACCGCATTAAAGAATTCTCTAAATAATGTCTAATAGCAGTATCAAATCTAGTTTTTCCGTTTATCTTTTATATTTCTACTTGGATATATGTGGTTTTTATTTTCGTTTAACATGCGTTTTCTATGTATTAGGAATTATTTTAGTGGAAGAATTCTATTTATCTTCTTGTATTTTGTTCCACGAATTATTTCCTATGACATTTTTTCATCCTCTCTCTGTATACATGACACGAAAATTGTTTTTCTATATTAGATTTTTTAACCGCGTTTAAGAATTCTCAAATGGATTTCTAACAGGTGTTTCAAACTAGTTTTTGCTTTTATCATTTTAATTACCGCGAAGATAATTGTGGATTTTTCTTTTGCTTAACCTGCTTTTCTATGCATTAAAAAGTAGTTGTAACAGAAGAATTTATCTTCTCGTCCGTTCTATCACGCATAAATTGCTTTATAAAATTAACTCTCTCACATAGAATACACGACCTGAAAATTGCAATTCCACATCAGCTTCATTGTACGCATTTAAACGTTCTCTTAGTGGTAAGGGATGAATTCGATTTATCTTCTTGTCCGTTGCTTCACGCATTAATTAGTTTAATATGTATTTACTGCCTCACATTGAATACACATTTCGAAATTTGCATTTCCATATCAGATGTTTCAATCCCGTTGAAGAATTCACACAAAAATCTACGAATGCAGTTTCAAATCTAGTTTGCGCTTTTTCATTTAAAATCCTGTAAGGATATATTTGGATATTACATCCGTTTCACCTGCTTTTTCCATGCATTAGGAATTAATTTTAGTGGAAGAATTCTATTTATTATTTTGTTCTATGTATCCCGTAAATTACTTTTATATAAAAACTGTCTCACATTGAATACAGAATTCGAAAATTGCTTCTCGTCCTTTGTTTCACTCATTAATAGTCTTAATACTTATTGACCGTTTCACGTTGAATGCACCATTCGAAAATTGCTTCTCCATTTCAGTTTTTTCAAACCCGTTGAAGAATTGTACATGAAACTCAATATGCTCTTTCAAATCAAGTTATCGCTTTTAACATTTGAATATCTCTGAGGATATATGTGGTTTATACTTTCGTTTAACATGCATTTTCTATGCATTCGGTATTAAGTTTCGTGATTGAATTTTATTTATTTTCTCGTCCCTTGTGTAACGCTATAACTTCTATAATAAATTAACTGTCCCACATTAAATTCACGAAGAAAAATGCTATTCCATATCAGGTTTTCCAACCGCGATGAAGAATTCTCTCAAAAATCTCCGTAAGCAGTTTCAAATCTTGTTTTTGCCTTTACTATTTAAAAATCTGCTAGGTCATATGTTGATTTTACTTTCCTTCAAACTGCTTTTTCTTTGCATTATGATCTTATTTTAGTGATAGAATTCGATTTATCCACTCGTACTTTATATCAAGCAATAATTGCTATATTATAAAAACTGTCACATATTAAATATACAATTCGAAAATTGCTTTTCCACATCAGATGTATTACTGCGTTGAAGAATTCTCTAAATGACATCTAATAGCATTATCAAATCTAGTTTTTCGGTTTATCATTTAAATTTCTGCGTGGAAAGTGTGGTTTTTACTTTCTTTTAACATGCGTTTTCTATGTATTAGAAATCACGACTCTAATATTGCTATTGCACATCAGATTTTTTTGTACGTGTATAAAACTTCTCGCAAGAAACTCCGAATGCAGTTTCAAGTCTAGTTTTCGGTTTTATTTTAAATTCTGCGAGGATATATTTGGACTTTACATTCGTTTCTACTGCTTTTTCTATGCATTAGAAAAAATTTTTGTAGAAAATTGATTTATCTTCTCGTCCTATATATCACGCATTAAATACAAGTATATTTCAAGTGCCTCACATTGAATGCACGATTCGAAAATACTTTTACATATCATTTTTTCAAACACGTTAGCCAAGTCTAAAACGAATCTCCAAACGATCTGTAAGATATTTTTATCGCTTATACCATTTATTTTCTGCCTGGATATATGTAGATTATCCTTTCGTTTAAAATTGTTTTTCTATGCATTAGCAATTTATTTTAGTAAAAGAATTCGATTTGTCCTCCACTCATTTGTTTCACGCATTATTGCTTTAATAAATTAAATTTCTCACATTGTATACACGATTTGAAATCTGTTTAACCACATCAGATTGTACTACGGAGTTTAAGAATCCTCACAAGACACTGCAAAAGCAGTTTTAAATCTAGTTCTCCCTTTTATCATTAAAATTTTTGCGAGGATATATATGGTTATAACATTTGTTGTCTTACCTTATCTATGCATTAGACATTAATTTTTGAAGATGGATTCGATTTATCTTTTCCTGGCGGGGTCATTGACCAAGGCGGGGTCATTGACATCCGGCGGAGTCATTTACTACTGGCGGTATCATTGATCACAGTCGGGGTCAAAGATCTCTGGCGGGGTCATTGACCTCTGGCAGGATCATTGACCTCTAACAAGGTCACTGAACTCTGGAGGGGTCAATGACCCTTGGAGGTGTCATTGACCTCTGGCGGGGTCATTGACCTCTGGCGGGGTCATTGACCTCTGGCGGGGTCATTGACCTCTGGAGGGGTCATTGACCTCTGGCGGGGTTATTGACCTCTGGCGGGGTCATTGACCTATGGAGGGGTCATTGACGTCTGGAGGGGTCATTGAAAACTGGAGGGGTCATTAACCTATGGAGGGGCCATTGACGTCTGGAGAGGTCATTGACCTTTGGAGGGGTCATCGACCTCTGGAGGAGTCATTGACCTCTGGCGGGGTCTATGACCTCTGGAGGTGTCATTGACCTCTGGCGGGGTCATTGACCTCTGGCGGGGTTATTGACCTCTGGCGGGGTATTGACCTATGGAGGGGTCATTGACCTCTGGCGGGGTCATTGACCTCTGGAGGTGTCATTGACCTCTGGCGGGGCCATTTACCTATGTAGGGGTCATTGACCTCTGGCACGATATTTGACACATGGCGGGGTCATTGACCTCAGGTTGGGTCATTGACCTTTGATTGACCCCGGACAAGGTCATTGACCACTGGCGGGGTCAATGACCTCCGGCAGACACATTGACTTCAGGTTAGGTCATTTACCTCTGGCGGGGTCATTGACCTCTGGCAGGGTCGTTGACCTCTGGTGGAGTCATTGACCTAAGATTGGGTCATTGACCTCTTGCGGGGTCATTTACCTCCGTTCGGGCCATTTATCTATGGGTGGGTCATTGACCTCTTGTCGGGTCATTAACCTCTGGAGGGGTTATTGACCTTTAGGGGAGTCATTGACCTCGAGGGGGCTAACTGACTTCTGAGTGGGGGTCGTTGATCGATGAGGGGGATCGTTGACCGCTGAGTAAATGTGGATTTTGTTTACAGCAATCTATGCATTGAGCAGGTACATATGTGAATGAAAACGATTATTCTTATCGTTTTACGAGTCTCGTATAAATTGCTGTAATATATCACCTTCCTGACATTGATCACACCTTATTATGTACACGTGTATAACAAAATGATTTCTCATAGAAACTCTTGAAGCTTTTTCAAATCAAGATTTAGCTTTGATCCTTGTAATTTCTGCTAAGATACATGTGGACTTTTCTCTTAGCTATCTCGATTCGTAATTGTTAACAGACGAATTTTCTTTGCGTTTCTCTTACTCGCATAATGTTCTGGAAAAAAGTTACTCTTACAGATTTATTGCAAGATTCAAAAATATCAACATTTCCTTTCAACATTTTTATTTATTTATATATATTTATAGGTTTATATCGAAAAAGAATTCTCACATTTAATACCGAAAGCAGTTTCACAACCAAATACGCTTTTGTCATTTAAATTTCATCGAGGATATATATGGATATCACTTTCGTTTATCGTACTTTTTCTATGCATCAGGCAAAGTTTTATTGGAAGAATTTAATGTATCTTCCCTTTCTTAGTATCACACATTAATTGCTTTATTCTTATAATTGTGTCAAATTAAACACGTTTCAAAAAAATTCGTTTCACATCAAGTTTTTGCACAGCGATTAAGAATTCTCACAATGACCACTAATAGCAGTTTCAAATCTAGTTTCAGCTTTTATCATTTAAATTTATTTTGCAACGTAATATGAGGAAATTACTCTCGTTTAACCGGCCTTTTTATGAATTTGGAATATATTTTAGTGTAAGGATTCGATTTTACTTCTCGTTCATTGTTTTACGTCGAGCAGATTCAAATCTAGTGTTGGCTTTTACCATTTAAATTTCTTCGAGGATATATGTGGATTCTACTTTGGTTTAACCTGCTTTTTCTATGCCATAGGATATTTTTTGTTGGGATGAATTCCACTCATTTTCTCAGCGTTTTTTCACGCATTAATTGCTATAATATATTAACTGTGTCAAACTGTATTCATGATTCGAAAATTGCATTTCCATATCAGATTTTTCAACGGTGTTGAAGAATTCTCTCAATGAACTCGAAAGCAGTTTCAAATTTAGTTTTTTTCTTTTATCATTTAAATTTCTGCGAGGACATATGTGGATTTTACTTTCATTTAACATTCTTTATCAATGTATTAGGAATAAATTTTAGTGGAAGAAATCGCTTAATCTTCTTCTCTTTTGTTCTACGAATTATTTGCTATGACATATTAACTTTCGTATACTGTATACACGATTCAAAATTAGTTTTCCATATCATATTTTTTAACCGCGTTGAAGTAATCTCGAAACGATTTCTAATAGCAATTTCAAATCTAGTTTTCGCTTTTACTAATTAAATTTCTGCAAGACCCATATATATTGATTTTACTTTCAGTCAACCTGCTTTTTCTATGAGTTAGAAATTAATTTTAGCAATAGATTTTGATTTATCTTCTCGTCCTTTGTATCACGCATTAATTTCTATAATATAAAAACTGTAACATATTAAATATACAATTCGAAAAAACCTTTTCGAATTGTATGCAGTACTTTTTGAATTAAATGCAGTTTCAAATCTAGTTTTCGCTTTTTTCATTTAAAATTCGGCGAGGATATACCTTGATTTTCAATTGGTTTCTCCTGCTTTTACAATGCTTTAGGAATAAGTTTAAGTGGACGAATTCGATTTATCATGTCGTTCTTACTATCCCGTATGAATTGCTTTGCTATAAACACAGTCTCACATTGAATACACAAATCGAAATTTGAATTTCAATATCGGATTTTTCATACGACTTGAAAACTACTCACAAGAAACTCCAAAAGCAGTTAAAAATCTAGTTTTTTGCTTTTACCATTTAAATTTCTTCGAGTATATATGTGAAGAATACTTTCATTTAACATGCTTTTTCTATGTATTTGAGATTATATATAGTGGAAGAATAAGATTAATCTTCTTGTATTTTGTTCTACGAATTATTTGCAATGACATTTTAACTGTCTCACACTGAATACACGATTGGAAACTTACTTTTCCATATCAGATTTTTTAACCGCGTTCAAGAATTCTCAAAAGGCTTTCTAATAGCAGTTTCAAATCTAGTTATTCCTTTTGTCATTTAAATTCCCGAAAGGATATATGTGTATGCTTCTTTAGTTTCACAAGCTTCTTCCATGTATTAGGAAATAATTTTTTTGGAAGAATAATATATCTTGTCGTAATTTGTTTCACTCATTAATAGCCTTAATATATATTAACTGTCTCACGTTGAATGCACGATTCGAAAATTGCTTTTCCATTTCAGATTTTTCAAACCCGTTGAAGAATTTTAACATGAAACTCAATATGCTCCTTCAAATCAAGTTTTCGCTTTTAACATTTGAATATCTCTGATGATATATATGGTTTTTACTTTCGTTTAACATGCATTTGCATTTACATATCAGATGTTCCAAACCCTTTGAAGAATTCACACAATAAACTACGAATGCAGTTTCAAATCTAGTTTTCGCATTATTCATTTAAAATCCTGTGAGGATATATTTAGATATTACTTCCGTTTCACCTGCTTTTTCTATGCATTAGGAATTAATTTTAGTGGAAGAATTCGATTTATCAAATTGTTCTTCGTATCCCGTATAATTGTTTTAATAAAAAAACTGTCTCACATTGAATACACAATTCGAAAATTGCTTCTCGTCCTTTGTTACACTCATTAATAGCCTTAATACATATTGACTGTCTCACGTTGAATGCACGATTCGAAAATTGCCTCTCCATTTCAGATTTTTCAAACCCGTTGGAGAAAATAACATGAAACTCAAGATGCTCATACAAATGAAGTTTTCGCTTTTAACATTTGAATATCTCTGAGGACATATGTGGTTTTTACTTTCGTTTAACATGCATTTTCTATGCATTCGGAATTAATTTTCGTGATAGAATTTGATTTATTTTCATGTCCCTTGCGTCACGCATTAATTTCTATAATAAATTAACTGTCCCGCATTAAATTCACAATTAGACAAATGCTATTCCATATCTGGTTTTTCAACCGCGATGAAGAATTCTCTCACGAATCTCCGTAAGCAGTTTCAATTCTAGTTTTTTTCAGTTTCAATTTCTAGTTACCATTTAAAAATCTGCTAGGTCATATGTTGATTTTACTTTCATTCAACCTGCTTTTTCTATGTACTAGGAATTAATTTTAGCGATAGAATTTGATTTATCTTCTCGTCATTTGTCTCACGCTTTAATTGCTATAATATAAAAACTGTCACATATTAAATGTACATTTCGAAATTTGCTTTTCCACATCAGATTTTTCATCGCGTTGAAGAATTCTCTAAAGGATTTCTAATAGCAGTATCAATACTAGTTATTCCTTTTATCATTTAAATTTCTGCGTGGATAGATGTGGATTTTACATTCGTTTAACAAGCGTTTTCTACGATTTAGGAATTAATTTTAGTGGAAGAATTCTATTTCTCTTCTTGTATTTTGTTCCACGAATAATTTGCTGTTACATATTTACTGTCCCACACTCTATACATGATACAATCTATACATATACATGATTACTTTTCTCTATTAGATTTTTTAACCGCGTTTAAGAATTCTCAATTGGTTTCAAATCTACGTTTTGCTCATGTCATTCTTTATTAAATTATCTGTTATTAAATAATTATGTTATGATAATAATCTGTTATGTTTTATTAGATAATACACAACTCTAAAATTGCTATTGCACATCAGATTTTTTGTACGTGTTTAAAACTTCTCACAAGAAGCTCCAAATGCAGTTTCAAATCTAGTTATAGCTTTTTTTTTTAATTCTGCGAGGATATATTTGGACATAACATTCGTTTCTGCTGCCTTTTCTATGCATTACGAATTAATTTTAGTTGAATAATTCGATTAATATTTCATTCTTAGTATTTCGTATAAATTGCGTTAATATAAAAACTGTCTCACATTGAATACACAATTCGAAAATTGCATTTCAATTCG
Organism: Ceriagrion tenellum; assembly: GCA_963169105.1. Taxonomy (NCBI): domain Eukaryota; kingdom Metazoa; phylum Arthropoda; class Insecta; order Odonata; family Coenagrionidae; genus Ceriagrion; species Ceriagrion tenellum. The sequence goes on along the minus strand of OY720636.1, from coordinate 127,600,950 downwards.
GATTTTTTAAATGCGGTGAAGAATTCTCACAAGAAACTCCAACCGCAGTTACAAATCTAGTTTTTGCTTTTACCATTTTAATTTCTGCGAGGACATGTGTGGATTTTACTTTCATTTAACATGCTTTTTTTTATGTATTAGGAATTAATTTTAGCGGAAGAAAAAGATTAATCTTCTTGTATTTTGTTCTACGAATTATTTGCTGTGATATTTTAACTGTCTCACACTGAATACATGATCCGAAAATTACTTTTCCATATCAGAATTCTAACCGCGTTGAATAATTCTCAAAAGGATTTCTAATAGCATTTTAAAATCTAGTTATTGCCTTTGTCATTTAAATTCCCGTGAGGATATATGTGGGTGCTTCATTCGTTTCACCAGCTTCTTCTATGTTATAGAAATTAATTTTTGTGGAAGCATAATTTACTTCTCGTCTTTTGTTTCACTCATTAATAGCCTTAATATATATAAACTGTCTCACATTGAATACACGATTCGAAAATACTTTTGCATATAATTTTTTTCAAACGCGTTGGACAAGTCTAAAAAGAATCTTCAAACTCTGTGTAATATATTGTTATCGCTTATACCATTTATATTCTGCGAGGATATGTGTAGATTTTTCTTTCGTTTAAAATGCTTTTTCTATGCATTAGCATTTATTTTTGGTAAAAGAATTCGATTTGTCCTCTCGTCTTTATCTTTTCCTGGCGGGGTCTTTGACCAAGGCGGGGTCATTGACATCCGACGGAGTCATTGACTACTGGCGGTGTCGTTGATCACAGTCGGAGTGAAATATTTATGGCGGGGTCATTGACCTGTGGCGGTGTCATTGATCACATTCGGGGTCAAAGATCTGGTGCGGGGTCATTGACATCAGGCGGGGCCATTGACCTCCAGAAGAGTCAATAGCCTCCGTTGGTTCCAAGGATCTCCGGCGCAGTCATTGACCTCTGGCGGGGTGATTGACCTCTAGCAGGTTCATTGACCTCTTGCGGGGTCATTGACCTCTAGTGGGTCATTGACCTCTGGAGGTGTCATCGACCTCTGGCGGGATAATTGACCTCTTGCGGGATCATTGACCTCTGGAGGGTCATTGACCTCTGGTGGTGTCATTGACCTCTGGCGGGATCATTGACACATGGCGGGGTCATTGGCCAAGTTGGGGTCATTGTCCTCAGGTTGGGTCATTGACATCTCGTAGGGACTTTGACCTCTGGTGGGGTCATTGACCTCAGCTGCGGTCATTGACCTTTGAAGTTGTCATTGTCCTCTGGTGAGGTCATTGATCTAGGGTGGTGTCATTGACCTCTGGCAGGGTCATTGACCTGTAGAGGGGTCATTGACCTCTGGCGGGGTCATTGACCCATGACGGGGTCATTGACCTCAAGTTGGGTCATTCACCTCTGGCAGAGTCATTGTCCCCTGGCGGGGTCATTGACCTCCGATCGGGCCATTAATCTATGGGTGGGTCATTGACCTCTTGTGGGGTCATTAACCTCTGGAGGGGTCATTGACCCCTGGAGGAGTTATTGACCTTTAGGGGGCAGGTACATATATGAATGAATACGATTATTCTTATCGTTTTATGAGTCACGTATAAATTGCCGTTATATATTACCTTCCTGACATTGATCATACCTAATTATATACACGTATGTAACAAAAAGATTTCTCATAGAAACTCCTGAGGCAGTTACAAATCTAGATTTAGCTTTGATCACTATAAGTTCAGTGAAGATACATTTGGATTTTACTCTTAACTATCTCGACTCTTATGTGTTAACATACAATTTTCTTGGCGTTTCTGTTACTCGCATAATATTCTGTAAAAAAGATACTCTTACAGATTGATTACAAGATTCAAAAATTGCTTACAACATTAGATTTTATAACCACGAAAAAGAATTCTCACATTTAATTTCTAAAGCAGTTTCAAATCCAAATACGCTTTTGTCAATTAAAATACATCGAGGATATATATGGATATCACTATCGTTTATCGTACTTTTTCTATGCATCAGGAAAAGTTTTATTGGAAGACTTTAATGTATCTTCTCTTTCTTTGTTTCACACATTAATTGCTTTATTCTGATAACTGTCTCAAATTAAACACGGTTCAAAAAAATTCTTTTCACATTAAGTTTTTGCACCGCGATTAAGAATACTTACAAGGAACTCTAATAGCAGTTTCAAATCTAGTTTCGGGTTTTATTATTTAAATTTATTTCTGCTAGGTAATATGAGGATATTACTCTCGTTTACCGGCTTTTTTATGCATTTGGAATAAATGTTAGTGTAGGAATCGATTTAACTTCTCGCTCCCGGTATCACGCCGAGCAAATTCAAATCTAGTTTTGGCTTTTACCTTTTAAAATTCTTCGAGGATATATGTGGATTCTACTTTGGTTTAACCTGCTTTTTATATGCCATAGGATACTTTTTGTGGGGAGGAATTCCACTCAATTTCTCAGCGTTTTTTCACGCAATAATTGCTATAAAATATTAACTGTGTCAAACTGTATTCATGATTCGATAATTGCATTTCCATATCAGATTTTTCAGCGGTGTTGAAGAATTCTCTCAATGAACTCTAATAATAGTTTCAAATCTAGTTTTTGCTTTTATCATTTAAATTTCTGCGAGGACATATGTGGATTTTACTTTTATTTAACATTCTTTATCAATGTATTAGGAATAAATTTTAGTGGAAGAAATCGCTTAATCTTCTTCAATTTTGTTCTACGAATTATTTGCTATGACATATTAACTATCTTACACTTTATAGTCCAGTCTGTGGAGAGAAAAAAAGGTCATTTATGACGTTGTCTTGATACAGGTTCAGAATAGTCAAAAGTTGTAGGAAAGGGAGAGTTATATATACCTATATATTTTTAAACTTCGAACTAGACGTTATAAACAAATTACAGGGGTTCAAAGTTGGCTAAACCCGATTTTTTAATTCTACAAGCCAAGGTATTAACTTTAGGAAAAAATGTTTCAAATGTTTTTTTGTAGACAATTCAAAAACGCACAATTTGAGCTATAGTTAGTTTTTTTTCGATAATTATTTATTGCAAAAACCCCCCAAAATGGCGTTTTTTTGCATATCAATTATTTATTGCGAAAATTACTTTTTAAATACTTTTTTGCTTTGTAATTAAGGCCCAGATTATGACAAAAAAATAGGATTTTTTAAGCCAATTTGGTTTATTTGTTGCTTAGTTATTCCATTTGTTTATTAAAAACATATCTAATGTTCAATGCTGTAAATTTTTATTGGACCAACATACAGGGTCGCATAAAGGCTCATTTTCTTTGTAAACGTTGAAAATTTAACAATATTTAAGAATAATTGAAAAAAAATTATTTTCAACCTCTCAAATAACCATTACAAAAAAAGGGCGTTTTTTAAAATAATTTTACATTTATAGCATTTCAGCCGGAAGTATTAATATTTATTACAAATTAACAATGTCATTGTTAATAAAATTTGAAGCTATCCCAGATGTAAAAAAAAACATCGAAATTGGTTCAGAACTTTCCGAGATACGAGATATTTTTCCGAGCGCAGCAGATTTAAAGTAGCCAACTCAGTTTTCTCTCGCGCGCGGGAGAGCACGTCGCGCTACCCCCACCACCGGGGCCGGCCGGCCTTGTTTTTCTTCGCTATACTTCATTCATGTTTTTTAACACTTACAAGTCAATATTTTGTAAATCTGACAATAGATATTGAAAATATGTCTTTGAGGTCCAAATGCCGTCGGATTTATTTATTAATCGTAATATAAAACGGAGCAGTGATTAAAAAAAAAAAATTCTTATCTCGGTTGCTATTGGTCGAAAAAAAATTTTTTTTTTTTTCAAATCTTTGTTTTGACCTCAATTACTCAAATCTTGAAGAAAACATTATCTAAAATTTATGGGAGTGGCCCCAGCTTCATTTATTTATAAAACAAAAACGCACACATTGAACCCCTATAATTTGTTTATAACGTCTAGTTCGAAGTTTAAAAATATTAAGGTAAATATAATAGGGGGGGCCGAAAAAAGGTTTTTTTCCGGATCAAATTTGCCCTATGCGGGAAAGTTGTGTACTGATATCAGGATCTCGCATGCAAAGTTTTTTAAAAATCGGATAATATTAAACACTGCCGCTAGAGCTCTAAAGTTTAAAATTTTGCGAAAATTCAGGCGGAAATGGGAAACAAACGGTTATGGAGAATAATCTGTTGCATATAGTGGAATATTGGTAAAGATCAACTATAGATACATAATTCCAGATTACAAAGCTGAAATTTGAAGTATGTTTGACGAAATCTATGGCTTATTAAGATACCTAAGAATAAATAACTAATTTATAGTATAGGCAATCCGAACAACACCAACAATTTTACCGACTCCGAACAACACTTTAAATAGATCACTTTAGGGAGCCGTATTTGGGATAAATTAATATTTTTTTCGAATGTAGTTCCTTAATAAATGTCTCATCCGTTGTTATTATCCCGCCCCACCCCGCCCAGGCCCGCTCGCTCCTCCCCGCTCCGCCCCGCACCGCCCCGCGCTGTTAATTATTCTCGAGTCTGTTAAGTACTATGGCGTCACAGTTACGCAAGAAATATCTTGGGGAAAACATATTCGGGAAATATACGGTCAAACATACAGGAAGCTAGACTTTATCAAGAGAGTACTCGTAAAATGTGATGAGAAAGTGAAAGAACATTGTTATTATCCCGCCCCACCACGACCAGCCCCGCTAGCTCCTCCCAACCCCGTCCCGCCCCGCTCCGCCCCGCGCTGTTAATTATTCACGAGTCTGTTAAGTACTATGGGGTCACAATTACGCAAGAAATATCTTGGGGAAAACATATTCGGGAAATATACGGTCAAGCATACAGGAAGATAGGCTTTATCAAGAGAGTACTCGTAACGTGTGATGAGAAAGTGAAATAACGTTGTTATTATCCCGCCCCATCCCGCCCAGAACCCGCTCGCTCCACCCCGCCCCGCTGCGCCCCGATCCGCCCCGCGCTGTTAATTATTCTCGAGTCTCTTAAGTACTATGGGGTCACAATTACGCAACAAATATCTTGGGGAAAACATATTCGGGAAATATACGGTCAAGCATCCAGGAAGCTAGGCTTTATTAAGAGAGTACTCGTAAAATGTGATGAGAAAGTGAAATAACGTTGTTATTATCCCGCCCCATCCCGCCCAGAACCCGCTCGCTCCACCCCGCCCTGCTCCGCCCCGATCCGCCCCGCGCTATTAATTATTCTATAGTCTCTTAAGTACTATGGGGTCACAATTACGCAAGAAATATCTTGGGGAAAACATATTCTGGAAATATACGGTCAAGCATACAGGAAGCTAGGCTTTATTAAGAGAGTACTCGTAAAATGTGATGACAAAGTAAATAACGTTGTTATTATCCCGCCCCATCCCTCCCAGCCCCGCTCGCTCCACCCCGCCCCGCTCGCCCCGCTACGCCACGCACCGCTCCGCCCCGCACCGCCCCGCACCGCACCGCCCCGCCCCGCCCCGCATCGCACCGCCCCGCCCCGCACAACCCCGCACCAACCCGCACCGCCCCGCACCGCCCCGCTCCGCCCCGCACCGCCCCGCCCCGCACCGCTCCGCCCAACCCAGCACCGCTCCGCCCCGCCCCGCAACGCCCCGCCCCGCCCAACCCCGCCCCGCACCGCCCCGCCCCGCACCGCCCCGCCCCGCCCCGCGCTGTTAATTATTCACGAGTCTGTTAAGTACTATGGGGTCACAATTACGCAAGAAATATCTTGGGGAAAGCATATTCGGGAAATATACGGTCAAGCAAACAGGAAGCTAGGCTTTATCAAGTGAGTACTCGTAAAATGTGATGAGAAAGTGAAATAACGTTGTTATTATCCCGCCCCACCCCGCCCAGCCACGATCGGTCCACTCAGCCCCGCCCCGCTCCGTTCCGCCCCGCGCTGTTAATTATTCACGAGTCTGTTAAGTACTATGGCGACACAATTACTCAAGAAATATCTTGGGGAAAGCATATTCGGGAAATATACGGTCAAGCATACAGGAAGCTAGGCTTTATCAAGAGAGTACTCGTAAAATGTGATGAGAAATTAAAAGAACGTTGTTATTATCCCGCCCCACTCCGCCCAGCCCCGCTCGCTCCACCCCGCCCCGCCCCGCTCCGCTCCGCCCCGCGCTGATAATTATTCACCCGTCTGTTAAGTACTTTGGGGTCACAATTACGCAAGAAATATCTTGGGGAAAGCATATTCGGGAAATATACGGTCAAGCATACAGGAAGCTAGGCTTTATCAAGAGAGTACTCGTAAAATGTGATGAGAAAGTAAAATAACGTTGTTATTATCCCGACCCACCCCGCCCAGCCCCGCTCGCTCCACCCCGCCCCGCCCCGCGCTGTTAATTATACACGAGTCTGTTAAGTTCTATGGGGTCACAATTACGCAAGAAATATCTTGGGGAAAACATATTCGGGAAATATACGGTCAAGCATACAGGAAGCTAGGCTTTATCAAGAGAGTACTCGTAATATGTGATGAGAAAGTAAAAGAACGTTGTTATTATCCCGCCCCATCCCGCCCAGCCCCGCTCGCTCCACCCCACCCCGCCCCGCCCCGCTCCGCCCCGCGCTGTTAATTATTCACGAGTCTGTTAAGTACTATGGGGTCACAATTACGCAAGAAATAACTTGGGGAAAACATATTCGGGAAATATACGGTCAAGCATACAGGATGCTAGGCTTTATTAAGAGAGTACTCGTAAAATGTGATGAGAAAGTGAAATAACGTTGTTATTATCCCGCCTCATCCCTCCCAGCCCCGCTCGCTCCACCCCGCCCCGCTCGCCCCGATCCGCCCCGCACCGCTCCGCCCCGCACCGCCCCGCCCCGCCCCGCCCCGCCCCGCACCGCCCCGCTCCGCCCCGAACCGCCCCGCTCCGCCTCGCCCCGCCCCGCCTCGCCCCGCTCCGCCCCGCCCCGCTCCGCCCCGCCCCGCTCCGCCCCGCTCCGCCCCGCCCCGCCCCGCTCCGCCCCGCCCCGCCCCGCTCCGCCCCGCTCCGCCCCGCCCCGCCCCGCTCCGCTCCGCCCCGCCCCGCCCCGCTACGCTCCGCCCCGCCCCGCTCCGCTCCGCCCCGCCCCGCTCCGCCCCGCCCCGCCCCGCTCCGCCCCGCGCTGTTAATTATTAACGAGTCTGTTAAGTACTATGGGGTCACAATTACGCAAGAAATATCTTGGGGAAAACATATTCGGGAAATATACGGTCAAGCATACAGGAAGCTAGGCTTTATCAAGTAAGTACTCGTAAAATGTGATGAGAAATTAAAAGAACGTTGTTATTATCCCGCCCCACTCCGCCCAGCCCCGCTCGCTCCACCCCACCCCGCCCCGCTCCGCTCCGCCCCGTGCTGTTAATTATTCACGAGTCTGTTAAGTACTATGGGGTCACAATTACGCAAGAAATATCTTGGGGAAAGCATATTCGGGAAATATACGGTCAAGCATACAGGAAGCTAGGCTTTATCAAGAGAGTACTCGTAAAATGTGATGAAAAAATAATAGAACGTTGTTATTTTCCCGCCCCACCCCGCCCAGCCCCGCTCGCTCCACCCCGCCCCGCCCCGCGCTGTTAATTATACACGAGTCTGTTAAGTACTATGGGGTCACAATTACGCAAGAAATATCTTGGGGAAAACATATTCGGGAAATGTACGGTCAAGCATACAGGAAGCTAGGCTTTATCAAGAGAGTACTCGTAAAATGTGATGAGAAAGTAAAAGAACGTTGTTATTATCCCGCCCCACCCCGCCCAGCCCCGCTCGCTCCACTCCACCCCGCCCCGCTCCGCTCCGCCCCGCGCTGTTAATTATTCACGAGTCTGTTAAGTACTATGGGGTCACAATTACGCAAGAAATATCTTGGGGAAAACATATTCGGGAAATATACGGTCAAGCATACAGGAAGCTAGGCTTTATCAAGAGAGTACTCGTAAAATGTGATGAGAAAGTGAAATAACGTTGTTATTATCCCGCCCCATCCCGCCCAGCCCCGCTCTCTCCACCCCGCCCAGCCCCGCCCCGCTCCGCCCCGCTTGCCCCGCCCCGTCCCGCTTGCCCCGCCCCGCCCCTCCCCGCTCCGCCCCGCCCCGCACCGCTCCGCTCCGCCCCGCGCGATGAAGTACAGCGCGTTCATCGAAATATTCGTAGGCTTCTGTTCCTGAAAGTTGCGGAAGCATACGCCTTAAATGCAGCGAAAATCTTTTGGAACATTTTTTCAATGCTATTCTTTTGAAAAAAGTTTCTGCTCCGTCATTAATGGAACAAACTCAAAAATTTTTAAAAAACATTCCTGGTAAAATTTATTTATTATTTTAATTAAATATTTGCCTCAGTAGGTTTGCAGATAATGGAATTATGAATTTATTTATTCAAAGATCGAGTAAATTTTTTAGAAGTTTGCGAACAAACGAAAACGGACCTCATTTTAATAGTCAAGTATTCATTATTCCACCGCAATCACTAATTCCTTGAGTATAATTTGATTCTCAGGCCAGCGACTCCTCATGGAATCACTGAATCCGAGTCCTCATCTGAAAATGAGTCCTAATCTGAATCCGTGTCCTCAACTGAATCTGAATCCGAATCCTAATCTGAATCAGAGTCCTCAACTGAATCTGAATCCTAATCTGAATCCGAGTCTTTAACTGAATCTGAATCCGAATCCTAATCTGAATCCGAGTCCTTAACTGAATCAGAATCCTAATCCGAAAATGACTCCTCGAGGACTCTTGAGTCCTCCCTCTCCGCGGGCTCTACGAGAACACAGGTCCCCCTCCCTCAGACTTGAAATTTCAAGAGTGGGGGGACTCGTTTCTTCCTGTCGTTCAATTGATTCTCTGCTTTGCCGAGTGGTGCGCCCATCTCTATTCCCAAACTTCCAAGGGTGAGGGGACTCGTGGCCTCGCCTGTCAGTTAGTTCCCATCTTTGCCGGGTGTTGCGCCTATTTTCATTACGATTCGTAAGGAACGACGGTTCATTGCCGCGAACGACGCCGTTCGTCAACTCACTTCAAAGAGTCGTTCGAATTGATTCGTTCGTTCGCGACCGACCCATCTCTAGTTACGAATACTCTCTTGATAAAGCCTAGCTTCCTGTATGCTTGACCGTATATTTCCCGAATATGTTTTCCCCAAGATATTTCTTGCGTAATTGTGACCCCATAGTACTTAACAGACTCGTGAATAATTAACAGCGCGGTGCGGATCGGTGCGGAGCGGGGCGGGGTGTAGCTAGCGGGGCTGGGCGGGATGGGGCGGGATAATAACAACGTTATTTCACTTTCTCATCACATTTTACGAGTACTCTCTTGATAAAGCCTAGCTTCCTGTATGCTTGACCGTATATTTCCCGAATATGTTTTCCCCAAGATATTTCTTGCGTAATTGTGACGCCATAGTACTTAAGAGACTCATGAATAATTAACAGCGCGGGGCGAAGCGGAGCGGGGCGAAGCGGTGCGGGGCGGAGCGGGGCAGAGCGGGGCGGGGCGGGGCGGGGCGGAGCGGTGCGAAGTGGTGCGGGGCGGTGCGGGGCGGAGCGGTGCGGGGCGGAGCGGGGCGGAGCGGGGCGGAGCGGAGCGGGGCGGGGCGGGGCGGAGCCGGGTGGGGCGGGGCGGAGCGGGCGGGGCTTGGCGGAGCGGGGCGGGAGGGAAGGGCTGGGCGGGGTGGGGCGGGGTGGGGCGGGGTAATAACAATGTTCTTTCACTTTCTCATCACATTTTACGAGTACTCTCTTGATAAAGCCTAGCTTCCTGTATGCTTGACCGTATATTTCCCGAATATTTTTTACCCAGGATATTTTTTGCGTAATTGTGACCTCATAGTACTTAACAGAGGGAAGGAGCGGGGTGGAGCGGGGGTGAGCGGGGCGGAGCAGGGGTGAGCGGGGCGGAGCGGATGTGAGCGGGGCGGAGCGGGGCGGAACGGGGCGGGGCGGTGCGGGGCGTGGCTGTGCGGGGCGGAGCGGTGCGGGACGGAGCGGGGGGGGAGCGGGGCGAGCGGGGCGGGGTGGAGGGAGCGGGGCTGGGCGGGATGGGGCGGGATAATAACAACGTTATTTCACTTTCTCATCACATTTTACGAGTACTCTCTTCATCTAGCTTCCTGTATGCTTGACCGTATATTTCCCGAATATGTTTTCCCCAAGATATTTCTTGCGTAATTGTGACCCCATAGTACTTAACAGACTCGTGTATAATTAACAGCGCGGGGCGGAGCGGGGTGGAACGACCGGGGCTGGGCGGGGTGGGGCGGGATAATAACAACGTTCTTTTACTTTCTCATCACATTTTACGAGTACTCTCTTGATAAAGCCTAGCCTCCTGTATGCTTTACCGTATATTTCCCGAATATGTTTTCCCCAAGATATTTCTTGCGTAATTGTGACCCCATAGTACTTAACAGATTCGTGTATAATTAACAGCGCGGCGCGGAGCGGGGCGGGGCGGGATGAAGCGAGCGGGGCTGGGCGGGGTGGGGCGGGATAATAACAACGTTATTTTACTTTCTCATCACATTTTACGAGTTTATGTTTTACCCAAGATATTTCTTGCGTAATTGTGACCCCATAGTACTTAACAGACTCGTGAATAATTAACAGCGCGGGGCGGAGCGGGGCGGGGCGGGGTGGGGCGGGATAATAACAACGGATGAGACATTTATTAAGGAACTACATTCGAAAAAAATATTAATTTATCCCAAATACGGCTCCCTAAAGTGATCTATTTAAAGTGATGCTCGAAGTCGGTAAAAATGTTGGTGTTGTGCGGATTGCCTATGCTATAAATTAATTGTTTATTCTTAGGTATCCTAATAAGCCATAGATTTCGTCAAACATACTTCAAATTTCAGCTTTGTAATCTGGAATTATGTATCTATAGTTGATCTTTACCAATATTCCACTATATGCAACAGATTATTCTCCATAACCGTTTGTTTCCCATTTCCGCCTGAATTTTCGCAAAATTTTAAACTTCAGAGCTCGAGCGGCAGTGGTTAATATTATCCGATTTTGAAAAAATTTTGCTTGCGAGATCCTGATATCAGTACACAACTTTCCCGCATAGGGCAAATTTGATCCGGAAAAAAAAACCTTTTTTCGGCCCACCCTAATATATAACTCTCCCTTTCCTACAACTTTTGACTATTCTTAACCTGTATCACGAAAAAACCTTCAAATTTCCCTACAGACTGGACTAGTAAACACGATTCGAAAATTACTTTTCAATATCGTAATTTTTAACCGCGTTGATGAATTCTCAAAACGATGTCTAATAGCAGTTTCAAATATAGTGGCGGATCGGGGCGGATCGGGGCGGAGCGGGGTGGAGCGGGGCGGAGCGGGGCGGAACGGGGCGGTTAGACCAGTTACCCGTCTTTCAAAACAAAAATGTTCGTTGAGTGGATTGGCCATAGAATCTGGCAATAATAATTCTGAAAACAATCGTGTGGACAGTGCCTCTGATGATTCTAGTGCACAGGAAACTGTTGATTTAGTCTCTGCCGATACCGATGGTCACGCTGATGGTGGATATACTCGCGTTACCAAGAAACGCCGGCGTCGTCATCTATTTAGGGGCACCTCAGAGGAGGATTGCTCTCTTTCTGGTGTCCCCCGCCCAACAAATATACATGTTTGGAACTTCAATTCCTCCACGACGAAAGAGGCTGTCTGGAAATATGTCAAGGAACATGTGCCGGAGATCGAGGATTCGTCAGCTGAAATTGTGCAGTTAAAGGTAACCCGCGGAAACTATGCTTCTTTCCGCATTGCAGTGACTGAGGACCTAAGTGAAAAGCTTCTTAACCCATGTTTCTGGCCCAAAAACATATTTTTTGGAAAATATTTTTTTCCGAGGGTCCGCCAGAGTACCTTGGAGACTTAGTGACGGGCAAACACACTAATAATATCAAAAAATGTGTATCTCCCCCAATTAATATTTTTATACTTAATGTACAGTGCCTGAGGAACAAAACCCTGGATCTGGACTTGTTCCTACACTCTGCCAATTACGACATATTGTGTTTTACTGAACACTGGTTACATGATCAGGAATCCCAGTTATACCAGTTACAAGGTTTCTATCTTGCCGCCATTTTTTGCAGGACTAAACATAAGAATGGTGGCGCATGTATATTTTTAAGAAATGACCTGGTGTGTAAAGCAATGGACTTGAATAACTTTTGCATAGAATTGCATTTTGAAGTGGCAGCCGTGTACCTCAAGCATTTGGGACTGATAGTTGCCTCTGTATATCGCTCGCCTAATGGTGATTTTCAACTATTCTGTGAACATCTGGAAATGGTCCTGCAATATTTCCAGAAATTCAAGTCTAAAATTGTCATTGGAACTGATCTTAATGTTGACATGAGCTGCTCATCTAGGAATGGCTTGCAGCTTGGTATTCTTCTAAGGTCATTTGATCTGTATTGCACCAATACTGAGCCAACAAGAAAGCTGGCTTGTCTTGATAATGCAATAACTAATTTTAACGAGTATGATTATAGTGTAAATGTCTTCGATCCTATGCTTTCTGATCACTGTGCAATTTCAATGTCTGTCAACACTAAAGTAGGTGATGGTTTCTTGAGTACTCCTAATACCATTTTCGTTCGGCATATAACTCCCCATCAAATTGAATATTTTAACTATCTTCTGAGTGAAACGGAGTGGGATTCCTTGGTGGGATATAGCGATGCCCTAAGAAGTTTCACAGCTTTTTTTGAACACTTCATTTTGTTATTTGAACATGCTTTCCCAAAAAAAACAACTCAAATTTCACATCAGAAATCTAAAAGGCATAAATGGTTCACTAATGAACATGAAGAACTGAGAAAGGTCTTATTAAACGTTCATCAACAGTATAAAATAGCAGGTAATGAAGACATCAAAAAACAGTATATCAATCTCAAAAGGGAATATCATGCAGAATTAATCCGAGCTAAACGAAACTACAACAGTAATTTTATCTCTAATGCCCCAAACAAATGTAAGGCAGCTTGGTCCATCATTAAAATGGAATCAGGTCTGAATACTAAATGCAAGGACATACCAATTGATGTGCATACTCTCAACAAGTCATTCATCAACTCTGTAGAGAGTATTCTTTCTGGTATCAGTAATTGCAAGGTAACTGCAGACCAATTCCTCCATAATATTTTTACTGAAAGTGTTCCCTTCCGATGGAAAGAAATTTCCCAGTTAGAAATTATCCGAGCTGTGAAAGCACTCAACAACTCCGAGAGTAAGGATGTATATGGCCTTACTAGTAACCTTATTAAGTCTATTATTCATACAATAGCCTATCCTCTTGAAGTTGTTATCAACTCTTGTTTTCAGTCTGGCATTTTTCCTGACGCCCTCAAATATACAAAAGTGATTCCTGTCTATAAGCGTGGAGATGTACAATTGCCAAATAGTTATCGTCCAATATCAATCATTCCTGTTTTTGCAAAAATATTTGAAAGCATTGCTTACACTCAAATATTGAACCACTTTGAATCTCTAAATTTATTTACAACAGCCCAGTTTGGTTTCCGACCAGGCAAAAGCACAACAAAAGCAGTTGACAGTATAATTCAGCATATCATCAATGCCTTTGAAGTGAGGCAAGGCTTGTCTCTTACCCTATGTGATCTTTCATCTGCATTTGATTGTGTTGATCATAAAATACTTCGACAGAAATTACAGCATTATGGCTTCCAAGGCACTGAACTAAAATTTATGGCCTCATATATGTGTAATCGAAAGCAGTTAGTGGTACTCAATGGTATTCAATCTGAATTCCTTAAGGTCAGGCATGGGGTCCCACAAGGGTCTGTGCTTGGTCCCCTCCTTTTCCTTATCATGATTAATGATCTGCCAGCAAATGTATCCACAAATTGTGTCTTATATGCTGATGACACAACCTTCTTACATCAGTTTGACAATTACACTGAGGTTTCTGGAATCATATCCAGTACTTTAGCGCTTGCAACTGACTGGTTTTCAGCCAACAGATTATTTTTGAATCCAACTAAAACACAAATCTTAATATGTTCTTTACAACATGTTGCCCCTGAAAATGAAGATGTTAAACTTCTTGGCTTTCACATTGACCCAAAACTTACTTGGAGTGCCCATATTTTTTCAGTAAGGAAGAAACTAGCCAGAGCGCTATTTTTAATCAGAAAACTTAAATGGTGTGTGACTCATGACTATCTTCGCAATGCATACCACGCTTTTTTTCAATCTCATCTTTTATACGGTATCAGACTTTGGGGACATGCAACTGACGTAAAATTGATTTTGTTACTTCAGAAGAAGGTGGTTAGAGTTATCACCAGTGCACACTATCTTGCACACTGTAAACCACTGTTTGTTAGTTTAGGTATTATGACTGTATATAGCTTGTATATATTCAACATATTGTTGGACATTAAAGAAAATTTGGATATGTATTCTACCAGGAGTGATATACATACTCATTCCACCAGAGCCAACCATAAACTAAATTTGCCTTACTGTAGACTTACCAAATCTTATAACCATGTAAACCTGGCTATTAAGTGCTATAATATGTTACCTAGCACAGCCAACACTGTTGAAAATAAAGTGTTCCGTTCTGTCCTACAGAAATGGCTCATAGCTAATGCTCTGTACTCGTTGGAGGAATACTTTGAGCTTGACTTTACTACTGTTCGATTTTAATTTTGTATTATTACTGTGTCTGTAATTCTGTATCTCTCATTGATAAATTTGTTTTTTTTTGACGACATCTAACACAATGTATATGTGCAATGGATGAATAAAGTTTATTATTATTATTATTATTATTATTATTATTATAGTTTTCGCTTTTACTAATTAAATTTCTGCAAGGTCATATGTTGATTTTACTTTCATTCAACCTGCTTTTTCTATGTATTAGGAATTAATTTTAGCGATAGAATTTGATTTCTCTTCTCGTCCTTTGTATCACGCATTAATATCTATAATATAAAAACTGTCACCTATTAAATATACAATTCGAATATTGCTTTTCCACATCAGATTTTTCATCGCGTCGAAGAGTTCTCTAAAGGATTTCTAATAGCAGTATCAATTCTAGTTTATCCTTTTATCGGTTAAATTTCTGCTTGGATAGATGTGGATTTTACTTTCGTTTAATAAGCGTTTTCTATGATTTAGGATTTAATTTTATAGGAAAAATTCTATTTATCTCCTTGTATTTTGTTCCACGAATTATTTCCCATGACATTTTTTCTTTCTCACTCTACACATGACAGGAAAATTGCTTTCTGTATTAGATTTTTTAACCGCGTTGTATAATTCTCTATTGGCTTTCTAACAGTAGTTTCAAATCTAGTTTTTGCTTTTGTCATTTTAATTTCCGTGAGGATATTTTTGGATTTAACTTCTGCTTCACCTGCTTTTCTATGCATTAGAAATTAGTTGTAATGGAAGGATTTTACCTTCTCGTCCGTTGTATCACCCAATAATTGCTTTAATAAATTAACTGTCTCACATTGAATACTCGATTCGAAAATTACCATTCCACAACAGATTTTTTGAACGCGTTTAAAAGTTCTCTTATGAGACTTTCAATGCAGTTTCAAATCTAGTTTTCGCTTTTTTCATTTAAAATCCTGTGAGGATATATTTGGATATTACATCCGATTCACCTGCTTTTTCTATGCATTAGGAATTAATTTTAGTGGAAGAATTCGATTTATCATGTCGTTCTTAATATCCCGTATGAATTGCTTTACTATAAACACAGTCTCACATTGAACACACAATTCGAAAATTGCATTTCAATATCGGATTTTATAAATACGGTGAAGAATTCTCACAAGAAACTCCAACATCAGTTACCAATCTAGTTTTTGCTTTTACCATTTTAATTTCTACGAGGACATATATATGGATTTTACTTTCATTTAACATGCGTTTTCTATGGATTAGGAATTAATTCTAGTGGAAGAATGCGATTAATCTTCTTGTATTTTGAAAAACGAATTACTTCCTTTACATATTTACTATCTCACACTGTATACACGTGTCAAAAATTACTTTACCATACAGATTTTTTAACCGCATTTAAGAATTCTCAAAAGGATTTCTAATAGCAGTTTTTCATCTTGTTATTGCTTTTGTCATTTAAATTCCCGCGAGGATATATGTGGATGCTTCTTTCGTTTCACAACCTTCTTCCATGTATTTGGAATTAATTTCTGTGGAAGCATAGTTTATCTTTTAGTCTTTTGTTTCACTCATTAATATATATTCATTGTCTCACATTGAATGCACGATTCGAAAATTGCTTCTCCATTTCAGATTTTTCAAACCCGTTGAAGAATTGTAACATGAAACTCAATATGCTCTTTCAAATCAAGTTTTCGCTTTTAAAATTTGAATATCTCTGACAATATATGTGGTTTTTACTTTCGTTTAATGTGCAATTTCTATGCATTCGGAATTAATTTTCGTGATTGAATTTGATTTATTTTCTCGTCCCTTGTGTCACGTTTTAATTTCTATAATAAATTATCTGTCCCACATTATATTCAAAATTAGAAAAATGCTATTCCATATCAGGTTTTTCAACCGCGATGAAGAATTCTCTCACGAATCTCCGTAAGCAGTTTCACTTCTAGGTTTTGCTTCTACCATTTAAAAATCTGCTAGGTCTAATGTTGATTTTTCTTTTATTCAACCTGCTTTTTCTGTGAATTATGATATAATTTTAGTGATAGAATTTGATTTATCTTCTCGTACTTTGTATCAAGCATTAATTGCATTATTATAAAAACTGTCACACATTAAATATACAATTCGAAAATTGCTTTCCCACATCAGATGTTTTACATTGATGTTGACGAATTCTCTAAATGACATCTAATAGCAGTATCAAATCTAGTTTTTCCTTTTACCATTTAAATTTCTGCGTGGATATATGTGGTTTATACTTTCGTTTAACATGCGTTTTCTATGTATTAGGAATTACATTTGGTGTAAGAATTCTATTTACCTTCTTGTATATTATTCCACGAATAATTTGCTATTACATATTTACTGTCCCACACTGTATACATGATACAAAATTGCTTTTCTATATTAGATTTTTTAACCGCGTTGAAGAGTTCTCAAATGGATTTCTTGCATTAGTTTCAAATCTACTTTTTGCTTTTGTCATTCTTTATTAAATTATCTGTCTCACATAAAATACACGACTCTAAAATTGCTATTGTACATCAGAATTATTGTACGTGTTTAAAACTTCTCACAAGAAACTCCGAATGCAGTTTTAAATCGAGTTTTCGCTTTTGTTTTAATTCTACGAGGATATATTTGGACATTACATTCGTTTCTCCTGATTTTTCTATGCATTAGGAATTAATTTTAGTGGATGAATTCGATTAATATTTCGTTCTTAGTATTCCGTATAAATTGCTTTAATATAAAAACTGTCTCACATTGAATACACAATTCGAAAATTGCATTTCAATATCGGATTTTTTAAATGCGGTGAAGAATTCTCACAAGAAACTCCAACAGCAGTTAAAAATCTAGTTTTTGCTTTTACCATTTTAATTTCTGCGAGGATATGTGTGGATTTTACTTTCAATTAACATGATTTTCTATGTATGAGGAATTAATTTTAGTGGAAGAATGCGCTTAATCTTCTTGTGTTTTGAAATACGAATTATTAACTTTACATGTTTAAAGTCTCACACTGTTTACACGTGTCGTAAATTACTTTACCATATCAGATTTTTTAACCGCGTTGAAGAATTCTCAAATATCTATAATAAATTAACTTTCCGACATTAAATTAGAAATTAGAAAAATGCTATTCCATATCAGGTTCTTCAACCGCGATGAAGAATTCTCTCACGAATCTCCGTAAGCAGTTTCAATTCTAGTTTTTGCTTGTACCATTTAAAAATCTGCTAGTTCATATATTGATTTTACTTTCATTCAACCTGCTTTTCCTATGTATTATGATATAATTTTAGTGATAGAATTCGATTTATCTTCTCGTAGTTTGTATCAAGCATAAATTGCTATATTATAAAAACTGTCACATATTAAATATACAATTCGAACCTTGCTTTTCCACATTAGATGTTTTATCGCGTTGAAGAATTCTCTAAATGACATCTAATAGCAGTATCAAATCTAGTTTTTCCTTTTATCATTTAAATTTCTGCGTGGATGCATGTGGTTTTTACTTTCGTTTAACATGCGTAAACAGTTTTAAATCTTATTCTCCCTTTTAGCATTAAAATTTTTGCGAGGATATATGTGGTTTAAACATTTGTTGTATTACCTTTTCTGTGCATTAGGCATTAATTTTTGAAGATGAATTCGATTTTTCTTTTCCAGGCGGGGTCATTGACCAAGGCGGTGTCATTGATCAAGGTTGAGGTCAAAGATCTCTGGCGTGGTCTTTGACATCAGGCGGGGCCATTGACCTCCAGAAGAGTCATTCACCTCTGGTGGTTTCAAGGATCTCTGCCGTGGTCATTGACCGCAAGAGGTCAATGACTCTGCCAGAGGTGAATGACACAACCTGAGGTCAATGACCATGCCAGAGGTCAATGACCCCACCAGAGGTCAATGACCCAACCTGATGTCAATGACTCCGCCGGAGGTCAATGACTCAAACTGAGGTCAATGACCCCGCCATATGTTGGGATGATTGACACATGGCGGGGTCATTGACTAAGTTTCAGTCATTGACCTCAGGTTGGGTCATTGGCCTCTGGCAGGGTCTTTGACCACTGTCGGGGTCATTGACCTCTGGCGTTGTCATTGACCTCTGCCGGGGTCATTGTCCTCTGCCAGTGTTATTGACCTGTGAAGGGGTCATTGATCGCTGGAGGGGTCATTGATCTCTGGCAGGGCCATTGACCTCTGGCGGGGTCATTGGCCTCTGGCGGGGTCATTGACCTCTTTCGGGGTCATTGACCCATGGAGGGGTCATTGACCTCTGGCGGGATCATTGACACATGGCGGGGTCATTGACCTCAGATTGGGTCATTGACCTCATGTAGGGTCATTGACCTTTGGCAGAGTCATTGACCCCTGGCTAGGTCATTGACTACCAGCGGTGTCATTGACCTCCGGCATGGTCATTGACCTCAGGAGGTATCATTCACCTCTGGCAGAGTCATTGACCTCTTTCGGG
The DNA here is from genome assembly GCA_963169105.1 of Ceriagrion tenellum. Lineage (NCBI taxonomy): Eukaryota > Metazoa > Arthropoda > Insecta > Odonata > Coenagrionidae > Ceriagrion > Ceriagrion tenellum. The sequence continues at coordinate 127,581,691 of OY720636.1, read as the reverse complement.
GTCATTGACCTCTGGCGGGGTCAATGACCTCTGGCGGAGTCATTGACTTCTGGAGGGGTCATTGACCTCAGGCGGGATGATTGACACATGGCGGGGTCATTGACTAAGTTTCAGTCATTGACCTCAGGTTGGGTCATTGGCCTCTGGCAGGGTCTTTGACCTCTGTCGGGGTCATTGACCTCTGGCGTTGTCATTGACCTCTGCCGGGGTCATTGTCCTCTGCCAGTGTTATTGACCTGTGAAGGGGTCATTGATCTCTGGAGGGGTCATTGATCTCTGGCAGGGCCATTGACCTCTGGCGGGGTCATTGGCCTCTGGCGGGGTCATTGACCTCTGGCGGGGTCATTGACCCATGGAGGGGTCATTGACCTCTGGCGGGATCATTGACACATGGCGGGGTCATTGACCTCAGATTGGGTCATTGACCTCCTGTAGGGTCATTGACCTTTGGCAGAGTCATTGACCCCTGGCTAGGTCATTGACTACCAGCGGTGTCATTGACCTCCGGCGGACTCATTGACATCAGGTTTTATGAATCTCGTATAAATTGCTGTAATATATTACCGTCCTGACATTTATCACACCTAATTATATACTCGATTATAACAACAAGCTTTCTCATAGAAACTCCTAAAGCAGTTTCAAATCTAGATTTAGCTTTTATCACTATAAATTCTACGAAGATACATGTGGATTTTATTCTTAACTATCTCCATTCTTATATGTTAACTTACGAATTTTCTTGGCGTTTCTGTTACTTGCATAAAATTATGTAAAATAGTTACTCTTACAGATTGATTATAAGATTCAAAAATTGCTTTCAACATTAGATTTAATAACCACGAAAAAGAATTTTCATATTTAATTCCGAAAGCAGTTATATCCAAATACGCTTTTGTCATTTAAATTTCATTGAGGATATATATTGATATCACTATCGTTTATCGTACTTTTTCTATGCATCAGAAATAGTTTTATTGGAAGAATTTAATGTATCTTCTCTTTCTTTGTTTCACACATTAATTGCTTTATTCTGATAATTGTTTCAAATTAAATACGGTTCAAAAAAATTCTTTTCACATTAAGTTTTTGCACCGCGATTAAGAATTCACACAAGGAACTCTAATAGCAGTTTAAATCTAGTTCAGCTTTTATCATTTAAATTTATTTCTGCTACGTAATATGAGGAAATTACTCTCGTTTAACCGGCCTTTTTATGAATTTGGAATAAATTTTAGTGTAAAAATTCGATTTTACTTATCGCTCTTTGTTTCTCGCCGGGCAACTTCAAATCTAGTTTTGGCTTTTACCATTTAAAATTATTCTAGGATATATGTGGATTCTACATGGTTTAACCTGCTTTTTCTATACAATAGGATATTTTTTTTTGGGGAGGAATTCCACTCAATTTCTCAGTGTTTTTTCACGCATTAATTGGTATAAAATATTAACTGTGTCAAACTGTTTTCATGATTCGAAAATTGCATTTCCATATCAGATTTTTCAACGGTTTTGAAGAATTCTCTTAATGAACTCTAATAGCTGTTTCAAATGTAGTTTTTGCTTTTATCATTTCAATTTCTGCGCGGATATATGTGGATTTTACTTTCATTTAACATGCTTTATTTATGTATTAGGAATAAATTTTAGTGGAAGAATGCGCTTAATCTTCTTCTATTTTGTTCTCCGAATCATTTTCGATGACATATTAACTGTCTTACACTGTATATACGATTCAAAAATTTCTTTGCCATATCATATTATTTAACCGCGTTGAAGAATTCTCAAATGTATATCTATAATGTGTTTCAAATCTAGTGTTTTCTTTTGTCATGTAAATTTCCGCGAATATATATGGAAAATTTTCTTTCGCTTCACCTGCTTTTCTATGTGTTAGGAATTAGTTTTAATGGAAGAATTCGATTTATTTTCTCTTTCTTAGTTTCACGCATTAATTGCTTTAATATATTAACTGTCCCACATTAAATTATTCCATATTGGTTGTTTCAACCGCGTTTAAGAATTCTCAAAAGAAACTCCAAGAACAGTTACAAATCTAGTTTTTGCTTTTACCAATTAAATTTCTGCGAGGATATATAGGGATTTTACTTTCGTTTCACCACTTTGTCCATGTACTAGGAATCATATTTAGTGGAAGAATTATTCATCTTCTCGTCATTTGTTTCACTCATTAATTGCCTTAATATATAATCACTGTCTTACATTGAATACACAATTGAAAAATTGCTATTCCAATCCGATTTATCAACCGCATTGAAAATTTCTCACACGAAACTCCAAAAGCAGTTTCAAATCTAGTCTTCGCTTTTATCAATTAAATTTCTCCGAGGTCATATGTTGATTTAACTTTCATTCAACCTGCTTTTTCTTTGTATTATGAACTAATATTAGCGATAGAATTCGAATTATCTTCTCGTCCTTTGTATCTGGCTTTAATTGCTATAATATAAAAACTGTTACATATTAAATATACAATTCGAAAATTGCTTTTCCACATCCAATTTTTCATCTCGGTGATAAATTCTTGAAAGGATTTCTAATAGCAGTAACTATTCTACTTTTTCCTTTTATTATTTAAAGTTCTGCATGGATATATGTGGATTTTACTTTCGTTTAACATGCGTTTTCTACGCATTAGGAATAAATTTTAGTGGAAGAATTCTAATTATCTACTTGTAATTTGTTCCACGAATTATTTCCTCTGACATATTTATATTCTCACACTGTATACATGACACGAAAATTGCTTTTTTCATTGTTATTTTAATTACCGCGAGGATAATAGTGGATTTTTCTTTCCCTTCACCTGCTTTTCTATGCATTAAAAATTAGTTGTACTGGACGGATTTATCTTCTCGTCCGTTCTATCACGCATAAATTGCTTTATTAAATTAACTGTCCACATGGAATACACTACTCAAAAATTGCAATTCCACAACAGGTTTTTTGTACGCATTTAAAAGTTGTAAGGGATGAATGCGTTTTATCTTCATGTTCTTTCCTTTACGCATTAATTAGTTAAATATGTATTTACTGACTCACATTGAATACACGATTCGAAATTTGCCTTTTTAAATTAAATGTTTCAATCCAGTTGAAGAATTCACACAATAAACTACGAATGCAGTTTCAAATCTAGTTTTCGCTTTTTTCATTTAAAATCCTGCGAGGATATATTTGGTTATTACATTCGTTTCACCTGCTTTGTCTATGCATTAGGAATTAATTTTAGTGGAAGAATTCGATTTATCATTTCGTTCATAGTATCCCGTATAATTGCTTTAATATAAAAACTGTCTCACTTTGAATACACAATTCGAAAATTCCATTTCAATATCGGATTTTTTAAATGCGGTGAAGAATTCTCACAAGAAACTCCAACAGCAGTTAAAAATCTAGTTTTTGCTTCTACCATTTTAATTTCTGCGAGGACATGTGTGGATTTTACTTGCATTTAACACGCGTTTTCTATGTATTTGGAATTTATTTTAGTGAAAAAATAAGATTATTCTTCTTGCATTTTGTTGTACGAATTATTTCCTATGACATTTAATCTGTCTCACATTGAATGCACAATTCGAAAATTGCTTCTCCATTTCAAATTTTTCAAACCCGTTGAAGAATTGTAACATGAAACTCAAAAGGCTCTTTTAAATCAAGTATACGCTTTTAACATTTGAATATCTCTGAGGATATATGTGGTTTTTACTTTCGTTTAACGTGCATTTTCTATTCATTCGGAATTAATTTTCGTGATTGAATTTGATTTATATTCTCGTCCCTTGTGTCACACATTAATTTCTATAATAAATTAATTGTCCCACATTAAATTCACAATTAGAAAAATGCTATTGCTGAAGTCAGGTTTTACAACTACGATGAAGAATTCTCTCACGAATCTCCGTAAGCAGTTTCAATTCTAGGTTTTGCTTTTACCATTTAAAAATCTGCTAGGTCATATGTTGATTTTACTTTCATTCAACCTGCTTTTTCTGTGAATTATGATCAAATTTTAGTGATAGAATTCGATTTATCTTCTAGTACTTTGTATCAAGCATTAATTGCTATATTATAAAAACTGTCACACATTAAATATACAATTCGAAAATTGCTTTCCCACATCAGATGTTTTACATTGATGTTGACGAATTCTCTAAATGACATCTAATAGCAGTATCAAATCTAGTTTTTCCTTTTACCATTTAAATTTCTGCGTGGATATATGTGGTTTATACTTTCTTACCTTCTTGTATTTTATTCCACGAATAATTTGCTATTACTTATTTACTGTCCCACACTGTATACATGATACAAAATTGCTTTTCTATATTAGATTTTTTAACCGCGTTGAAGAATTCTCAAATGGATTTCTTGCATTAGTTTCAAATCTACTTTTTGCTTTTGTCATTCTTTATTAAATTATCTGTCTCACATAAAATACACGACTCTAAAATTGCTATTGTACATCAGAATTATTGTACGTGTTTAAAACTTCTCACAAGAAACTCCGAATGCAGTTTTAAATCGAGTTTTCGCTTTTGTTTTAATTCTACGAGGATATATTTGGACATTACATTCGTTTCTCCTGATTTTTCTATGCATTAGGAATTAATTTTAGTGGATGAATTCGATTAATATTTCGTTCTTAGTATTCCGTATAAATTGCTTTAATATAAAAACTGTCTCACATTGAATACACAATTCGAAAATTGCATTTCAATATCGGATTTTTTAAATGCGGTGAAGAATTCTCACAAGAAACTCCAACAGCAGTTAAAAATCTAGTTTTTGCTTTTACCATTTTAATTTCTGCGAGGATATGTGTGGATTTTACTTTCAATTAACATGATTTTCTATGTATGAGGAATTAATTTTAGTGGAAGAATGCGCTTAATCTTCTTGTGTTTTGAAATACGAATTATTAACTTTACATGTTTAAAGTCTCACACTGTTTACACGTGTCGTAAATTACTTTACCATATCAGATTTTTTAACCGCGTTGAAGAATTCTCAAATATCTATAATAAATTAACTTTCCGACATTAAATTAGAAATTAGAAAAATGCTATTCCATATCAGGTTCTTCAACCGCGATGAAGAATTCTCTCACGAATCTCCGTAAGCAGTTTCAATTCTAGTTTTTGCTTGTACCATTTAAAAATCTGCTAGTTCATATATTGATTTTACTTTCATTCAACCTGCTTTTCCTATGTATTATGATATAATTTTAGTGATAGAATTCGATTTATCTTCTCGTAGTTTGTATCAAGCATAAATTGCTATATTATAAAAACTGTCACATATTAAATATACAATTCGAACCTTGCTTTTCCACATTAGATGTTTTATCGCGTTGAAGAATTCTCTAAATGACATCTAATAGCAGTATCAAATCTAGTTTTTCCTTTTATCATTTAAATTTCTGCGTGGATGCATGTGGTTTTTACTTTCGTTTAACATGCGTAAACAGTTTTAAATCTTATTCTCCCTTTAACATTAAAATTTTTGCGAGGATATATGTGGTTTAAACATTTGTTGTATTACCTTTTCTGTGCATTAGGCATTAATTTTTGAAGATGAATTCGATTTTTCTTTTCCAGGCGGGGTCATTGACCAAGGCGGTGTCATTGATCAAGGTTGAGGTCAAAGATCTCTGGCGTGGTCTTTGACATCAGGCGGGGCCATTGACCTCCAGAAGAGTCATTCACCTCTGGTGGTTTCAAGGATCTCTGCCGTGGTCATTGACCGCAAGAGGTCAATGACTCTGCCAGAGGTGAATGACACAACCTGAGGTCAATGACCATGCCAGAGGTCAATGACCCCACCAGAGGTCAATGACCCAACCTGATGTCAATGACTCCGCCGGAGGTCAATGACTCAAACTGAGGTCAATGACCCCGCCATATGTTGGGATGATTGACACATGGCGGGGTCATTGACTAAGTTTCAGTCATTGACCTCAGGTTGGGTCATTGGCCTCTGGCAGGGTCTTTGACCACTGTCGGGGTCATTGACCTCTGGCGTTGTCATTGACCTCTGCCGGGGTCATTGTCCTCTGCCAGTGTTATTGACCTGTGAAGGGGTCATTGATCGCTGGAGGGGTCATTGATCTCTGGCAGGGCCATTGACCTCTGGCGGGGTCATTGGCCTCTGGCGGGGTCATTGACCTCTTTCGGGGTCATTGACCCATGGAGGGGTCATTGACCTCTGGCGGGATCATTGACACATGGCGGGGTCATTGACCTCAGATTGGGTCATTGACCTCATGTAGGGTCATTGACCTTTGGCAGAGTCATTGACCCCTGGCTAGGTCATTGACTACCAGCGGTGTCATTGACCTCCGGCATGGTCATTGACCTCAGGAGGTATCATTCACCTCTGGCAGAGTCATTGACCTCTTTCGGGGTCATTGACCTCTGGCGGGGTCAATGACCTCTGGCGGAGTCATTGACTTCTGGAGGGGTCATTGACCTCAGGCGGGATGATTGACACATGGCGGGGTCATTGACTAAGTTTCAGTCATTGACCTCAGGTTGGGTCATTGGCCTCTGGCAGGGTCTTTGACCTCTGTCGGGGTCATTGACCTCTGGCGTTGTCATTGACCTCTGCCGGGGTCATTGTCCTCTGCCAGTGTTATTGACCTGTGAAGGGGTCATTGATCTCTGGAGGGGTCATTGATCTCTGGCAGGGCCATTGACCTCTGGCGGGGTCATTGGCCTCTGGCGGGGTCATTGACCTCTGGCGGGGTCATTGACCCATGGAGGGGTCATTGACCTCTGGCGGGATCATTGACACATGGCGGGGTCATTGACCTCAGATTGGGTCATTGACCTCCTGTAGGGTCATTGACCTTTGGCAGAGTCATTGACCCCTGGCTAGGTCATTGACTACCAGCGGTGTCATTGACCTCCGGCGGACTCATTGACATCAGGTTTTATGAATCTCGTATAAATTGCTGTAATATATTACCGTCCTGACATTTATCACACCTAATTATATACTCGATTATAACAACAAGCTTTCTCATAGAAACTCCTAAAGCAGTTTCAAATCTAGATTTAGCTTTTATCACTATAAATTCTACGAAGATACATGTGGATTTTATTCTTAACTATCTCCATTCTTATATGTTAACTTACGAATTTTCTTGGCGTTTCTGTTACTTGCATAAAATTATGTAAAATAGTTACTCTTACAGATTGATTATAAGATTCAAAAATTGCTTTCAACATTAGATTTAATAACCACGAAAAAGAATTTTCATATTTAATTCCGAAAGCAGTTATATCCAAATACGCTTTTGTCATTTAAATTTCATTGAGGATATATATTGATATCACTATCGTTTATCGTACTTTTTCTATGCATCAGAAATAGTTTTATTGGAAGAATTTAATGTATCTTCTCTTTCTTTGTTTCACACATTAATTGCTTTATTCTGATAATTGTTTCAAATTAAATACGGTTCAAAAAAATTCTTTTCACATTAAGTTTTTGCACCGCGATTAAGAATTCACACAAGGAACTCTAATAGCAGTTTAAATCTAGTTCAGCTTTTATCATTTAAATTTATTTCTGCTACGTAATATGAGGAAATTACTCTCGTTTAACCGGCCTTTTTATGAATTTGGAATAAATTTTAGTGTAAAAATTCGATTTTACTTATCGCTCTTTGTTTCTCGCCGGGCAACTTCAAATCTAGTTTTGGCTTTTACCATTTAAAATTATTCTAGGATATATGTGGATTCTACATGGTTTAACCTGCTTTTTCTATACAATAGGATATTTTTTTTTGGGGAGGAATTCCACTCAATTTCTCAGTGTTTTTTCACGCATTAATTGGTATAAAATATTAACTGTGTCAAACTGTTTTCATGATTCGAAAATTGCATTTCCATATCAGATTTTTCAACGGTTTTGAAGAATTCTCTTAATGAACTCTAATAGCTGTTTCAAATGTAGTTTTTGCTTTTATCATTTCAATTTCTGCGCGGATATATGTGGATTTTACTTTCATTTAACATGCTTTATTTATGTATTAGGAATAAATTTTAGTGGAAGAATGCGCTTAATCTTCTTCTATTTTGTTCTCCGAATCATTTTCGATGACATATTAACTGTCTTACACTGTATATACGATTCAAAAATTTCTTTGCCATATCATATTATTTAACCGCGTTGAAGAATTCTCAAATGTATATCTATAATGTGTTTCAAATCTAGTGTTTTCTTTTGTCATGTAAATTTCCGCGAATATATATGGAAAATTTTCTTTCGCTTCACCTGCTTTTCTATGTGTTAGGAATTAGTTTTAATGGAAGAATTCGATTTATTTTCTCTTTCTTAGTTTCACGCATTAATTGCTTTAATATATTAACTGTCCCACATTAAATTATTCCATATTGGTTGTTTCAACCGCGTTTAAGAATTCTCAAAAGAAACTCCAAGAACAGTTACAAATCTAGTTTTTGCTTTTACCAATTAAATTTCTGCGAGGATATATAGGGATTTTACTTTCGTTTCACCACTTTGTCCATGTACTAGGAATCATATTTAGTGGAAGAATTATTCATCTTCTCGTCATTTGTTTCACTCATTAATTGCCTTAATATATAATCACTGTCTTACATTGAATACACAATTGAAAAATTGCTATTCCAATCCGATTTATCAACCGCATTGAAAATTTCTCACACGAAACTCCAAAAGCAGTTTCAAATCTAGTCTTCGCTTTTATCAATTAAATTTCTCCGAGGTCATATGTTGATTTAACTTTCATTCAACCTGCTTTTTCTTTGTATTATGAACTAATATTAGCGATAGAATTCGAATTATCTTCTCGTCCTTTGTATCTGGCTTTAATTGCTATAATATAAAAACTGTTACATATTAAATATACAATTCGAAAATTGCTTTTCCACATCCAATTTTTCATCTCGGTGATAAATTCTTGAAAGGATTTCTAATAGCAGTAACTATTCTACTTTTTCCTTTTATTATTTAAAGTTCTGCATGGATATATGTGGATTTTACTTTCGTTTAACATGCGTTTTCTACGCATTAGGAATAAATTTTAGTGGAAGAATTCTAATTATCTACTTGTAATTTGTTCCACGAATTATTTCCTCTGACATATTTATATTCTCACACTGTATACATGACACGAAAATTGCTTTTTTCATTGTTATTTTAATTACCGCGAGGATAATAGTGGATTTTTCTTTCCCTTCACCTGCTTTTCTATGCATTAAAAATTAGTTGTACTGGACGGATTTATCTTCTCGTCCGTTCTATCACGCATAAATTGCTTTATTAAATTAACTGTCCACATGGAATACACTACTCAAAAATTGCAATTCCACAACAGGTTTTTTGTACGCATTTAAAAGTTGTAAGGGATGAATGCGTTTTATCTTCATGTTCTTTCCTTTACGCATTAATTAGTTAAATATGTATTTACTGACTCACATTGAATACACGATTCGAAATTTGCCTTTTTAAATTAAATGTTTCAATCCAGTTGAAGAATTCACACAATAAACTACGAATGCAGTTTCAAATCTAGTTTTCGCTTTTTTCATTTAAAATCCTGCGAGGATATATTTGGTTATTACATTCGTTTCACCTGCTTTGTCTATGCATTAGGAATTAATTTTAGTGGAAGAATTCGATTTATCATTTCGTTCATAGTATCCCGTATAATTGCTTTAATATAAAAACTGTCTCACTTTGAATACACAATTCGAAAATTCCATTTCAATATCGGATTTTTTAAATGCGGTGAAGAATTCTCACAAGAAACTCCAACAGCAGTTAAAAATCTAGTTTTTGCTTCTACCATTTTAATTTCTGCGAGGACATGTGTGGATTTTACTTGCATTTAACACGCGTTTTCTATGTATTTGGAATTTATTTTAGTGAAAAAATAAGATTATTCTTCTTGCATTTTGTTGTACGAATTATTTCCTATGACATTTAATCTGTCTCACATTGAATGCACAATTCGAAAATTGCTTCTCCATTTCAAATTTTTCAAACCCGTTGAAGAATTGTAACATGAAACTCAAAAGGCTCTTTTAAATCAAGTATACGCTTTTAACATTTGAATATCTCTGAGGATATATGTGGTTTTTACTTTCGTTTAACGTGCATTTTCTATTCATTCGGAATTAATTTTCGTGATTGAATTTGATTTATATTCTCGTCCCTTGTGTCACACATTAATTTCTATAATAAATTAATTGTCCCACATTAAATTCACAATTAGAAAAATGCTATTGCTGAAGTCAGGTTTTACAACTACGATGAAGAATTCTCTCACGAATCTCCGTAAGCAGTTTCAATTCTAGGTTTTGCTTTTACCATTTAAAAATCTGCTAGGTCATATGTTGATTTTACTTTCATTCAACCTGCTTTTTCTGTGAATTATGATCAAATTTTAGTGATAGAATTCGATTTATCTTCTAGTACTTTGTATCAAGCATTAATTGCTATATTATAAAAACTGTCACACATTAAATATACAATTCGAAAATTGCTTTCCCACATCAGATGTTTTACATTGATGTTGACGAATTCTCTAAATGACATCTAATAGCAGTATCAAATCTAGTTTTTCCTTTTACCATTTAAATTTCTGCGTGGATATATGTGGTTTATACTTTCTTACCTTCTTGTATTTTATTCCACGAATAATTTGCTATTACTTATTTACTGTCCCACACTGTATACATGATACAAAATTGCTTTTCTATATTAGATTTTTTAACCGCGTTGAAGAATTCTCAAATGGATTTCTTGCATTAGTTTCAAATCTACTTTTTGCTTTTGTCATTCTTTATTAAATTATCTGTCTCACATAAAATACACGACTCTAAAATTGCTATTGTACATCAGAATTATTGTACGTGTTTAAAACTTCTCACAAGAAACTCCGAATGCAGTTTTAAATCGAGTTTTCGCTTTTGTTTTAATTCTACGAGGATATATTTGGACATTACATTCGTTTCTCCTGATTTTTCTATGCATTAGGAATTAATTTTAGTGGATGAATTCGATTAATATTTCGTTCTTAGTATTCCGTATAAATTGCTTTAATATAAAAACTGTCTCACATTGAATACACAATTCGAAAATTGCATTTCAATATCGGATTTTTTAAATGCGGTGAAGAATTCTCACAAGAAACTCCAACAGCAGTTAAAAATCTAGTTTTTGCTTTTACCATTTTAATTTCTGCGAGGATATGTGTGGATTTTACTTTCAATTAACATGATTTTCTATGTATGAGGAATTAATTTTAGTGGAAGAATGCGCTTAATCTTCTTGTGTTTTGAAATACGAATTATTAACTTTACATGTTTAAAGTCTCACACTGTTTACACGTGTCGTAAATTACTTTACCATATCAGATTTTTTAACCGCGTTGAAGAATTCTCAAATATCTATAATAAATTAACTTTCCGACATTAAATTAGAAATTAGAAAAATGCTATTCCATATCAGGTTCTTCAACCGCGATGAAGAATTCTCTCACGAATCTCCGTAAGCAGTTTCAATTCTAGTTTTTGCTTGTACCATTTAAAAATCTGCTAGTTCATATATTGATTTTACTTTCATTCAACCTGCTTTTCCTATGTATTATGATATAATTTTAGTGATAGAATTCGATTTATCTTCTCGTAGTTTGTATCAAGCATAAATTGCTATATTATAAAAACTGTCACATATTAAATATACAATTCGAACCTTGCTTTTCCACATTAGATGTTTTATCGCGTTGAAGAATTCTCTAAATGACATCTAATAGCAGTATCAAATCTAGTTTTTCCTTTTATCATTTAAATTTCTGCGTGGATGCATGTGGTTTTTACTTTCGTTTAACATGCGTAAAACAGTTTTAAATCTTATTCTCCCTTTTAGCATTAAAATTTTTGCGAGGATATATGTGGTTTAAACATTTGTTGTATTACCTTTTCTGTGCATTAGGCATTAATTTTTGAAGATGAATTCGATTTTTCTTTTCCAGGCGGGGTCATTGACCAAGGCGGTGTCATTGATCAAGGTTGAGGTCAAAGATCTCTGGCGTGGTCTTTGACATCAGGCGGGGCCATTGACCTCCAGAAGAGTCATTCACCTCTGGTGGTTTCAAGGATCTCTGCCGTGGTCATTGACCGCAAGAGGTCAATGACTCTGCCAGAGGTGAATGACACAACCTGAGGTCAATGACCATGCCAGAGGTCAATGACCCCACCAGAGGTCAATGACCCAACCTGATGTCAATGACTCCGCCGGAGGTCAATGACTCAAACTGAGGTCAATGACCCCGCCATATGTTGGGATGATTGACACATGGCGGGGTCATTGACTAAGTTTCAGTCATTGACCTCAGGTTGGGTCATTGGCCTCTGGCAGGGTCTTTGACCACTGTCGGGGTCATTGACCTCTGGCGTTGTCATTGACCTCTGCCGGGGTCATTGTCCTCTGCCAGTGTTATTGACCTGTGAAGGGGTCATTGATCGCTGGAGGGGTCATTGATCTCTGGCAGGGCCATTGACCTCTGGCGGGGTCATTGGCCTCTGGCGGGGTCATTGACCTCTTTCGGGGTCATTGACCCATGGAGGGGTCATTGACCTCTGGCGGGATCATTGACACATGGCGGGGTCATTGACCTCAGATTGGGTCATTGACCTCATGTAGGGTCATTGACCTTTGGCAGAGTCATTGACCCCTGGCTAGGTCATTGACTACCAGCGGTGTCATTGACCTCCGGCATGGTCATTGACCTCAGGAGGTATCATTCACCTCTGGCAGAGTCATTGACCTCTTTCGGGGTCATTGACCTCTGGCGGGGTCAATGACCTCTGGCGGAGTCATTGACTTCTGGAGGGGTCATTGACCTCAGGCGGGATGATTGACACATGGCGGGGTCATTGACTAAGTTTCAGTCATTGACCTCAGGTTGGGTCATTGGCCTCTGGCAGGGTCTTTGACCTCTGTCGGGGTCATTGACCTCTGGCGTTGTCATTGACCTCTGCCGGGGTCATTGTCCTCTGCCAGTGTTATTGACCTGTGAAGGGGTCATTGATCTCTGGAGGGGTCATTGATCTCTGGCAGGGCCATTGACCTCTGGCGGGGTCATTGGCCTCTGGCGGGGTCATTGACCTCTGGCGGGGTCATTGACCCATGGAGGGGTCATTGACCTCTGGCGGGATCATTGACACATGGCGGGGTCATTGACCTCAGATTGGGTCATTGACCTCCTGTAGGGTCATTGACCTTTGGCAGAGTCATTGACGCCTGGCTAGGTCATTGACTACCAGCGGTGTCATTGACCTCCGGCGGACTCATTGACATCAGGTTTTATGAATCTCGTATAAATTGCTGTAATATATTACCGTCCTGACATTTATCACACCTAATTATATACTCGATTATAACAACAAGCTTTCTCATAGAAACTCCTAAAGCAGTTTCAAATCTAGATTTAGCTTTTATCACTATAAATTCTACGAAGATACATGTGGATTTTATTCTTAACTATCTCCATTCTTATATGTTAACTTACGAATTTTCTTGGCGTTTCTGTTACTTGCATAAAATTATGTAAAATAGTTACTCTTACAGATTGATTATAAGATTCAAAAATTGCTTTCAACATTAGATTTAATAACCACGAAAAAGAATTTTCATATTTAATTCCGAAAGCAGTTATATCCAAATACGCTTTTGTCATTTAAATTTCATTGAGGATATATATTGATATCACTATCGTTTATCGTACTTTTTCTATGCATCAGAAATAGTTTTATTGGAAGAATTTAATGTATCTTCTCTTTCTTTGTTTCACACATTAATTGCTTTATTCTGATAATTGTTTCAAATTAAATACGGTTCAAAAAAATTCTTTTCACATTAAGTTTTTGCACCGCGATTAAGAATTCACACAAGGAACTCTAATAGCAGTTTAAATCTAGTTCAGCTTTTATCATTTAAATTTATTTCTGCTACGTAATATGAGGAAATTACTCTCGTTTAACCGGCCTTTTTATGAATTTGGAATAAATTTTAGTGTAAAAATTCGATTTTACTTATCGCTCTTTGTTTCTCGCCGGGCAACTTCAAATCTAGTTTTGGCTTTTACCATTTAAAATTATTCTAGGATATATGTGGATTCTACATGGTTTAACCTGCTTTTTCTATACAATAGGATATTTTTTTTTGGGGAGGAATTCCACTCAATTTCTCAGTGTTTTTTCACGCATTAATTGGTATAAAATATTAACTGTGTCAAACTGTTTTCATGATTCGAAAATTGCATTTCCATATCAGATTTTTCAACGGTTTTGAAGAATTCTCTTAATGAACTCTAATAGCTGTTTCAAATGTAGTTTTTGCTTTTATCATTTCAATTTCTGCGCGGATATATGTGGATTTTACTTTCATTTAACATGCTTTATTTATGTATTAGGAATAAATTTTAGTGGAAGAATGCGCTTAATCTTCTTCTATTTTGTTCTCCGAATCATTTTCGATGACATATTAACTGTCTTACACTGTATATACGATTCAAAAATTTCTTTGCCATATCATATTATTTAACCGCGTTGAAGAATTCTCAAATGTATATCTATAATGTGTTTCAAATCTAGTGTTTTCTTTTGTCATGTAAATTTCCGCGAATATATATGGAAAATTTTCTTTCGCTTCACCTGCTTTTCTATGTGTTAGGAATTAGTTTTAATGGAAGAATTCGATTTATTTTCTCTTTCTTAGTTTCACGCATTAATTGCTTTAATATATTAACTGTCCCACATTAAATTATTCCATATTGGTTGTTTCAACCGCGTTTAAGAATTCTCAAAAGAAACTCCAAGAACAGTTACAAATCTAGTTTTTGCTTTTACCAATTAAATTTCTGCGAGGATATATAGGGATTTTACTTTCGTTTCACCACTTAGTCCATGTACTAGGAATCATATTTAGTGGAAGAATTATTCATCTTCTCGTCATTTGTTTCACTCATTAATTGCCTTAATATATAATCACTGTCTTACATTGAATACACAATTGAAAAATTGCTATTCCAATCCGATTTATCAACCGCATTGAAAATTTCTCACACGAAACTCCAAAAGCAGTTTCAAATCTAGTCTTCGCTTTTATCAATTAAATTTCTCCGAGGTCATATGTTGATTTAACTTTCATTCAACCTGCTTTTTCTTTGTATTATGAACTAATATTAGCGATAGAATTCGAATTATCTTCTCGTCCTTTGTATCTGGCTTTAATTGCTATAATATAAAAACTGTTACATATTAAATATACAATTCGAAAATTGCTTTTCCACATCCAATTTTTCATCTCGGTGATAAATTCTTGAAAGGATTTCTAATAGCAGTAACTATTCTACTTTTTCCTTTTATTATTTAAAGTTCTGCATGGATATATGTGGATTTTACTTTCGTTTAACATGCGTTTTCTACGCATTAGGAATAAATTTTAGTGGAAGAATTCTAATTATCTACTTGTAATTTGTTCCACGAATTATTTCCTCTGACATATTTATATTCTCACACTGTATACATGACACGAAAATTGCTTTTTTCATTGTTATTTTAATTACCGCGAGGATAATAGTGGATTTTTCTTTCCCTTCACCTGCTTTTCTATGCATTAAAAATTAGTTGTACTGGACGGATTTATCTTCTCGTCCGTTCTATCACGCATAAATTGCTTTATTAAATTAACTGTCCACATGGAATACACTACTCAAAAATTGCAATTCCACAACAGGTTTTTTGTACGCATTTAAAAGTTGTAAGGGATGAATGCGTTTTATCTTCATGTTCTTTCCTTTACGCATTAATTAGTTAAATATGTATTTACTGACTCACATTGAATACACGATTCGAAATTTGCCTTTTTAAATTAAATGTTTCAATCCAGTTGAAGAATTCACACAATAAACTACGAATGCAGTTCAAATCTAGTTTTCGCTTTTTTCATTTAAAATCCTGCGAGGATATATTTGGTTATTACATTCGTTTCACCTGCTTTGTCTATGCATTAGGAATTAATTTTAGTGGAAGAATTCGATTTATCATTTCGTTCATAGTATCCCGTATAATTGCTTTAATATAAAAACTGTCTCACTTTGAATACACAATTCGAAAATTCCATTTCAATATCGGATTTTTTAAATGCGGTGAAGAATTCTCACAAGAAACTCCAACAGCAGTTAAAAATCTAGTTTTTGCTTCTACCATTTTAATTTCTGCGAGGACATGTGTGGATTTTACTTGCATTTAACACGCGTTTTCTATGTATTTGGAATTTATTTTAGTGAAAAAATAAGATTATTCTTCTTGCATTTTGTTGTACGAATTATTTCCTATGACATTTAATCTGTCTCACATTGAATGCACAATTCGAAAATTGCTTCTCCATTTCAAATTTTTCAAACCCGTTGAAGAATTGTAACATGAAACTCAAAAGGCTCTTTTAAATCAAGTATACGCTTTTAACATTTGAATATCTCTGAGGATATATGTGGTTTTTACTTTCGTTTAACGTGCATTTTCTATTCATTCGGAATTAATTTTCGTGATTGAATTTGATTTATATTCTCGTCCCTTGTGTCACACATTAATTTCTATAATAAATTAATTGTCCCACATTAAATTCACAATTAGAAAAATGCTATTGCTGAAGTCAGGTTTTACAACTACGATGAAGAATTCTCTCACGAATCTCCGTAAGCAGTTTCAATTCTAGGTTTTGCTTTTACCATTTAAAAATCTGCTAGGTCATATGTTGATTTTACTTTCATTCAACCTGCTTTTTCTGTGAATTATGATCAAATTTTAGTGATAGAATTCGATTTATCTTCTAGTACTTTGTATCAAGCATTAATTGCTATATTATAAAAACTGTCACACATTAAATATACAATTCGAAAATTGCTTTCCCACATCAGATGTTTTACATTGATGTTGACGAATTCTCTAAATGACATCTAATAGCAGTATCAAATCTAGTTTTTCCTTTTACCATTTAAATTTCTGCGTGGATATATGTGGTTTATACTTTCTTACCTTCTTGTATTTTATTCCACGAATAATTTGCTATTACTTAT
This sequence comes from Ceriagrion tenellum, assembly GCA_963169105.1. Classification (NCBI taxonomy): domain Eukaryota; kingdom Metazoa; phylum Arthropoda; class Insecta; order Odonata; family Coenagrionidae; genus Ceriagrion; species Ceriagrion tenellum. Next base: position 127,564,533 of record OY720636.1, on the reverse strand, counting down.
TTACTGTCCCACACTGTATACATGATACAAAATTGCTTTTCTATATTAGATTTTTTAACCGCGTTGAAGAATTCTCAAATGGATTTCTTGCATTAGTTTCAAATCTACTTTTTGCTTTTGTCATTCTTTATTAAATTATCTGTCTCACATAAAATACACGACTCTAAAATTGCTATTGTACATCAGAATTATTGTACGTGTTTAAAACTTCTCACAAGAAACTCCGAATGCAGTTTTAAATCGAGTTTTCGCTTTTGTTTTAATTCTACGAGGATATATTTGGACATTACATTCGTTTCTCCTGATTTTTCTATGCATTAGGAATTAATTTTAGTGGATGAATTCGATTAATATTTCGTTCTTAGTATTCCGTATAAATTGCTTTAATATAAAAACTGTCTCACATTGAATACACAATTCGAAAATTGCATTTCAATATCGGATTTTTTAAATGCGGTGAAGAATTCTCACAAGAAACTCCAACAGCAGTTAAAAATCTAGTTTTTGCTTTTACCATTTTAATTTCTGCGAGGATATGTGTGGATTTTACTTTCAATTAACATGATTTTCTATGTATGAGGAATTAATTTTAGTGGAAGAATGCGCTTAATCTTCTTGTGTTTTGAAATACGAATTATTAACTTTACATGTTTAAAGTCTCACACTGTTTACACGTGTCGTAAATTACTTTACCATATCAGATTTTTTAACCGCGTTGAAGAATTCTCAAAAGGATTTCTAATAGCAGTTTCAAATCTAGTTTTTTCCTTTGTCATGTAAATTTCGGCGAGGATATATGTGGATTTTACTTTCGCTTCACCTGTTTTTCTATGTATAAGGAATTAGTTTTAATGGATGATTTCGATTTATCTTCTCTTCCTTAATTCACGCATTAATTGCTTTAATATATTATCTGTACCACATTGAAATCACTATTAGATAAATACTATTCCATATCGGGTGTTTCAACCGCGTTTATGAATTCTCTAAAGAAACTCCAAGAGCAGTTACAAATCTAGTTTTGTCTTTTACCAATTAAATTTCTGCGAGGATATTTGGGGATTTTACATTCGTTTCACCACGTACTAGGAATCAATTTTACTGGAAGAATGATTTATCTTCTCGTCCTTTGATTCACTCATTAAATGCTTTAGTATATATTCATTGTCTTACATTAAATACACAATTTAAAAATTGCTATTCCACATCAGATTTATCAACCGCATTTAAGATTTCACACACGAAACTCCAAAAGCAATTTCAAATCTAGTCTTCGCTTTTATCAATTAAATTCCTGCGAGATCATATGTTGATTTTACTTTCATTCAACCTGCTTTTTCTATGCTATGAACTAATTTTAGCGATAGAATTCGAATTATCTTCTCGTCCTTTGTATCTGGCTTTAATTGCTATAATATAAAAACTGTTACATATTAAATATACAATTCGAAAATTGCTTTTCCACATCCGGTTTTTCATATCGTTGAAGAATTCTCTAAAGGATTTCTAATAGCAGTAACTATTCTACTTTTTCCTTTTATCATTTAAATTTCTGCGTGGAGATATGTGGATTTTACTTTTGTTTAACATTCGTTTTCTATGCATTAGTAATTAATTTTAGTGGAAGAATTCTATTTATCTTCTTGTATTTTGTTCCACGAATTATTTCCTAGGACATATTTATATTCTCACACTGTAGACATGACACGAAAATTGCTTTTCTATATTAGATTTTTTAACCGCGTTGAAGGATTCTCAAATGGATTTCTAACAGTAGTATCAAATCTAGTTTTTGCTTTTGTTATTTTAACTACCGCGATAATAATTGTGGATTTTTCTTTCGCTTCACCTTCTTTTCTATGCATTAAAAATAACTTGTAATGGCGGATGTATCTTCTCGTCCGTTCTGTCACGCATAAATTGATTTATTAAATTAACTGTCTCACATTGAATACACGACTCGAAAATTGCAATTCCACATCAGCTTTTTTTACGCAATTAAAAGTTCTCTTACAATTAGTTGTAAGGGATGAATTCGATTTATCTTCTTGTCCGTTGCTTCACGCATTTATTAGTTTAATATGTATTTCTGCCTCACATTGAATACACGATTCGAAATTTGCATTTCCATATCAGTTGTTTCATTCCAGTTGAAGAATTCACACAATAAACCACGAATGCAGTTTCAAATCTAGTTTTCGCTTTTTTCATTTAAAATCTTTCGAGGATATATTTGGATATTACATCCGTTTCACCTGCTTTTTCTATGCATTAGCAATTAATTTTAGTGGAAGAAATCGATTTATCATTTCGTTCATAGTATCCTGTATAATTGCTTTAATATAAAAACTGTCTCACATTGAATACACAATTCGAAAATTGCATTTTAATATCGGATTTTTCAAACGCGGTGAAGAATTGTCACAAGTAACTCCAACAGCCGTTTTTTCTAATTCCATTACGTGTTTAAAACATATCACAAGGAACTCCGAATACAGTTTCAAATCTAGTTTTCCCTTATTTTTTAAATTCTGCGAGGATATATTTGGACATACATTCGTTTCTCCTGCCTTTTCTATGCATTAGGAATTAATTTTAGTTGAATCTTATTTTAGGAATTTATGTATCACGCAGTAAATGCAAGTATATTTTAAGTTCCTCAAATTAAATGCACGATTCGAAAATACTTTTTCACATCATTTTTTTCAAACGCGTTGGACAAGTCTAAAAAGAATCTCCAAACGCTGTGTAATATATTGTCTTCGCTTATACCATTTATTTTCTGCGAGGATATATGTAGATTTTTCTTTCGTTTAAAATGCTTTTTCTATGCATTAGCAATTAGTTTTAGTAAAATAATTCGATTTGTCTTCTCGTCATTTGTTTCATGCATTATTGCAATAATAAATTAACTTTCTCACATTGTATAAACGATTTGAAATCTGTTAAACCACATCAGATTGTACTACCAAGTTTAAGAATTCTCACACGAAACTCCAAAAGCAGTTTTAAATCTAGTTCTCCCTTTTATCATTTAAATATTTGCGAGGACATATGTGCTTTTAACATTTGTTGTCTTACATTTTCTATGCATTAGACATTAATTTTTGAAGATGGATTCGATTTATCTTTTCCTGGCGGGGTCATTGACAAAGACGGGGTCATTGACAAAGGCGGGGTCATTGACATCCGGGGGAGTCATTGACTACTGGCGGTGTCATTGATCACAGTCGGGGTCAAAGATCTCTGGCGGGGTCATTGACATCAGGCGGGGCCATTGACCTCCAGAAGAGTAATTGACCTCTGGTGGTTTCAACGATCTCTGGCGGGGTCATTGACTTCTGGCGGTGTCATTTCCCTCTGGCGGGGTCATTAACATCAGGTTGGGTCATTGACCTCTGGTGGGGTAATTGACCTCTGGCGGGGTCATTGACCTCTGGCGAGGTCATTGACATCTGGCGGGGTCATTGACCTCTGGCGTGGTCATTCACTTATGGAGGGGTCATTGACCTCTTGCGGGATCATTGACCTCTGGGGGTCATTGACCTCTGGAGGTGTCATTGACCTCTGACGGGGTAATTGACCTATGGAGGGGTCATTTACCTCTGGCGGGATCATTGACACATGGCGGGGTCATTGACCAAGTTTGGGTCATTGACCTCAGGTTGGGTAATTGACCTCTTGCAGGGTCTTTGACTTCTGGCGGGGTCATTAACCTGTGGAGGGGTCATTGACCTCTGGAGGTGTCATTGTCCTCTGGACGGGTATTTGACCCCTGGTGGGGTCATTGACCTCTGGCGGGATCATTGACACATGGCGGGGTCATTGACCAAGTTTGGGTCATTGACCTCAGGTTGGGTAATTGACCTCTTGCAGGGTCTTTGACCTCTGGCGGGGTCATTGACCTGTGGAGGGGTCATTGACCTCCGGTGGGTTCCATGTCCTCTGTAGAGGTCATTGACCTCTGGTGGGGTCATTGACCTCTGGCGGGGTCATTGACCTCTGGCGCGGTCATTTACTTTTTGGAAGGGTCATTGACCTCTATCGGGATCATTGACACATGGCGGGGTCATTGACCATCTTTGGGTCATTGATCTCAGGTTGGGTCATTGACCTCTGGCGGGGTCATTGACCTATGGCGGGGTCATTGACATATGGAGGGGTCATTGACCTCTGGCGTGATCATTGACACATGCCGGGGTCCTTGACCTCAGGTACGGTCATTGACCTCAGGTACGGTCATTGACCTCAGGTTGGGTCATTGACCTTTGGCAGAGTCATTGACCCCTGGCTTGGTCATTGACCACTGGCGGGGTCATTGATCTCCGGCGGAGTCATTGACATCAGGTTGGGTCATTGACCTCTGGCGGGGTCATTGACCTCAGGTTGGGTCATTCACCTCCGTTCGGGCCATTTATCTATGGGTGGGTCATTGACCTCTTGTGGGGTCATTAACCTCTGGATGGGTCATTGCCCCTGGAGGAGATATTGCCCTTTAGGGGAGTCATTGACCTCGGATGGGCTAACTGACCTCTGAGTGGGGGTCGTTGATCGATGAGGGGGGTCGTTGACTGGATGTGGAATTTATTTACAGCAATCTATGCATTGGGCAGGTACATATGAGAATGAATACGATTATTCTTATCGTTTTTTGAGTCTCGTATAAAGTGCTGTAATATATATTACCCTTCTGACATTGATCACAGCCAATTATATACACGTATATAACAAAAAGATTACTCATAGAAACTCCTAAAGCAATTTAAATCTATATTTAGCTTTTATCACTTTAAATTCTGCGAAGATTCATGTGGATTTTACTCTTAGCTATCTCGATTCTTATATGTTAACATACAATTTTTCTCGTCGTTTCTGTTACTGGCATATAATTCTGTAAAAAAGTGACTCTTACAGATTAATTACAAGATTCAAAAATTGCTTTCAACACTAGATTTTATAACCACGAAAAAGAATTCTCACATTTAATTCCGAAAGCAGTTTCAAATCCAAATACGCTTTTGTCATTTAAATTTCATCGAGGATATATATGGATAACACTTTCGTTTATAGTACTTTTTCTATGCATGAGGAAAAGTTTTATTGGAAGAATTCAATGTATCTTCTCTTTCTTTGTTTCACACAGTAATTGCTCTATTCTTATAATTGTCTCAAATTAAACACGGTCCAAAAATTTTCTTTTCACATCAAGTTTTTGCTCCGCGATTAAGAATTCTCACAAGGAACTCTAATAGCAGTATCAAATCTAGTTTCAGCTTTTATCATTTAAATTTATTTCTGCTAGGTAATATGAGGATATTACTCTCGATTAACTGGCTTTTTTATGCATTTGGAATAAATTTTAGTGTAAGGATTCGATTTAACTTCTCGTTCCTTGTTTCACGCCGAGCAAATTCAAATCTAGTTTTGGCTTTTACCATTTAAAATTATTCGAGGATATATGTGGATTCTACTTTGGTTTAACCTGCTTTTTCTATGCCATAGGATATTTTTTTGGGGAGGAATTCCACCCAATTTCTCAGCGTTTTTTCACGCATTAATTACTATAAAATATAAACTGTGTGACACTGTATTCATGAATCGAAAATTATATTTCCATATCAGATTTTTCTACGGTGTTGAAGAATTCTCTCAATGAACTCTAATATCACTTTCAAATCTAGTTTTTGTTTTTATCATTTAAATTTCTGCGAGGATATGTGTGGATTTTACTTTCATTTAACATGCTTTATCTATGTATTAGGAATTAATTGTAGTCGAAAAATGCGCTTAATCTTCTTCTATTTTGTTCTACGATATATTTGCTATGACATATTATCTGTCTTACACTGTTTACACGATTCAAAAATTACTTTTCCATATCATATTTTTTATCCGCGTCGAAGAATTCTCAATACGATTTCTAATTGCAGTTTCAAATATAGTTTTCGCTTTTACTAATTAAATTTCTTCAAGGTCATAAGTTGATTTTATTTTCATTCCTCCTGCTTTTTCTATGTGTTACGAATTAATTTTAGCGATAGAATTGGATTTATCTTCTCGTCCCTTGTATTACGCATTAATTGCTATATTATAAAAACTGTCACATATGAAATATACAATGGGAAATTTCTTTTCCACATCAGATTTTTCACTTCGTTGAAGAATTCTCTAAAGGATTTCTAATAGCAGTATCAATTCTAGTTTTTCCTTTTATCATTTAAATTTCTGCATGGATAGATGTGGATTTTACTTTCGTTTAACAAGCGTTTTCTATGATTTAGGAATTAATTTTATTGGAAGAATTCTTTTTAATCTTCTTGTAGTTTGTTCCACGAATTATTACCTATGACATTTTTTCATTCTCACACTGTATACATGACACGAAAATTGCTTTCTATATTAGACTTATTAACCGCGTTGTATAATTCTCTATAGGCTTTCTAACAGTAGTTTCAAATCTAGTTTTTACTTTTGTCATTTTAATTTCCGCGTGGATATTTTTGGATTTAACTTCTGCGTCACCTGCTTTTCTATGCATTAGAAATTAGTTGTAATGGAAGGAATTTGCCTTTTCGTCCGTTGTATCACCCAATAATTGCTTTAATAAATTAACTGTCTCACATTGAATACACGATTCGAAAATTACCATTCCACATCAGATTTTTTGAACGCGTTTAAAAGTTCTCATATGAGACTTTAAATGCAGTTTCAAATCTAGTTCTCGCTTTTTTCATTTATGCGAGTATATATTTTGAATTTAGTTTGGTTTCTCTGTATTTTTTAATGTATTAGGAATTAATTTTAGAGGAAGATTTCGATTTATCATTTCGTTGTTCCTTTCCGTATAAATTGCTTTTATATAATAACTGTCCAACATAGAATACACATATCAAAAATTGCTATTCTATAAAAGATTTTTAAACGTGTTTAAGAATTCTCTATAGGATTTCTGATTGCAGTTTCATATCTAGTTTTTCCTTTAACATTTAAATAACTCTGAGAATATATATATGGATTTTACTTTCGTTATCATGCTTTTTGATGCATTAGGAATTAATTTTCGTGAATGAATTTGATTTTTTTTCTCGTCCTTTGTGTCACGCATTAATTGCTATAATAAATTAACTGTCCCACATTAAATTTTCAATTAGAAAATTGCTCTACGATATCAGGTTTTTCAACCGCGATGAAGAATTCTCTCACGAATCTCCCTAAGCAGTTACAAATCTAGTTTTTGCTTTTGTCATTTTAATTTCCGAGGGGAATATGTGGATTTTACTTCGTTTCACCTGGTTTTCTACGTATTAGGAATTAGTTTTAATTTATGGATTCGATTTATTATTTGGTTCTTAGTTTCCCGTATAAATTGCTTTAATATAAAAACTGTCCCACATTAAATTCACTATTAGATAATTACTATTCCATATCAGATTTTTAAACGCGTTGAGAATTCTCCTGGGAAACTCCAAGAGCAGTTACAAATCTAGCTTTCTCTTTTACTATTTTCATTTCTGCGGGAATATTTGTGGATTTTAATTTTGATTAACCTGTTTTTTTGCATTTGGAATTAATTTTAGTGGAAGATTTTAAATTATCTTCTTGTCTCATATAGAAAACACGACTTCAAATATTATTTTCCGCATCAGATTTTACAAACGCGTTGCATAATTCTCACATAAATCTCCAAAAGCAGTTTCAATTCTAGTTTTCGCTTTTTTTATTTAAAATTCTGCGAGGATATATTTGGATTTTACATTCGTTTCTCCTGCTTTTTCCGTGCAATAGGAATTAATTTTAGTGGATGAATTCGAATTATCATTTCGTTCTTAGTTTCCCGTATAAATTGCTTTAATATAATAACTATCTCAAATTCAATACACATTTCGACAATTGCAATTTCATTTTTGATTTTTCAAACGCGTTTAAGAAATCTCACAAGAAACTCCAATAGCAGTTACAAATCTAGTAGTATTTCCCATTTAAATTTCTGAAAGGATATATGTGGGTTTTACTTTTGTTTCACCACCTTTTTCTATGTATTAGGAATTAATTTTAGTGGAAGAATTTAGATTTATCTTCTCGCTCTTTGTTTCACTCATTAATTTCCTTAATATTTACTTACTATCACACATTGAATACACGATTCGAAAGTTGCTTTTCCATATCACATTTTCAATTCCGTTAAAGAATTATCACATGAAACTCAAAATGCTGTTTCTAATCAAGATTTTGCCTTTAACATTTAAATATTTGTGAGTATATAAGTGGATCTTAGTTTTGTTTATCATGCTTTTTATGTGCATTAGAGGTTAATTTTCGTGATTGAATTTGATTTTTTTTCTCGTCCTTTGTGTCACGAATTAATAGCTATAATAAAATACCTGTCCCACATAAAATTCTCAATTAGAAAATCGCTATTCCATATCAGGTTTTTCAACCGCTATGACGAATTCTCTCACGAATCTCCGTAAGCAGTTTCAATTCTAGTTTTTGCTTTTACCATTTAAATTTCTGCGAGGATATATGTGGATTATTCTTCAATTCACCAGCTTCTTCTCTGTATTAGGAATTAATGTTAGTGAAAGCTTTCAATTTATCTTCTTGTTCTTTGTTTAATTATTGCTTATTATTATTTAATTATTACATTGCTTATTATTATTAATTATACATTATTTGTTTTAATATAATAACTGTCTCACATAGAATACACGATTTGAAATATAATTTTCCTCATCAAATTTTACAAACGCGTTGCATAATTATCACAAGAATCTCCATAAGCTGCTTCAAGAATAGTTTTCGCTTTTTTCCATTTAAAATTCTGCGAGGATATATTTGGAATTTACATTCGTGCCTCCTGCTTTTTCTATGCATTAGGAATTAATTTTAGTGGAAGAAATCGATTTATTATTTCGTTCTTAGTTTCCCGTATTAGTTAGTATGATTTATCATCTCGTCCTATGTTTCACGCAATAGTTGCAACTATATATTAAGTGCCTCACATTGAATACGCGATTCGAAAATTGCTTTTCCACATCAGATTTTTCAAATGCATTGGACAAATCTAACAAGAATCTCCAAACGCTGTTTAATTTCTTGTAATCGCTTTTTCCATTTTCTTTCTGCGACAATATATGTAGATTTTACTTTTGTTTAAAATGCTTTTTCTATGCATTAGCAATTATTTTAGTAAAGGCATTCGATTTGTCTTCTCCTCCTTTGTTTCACGCATTATTGCTTTAATAAATTAACTTTCTCACATTGAAAACACGATTTGAAATCTGCTAAATCACAAAAGATTGTCGAACCGCGTTATAGAATTCTCACAAGAAAAAAAGCAGTTTTAAATCTAGTTTTCCCTTTTATCATTTAAATTTTTGCGAGGATATATGTGGATTTTACTTATGTAATCTTACCTTTTCCATGCATTAGGCATTAAATTTTGAAGATGGATTCGATTTCTCGTTTCCTGGCGGGGTCATTGACCAAGACGGGGTCATTGACATCCGGCGGAGTCAATGATTTCTGTCCGTGTCATTCATCACTAGCGGGGTCATTGACCTCTTTGGAGTCATTGACCTCTTATGCGGTCAAAGATCTCTGGCGAGGTCACTGACCTCGGGCAGGGTCATTGACCTCTGGCGGCGTCATTGACCTCCAGCAGAGTCATTGACCTTTGGTGGTGTCAAGGATCTCTAGCGGTGTTATTGACTTCTGGAGGGGTCATTGACCTCTGGCGTGGTCATTTACCTTCGGCGGGGTCATTGACCTCTGGCGGGATCATTGACCTCTGCCGGGGTCATTTACCTCAGGTTAGGTTTTTGACCTATGACAGAGTCATTGCCCCCTAGCTAGGTAATCGAGCGCTGGTGGGGTCACTGACCTCTGGCGGGATCATTGACCTCAGGTTTGGTCATTGACTCTTGGCGAAGATATTACACCCTTGCGGGGTCATTGACCTCTGGCGGGGTCATTTAAGACTGGCGTGGTCACTGGCCTCAGGTTGGTTCATTGACCTCTGGCAAGGTCAGTGACCCCAGACGGGGTCATTGACCTCTAGTGGGGTCATAAAATCATGGAGGGGTCATTGCCTCAGGAGGGGTCATTAATCAACGAGGGAGTCGTTGACCGCTAAATGGATGTGTATTTTGTTTACAGCTATCTATGCATTAGGCAGGTACATATGTGAATCAATACGATTATTCTTATCGTTTTATGAGTCCTGTATAAATTGCTGAAATATAATAACTTCCTGACATTGATCACACGTAATTTTATACAAGCATATAACACAAGCATTCTCATAGAAACTCCAAAAGTAGTTTCAAATCTAGATTTGCTTTTATCACTTTGTATTCTGTGAGGATATGTGTGGAATTTACTTTTAACTAACTCGCTTCTTATATATTAACATACGATTTTTCTTGGCGTTTCCTGTAACTCGCATAAAATGCTGTAAAAAAGTTACTCTTACAGATTGATTACCAGATTCAAAAATTGCTTTCAACATTAGATTTTTTATCCACGAAGAAGAATTCTTACTTTTAATTCCTAAAGCAGTTTCAAATCTGTATACGCTTATATCATTTAAATTTCATCGAGGATATATATGGATATCACTTTCGTTTATCCTACTTTTTCAATTCATCAGGAAAACTTTTTGTGTAAGAACTCGATGTATCAACTCGTCCCTTGTTTCACGCAATAATTGCTTTATTATGATAACTGTCACGCATTAATCACGGTTCAAAAATTGCTTTTCAAATCATGTTTTTCACCGCGATTTAGAAATCTCACAAGGAAATCTAATAGTAGTTTCAAATATAATTTTGACTTCCATCATTTTAATATATTTTTGCTAGGTAATATGAGGATGTTACTTTCGTTTAACGGGCTTTTTTATGCATTTGGAATAAATTTTAGTTTACCATTTAAATTTCTGCGAGGAGGTATGTGGTTTTTACTTTCGTTTCACCTGCTTTTCCATGTATTAGGAATTAGTTTTGATGGATGAATTCGATTTATCTTCTCGTCCTTTGTTTCACGCATTAATTGCTATAATATATTGCTATAATGGTGGTATTAACTGTCCCACATAATATTCAGTATAATAAAATATCTATTCCATATCAGGTTTTTCAACCGCGATGAAGAATTCTCTCAGGAATCTCCAATAGCAGTTTCAAATGTAGTTTTTTCTTTTACCATTTAAATTTCTGCGAGGATATACGTGGATTTAACTTTCATTTAACATGCTTTTTCTATGTATTAGGAATTAATGTTAGTGGAAGAATGCGATTAATCTTCTTGTATTTTTTTCTACAAATTATTTGCTATGACATAATTAACTGTCTCACACTGTATACACGATTCGAAAATTACTTTTCCATATCACATTTTTTAATCGCGTTGAAGAATTCTCAAAAGGAGATCTAATAACAGATTCAAATCTAGTTTTTGCTTTTGTCATTTAAATTTCCGCGAGGATATATGTGGATGTTTCACCTGTTTATCTATGTTTTGGGATTAGTTCTAATAGATGAATTCGATTTATCTTCTCGTCCGTTGTATCACGCATTTATTGCTTTAATATATTTACTGACCCACATTGAATTATCATTTCGAAAATTGCTTTTCCTTATCAGATTTGTGAAACGCGTTAATGAATTCTCAAAAGAAACTCCAAAAGCAATTTCACAACTAGTTTTCGCGTGTTCCATACCTATATCTTCCGAGCGTGTCTCTCCGGCACAAGAATTGTGTCCCTAGACTGTCGAGCGTGTTCGTTTGGCACATCGATGGACATTAAAAAAACACTGGTCATTTAAAAAACCCCGGCCAGCAAGGCTTATGACTACGATTGCTGCGACGATATATGTAAAGGTCAAAGTCGTTTATCTTGCTTTTTAAGTGCATTAGGCATTTTTTTTTTGGATGAATTCGACTCATCCTCTTGTAGTTGTTCCACGCATAAATTGTTTTAATATATTAATAGTCCCGTTTTATAACACAATTCAAAAATTGCTATTCCACATCAGATTAATCAATCGCGTTGAAGATTTCTCACACGAAACTCTAAAAGCAGTTTCAAATCTAGTTTTCGCTTTTATCAATAAAATTTCTGCGAGGTCATGTGTTGATTTTACTTTCATTCAACCTGCTTTTTCTATGTATTAGGAACTAATTTTAGTGATAGAATTCGACGTATCTTCTCGTCCTTTGTATCACGCATTAATTGCTATAATATAAAAACTGTCACATATTAAATATACAATTCGAAAACTGCTTTTCCACATTAGATTTTTTATTGCGTTGAAGAATTCTCTAAATGATTTCTAATAGCAGTATCAAATCTAGTTTTTCCCTTTACAATTTAAATTTCTGCGTGGATATATGGGGATTTTACTTTCGTTTGAGATGCTTTTTCTATGTATTAGGAAATATTTTTAGTGGAAGAATTTTATTATTCTTCTTGTATTTTGTTTCACGAATAATTTGCTATGACATATTTACTATCCGACACTGTATACATGATATTGCATAAAATTGCTTTTCTATATTAGAATTTTTAACCGCGTTGAAGAATTCTCTATGGGATTTCTAACAGTAGTTTCAAATCTAGTTTTTGCCTTTTCCATTTTAATATCCGCGAGGATATTTGTGGATTTTACTATATTAGTGGATTATTGCGATTATTCTTTTTGTATATTGTTCCATGAATTATTTGCTTTGACTTATGTTGACACTGTATACACGATTCGAAAATTGCTTTTCCATATCAGATTTTTTAACCGCGTTGTAGAATTCTCTATAGGATTTCTAATTGCAGTTTCAAATCTAGCCTTTGCTTTTGTCATTTAATTTCCGCGAGGATATATTTGGCTTTTACATTCGTTTCACCTGCTTTACTATGTATTTGGGCCGATTTTTAATGAATGAATTCGATTTATCTTCTCGTCCTTTGTTTCACGCATTACTTTCTTCAATATATTAACTGTCCCACATTAAATTCACTATTAGATAATTGCTATTCCATATCAAGTTTTTCAACCGCGATGAAGAATTCTCACAAGCAACTCTTAAAGCAATTTCAAATATAGTTTTTGCTTTTACTATCGAAAAATCTGCTAGGTCATATGTTTATGTTATTTTCGTTTAACCTGCTTTTTGTTGCATTTGGAATTATTTTTACTAGATTAATTCGATTATTCTTTTTCTATATTCCATGAATTATTTGCTTTGACTATGTACTGTCTCACACTGTATACGCGATTCGAAAATTGCTTTTCCATATCAGATTTTTTAATCCCGTTGAAGTTTTCTCTATAGGATTTCTAATTGCAGTTTCAAATCTAGCTTTTGCTTTTGTCATTTAAATTTCCGCGAGGATATATTTGGCTTTTACATTCTTTTCACCTGCTTTACTATGTATTAGGGCCGAGTTTTAACGAATGAATTCGATTTATTTTCTCGTCCTTTGTTTCATGTATTAATTGCTTTAATATATTAACTGTCCCACATTAAATTCACTATTAGATAATTGCTATTCCATATCAAGTTTTTCAACCGCGTTGAAGAATTCTCACAAGAAACTCTTAAAGCAGTTTCAAATCTTGTTTTCTCTTTTACTATTTTATTTTCTGCAGGTACACATGTAATATTTGGTTTTGTTTAACCTGCCTTTTCTATGCATTTGGAATTTCATTTAGTGGAAGATTTCAATTTACCTTCTCGTCCTTTGTTTACGCATTAATTGCTTTTTTTTAATAACTGTCTGACATAGAATACACGATTCGAAATATACTTTTCCACATCAGATTTTACAAACGCGTTGCAAAATTCTCACAAGAATTTCCAAAAGCAATTTCAAACCTAGGATTCGCTTATTTCATTTTAATTTCTGCCAGGATATATGTAGATTTTACATTTATTTAACCTCATTTTTCGATACATTAGGAATTATTTTTAGTGGAAATTCGAATAATTTCTCTTCCACATCAGATTTTTTTCATCGCGATGAAGAATTGTCACAAGAGACTCCAAAAACAATTTCAAATTTTGTTATCTTTTTTACATTCAAATTCCGCTAGGATATGCGTTGATTTTTTTCCCTTAATCTGCTTTTTCTGTGCATTAGGAATTTATTTTAGTGATTGAATTCCAACAATTCTTTCGTCATTTGTTTCTAGCATTAAATGCTTTAATATATTAAATGTCTCACAATGCATATTCGATGCGATTATTGCTTTTACACATAAGATTTTTGACCGCGTTGAAGAATTCACACAAGTAACTCCAAAATCTGTTTCAAATATAGTTTTCGCTTTAATCATTAAAATTTCTGTGGGAATATATGCGGTTTTTACTGTCGTTTAACCTACATTTTCTTTGCATTAGTGTTAATGTTTTACTTTACATTAGAGTTAATGTTAATGCATTAAGTTAATGTTGAAATCAAAGAATTATCACTGCAGGAGGAGTTTATTGAATTGTCAACAAATGAAGAGTTGAAATTTAAATTAAAAAATGAGTATCAAGAATTTTGGCTTCAACATCAAATTCCAATATTATATCCAGCCTTATGGGCTGCGGTAAATAAATTTTTCATTGCTTTTCCGTCCTGATATTTAGCAGAAAGAGGGTTTAGCATGGTGACCAATTTATTAACTAAGAAAAGAAACAGGTTTTCAATAGTGGAACGCGGTGACTTAAGGTTATTAATGACACAAATGGCACCAAATATTGATAAATTAGTTTCATCGCATCAAGCTCAGCTGTCTCATTAATAATATTATATTAATTATAAATAACATATTTTAATCGTTCTGTAAACAATACTTCAATATTTCATTATCTTAAGATTAAATAAAATTAAAAGTTTGTTCTTGTTTTTCAATATATAGCATGTACAATGTAGTTAACCTAAGGGGGACGCTATCAAATTATTGACTGAAAAAGTGGGCGCTGGCTCAAAAAGTCCCCCCCCCCCAAGCTCCCTCACTAAGTTTATAAGTAGCATGGGAGAAACAAGTAGTCTCTTGTTTGGCAGATCTGTAGGCAAACATAAAATAGGGAATACCCTTATCCAACGTTCAAGGGTATCAGGCTCAACTATGTGGAAGTTGATATTCACAAATGAAAAAACGACTTCGTTTTCTTCCACTGATTTATTTTTTTGGTACGTCATGTTTCGACACATGGAGGTCATTTTCAAGTACAAAAATTTTTGAATTTCAAGCAAATATATATACCTGGAAGGGACTTGGGGGAGGTTGGAGAGGTTCTCACCATAACCGCCACCCCTTACCTCTCTCCGGGTTTTCCCCCCCCTCCTAACACCCACTTCTTCCACCCCTCTCCAACCTCCCCCAAGTACCTTCCAGGTATATATATTTGCTTGAAATTCAAAAAATTTTGTACTTGAAAATGACCTCTATGTGTCGAAACATGTCGTACAAAAAAAAATAAATCAGTGGAAGAAAACGAAGTCGTTTTTTCATTTGTGACCCTTATCCCATGTTCTTAGGTCGCCACGACAATACATAGCGATCATATACTTCAGCGTCTGTATGCTCCTTTCCGTGGGCTTCGCGCGGGGATGAAAGGGTGCGATATGCGCAAGCTGTATTCCGTAGGCCTCACGAGCACGCTGCAATATTCTCGAACGGAACCAGGGGCCGTTATCACACGGCAATATTGCTGGACACCCCAAATGGTTAATGAATTGCAAAGGGGCTGTTTAGTTTAAACTTCTGCCCCAACAGAGTGCAATGGAATATCGATCGGCCAGTGCGTGCTAGTGTCTAGGAAAACCAATA
Source organism: Ceriagrion tenellum (assembly GCA_963169105.1). Lineage (NCBI taxonomy): Eukaryota > Metazoa > Arthropoda > Insecta > Odonata > Coenagrionidae > Ceriagrion > Ceriagrion tenellum. Next base: position 127,548,715 of record OY720636.1, on the reverse strand, counting down.
CGTATTTATGTCCTGATCTCGACCTCGGAAGGGGTCCAATGATATCTGTCGCGAATATTGGTCCGAGAGGGGGGCGAGGGAGGGGGTCAGGTCCTCCTTCGCCCTCATTTCTCCCGCCCCTTTTTTTCTATCGGCCTTATATCACTGACAGACCTCGCAACTCCTCACGCATTTAGCTACGTTTCTCCGTAGTGTGGGCCAAAAGTAAAACCTCACTCGTTTATGTGACTAATAAAACCACATGTGACCAACATAGGGCTACTATGTGGGTTTGTCGGCTCTCGAGGGGCCCAACAAGTTTGGCCTTGGCACCAGTCTCTCCTTCGCGGTGTCCGTGATGATATTTCACCGTCAACTATAACGTAGGTATTCTAGATTTGATTCTGGCTGGTTCTCCAAGCTCTTGTTCAATTCTAAATACCAAGGATCGTCGACCTTTTTCCCCTGACATTCAGGAGTTCCGATAAAATAGATGTTTGAAAGCGCGTCTGGGACGACTTTCGATTTACCTTTGCTATAGGTGATTACGAAATTTTATTGCTAGAGTTGCGTGACCTCGAGCCTCGAGGTAGGATAACCTCGAACGGATTCATTACGCTTGGGATCAGCTTCGAGTTTCCCTTTACCTACCATGTACTACCATTTCCAATGAATTTTAGAAACCCACTCGCCCAGTTTTACCGATGATTTGATTGAATAGAGCTGGGTCGTAAAAAACTTGGACGGTGGGCACACATGGCTAGCTACGGCCTCTGCCTTTACGTCACCGAGGGCCGACGAAGACGGACGCGGATGCAACAGGGCTAGCGAAATTAGAGTCAAATAAAATCCAAGAGCTAAAGCCCAAGCGGATGGAATGCACTGAGGAAACTCACGTCCACGCAAACGTTGGGCCGATCGGAGTCTTTTCTTTCGGGCTCCGTCGCGAGGTTTTTCCTCTCCCTAGATTCAGATTTGCACTCACCGTGTGCGTCTCACTGGGAAGCGGCTCCGTAGCCGAGTTGGCTAATTCCATGCTCGCAAGTTGAGGTTCGGTTCTGGCAGGGTTCTAATCCGAAGTTAGGCTATTTTTTTCATCTTGTAGATGAAAAAGATCCATTCTGAATATCAACACAATTTATACAGTTGACAAAAGAAAGAGTTAAAGCGGATTTTTTTAATTTACGGCTTAATTTATAAAAATAATGACTCTATCTACGTTACCACATTTATTTCATAACAGCTTCCATTCGCTAAGAGAAAAAAAAGCATTGGAAGTGGCAGTGGTTGCATCTTTGCGTCCTTGCGGTGAAATACCTACTCATAGTATCTACAATCCTCTCTAAAGGCCGTATTACACGGGGCACGAAATTGCACAACTTAACACTGCATTAATTCCGCAATCTGCCGTGCAATAATTATTGCGAAAACGAATTCGTGTGTGCTTTACACGGTGGTCGTAAGCATGCATTCATTCGTGAATTCCATTCGTCTGATAAGTACGCTAAGAGCGAGTGTTTTGTTCAAACAGGAGAGATACGATATTCTAAACCACGACATTGTAGACATTCAGTGAAAAATGGGAAGATCATTTACATAAACTATGAATAAAAAGGGTCTTAGAACAGATCCTTGGGGTACTCCACATGTAAGTGTAGCTTTATTGGATAGCTTACTCTCTAAGAAGTTTGATGGTGTCTACTAGATAAAAAGCTAGACAAGGTATTCAATGGCATGCCTCTAATTCCATGGTACTCTAACTTACTCATTAAGATGTCGTGTGGGACCACGTCGAAGGCTTTACTAACGTCGCATTGCACCATAGCTGTATATTCTTTCTTCTCAAAGCCTGCACTGATTTGAGTGCAAATGCTTTCTACAGCATTTGTAGTCGACCTGCCTTGTCGAAAGCCAAATAGGCAAGCTGTCAATGTATTGTTCATTTCAAAATGCGACACTAGTTGATTTTTCATTATTGTTTCTATAATTTTGTCCGTCCTTCGAGTAACTGTAAATATCCTTCCACACAAAGAATAACTGTAAACACCCATCGCCTAAGTTATCGAACCTTTTCGTCAGTGAACTTCCCATGAAATGTCGTTAATTCTGAACCGCTAGATGGAGTGCTATTCGTACAAATTGCAAGATTGCGACCACCGCATTAGAGCAGGGGCTATTCTGACGTCTCGCATTCATGCATTCGTGCATGCGTTCTTGAATTTCGCCGCTTTACACGGTGCATTTTGAAATTCTCGATTGCACATACATTAGCTTGTGCAATTACGTGCCCCGTGTAAAACGGCCTTAAATAACAAAATGCATTCGTAGTTGCGATCATTTTGATAAACCCGCGAGTTTGAAAAAAAAATTTAATTCTATTGATAATTTTTATCTTCAAACTTCTAGTGCTTGGTCACGTAAAAATGTGGGAAGTGAGGTATTTTAAAGTACGAACGCTTTCCTTTCAGTGGGTGTGCGCAGAGCCAGATTACATCTACATCATCTACATCTACGCGAGGCAGGGTATGACGTAGATGGCAGGGCAGAATACCAATAAGGCAAAGTAGGCAGTAGCCTGTGGGCTCCGGGGGGGGGACGCAGTTTTGTCCCTATTTCCTGGTATTCGCGTCCTCACCGTTCGAAGTTTCCCCGGGTTCGAGGCTAGCAGCCGGAAATTTTTTCACTGCTATTTACTCCTTTTTTAACTGCTTCAAATTACGTCTTATTAGCTCTTTATACCCAAGAAATCGAAGTCCTATTTGGGAATGGGACAACCCTTCCTCATTTTTTTTGGGACCAAATTACCTCTCCCACCATTGACTTGGCGTGGAAACGATCGGCGCGCCGCCACGATGACTTTCGAGGAATCAGTCAGTCAGATGCCTGCCGTATTCGCGTGAGATCGGAGCAGTGTCCTGGTGGAGTGTTCGGTTGGGAAGGATTTACTGAAGGTAATCGCGTCTTTTATGAATATTCGTCCTTGTTGTGAATGTAATTTCAGAGAGGCAGATATATTTTAAGAGAGACGTATTGCAAATCGATATTTATTCTTTTCTTTACCACTTCTTCTGAACGCGACTCGAGAGCAAACTTATATCGTCCTTGTTTTTGCCGTACAAGAGAGATAGGATTGTATTACCACAATACATGGTAATTTCATCGTGTCTTGCAATGATTCTTATCGTCAATTTTCCTCGTTGATTCTCAGGGAGCCCTAGCGGGAGAACGATGACCTGCTATCTTTCAGTCAAGAGGTGGATATACGTGGATCTTGCGGGATTGCAGCCGTGGTAAGTCAGAAAAAGGGATATGGGAGCACTTTACTTTTAGTGAGAGATGAATTTGTATATTGGTCGTTTTATGAGTTATGAGGGAAATTCTCATGGTGGTCGCGCAACGCAAACTGGAGGCAGGATGGGATATTACTCCTAATTTTGTAAATTTTACCTAGTCAAGCATGAAATTAAAACTTCGTTGCATTCGGAGCGACTTTACTGTTCCGACCACATTTTGAAAGCCCTAACGAATGTTTTTATTTATCGTCGGTTGGGTAACTCCGATTAACAAAGTGATCTATTGACAAGTTTTGAGAAGGGTATAATTCCTCTTTGGACCCGTGGACCTGAATACCTGAATTATGTGTTAACAGCAAAATTTTGTCTTAAATTTGACCATAGTTTTGACCCTCCTGCTAAATTATCCGTATGCCTTTTAATTTTTGTCCGTTGTAACCGGAATTTCCTTTTCTTCCTGACCTTAAATAGCCATTCGTCATACCATAGCCTTCGTTTACATGTTTAAATCTTCGTCTTGAACCCGAGTAGGTATTATTTTTTTTCTTAGTATTATTGTTCTCTAACGTCCTCAGGTAACTCGCATGCCATTTTTTCAATGATCGTTGTTACCATAACAGGCTACGATTCGAGTACCAATATGTCCCTCTAAGACTCAGAATCACACCTTTTCGTCTTTTCTTCACTCTTAAGAGTGTGACTTCCCAGCTTTGTAGGTATTGATTCCTTAACTAACAAATTCTTCTTCTCACGCGGCTACCGAAGTGCTCGACACCCGGAACATGTCTCTTCTAGTTGGAACATTGTGTGGCCATGATTTCTTCAATTATTTCCTCCTCGCAAAGTTTTCGTTTTTCGAGAGCCCTTAAAATTCTAGTCAAATCTTTCCTTTAGATGCCAGCTATAAATGAAACAGCCTTTGCCACCATCCTCGCCTCTACACCACCTGCACTGTATAATACGACGCATTGCGTAATTCTTTTATCGTCTTGTCCCTTTTACTCGTGTCTTTTCCTCCGTGTCCTCCCTGCTTCCACCCTCTCAAGACCCGAGTTGAGCCATTACTTGACCCCAATCCTCCCGCAATTTCTTCCTTAGCCTCAAGGAGAGCCCTGTTGAATCGCATCTCCTTCGTACTTGAACGTTCGGGAACGAGTCAGTGCAATTTGACTCGGCACGAGAGTGCCGATATTGCTCGGAAAACTCACCCTCTTGTGAAATAGTGTGGGATGATCGTCCCACTCCTCGTCTCCTCCCTCCGACGTTGTGATTCACGTGCAAAGCCATAAAGTTTCGCCTTTCCTGGCTCCTTCGGAGGGTTCACTGCGAATCCACTGCTTCGACCTTTTTATTCGATCCGTGTGTGACCTGGCCCGTGGCTTTTGTTACCCTTCGACTCTCCTAAGGATGAATCATAGGAAGTGCAATTCGGCGTAATGTTTTCATTACATGATTGTAATATCCAATGCGTGAAGAGTAGTAAATTGTGTTCATAAACTTAGGCATTAGGTTTTGCTAATAAAAGTATGCATCGCTTGATGTTGATAATACATATGGGTCATTCCACTCCAATTCGACCAGAAATTTGGCAAAATTGACCCTTGGGGTAACCGATTTCGACCAAACTTAGCATATCGTCTTAATTTGATTACAGAACAAAAATCCCACAGCCATTTTGTAATACATGCAACGGTTTACGAGATATTGCAATGTTGTAAAACTAGAATTTTACAAAAGCGTCTTCGCGTTTGACGACATATCTCCGGAAATAAGGAAGATAGAAATACATGCAATGACTCATTTTGAAGGTATTGAGTTGAAAAAGATAATTAATGGATTCTGTTATAAAATTTAAACAATTAAATAAAGTTTATAACAAAATCAAATTTTCAAATCGATTTTTGACGATGTAGCTATGCCTTCGATTTTCCTCATTTTTTTACAGGTTGTAGATACAACCCTCTACAAGTTAAAAAAATTTGGTAGGGGTAATATTTCATTTAAGAAAGAAAAAAATTTTGAGTGAAGGCGTAACGCTGGTCTCCCGCCGCTGCGGCGTCCGGCTCTCCCGCCGAACGTTCAGTAGTCGGTTCTCCAGATCTCATCAGCGCGCTTCCTTTTCCATCTTCTTTTCGTCAATTTCAACTGTATGCCGACCCTTTGATTCCCTTTACCCATGTCATTCGCCATTTGCTTCCCACTGAAGTGACCGCCGCTTTAGAATCCAGGATTAGCGACAACATGCTTAACAGCGGGGGCGACCGTGGGCCCACCAGCGGCCGTGCTCGGAGAACAATAGACAAACCTCGCTCCGTCTTAGACCTCCAATGCTACTTTCCTCTCCTCGCCTATCCCAATTTCCTCGTATACCCTTTATTATGTTCTGAGAAACATCTTTGTAAGCATTGCGCCCAGTAGCCGTCGCCCACCCTCACGCATTCACATATTTGATTTGAAATAAAATCTTTCATTTGGGGGAAGTGGGGGAAGGTAGATGCCCCCCCTTGAACACAGGCTACGCCCATGAACTTCCCTACTCAGTGGCTCCCTTGCATCGAGAAACAGCCTCCTTCTTTACTTGTCTGGCAAATGTGTATGGATTTTCCCACTTCCCTCATTTGAATGCGTTTAGGCCTCTTGCCACCCTTAGGGTAGTTGAGTCTTCATCTTCTGTCTCAAATCCCCTTTTGCTGTTAGGCATCAGGGTCCCTAAAGCCCCTACATTACTAGGGTTAAAATGTTAGTTAATGTGGCAGCTTGACTAACTTGTATTTACACGGCATTCTTTAACCCTTGTTAACATGCTGGTGGCCTCTGGTGGAGAGTCAAGAAGGTTATACATCCCACAGCCCAACAACAATGCAAGTTGCTTTTCATTTGTTTCCTGGGCTGTGGGCTATCTTCTTGGAACTTGTATGAGCGAGAAAAAGGATTGAATATGCAAATGTTTTGCACAGTTAGACTTCTCATTCATTAGTAGTTAACTATGCCCTTAGCATTTAATTTCTAAACATTACTTTATGCATTGAAAGATGAAAATTGAGGGAATAAATTTCCAAAATAGAACGATTTGTCACTATGCTATGCTTTATCATTAAGATGCCCCAAGTATATTACATTATTATGTCATTTGTATCATTTTATGAATGATAAAAACAATTCAAAATGTTATCTTGACATGCAAGAATTATAAATAACTTCCATTTTGAGTCCTTGCCTCAATCTTCTTCTTAGGTTATCAGCCCTCAGGCTGGTTGGCAGCTACCGCTTTCCTCCATTCATTTCTCTTTTCTGTTTGTCGTTTCATTTCGGCATTTGATTTATAACCGACATCTTCCATTATCTGTTTGATGTAAGTCACTCTGGGTCAACCTCTACAATTTTTTTCCGGGACTGTTACCCTCTATTATCGTTCTAAGCAAGTTTTTGTGTCATGGGATGTGTCCAATCCATTCATCTCTCCTCCGTCTCAAGCTCTCTCAAAGTGTAGCATGTTCAATTATTTTCTGGAAGACTTCGTTGTTGGAGATCTTATCTGTCCAACGAATTTTCAGTATCTTTCTATAACACCATAACTGAAATGCTCCCAGCCTTTTTCGCTCAGTTTTCCTAGTAGTCCAGGTTTCAGAGCAATACATTAGGACACTCCACACATACACTTTAAACAATCTTTTCCTGAGGCTTTGACTAATATTGCTAGATATTAGGTAGGTACCTCTTCTCCTTGTTGAATGCTACTTTTGCCATATTCACCCTGTTAATTATTTCTCGTTTGCTTCTCCCGTCAGCTGTTATTTTACTGCCTAGGTATGTAAATTCTTGTACACTCTCCAGTTGCACCCCATGAATGGAAACTCTCGTAACTGCATCACAGTTTTTCCCCACTCTGAGAATTTTGGTCTTCTTTTTGTTTAGTTTTGTGTTATATTGACCATTGAGTGTAGTTTCCATTTGATTTAGCATGAGTGTAAGCTCATCTTCATTTCTAGCAGTCACAGCTATTTCATCAGCAAAACGTAGCATATCCACTTGTATTCCCTGTATCTTTAAGCCCCTCTCATTTCCTTGCTGGTCTTCCCATGATGCTCTCACTTCATCTAGCCCTTTTTGAATATACAAATTGAATAGCTGTGTCGATAGACAGCAACCCTGCGTCACCCCTTTTCTGATTGAAGCCTCTCCCCTGCAGTCTCCACATCTAATCACAGATTTCTCTTCTTTGTGCATCCCCCAGATAATTCATCTGTCTTTTTCGTCTATCCCCACCTCATGTAATATTCTGAAGTTATTTCTATTGCACGTTGTCAAAGGCTTTCTCAATATCCACGAAGGCTCTAAATTTTTCTTCACCTTTTTGTAGTAATTTTTTCTAGGGTGAGTCTTGCCAGTATTGCTTCTCTTGTGCCTCTTCCATGTCTGAACCCAAACTGGTCTTCTGTTAATTGTTCCTCTATCTTCTTTTCTATCCTACGCAAAGTGATGATATTCAATATTTTTGAGGCATTAGATAAAATACTAATCGTGCGATACTGCTCACATTCATTTGTTGAAGCCTTCATGGGTAAGGGAACCAATTCACATTTCTGGAAGTCCGAGGGGAGTATACCCTTATCGTATATGGCCCAAGTCAATCTAGAGAGTGCCTTATTTAGTTCTTCACCCGGTCCTTTTTAAGATTTCTGCTGGAATTCCATCCACTCCCACTGCCCTTTTTTCTTTCATTTTCTTTAAGGCCACATAAAATTTTGCATTCATCCACATTTCGTTTATATACCTAGTTTTCCAATGTAATCTTCCCAAACAGTCACCAGTTCTTGGTGGTCGTATGCATATTTTCCTTCTTTATTTTTTAGCCCATCTTTTTGCATCTGGGACAATGATGATTCCCCAATGAATTTTAATGCCTCAATATATGCAGTGAAATAAACTTTTTCTTCCAAGTTCTGCCCATGACCTGTCCTCACTTGCGCTTTTAAGGTAAATATTGAACTTAAAATATGGTCCATCATTCACTCATGCATTTTTATACATTAAGCAACTTTGCACTGACGAATGGGTATGTAATATGACAAGATAAACTCTCATAATATATTGTATGCTTCCAGTAAAAGCTAGAGGTGGACTGGATTACTTAACTACTATTCCAACTAACCTGCATTCACACAAGTTAAAAATGATGGTAACCAGCGCCAACCCTAGTAACTCCAGTCTGGTTAAAATGTTGACTACGGTTAGCGCCAACCTGCATTTACACGGCAAACTTCTACCAGGGTTAGAGATAACCTGGTTAGGAAGCTAGTAGTGTAAACAGAGCATCAGCCACTTTCTGAATTCGGTCCTGTTTTGAGTGAGACGCTTCATTCATGCTCTTTCTGTGCCTGGCTGTCAATCTCTCCACATAATATTCCCATTCCAGCCTTGGTCGTCCTCTTCCTCGTCTTCCTTCTGGTCATGCCTCCATTACCGCTCTTGGTTTTCTTTCTTCATTCTTCCTAACCAAATGTCCATGCCATCATAAAAGTTTTCTTTCCATCGATTCCACTATCGGGTCTTGCTGGAATTGGGCTCTGATTGTAGTATTTCTCACTTGATCTCTTTTAGTGAGTCCTGCTGCTCATCTGAGGTATCTCATCTCACAGCTTTGGAATCTACTCCTGTGCTTGTCTAGTTGGGTTAAGCTCTCTGCTCGATACAACAGTTCTGGCTGGAAAATGGTTTTGTACACCTTCATCTTTGTCTTTACCAATATTTCCCTTTAGCCCACAATTGATCTGCTCAGCTGACAATACACCTGGTTTGCTCTATGGACTCTGTGGCTAATGTCAGTGGTCAGTGTCTGACCTTCCATCACTTGTAATTTGTGCCCCAGGTATACTTATATACCCCATGAACCTGTTCTAGATCTTGCTCTTCCCACATAATGTTCAGCCTTTCCTGCACCTCATTTTTTGACACTGCCATAGCCTTGCTTTTCCCTACATTCATTCTCATTCCATGATCTCTAATTGCATTTGTCCATTCTTCCACTGCTGTTTGCAATTCTCTCTTATTCTTAGCAATCAATACAATGTCTCTGCATATACCAGTGACTGAACATATATAGGCCTTAACCTCTAATTTCCTATCTTGCACCTTGGTGTTCTCCTTTTGCATTGTTTATGCATCTGGCCCATCAGAATGATGAATGGTAGAGGACTAAGGCTGTCTCCTTGTTAGACACCTTTCCTCTTAGCAAACTCTGTCGACATTTTCCCAGCTATTCTTACCACTCCTTTCACATTAATGTATAGACTTGTAGCTGATGGTTGGTTAGGTCAGCTAGCGATTGAAGAGACTTGTGTTAAGTTTCACTGTTGTTTATTGTTCTGATGTCCATACAAGACTGGCTCGTAGGGCCAAGGGCCTCAGTATTTATACTGAGAGCGACCATTCTAGAATATACACTGGGAAAATGCCAGAACAATGTTCTAGAATAGTCGAAAAAGTGCAAGAGAAAAGCATTAACAAATAGTAAACTCTGGGACCGGGAATCAAACCCGTGCTTGACTGGCAAGCATGCTAGCCCTGAGCCACCGTGCCGGTCGGCCAGGCAGGAAGCGAGAGCACTACTTCTTTCGCTGGTGCGCGGGAGGTGTGGAGGTGCACCGGTAGACGGGGTTGCCACAGACTTTTAATTCTTTCAGTTCAGTCTGCAGATACTCCTATTTGTCGCAGTGCTTCTCATAAGCTGCATCTTGGAACAGTGTCAAAAGCTGCCTGTAAATGTAAAAAGGCCAGACAGTCTGATCCATTTCTGTTGATATATTTTTCCAAAACTTGGCATACTGTAAAATGTGTTTCTGGGTTTGGTGATTTTTCTGAAGGCACATTGTTCCTCTTCTAGGTCTTCCTCAACCTCATTTCTCAGTCTGATTTCAAGAATTCTGGTGTACACCTTCAAAGCAACGGAGGGCAGTCATTTGGGCCTATAGTTGCTGTATTGCATAGTATTTCCCTTCTTGTAGATTGCTAAAATATTCAGTTCCCGATTAGTAAGGATATTTTTCACTTTCCATTCTCTTCTACATGTCTCCCACATCCAATCAATCGCTGCATTTCCTCCAAACTTAACGATTTCCAGTGCCATGCCATCAGCGCCTGCAGCTTTACCGAGTTTTATCCTTTTTATTGAATCCTCCACTTCGACGTGTGTTATTTCTTCCCCATTCTATCCTCCTATTTGTGGGTTTGGTTCAACTTCCATTATTTCTACTTGCTCCTGGTGTCCAAAAGTTACAGCAAAGTGATTATGCCATATTCTCAACGCCTCTCTCATCAGTCACTATCTTCCCTGTTTCATCTGCTACACTTTTTACTCTATTTCTGATCTTTTCTTTTCGGCTTTTCACCGTTTGCCAAAGTTGGTGTTTATGATGATAGTTTTCTTCCACTTCATTCCCAATCTCATCCCAACATTCTTTCTTTGCTTGTCTCACTGCTTGCTTTGACTCATTTCTCTTCTGTACATATTCTCTCCAAGCCTCTTCTGTTTTATCTCTAATCCAAGGTTTCCTATTAAACTTTTATCCTTAATTTTTCATCTCTCAGCTGTCCAACCTTCAACCTCTCATAAGGCAACTCCTTCCTAGGATTCACAGGGCACAGCCACAGCTTTATGATTAGTGGTCTATGTTCTGTGCTTAGTTCAGTGCGTCTGTGTACACATCATTTGCAGCATACGTCATATTTCTTGTGTAGGGGAAATAATCTATCACACTTCTTGCTCCTCTGTTCTCAGACTCAAAGTGATTTTATGCGTTACGTGCCGGCTGGTTTTACGCTGGTTTTGTCGAGGTCTGGGATAAGTCAGGAAATAAGGAAAAAACACCTGTAACGTGTAGCACATTGTGGCGAGTCACATCAAACCCTTTTATCACCTTTTATTTCACAACAAGAACGCCTGGTGGCACCACCATACAATTATCATACAGAATGCCAACTGCAAATGTTGGGCTATGCCTACCAATCCAACACCTCTCCTGCAAGCACAACATTATGCACTCCTAGGAATTAATAACATTTTATCAATAAAAGCAAATAAAACAAACCCTTCTGATAAAACAAACAGCTCAAAAAAAACTTTCTAGGGATATAGTTAATATATTCCAAGTTTACGGGACAACTCTTTGGTCTTTGGACCGGTTAGTGGTTTAGTTAACAAATCTGCAAAGTTTTCATTTGATCTTAAATACTCAAAAGACACTTCTCCATTATTGACCACATGTCTAATGTAATGCAACTTTAACATGCTTAGTCTTATCTGAAATAGTCCTATTATGAGCAATAGCAATGGCAGCAGTATTATCACTATAGATAATGCATGGTTTTGTTACAGCACTTTCGTGCCCTATCTCCTTCAAAAAATCATTTATCCACTGAAAATCAGTTACACCCTCGTACATTGCTACATATTCCGCATGAGTGGATGATGTAGCTGGGGTCTTTTGCTTTCTACTTCTCCAACTTACAAGTCCGCCTGCCAGGATAAAAGTAAAACCAGATATGGAGCGGGAATCCAGTTCATCAGTTGCCCAGTCTGAGTCTGTAGACACAGTCAATTTTTCACCAGTTTTCACATAATGCAAGGCATATTCCTTCGTTTCCTTCAAATTATGCAGGATATGTTTTACATTTTTCCAGTCTCTTTTTACTAGATCTGAACAAAATTGGCTTACAAAGCATACTGCACTAGAGATATCAGCTCTAGTAGTTGTACTTAAACACTGAAGACAACCAACAGCCTTTCTATATGTTTCCTCGCAAAATTTATTTTCCAAATCCCTTTCAGCATTTACACAACCCATTTCCAAATGTGCACTATACCCTCTACTATTGGATGCAAGAAACTCTGCAATGATCTCATCAACATAAGATTCCTGACTTATTATCAAGTGGTCCCTTGTTGGTCTGCTAACTTTCATTGAAAGGAAAATAGAGACTTCTCCTAAATCTTTCTCATTCAATCTCCCAGATAATTGATTCTTTACTTCTCTGATATTTTCTCTAATACCAAACAATAAAAAATCATCCACATAAACAGCGAATATCACACCTTTCCTGACATAAATACAGGGCTCTTTCACACATTCTTGAAACCCAAATTCCAATAAAATATCATGTAAATAATTATTCCAGTTTCTTCCACTCCATGGACACTTTTGACATAGACACTTTTGGACAACTTATAAACAAACAAGGTAGGGTTTTCAGATGGGAAGCCTGGAGCTTGCTCCATGTATATTGGTTTTTCTAGGAAACTGTTCAAATGTGCACCTACTACATCGAGTTGCTCAATGTCCCAGTCATATTCAGTTGCAAGTGCCATTAAAATTCTAATTGGCTTTTTCTGCACAACAGGACTATACGTATCGTAGTAATCAACCCCAAAAGTTTGATGATAACCCTGTGCTACCAATCTTGCTTTGAATTTGATTATGATATTACCTGACCTTTTTACTGAAAATACCTATTTACTCCTCACAACACTTATCTCTTTTGGTCTGGGTACCACCTCCCAAGTTTTGAGTTCACGCATAGACTTAAGCTCCTCCAACATTGCGCCTCTCCAATCTGCTCCCTGAGGTCCACTGAGAGCTTCCTCAGCATTCTTTGGGATCACTACATCACTTAGGGATTGGGATCCAGCATACTGTACCTGATTGCAGCATGGCATACTACATGGTACTTTGGGCATCCTCAACCTCTCGGATCACCTTTGTCCAACCCTCTGTACTCCTCCCTGGATAGCCGCCTCTGCCCCTGCCTGGACTCCTCCCTGGATAGCCCTCTCTGCCCCAGCCTGGACTCCTCCCTGGATAGCTCTCTCTGCCTCAGTCTGGACTGCTCCCTGGACAGCTCTCTCTGCCTCAGTCTAGACTCCTCCCTGGATAGCTCTTCTCTCTGCCTCAGTCTGGACTGCTCCCTGGATACCTCTCTCTGCCTCAGTCTGGACTCCTCCCTGGATAGCCACCTCTCCTTCCACCACGAACGGGATGATCGTGTGCTCAACCATCGGGTCTTGCAGCTGCATGTTTGTAGTGGTTTTAAACGGAAATATGTGCTCCCTGAAAACTACATCTCTGCTGGTAGCCTTTCATTCCTTCATTGTATCCCAGCATGACGCACTCCTTTGCCCTGGGACCAAATTTACCTTCTTGCAGCTCTCTAGGTATCCATGCCCATGCCTGGCAGGCAAAAACCCGAAGATGCTCAAAGTCATTTTTCTGTAATTTTCTTCCCAACCATTTCTCCAATGGGAAAGAAAAGTTAAGGGGTGCTGTTCCCTTGATGGGCATCTGTTCCGCTGGTAAACTGAAGTTTGGAGTGCTTCTGCCCAGAATTTTGCTGGCAGTCCAGCTTGGATGAGCTTGGTCCTTACTACGTTGCAGAGTGTCTGGTTGGTTCTTTCCGCCAAACCATTCTGTTGGGGAGTGTGAGGTACCGTCTTTCTGTTAAGTATTCCACTTTCAGCAAGAAATTTCTCAAATTCATCTCCTATGTACTCCCCTCCATTATCACTTTGCAGTTCTTTAATCTTCCTTTCATGGAACAGCTCACCTTTGGCCTTGGACTTCACAAACTCTTCAAATGTGTCGCTCTTCTTGGCTATTGCTACTGCGGTAATGTATCTTGAAGCTTCATCAATGAAAGTAGCAATATACTTCCGTCGCCCAATTGATTCCGGCTTAATAGGCCCCATGACATCTGAGTGGATTCGAGATAGCACAGTAGTCGTCTTTTCCCCCTCTCCTTCTGGGAATTTGTCTCGCCTCTTCTTGCCATGGATGCAAGCTAAACAGTCTGCTTTCTCCTCGACTTTCTTGTCCACAAGCTCCTCCAACAATCTTATCCTACTCATGGCCTTCTCACCTAGGTGTCCTAGTCTGCTATGCCAGGTGGATGTCGTGACTAAGTTTGCCTTCTTACGATGTGATGACTGCAGTTCCCTTTTAATTTCATTAATTGTGACTCCATTCACAGTTGTGAAATAGTACATCCTGGAGATTCTGTGGGCTTGAAAGACTAATTTATTTTCTCTAAAGACTTGCACTTTACCTCCAAAAGCTACAACTTTCACCCCTCACTCTTCTATTTGCCCTTGTGAAATAAGATTGTCCTCCAGTTCCGGCACATATAACACATCTGATAGGGTAACATCTTTCCCTCCGCATTCTTCAGACATGAATTGTGAAATTTCCAATACCTTTGGATTTTTAAGGGTGCTCCGTCTCCCACCTTCACTGTTCCTTCACTGGGCTTAAAATCATGGAATAAATCTTTCCATCTTGACATATGGTCGGACGCAGCACAGTCTAGGAGCCATACTCCATCACTCTCTTTGGTATCCCTTCTTGTGCACAGGGCCACATGTTCTCTTGTCACAACAGATGCCTTCTTTTCCTCCTCTCCTTTCTCCCTTTTACCAGATTCTCTCTTCTTAGGGCAATCATAAGACAAGTGGTTTTCCTCCCCACAAACATAACACCAGAACTTTTGTTTCGGGATTATGCTCTTCTGTTTGTTTCCTCCCTTTGCGTAATATCCAGCATGATCCCTCTCACTAGTTTTAAATCTGCACCCGGAAGATTTCATGTGTTGCACTTTCATTGTTTTCAGGGCTTGATGAGTCTCCTCCTTTCTCACCTTAATTTGCTCTTCTTCTTCCAAAAGAACTCCTTTGACATTTGCCATTGTCATTCTGTTCGGATATGCAACTAGTGTTTTCACTGTAATTTCGTAATCCTTGGGAAGACCCGTTAAGCAAATTGCGGCCAATTGCCTATCGTTCACTCAGAGATCATTTTTGATCAACACTTTGTTCATGTTCACTAGCGTATTGCAATACTCCTGGATACTCATTGAACTCGTTTTCTCCTTTTTTCCCAATTCTCTCAGCTTCTGAGCGGCTCCGTACTCTGTATTCTCACAACAAATATCCTCCAGTGCCTTCCACGCTTCACTTGTAACTTCAAAGTCCGCTATGTCGTTTATTAACTCGTCACTCACCGTGCGCATTATCAAGGACAAGGCGATAAGGTTATTCTTCGACCTCCGCCGTTTTTCAGCCTGCCCCAATTGTGCTCCATCGGCATCTTCATAGCCTACTACAGCCTCCCATGCATCTGAAACAAGCAGTGACGTTTTAATTCGTGCCTTCCAACCATTGTAGTTTCTCCTTGTGAGCTTTGGAATGCTCGTACTAAAGAGTTAATGTGGTCCACGCCATCCGCCATTTTGAGTTCACCTCCCGACATGTATTTCAACTTTTCTCACTTAAAGTTTCTCCTTCCTCACTAATCACTCTCCTCACAGTCCACAAACGCTCTGGGCCCATAACCTGTCAAGGTCTGGGATCAGTCTGGAGACGAAATAAGGAAAAAACACCCGTTACGGGTAGCACATTGCGGCGAGTCACATCTAACCCTTTTATCACCTTTTATTTCACAACAAGAACGCCTGGTGGCAGCACCATACAATTATCATACAGAATGCCAAATGTAAATGTTGGGCTATGCCTACCAACCCAACAACTTTTTGTGTAGCTTCTGTTGCTGTGATCCATTTCAAGTTAACCATCAGCTGGAACATTTCATTCCACTCAACAATGTTGTGGATGCCACCTACAGTGGCTAATTCACATGCGTTGTTTTCTCTGTCATTACCCTCAGGCAGAGTATGGCCTCTCTGGTACCTCTGTTCTTCCTAAATCCAAATTGGTTTTCCAAGAGTTTGTCTTTAATTTTCATTTCCATCCTTTGACCTATTATACGTGTTAGCATTTTGGAATCATGTTACACTAGACTCGAGGTTCAGCGCTCCTCACATTTCTCAGTCCTTTTCTTCTTTGGAATCGTGATCATTACACTCCTTTGAAAGTCCTCTGGGAGTCTTGTACTTTGGTATGTATCTTTGATTATTTCACCTAGGTTGTCCTTGCCTTTACTTCCTAGTGCTTTGATGATTATTCTGTTAATGTCGTCTGCTCCATGGGCTTTTTCTTGAGGTCTTTTATTGCTCTATCAAACTTTTTCCTCGGGCCCCAGGCTTCCTCATCAACATCCCACTCATCCTCCATCAGGTTATTTTCCAGTGGCTCCAGCCCTTGGTAGAGTTATTCAATGAATTTCATCCATGTATTCCCAGTGTCTTCATCCTATATCAGTATATTCCTATTAGCATCCCTGATGTTCTTACTTTTTGTTTTTCTCTCTTTAATGTGTTTCTTCATTAGCTTATAAATTGTTTGCTGTTCCTCTTCTGCATGTTTTTGTTAACTTCCTCACAGCAGAATTTCATCTGATTCTCCCTGGCTTTCTTGAATTCTCGATTGACTTGGTTCCTTAGCATCTTGCAGAGGGTGGCTTTAACATCGCTTCTGGGGTTGTATTTTCTTCTTTCATCTGTTAGTTTCTTATCTTCATCATTATCTGTGGATTCTTCGTTTAGGCCCTCTTCCTCACCAGTTGCTCCTCTTCTACTTCTGTGATTGTCCTCTTCTGCTCATCCCAATTTCTTCAGTGCCCATTTCTCCTTCATTTTTTAGTTTCTCAACAATGCCTGTATCAAATCTTTCTCTGTGCCCTTCCTCTACCAGTATTTTTGTGTCACATCTGGGTGCAAGTTTTATCTTCTTAATCATGACCTCATTCCTGCAAAAATCCTTGTGCTTCAATGTGTACTTTAAACCTGCAAACACATCTGTCAAGATTGAGTTTCATCTTAACTATCCATGCAGACCGAATGAATTTTCTGTCTACTGACCCATCTACTATTTCCCATGTACACACGTTTTTTTAACTTTTGAAATTCATCTTTCATTACTGCCTTTCATTACTGTTGAAACTGTTCATTCTAGGCTAAGGCAACAGAGTTTGGATACTGATCTCTGGGTTCTCTAGATTAACGCACTAAAAAGCTCAAATAATCACAAACCTTCTTTTATCTGAGCCTAATCACTCTTGTGATGGTTGGAACTTTCTCAATATTCATCTCCCATGCTTTCCACCTCTCCTGGATCTCTTGTGCTAATATCAGGTAAGACAGCATCCATATCCAGTAGAATAGGGGTGACAGTAGCTAGTGCGAGACCTATCATCTGTGGTTCACTTATTTCTTCATCAACATCAGAGATTTTGCTTGCATCAGTGTCCTCCACTGTATTTGGGTTAGGTACTGGTCATGGGCTCTTGTCATATTCCTCATGATGCCTAAATAATGGGAATTTGGTCTCATCAAATTCATCTGTCCTTACAGTAACAGACCTTCTTCAAAAAGACCAGAGATGGAAGCCTCCTTAACTCCCTCAGTATCACCAAGTAATGCACGTACTTCAGCTCTTGGATCTAGCATACCTCCTCCTTCAAGTAGAGTCCAAGTCTGGCATCCAAAGAATTATAGCTTCATCAACCCCTTCCACACTTCTTGATAAGATTCCATAGATGAGCAGGGATATCATTCATGGCTTGGCAGGGGCACAGATTGTGGGTGATGCAAGCAGTGTTGACAGTGTCATCCCAAAAGTTATTTTGTATACTGGAGTCAAACTTATGGCATCTGGCTATCTCCATTGAGGTTTAAATGAATCTCTCTGCACCTCCATTCTGCTGCTGGCTTCTGAGGCTCGACTTCAAATGTTCTATACCATTCTTCTATAAGTACTCTTAAGGCTCACTGCAGCGAAATTCTAATCCATTATCTGTCTTAAGTCTCTTTATTTTACCCTGATGCAAAGTCACAGAATTTGGAATGTATAGAGCTCAACAAAAGCTTCACTTTTCTGCTCAAGAAATTGCATATTAACGTACCTCAAGCAGTCATCCAAGAATGTCAGGACAAACCTAGCTCCTCCCGTGGATGGAGGAATAATGGGACCCGTGATGTCACTGAGTATGAGACCAGGTAGCTCATCAGCCCCACTTTCACTCCTCATGGGGAATTTCATCTTGCATAACTTCCCTTACATGCGTTGATTACAGACTCTATCCCCCTACTTTGTTCACTCTTGGATAGCTAGCAAAGGTATCTTGGAAGGATTCTTAATACATCTGCCTTCAACCTTTGTAATACATCTGCACAATCTTGGCGATATGTCCCATGTTGCCTCCCACTAGCTGGAGCCTCGTTTCACTTGTGAGGTGGCTACTGGACCTTGTTGGACCTTGCATGAGCTGCTGGGCTGGCCACCAAACCGTGCCTTCTGCTGTTCCTTGCAGAAGTGGGCAAGAGCATGGGCATCCTCTTCCAACCTTTCTGGTGGACTTACCACCAGTAGGACTTACTACGTTGCCACCTTTCAGAGGGCCACTTGCTTTAAATTCTCTTCCTCTCTGCCATGCACTAGGATATTAGTATTTTTATTTATATTCTAGCTATATTCTTGAACTATGATCTTAGCAGATCATAGAAATTTCCTGCTCTGCCTGACTCTTTGTTTGCAAATCGGATCATGTTTATTTCTTCTCTTCTAACGTGAACTACTTTCAATCCAATTCGTGTACTTCTTCTATTGCCTCCTCCAAGTACGTATATGCTTGACATTACTTAATAGAGGTTGCATCTTTGTTGAACTCCTTTTTTAATTTTGGCTTGTATTTGTCAACATTTTTATACTCACTGTAGTAACTTACTTTGTGTATAGGTGGTAGATAATTATTCCATTGATGTAATCCATTCAGTGTTTTTTATTCTGCCTGAATGTTAGTTCCATTGAACATTTTTAGACCTTTCTCCATGTCTACAAAAGCCGCATAAGCTGGCTTGTTCAATTGTACTGTTTTCTCTACTAGGCATGATCCTGCCTATGAAAGTACTGGTTTTTAACCTACAAGTATTTTTAAGCATCGAAGCATCGATTGTTCCATACCGTTAGTACAAACACAATATTATTGATTAATTGGTGTTTGTGACTGATTACTTTTATTTATTAGTAGTAAATTTATTTAAATATGACTTAATTAGCCTGGTATATCTATAAACTAGGGTAAGCAGCTGCTAGTGCTGTAGGCAAAGAATCATCACTGTTTGGTAGTGCTGTTTGGTAAAAATCATCACCAATAATTTTTAATTAACATTTGGTGGTTTGTTAGCTGTGAATTTCTGTAACTTTTGAACTTGCATAATAACTTGTTTAATCATGGATAATATATTTAAGGTAGGTTGCATAATGCCATATGGGTCAATTCAAATTACTTAATGATAGAAGTTCATCACTATCCATCCTGGAATGTGCTGTGCTTTATTGGATTCCGCAGCACCATTTAATATTTCTCAGGTTGCTGGACATAGTCACAGTTAAGATTGCAGTGAATAACCATATGTCTGTTCGCTCTTGATATCTAATTGAAGAATTATAATGCTTGGTTTCATTGAATTTTAATTATGAGCAATGTAGTATATATAGGCAATACAATGGAATAGTTCAGTTCCTACCAAACTATGGTCAAAACTTGGCACTATCTCCTAGCTAGTCATACAAACATATTTCATGAAAATTATTTGGAAACATACGGTTAAAATTCATGAAGTTTTTCTATTTCGTACAGCTAAGATTTGGTATACAGTGAAACCTGTCATTAGCGGAATCTCTCGGGGCCATTATTTTATTCTGGATAAGACAAGTTTCCACCTAACCCAGGGTCAGACATTTCAAAAAAGACCTTGAAAGCCATATCATGCCCATTACATGTATCGCCTTGGGTGCTTTCCATTGGGCTATCTGCGCTGATCTGATTTAATCTGTTTAGCGAAAAGCGTGTTCCAATGGCTTATGTGACGTCATCTGCGCTAAGCAGATGAAAACATCCCGCACCTTAGTTCGACTGTGCTCATCTGCGCTTGCAGACAAAATTTGTAATGGTGGGGAAATATGTAGCAGAAGAAAAAGGAATTCCTCAATTTCAAAGGTAACTATGGTGATACCTTGAGAAAAATAACAAATAATTTGGCTTTTTATCTTTCTGAAAGGTAATTTTGGCTGCTTTTGAAGGGAAATGGAACATCATCTTCCCTGAATATTATGGAAAAATGCAAATTATGAGGGGCTCGAACGCTCCAATTAATTTTTTCATCATTTTAACTCGGATCATTGGAATTAATAGGCCTCAGTTCTGAACTCATTTCAAAAGTATTTCCATTACAAACTATTAGATAATTAATGTCAATCATGCAAGATTGCCTTGGAGGGCTCATAGACGGAAATTAAACCAAGGAAGGTAGCTAGGAGAGGTAATTAATTTCTGTGAACCATCTTGAATCCATTTTTAAGGCATCTTGATCAAGGTGAGAAGTTAATATCATCTACCCTTACATAAAATTAAATATAAAATAACTACTGTTAAATTATCTTATGAAATCTTTTATTACCATGAAATTGTCCTTTGTGGAGAAAATTTTTCAACATCAGGAACATGTGGCTGGGCCCAGCTTGGTGTGTATGTGGTCCTGTGAAAATAATTAGACAGATAGTAACTTTAGTCAGACCAAATTAAATGGCCACGGGGTAATAGAATAACAGCAATTGAGCTGAGGCACTGCTAATGACCTCTGAGGGCAATTTGGGGCATTGACAGTGGTAGTTGCATTGCCCTTAAGTGATGATCCTCCCACATAGGATGAACATGCATTGCTTCTATGGGCAAATATTTCATTGAAGTGGTCAATATTTTTTTAATGCAATGGTGCTCTTCCAGAGGCATGGGGGCCCATATTATCCACACAGTTTTTATATTTTATCAACATGTCGTTGAATTTGTTCCTTGCTTGTGAGGCAATCACCTTTAAAATAACAAAAAGTAATGAGGAATATAATTTGACTGGAAGAAGCGTTATTTGTATATAACTGTTAAATTTAATAACCTTATGGCCAAGATCACCCATCTCCCCTGACAGACTCTCCCAAAATTTGGGCCTCTTCTTAAATGATTTCAGTTTGTCAGATCTTGCTTCATAAGCAGATATTAAAGACTGTACAGCAGGCCCTGGCCAATAAAATTCTGCAAAATAAGGTGTTTCATCAACATTTTAGGTAATTATGCAAATACTCAGGATTAATATAGTACACCACAGCTTGGAAAATTCTCTAAGTTCCCACTATGACGACCATTGGTCATTACAGGCGATCATTATGTAGAAAGTATGGGCTTATCATAATAATTAAGTGGTAAGTAAGTTAGTAAGTAGTTTATTGGTCCCGGAGACATAAAAAACATATGTATAGGACAAGTGGTGTGTGTGGTACAACCAAGTGGTATGAAAGGCATTATCGACAAATGGAAGTGTGTGAAAAATATGAACACTCACTCACTGTCAGAAAAATGTTGACTTTTCTGGGACACCTGGGCTGTCTCTGTCTTCCCCCTTGCTTTGTTGCCTTCCACATTGGTCACTTCTTCAACAAACAGCACATTTGTATTTTCTTCTAGAAAGATTTCTTTCTTCCCAAAAAAGCTCGATGCCCTACCAATTCGCCCATTTCTCCTGTTCTTCCGCAGTGCCAGCACATATACTTAATTTCGCTTTTCTGCATGTATAGACAGATACAAAGTTAATTCATAAGACGGAAGTGAACTATCACAAATATTTAAGTACCCCAATGAAAATAACCTGCCAATTCAATTGTAATTTAGCATTAAAATCAACTGTATTTAACGGAATGCATTGAACGTTCAATAGAATTTCTTAATTGAATATTTCCAACGTAAAAGTAATTAAGTCCATTTTGAATCAATACGATATAACATTATGCGCACTTGTTCCATTTCGAATTTTGTAGGTGAGGTAATGCGAGAGGTCAATGAGTTTTCTGGGCGGGTAGTCCAAGAGGTGCTGGAGTATAATGGGAGAGTAAGTCCAAAGAAGGCGAGAGGTCAATAATCTTTCCATGTGGGAAATCCAAGAGGAACAGAGGTCAAACCAACAAGCAGAGCAATGTCCAAGAGAAGCAGAGGTCAAAATAAAGTAAAAAGCCAAGTCACACGAAAATTCACCTTCCTTTCCCAAAACACTCCAAAGACAATTGAATGACTGAATCAATTGTTTTTAAGGGAAGAGCTGAGACAATAGCATTTTGTGTTGTGAAACAATTCAAGAAATATGCCATGAAATCACTCAATTTTCTTAAACTGACACCAAATGAAATGAATATACGGGAGACTCGGATTCAAGGTGGAATACCAAAATTCCCGGTGATTGTCATTTTCGCGTGCTGTCTACGTTGCAAGACTTTTACAGACATTCCATATTATTTTGCATATTTAATTTCTCTTCTTGCGCCGATAATTAATACCCCTGTATATATTTCACGTATATTGTATGCGGAACTAAAAGTCTTTTTGAACTATCAAATTTTGCCGCTGGTCGCTCCGCCATCTGTAAACACTTCGGCGCAGCCTGTTCCAATGGTCTGCTTCAATGTGTGCTGGTGTGTTTCCATCTGTTGCGATGTGAGCTAATCTGTGCAGGGCGATTGGAAAGCACTCCTTGATGGTTGGTTTGACTCAAATTCTAAATGTAGATGAAATTATTATGAAATAATGAAACCGTATCACACTGTGGTAAATTATTTTAAATATATTAACATAAAAAGCAATTATAAAATACACATCTAATCTTTGATTTTTGTCCTTTTTTTCAATACAATACAATTCCTGTACAATAGGACCTACCTCTTTCAAACTCTTTCTAAATGTTGTCCTTCTTCATTGCTTCGTAAACTTGCATCTTTCTGCACTTTAACCTCTCTTGTATCTGCTTCATGGAAAGCTTTTCTCATTCAAAGCACTGGATCTATTCCAGTTTATTTTTCAGTATAAATACATTGTGTGGCATTGTGGAAATCAATCAGCAGTCGCCCTTAGGTCCCTAACATTCTCTGGTGTGGTCTCACCCTGTCAGCAGCATGTAGGAAAATGATTCCATTTCAGTTGCAAGCAAGGCTACACAACAATGTTTATGTACTCTCTGCATAGAGAGGAGAGGGTTCTGCAAGTTGAAGGGGGGGTAAATGTGCGAGCATGGGTTGGTGCAATAGTCAAGGAAGAGAAAGGGGGTGATGGGTAGGTAGAGGGGGAGTGCTGTTGAAAATTTAGCACAATGTCTATGAAACATAACTTACAGCAAGATACTAGCCACTGGGGGAGGGTTAACCTTAGGATTAGGGAGACATGTAAGTGTTTTGGTCAAGGTCAATGCCACATTGTCCTGAGTCCCTCCTGCGACAAGATGTCAGTCAATAATGAAGTAGACCTTAGTGTGCTAACTACATCTCTGACTGGTTCTGTTCTTAGGGTTTTTTTGCTAGGGGGAGGGAATTAAAAAATTTTTAGGGTTTTACTTATGGTAAAAATTGTGCATCGAATTTTTTTTACAATTCCCTTTAACCTAGGTTTACATGCCCAGGAATGGATTCTGTTTCTGCATTTGACTGTTTTTGTTTTGAGGTGGGTCATTCGCAAACAAATGGGTCCTTGGATTGAATGGAAGGACCGAGGACTGACTTCTACATAACGACCAGTCCTTTCATTCCTTTCGGTCCCTCCATCCACTAGGTAACTTGTTCCTCTCGGTCACTGGTCCCATTCGGCCCCTCATTCCTTTCAGTCCATCATTCCTCAGACGTCCTCAGATGGAAAAGGAGTTTACGTCTTTTTCTCTAAATTCGAGACAATTAACTTTTAAAATAGGTATCAATATACATCTCAAGATTATGCATAGATCCTGAAGTTAAAAAAAATACAAAAAAAATTAAAAATGTTGTAAAAATTTTGAGCATAAAAATTTGGTGATGTATTTGTATGCAAACACTTCTTTCTTATACGAAAACAAACGCTTTGTAAGTTATACATAGAATATTTATTGGAAAGCCCAATAAATATTCTACATAAAATTTACAAAGCTTTTGTTAATTCCTGAACATTATGGAAAAGTTTTACAAAGTTAATGCTGAAACTATTGAACTTATTTTAGTTCCCAAAACTAAAGAAAACTAGTCAATATTTCATATCGGTATTTTTCTTGTGCACACAAAGGGCCTAAATTTCTCCAGAAATCCTTTTATTCAATCTTTTTTACTTTTGAAAGCAATGTCATTATTTTGATATAAAGTCATACTCTGATGATTGCATTATAACTACTGGTGAATGGCGATGTAATGACTAGTTTTTTTAGTGTCATTCTCTTTGTTGACTTTTGTATATCGACGAGATATTGCACCATTTTGTCATGACTTCAGGTTCACTGCCCCGCCAACTGGTCCTTGCAGCCGATCAGGGTACTTGAATGGGCTCTTTGTCTCCACCAAGCACCCGTTTCGGCCATGGCTAGTGTGCTCTGATGCTCAAGTGGTGCAGAATATTTTTTGTTCTAATTAGGGAGTATAATTTATTTTCCTACCAAAACTTCTAGGGTTTTTGTTTCTCCCTAGAAGATTGTGCATGGGGTTAACATCAGCCTAGACATTTTATTACAACAGTGCCATGAGAGAGTTTATCTTTGCATTATGTGGGGATATTATTTTCATGGCATGTCTATGTCAAGATGAATCAAATGCTTTTTTGTCTGTTGGAGATAATGGAGGTCCACTTTTTTTCTGTTCTCTGTAATTTTTTTCTACCAGGGCATTCATTACCATGGAAGCAAGGATGGGGGAAGGAAAGTGTGTACTTCAAATTGCAGTCCAACAATAATACTGCACTTCTCATTGACTGTTCCTTCCTCTGACTCACTGACTCCTCCTTGTGTAAGTATATGCAGTTTGTGTTGGCAATTTTTTTACCGCCCTGAGTTTGTGTTTTTGTACCCGCCTTTTTGTCATTGTTCCACCTCAGTCTGGTTTTTATGTAAGACGTCTAAGACGTAAGATGACATAAGTTGCCAACATATATCCTTTACTGCTGGTATCAGACTTTTATTTACATAAGACTGCGTGACCAAAACTAATACCTGGCTCATCCTCCAACCTTCCCCAATCTTCATATTGTGACCCACCCACAAGAGCTGCCCTTAGGCCTTCCACTGATGATGTGCACTCTTGGCCCACTTGAAGGTTTATATTTCCACATCATGCTCTCATCGGCATGGCTTCTCACACCCCATCCACCTATGTCACCTTTGCAAGTAAATGCATATTAGCCTTTTTCTTCCAATACACTCTTAAGGTTATCACGGTGGTGGGTGGGTGACCAGAGGGTATCCAATAGAAGCAGAAAAGTGTGTCCAATTCCTATGTTCTCCATACTTAAGGTTCCCTCGGCAACACAGGAGCCCATATGCTCCCAATTCAATTCTCTCCAACGCACAGCTCAAGGGACTACGGTTCACTTCTTGGGAGGTTAATCTAGCCCCCTCAAATTTACTTCAAATGTTGCCAAGATTTCATACACAGTATGCACCTCTTACTTTCCCAGATTGGTTGCTTAATGATATTGTGTCTTTTGAAACAGGATAATGTTTCATACTCTTTGGTGAGTGATTACTACAAACCATTTCATATTCATGGCTTTCTGTGAATTACCTCTAAAATGTTATATATTGGATATTTCCATTTAGGATCACATCCCTGATTGAAATGGATCAGGTAGGGTTGGTAGTCCTAGTGCACAAGAGTTTAATCAATTGTCTTATTCAATTCCATTATTCAATATCAAGTTTGTTGATTGAATGAAAATTTAGCATGAAAACTACCTTCAAGACCATTTTTGCTCCTATTGAAAGAGACAATGGAAATGTGCCATCCCTATGATAATAATGAATTCATCCCTGACAAATTTTAGCCACCAATTAACATTACTGATTATAGAGAACCTTGTGATTATGAACTCAAAAAGCTTATAGCTCCTGTATAAAATTAGGCATTCAGTTTTCATACTTTGGACAGAGATCCAGGAATTCAATTAGGTTCTGCATGTGCTCAATGTGCTGGTTAATGCTGGTTCCACGTGACCTAGAAGCTATGTGCTACTCATATGATTATTCAAACTACTTTTTTATTATTAATTCTGAAGTTGGATGTTGAATACTGATTCTTGTAATTAAATCTTGTGGAAGTTTGCAATATTATTACTTAAGGACAGTGGCCATTAAAGTTTTTTTACAGTCTCGGTAAATATCCATTTATTTCAACACATCCCAATAATTAGCATTATCAAAATTCAATTTATTTTCCTTAACAGTCGAATGCTTGTGTACCAGATGGTTGTGCTGTTCAAGTATTTTTACTTTCAGTACTGGTACCTCCATCAATACAGATTTCTTATAGTACCCAGTACATATTAGCAAAACAGAAAAAAACTTTATCTGTTTGCACCTAACATCTATAGTTTTGCCCATCCCTATTCTCTACCATTACACTCAGGCAGCATATGGCTTCCTTATGCCCCTATTCTTCATAAGTCTGAATTTGTTCACTGAGACTTTGTCTTCAATTTTCTTTTCCACCCTTTGGCTTACAACTAGCAGGACTATTTTGGGATACATGTGATATCAGACTTAAGGTGCTCCTCACATTACCCCGTTATATCTTTTTTGATATCAAAATCACTACAATCCACTGAAAGTTCTCTGGTAGTCTGTCTGGTCTTCTTCAGAAGAAGGACGTTGTCCATCTGCCAAGGAATGGGTAACTGGGAAGAAGAGGAAGAGTTAGGAGAAGAGTAACCTTGGGAATATACTCAAGATATCCTCTGAGCAATATAGTGTAACATTCAACAAACATTTTGAGGGACTGTTTCCTTATTTTAACAGAGTAGTTGCTTTTACAACCTGAATGTCCTCATTACCTGAGCTAATCTTTGCTTGATGTCTGTCATACTTTTTACATTCATTTTATTCAGCTTAAAAGGTGGGTGAAGGATTCCATCTCATCAAACACTTCTAGTTGTGGAATAACCGTCTTCAGCTTCTCTCTTCCATATATGTACAAGGATTTACTTTTTCTTCCTGTTTCATGGTGGGTCCTTCTTGTACTTTATCTTCTGTGTTCAAGGGCGCTTGCTGGTTTGCTAGCTTTTACACCATAACTGCAATGTCCATAGACAGCCTAAGCCCTTTGTTTTCATCTCCATCCACCTTAAATCCTTTTATTCCCATTTCTTGAGCTTAGAGCTCCCTATTCCCTACTCCCAACCCTATAGAGTTGGACTTGCAATTTATAGCCTCTTTGAATGTCTTTATCTCACAGTTTTTTTGCACATAATCAGCTAATTTAGAGGCAAGGTTTGTTACATTTTGCAGGCTTTGGAACCCCTGCTGACTCATGTGTTCCTTTTATTCCTTATGATTATTCTTGTCTCTCTGTCTGATTTTTTTCTTATCTGCAAACATCCTGAATGTGATGTTGTTATCATGCCCCTGAATAAAAAATCTCTTCCTACATTTTATAAACAATCTTAAACTTGATGTGATTTTCTTCTACTGATGGAGAGCTTCAATCTTTTTCCTTAACAAGTGAACTGACAAATTTCTCTAGAAATCAGTGACTTAAGGCAACAAAACATTAATTTTCACCAAACAATTTTGACTTAACTCTGCCAACTACATCTGATTGAACCAGCACTGGTGCTTTTATTGCTCTTTTCTCATCAAATCTCTCAGGAAATTTGTTATTTTTCAACTTTCCCAAAATTCAGCTGTCATTCTCCTATTTATATCCTTAGAAAAAAAAGATGTTTATAAAAATGCCATACAGTGTGATATTCCACCCTTTCCTCTTAATGTATATTCAACATCTGGTGCAAAAATGTGTCAAAATGTGCATCTCAAGTCTGTACATACTGTAAACCTTAAAGACTCCTCTCTGTGCCTATCCTTTGTCATTTAATATGGTGACCTGATGGCTGTTAAAGCTGGCATGAAACATCTGATCATTCAGAGCTCTTATTAACATAGATGATATGGAAGGTCTGATGCATTTAGAACATCAGTCACTATAACAGTGGTGTAGTGATCCTCACTAAATAACTTCACAGTCATACCCAGTTAAGTCATGACATCTCGCCATCTTTATTGAACTCTCCTTGTTACACTTTGTAACTCATATCACAATATCCCAGTGTTGCCAACACATAAATATAGAACTCTACATTTGCTTCTCCTTTTTTTAAAAAAATAACATAAAAATAAACCACTTATGTTTAATATTTGACAACACATACCAACTCAAATCATACAACATTTTACCTTCCCATAATATACTCTTCATGCCACAAGGGCTTACGAACACACCTTTTTGGTCTATGATTATCTTGTGATCCTGAAGTTGTAACAACTTCATTCCCAATAGATTTCTTTGGACTATCTGTATGAAAACCAGTTACAGTTATTGTCCTGTATTTAAATACCTTTTTTCATTTTCACATACATCAGTCAGAACAGAATTTGTCTCGTCTTGTCTGTATTCTTTTACATGTTGAATTCCTAGAAAATGTTTTTCCACAAGGTGATTGCAACATCACAGAGTTCCCTGTTTTGCCAACTATTTCCATTGGAATAGGATTAAAAGGAGTTGACAATTTGTTTTCCCTATGCTGACACATTAATACTTGATTTCCAATTTGCAAGTCACAAACTTTAGCTCTACGAACTCCATTTGCATACTCTCTTCCTTTGTCTTTCAGAAAAGTATCTCTATCTCTTAATTCTTCATCTAGATGATATGAATTAGTATTTGATGCATCAGGAAGTTTACCTTTAATCTTCCTTCCCATCATTAATTCTCCTGGTGGAATCCCAGTTGTGGAGTGTGGTGTAGTCTGATAATCTAACAGAAATTTTGTTAATTCCTCCTTCCAATTCTTTCTTGTATTGTGCGAAATTCTAAGCCTTTTCATGATGGCCCTATTTTCTCTTTCAACTTGACCATTAGCCTGCGGCCACAAAGGCGTGGAGTGATAATGTGTCACCCCGTTTTGCTCTAGAAAAACTTTAAAATTCTTGTCAAGAAATGTACCTCCATTATCTGTCATTACACATTTTGGTAGACCATACCTGGCAAATACTTCTGCAACTTGTTCTATCAAAATTTTTGCTGACAACGATTTTGTGATCACAACTTCAAAGAATCTGCTATAGTAATCTACTATTACCAATAGATAATCTCCTGTGGGAAGAGGTCCTAAATGATCCATAGATATATATTCCCAAGGGCTAGACAGTAATTTTGTCCTTGGCATTGGTTCCGCGGGATTAGGTATAGCTACTAGTTGACAACCATGGCAATTTCGCACCCATTTCTCAACATCTCTGTCCATTCCGTTCCACCACACTTTGCTATGCAATAATCTTTTCATGGCAGTCATCCCTAAATGTCCTTCATGGCTTATTTCTCAATAATCTTTTCATGGCAGTCATCCCTAAATGTCCTTCATGGCTTATTTCTAAACACTTGGTTTGCAGTTCACTAGGACAAACTATTCTGGTGCCCCTTAATACTATCCCATTTACTTCACACAACTCATCCTGAATTAATTCAAAACATCTTTGCTCTTTTGACCTATGATTTTTTTTCAAACTAGTTATTAGATCACACAACATTTTGTCTTTCTCTGTTGCTTTGATTAAATCCTCAAGCTTCATTGCTACTGGCACAGTTGCCTCCAAAATGCTTAATACTTTCATCTCCTCTTCCTTAGCTTCTAGCTCAAATTGCTTATATTTCTTAGTTAAATCTAGCAACCTGGAAAGTGGGTCTGCTATATTATTTTTACCTTGAGTATACACTACCTTGTATGCATAGCTCATCAATCTTAATACCCAACGTTCAATTCTTGCACAAAGTTTTTTATGAGGTCCAAAAATTAATTCTAGAGGTTTGTGATGAGTTACTAGTTCAAATTCCTCACCATATACATAGATATGGAAAACTTCACATGCCCATACTAAGCTCGGTGCTTCTTTTTCTGTCTGTGAATATCTCTGTTCTATTTTGGTTAATGCCCTACTAGCATATCTGACGATTCTTGTCTCATTCTTTTGAAATTGTACTAGCACTGCTCCTAAACCTACTGGACTGGCATCACAATAAATTCTACATTTTGCATTTGGTCTAAAAAAAACCCAATACTGGAGGATTTACCATACTATTTTTCAACTGGTCAAATGCTTTATCTTGTTCTAAACCCCACACGAAAGGCTCATTTTTACACGTTAATCTTCTCAGAGGCTCTGCAATGGTAGCTAGGTTAGGAATGAAGTTAGCTGAAAAGTTCACTAGTCCTAAAAAACTCCTAACTTCACTTTGATTTTCCGGCCTTCTGAGAGATTCAATTTTTTCCTTCATATGATCTGTAGGTTTGATACCATTTCCGCTAATGTGATGATTTAAAAATTGAATCTCTTTCAAACCAAACTCACATTTTGATCCATTCAATGTTAACCCTTTTTCCTTAAAAGTACAAAAGACTTTTCTCAATCTTTTATCATGTTCCCTTTTGTTTTTACCATGCACAATCATGTCATCCATGTAACAAATAACACCTTCACAATCTTGAAAGGTTTGAGTCATTACTTTTTGGTACATCTCAGGTCCACAATTTACCCCAAACATGAGTCTTTTAAATCTATACAATCCCACATGTGTGCTAAAAGTTGTTACTTTTCTAGACTCTTCCTCCAATTCAATTTGATGGTATGCCCATTTCATATCCAGTTTGCTAAACATGCTACTCCCATTCAAATCATTTAACACATCTTCAATTGTTGGCAAAGGAAACCTTTCCCTCTCAATTGCTAAATTAGCAACCCTCATATCTACACACAAAGGCCATTTTCTCCCGTTAACATTTTTCCTTGGTGTAAC
The DNA here is from genome assembly GCA_963169105.1 of Ceriagrion tenellum. NCBI lineage: Eukaryota > Metazoa > Arthropoda > Insecta > Odonata > Coenagrionidae > Ceriagrion > Ceriagrion tenellum. Next base: position 127,517,617 of record OY720636.1, on the reverse strand, counting down.
TACAATTGGTGATACCCAATGGGATGGCTCATTTACTTTTTCTATAATGCCCTTCTCCAGTAATTCATTTACCAGTTTTTCTACTACTTCTCTTAAATTATAAGGTAACCTTCTCAGTGGTTGTGCCACTTCTCTTACATCTGGTTTCATTGGTATTTTCAACTGAAAATCTTTAAGTTTACCAACACCATTGAAAATATTACCATATTCTCTGCACAGTTCATCATAATTTGTACAAACATTATCCTTCACACCATAATTTGTACAACCATCATCCTTCACATCATTCACTGAAACTTCCTTACATATTTCCATCCCTATTTTCAACACTCCCAATTCCATTGCCGTTGTCTTACCCAACAATGATGCACCTTTCTCATCAAAAACCAAAAATTCGACATTTGACAATTCTTTACCATTTCTGAGCTTCACTTTTGCTTTGAAAGCTCCTAGAATTTTAAGAGGTTTCTTATCCCCATAAGAAAATATTTTCCTATCAACCAGATAAGAATTACAGTCAATATTTTCTGATTTCAGCCTTTCCCATTCAGATTTACATATGATATTACACTCTGCCCCTGAATCTATTAAAATAGACTAGACATCTTTACATTCCCCACTTCAATAGAAACATAACAGTCCAGTGCATTCACCATGCTCTCATTTTTTACAGAGAATACATATTTGGCTTTGTCACTATTCTCTACCGGTAAATTTTCATTTTCTGAACATGATACTCCACTACACAAGTTCTCTGCACATTGATTGTTCACTGCTCTAATATCTTTATGATATTTCTTACCTTGCTTAGTTGATTTTCGACACACTTTCATAAAATGACCTTTCAACCCACACTTATTACATACTTTATTTCTCGCTGGGCAGTCGGGGTCACTAGATAAATGACCTACTATCCCGCACTTCCAACAACTCTTGTCCCTTGTCTCTCATATGCTATCACGTCCTCTGGTTTCCGGAAATTTCTTCCTCGGCCGACCACTCACGTGCAACCTGTTGATTTGGTCTGCAACTGCTCCTTCAGGAGTGCCCATTGCTGCTGATTCTTCTCTGGACCGCTCCAAAACGAGTATAATTTCTTCAGCTCTCTCCAGGTTAAGAGCATCCCGTTCGTCAAGCAATTTCAGTCGTAGTTCCTTTTCGGGGCATTTCCTCACTACTTGGTCTTTTATGTGTCTGTCTACCTCTTCAGCCACAAAACCACATAACTTTGCTTGTTGACGAAGCCTTACAATAAACGCTTCCATCGTTTCACCCTGCACAGGATACATCTCTTGAAACTTCACTGTCTCAAAAGTCACATTCCCTTGTATGGAAAACTTATCATTGAGCATTTTAATAGCAACTAAATACTCATCGTCCACTTGTTGACCTACTTGAGCAGCAGGTACTGTCAGTGTCTCAAAAATATCCTGCACATCGGGGCCCACGTAATGTAACAACGCTGCCTTTTTTCTGGCTGCCACAGTTATACCTCTCGAGTCCATGTAAAACTGGACTGCCCTCAGCCACTTTCTCCATCTTTCGGCTCTAGTGTATTTATCACCGTGAGGATCAAATCTGGGCAGTTCTCTATCTTTCTCCATCTTACTTAGCCACTTAACTGGTACCACGTGAGCGAGTTTTATGCTAACTCCTCATTAAATAATTCAACAGCATTTAAGCTACTTTTGAGTACTCTAATCGACTTCTCCACAACATTTAAGTAATTACGTGATACATCCTCGACCTCGTCGCCAAAATTTTAGTGATCCTCACTAAATAACTTCACAGTCATACCCAGTTAAGTCATGACATCTCGCCATCTTTATTGAACTCTCCTTGTTACACTTTGTAACTCATATCGCAATATCCCAGTGTTGCCAACACATAAATATAGAACACTACAAGTGGTACCTCTAAATTATCCTTTAGTTTCATCTTGAGTGTTCCGGATCCATTGACTTTTTCTGATACTCCATTTGAAACTTCAGCCTCATCTATGACCTCAATAAAATTGGCAAACAATTTTACTCAGGGATACACATGATTGGTGGAACCTGAATGAAGACAACATCACTTCCCTTTAACCTCCGCTTAACACACGTGGCATTATATAATTCTTTAATAGCACCATATTTATTTATTTGCTTTCCTGTTCTCTTCTGCTTTTGGACATCTCTTATCTTCTCACACATTTCTATGTAAATTCTCACTTCTTGGTTAACATCTGTTTTTAGCTATGCGGCATCATCCTTGACAGTTGTTTTGAGTATTGTCACTTCTTCGTTGACTTCTAAGATTATTCATCCTATTCTGATCATGTTTTAATTCATCCCTAAAGTGCTGTTGCCTCTAATACATGCTAGGATAATGATTTTTGGTCTCTGCCAACTGCTATAACTTCAATTGAACATACTATCCCTGCAAATTGTTCAATATTTCACAGTACATATTCAGAAAGGTCTGCTCTGTCTATTGGGATTAGCCATGTCTGAATTTTAACATGCCAATTCTTCTTCTCCTTGGAGAAGAAAAAGCACCCCAAGAGTGTGTATGGCCATGGAGGAGAAATATTGGCATTACATAATCCAGAAATGGGTAATACCAAAGAACAGAACAGTCTGTTACTCTATCCAATCCTCTTTTTCAGTTTTTCTTTTTCTCTCGAAGATCACATCATTAGTGCTTTTACACTTAAATCCTCTTCTTTCTTCCCAAAGCTACTGACAAAATCCTCGCCGTCATCCGGAAGCAAGATTCATAAATTGCAAAAGGAAAGAGGATTAACATTGCAAATCTTTTATTATTGTTGCTCACTCCCCCATTGATGACCACCCTGGAAATTTTTTGAATCATACCTACTTAACTCTCTCATGGTTAAAGAAAAAATTTTGCCAAAATGGAGACATCTTTGAGAATTAGCTTGGTATGTGGGATTTCATACCTGGTGTGCAAGGTCAACTATTCCCTTTAATCTTTTGCAGTCACAGTATTTTGGATATCATCTAAATTAACTTCTCACACGATGAATGGGAAGGATGGAGCCTTCTGAACTATCTGACGTTAAACTTTTGTTTAGTTCCTTGTCACTGCTACTGGGATCCATTGCTTCCCAGCATTGGCTGTTGGCAGCTTGGCTGTAACTGAATGGCAATGGTAGCCATCTTCTGTTAAGTTTAGACTGAAGTTGGCACATCAAAATACAGTCATTTCATCTTATACACTGTTACAATAACACTGTTTTGGTAGCATGTTAAATTCCAACATAGGGCATCTGATCAAAATCGCATTTTTATAGTTAGCTGACCTTGCTCTTGCATCCATATGACAAGAGTGTCTTATTAATTAACATTGACTGTGTTACAGCTATTTATTTCCTTTTTCTCACTTTTCCACTTTAATTGTCATTTAAGGTTGGCATGACTTCTGTTTTCCTAATGATCTAGCCAGTGGTGTAGCTACAGTTTGAGCCCCTTGAGGCAGTCCTCGATCACTCTACCAAAATTTCTGAACAAGTTTACTCATTTCAATATAAAATTTAAATGACAAGTAGTGAAAAATTGTCAACATTGGTCAGCCATGGAGAGATTACATTGATTGTCAAGATTGTATTTCCTTTGCTGACCTCTGTTAACTGCACTTATTATTTATGATTGTTCATGGTAAATTGTTATAATTGGTTACTGATGTGGATAAACTTTGTGTAATAATCATTTCAGTACCAATTTTTTAATAGAACTTTTAAAAATGATGCCAATTTCTCAAGGGCCTTCATTTTAAAATTGAATATTGTTTCAGAGAGGAATGAATATGTGAAATTTTTATTTCGATGCACAAGAATCATCATTCTGTTCAATTAATCAATTTAAGTTTTATTTTTGATCACTATCAAAAGCCAAAAATTGTACCACCCAGGCCAGACTTTTCTATGTTAGACATGCCTCTGGGTAAAACTTTGTTCACTCACATTTTTTTTATATTGATTTATTTTCAGATTCTCAACTCAACTAGAGAGGACCTCACTGTAAACAGAAGATATTCCTGTCAGGATCATTGCTGGGAAGAGTGCCTAGATACCTACCTCATCACTCATGCAAGATGCCTGCTCTCTATGCTGTCATAAAGTGGTGGGATTCAAGCAACCTGAAGATGCACAGACCAGAAACCAAATTGGGGACCATCCAGGATGAATTTTCTGAAAAATCTGCTACAATGTCAACTCTACTCCATCATGTATGGCAGCTACTGGGTGTTCAGTGTGATGTGGAGTATAAGTCTCTCATAACAGTGAGAATCGGGAAAGTCCTATTCTCTTATCTAGAGGGACTTGTACTCCATATCACTCTGAGTACCCAGTAGCTACCATACATGATGGAGTGCAATTTTTTTAAAATTGTATTTTTTAAGTACAAAAAATAAAATTTTACTAATACCCTACCCAAATTTTAATTACCAAAGTTTCAACGTTGAACAGAAAACCCTAAAAAGTGAGTTCAAAATTTTGAAAAAATTAGCCAAATTTCTTCCAAAAATGGTAGTTTTTCTGAAATTTATTCAATTTTTTATTATTTCTCTGAAATTATTTTTTGTATTGATTTACCGGACTGAGTAAGTTGAAAATTATTCTAAGTCCAAAGTGTAAACAACTAAAATCATTTTAAGTCCAGAATGTATACAGAGGTAATGAGACAGGTAAAGTAAATAGCAAATGGATTAAATTTGAAAACAAAATAAATGAAATTGTTTGAGATCAAAAAGTTTATTTGTAGAAAAATGTCAGGTAACATTTGTTACAGTAGCAAATTATTTTCCCAAAGCATTTTGACAAAAATCAATTTGTACAAATTTTACTATGTCAAATTACAAATTGGTGACTAAAGACATAACATGAAAATGAGGCAAACATTTCTGGAAGACAAATTCAATATCTCAAAAATTTTTCAACAAGTAATTCGATGTTTGCAGACCACAAAGAGCTTAGAGCTGATAAAGAGCTTAGATCTGATAGAAAGCTTGAGCTAGCAGCATAGATGATGAATCAGGCGTTGATGATAATGTATATACACATTGTAAGCTGTTTCTGCACCTGAAAAATAAAAAATTATTTTTAGAGCAAATAACTATTATAACCTATGTTTTCATGGTTTTAAATTATTTTAATGTTAATTTTCATCAAGCACCTGAAATGTAACTTAATTGTATCTTGATAAACTACGATACTCCTGGACATGAATTCATGGAAATTTACAATGACAAATATTCCTTGGGCACCAGTCTGAAAAATTAACAGTAATGCTCTTAATAAAAACTCATTGAAATGGCTCACTTCAAAATATTGTAATTAACAAATGAGAATTCAAAGACTTTCTGGCCTCCATTTCATTTCCAATAAATTATGCCTGTGGGTAGCAATGTCAAACCCAATGACAGATTAGTATGCAACTTTGAACCATTCAGGGAATGTGATCTGCACCTTTGATTAGCCTTTGGCAGAAGCCTAATCCCCTCTGAAGTTAGTGTTTACTTAATTATAGCATGAAAAATGTTCATTTGGAGACAATGCAACCAAGGCCTGCAGTAAGTTATCATTAACATGCGTGAGAAGATACTATGGCATTAGGCCTCAGACCTAGTCATCTGGAAGATCTTAATTTTAACTCTAGCATCAAGTCATCTGACATTTATGGATTGATTTTAGCACCTATCCCACATAGCACAAAATATCTACAAAATATCTATAAAATATCTAATACGTCTTTTGCTAATATCTAGAAAACATCTTGTAATAACTTGTAGACATCTTCTAGACATATTGTAGATATCTGAATGTCCGCTTGCCTATATCTACAAGATATCTTGAGAAGATATTTTCTAAACATTCATATTCAAATTGGGCCCACTGGGAAAATTCAGGATAAATGACTTAAGGCCTGGTTACACGATACATTAATCCATACGTGTTCATGTACAAGTTCATGAACGAACATTTATAACAGTAGAAGTAATAGTTGCTAGTAGCAACATGTAGTTTATACAGAGTTGCAAAATTATCAAAAATACATACTAATAAACACTTTAAATATCTCCGGTTATTTTAAAAATTAAGAAACTTTTAAAAATGAATCTATAATTTTAAACCTTTACCTTCATTTTAATATTTATTAAAACAAAGCAGCTGCCCTATGGCCATCGATAGAGGTGCTTAAACATTTATCCTTTAACCCATTATTTTGTTCAAATTATTCAACTTTGATATCCAGAATTTTGGGATCTCTTTGCTATTACGTAGGTCTATCATTTTTTATTGTTTCAAGATGCTGAGGTTTAAACCTGCTGAATAATTAAATAATGAAAAATGAGCGATTTATTTGTTTAAATTGACCTTCTGGGTTAACTAATAGTTGGATTTTGATCGGGTTACTACCAATTAGTAGAATTTTTTATCTTCTACAACTTTTGTTGGAAAAGTTATTGTCTTAACTTCATATTTTTCATTGTATCATTTATATCATTTAAAAAACGACTTTTCTTAACTTTAAATCGATTTTATAAACATTTGCCAGAAGAATTTCCCTTGCTTTTTTGGTGCACATGTGTACAATTACTTCATCTATCCATCCACCAAAAAGCATAGCAGTTACATTTTTTTTAGATTCCGGTGTTTTTTGGCTAATTGTACTAGACATATAATAAGAGTCGTCGCTCAAAATAGACATTCTAGACATCTAGTAGATATTTAAAATATCCAAGACATTGAAGACATGCTGTAGATATCTAGTAGATATTTTGTGCTATGCGGGTATGTTTCACAATACTCAAAAAATGTGGAGTCAAAATTTAATTAATCTTAAAAAATATTGGTAACATCCAATTCAAATCCTAACTTTTACATTTATTAATTGTGGTTTGACAAAAAAATGCTATGGGTATTTAAGAGCTTATTTGGACTGACAAGACATTTCTGGTTATCTATGGGAGACTGCTATATCACCTTCAACTGTGATGCATGTAATATCTATTTTGAAGCAAGGCTTAGTTAGGAGGCTGAATGTCTCTAGGCAATGATATCAGTATCCCAAGGATGTTGGACCAAGGTGTTAGGTAGACCAAGAAAGTCAACAAGAACAATTCAAATTGATGGAATAAATGTTAAAATTTATTCCTCTTCAATTAACATCCATAAAACATTTAATGGACAAAAAATGCATGTGCATGTTGGCACTCTGCACTAAATCTTATTGCATAAATGGGAGGATATTCCTTAATTTAGAGCAATTTTAATAATGTGGTGAATGCATGCCTTGCCCAGCATAATCCATGCAAGATCAAATCATGGAACTGCCATGGGGCCATCAATTCCGGTAACTGATGTAAAGTACTGCTGAATTTTCTTCAAATGTATTGAAAATTTGAATAGACTAAATAAAAAAGACTTGAAAGAGCTTTTGTATTCCTTCTTATCCTCAAGAAGTCTTCTTGCCCATTGGCCCATTTAAATATAACTATGTAAATGTATGGTCTGGCATGTGGGCTTTTTATCAACTATTTGCATAAAAACAATGACTACACAAGAAGACAACGTTCAGTCTTTATACAAGTTGAATTTTGAAAAGGGTTCATTTGAGCAAATTATTGAAATTTTTAGCTCTTTCCCCAAGATGAAGATTCCCTGAAATGAGAATAAATAACCCAGAAGGTAATGTATTATGGTAAGTTAACCCCGAAATGAATTTGTTTAAAATTATTCCTTAACTCCAAATAGGGCATAGAAAAGATACAAGCCAACCATATCATTACAGTCAGAACATCAAGAAGAGGCTTCATAGCTTAATATACAAAAGAGTTCGACACCACTCAAACCCCATAGAGAACCTTTAATAGCAGTTTTATTCCTCTAAGTATTGCCATATGTTACCTTCACCTAAGGAAAAAGCAAGGACTGCCTCAGTGGAATAGTGTTGGCGTAAAACATATGAAAAATTATAATGAATATGCTTAGCTTGTATTATTTTATTGAATTCTTCAAAATGTACACTGGTAAAAATAATTTTATTTATTTCATTCATTTCATTTATTTCATTTTGAAATCTTCCTGAAAAAGAAATAACACGACTAGAAATTTACATCGTAGAACAAATTAACAAAGTATGAAATTAAATTGAGTTTTTAACCCCTCCGTTTATCATTCATTAAGCAATTTTTAACTGTTAAAAAAATTTAAGTAGCCAGTTTGACATGTCATTCTGTTTTAGGGAACTAGAAATTTTAAAACCTAATATAAAGGTTATGCATAGATATGACAAGCATGGGTAGAGACATGATATTACACATTGTGGGTTTAGGTTATTCTGGGAACTTTTCTCCCTCTGAATATTTCTGCAATGAAATATCGAGATATGCAAATGACAATGAAACTACACAAATCAAATACAGGGACACTAACTTGTAATATTCGAATCCTGGACTGTTGTACAGAAGTCTTTTTAGACAGACCCTCTTGCAATTAAGATACTCCCACAAAAGGACACTACCACTGCCTACGGATTCAGACATCCTTTGAAAGATTGTTCCCTGGATGGAAATCTTTAAGGTGAGCAATATCAGATACTTGGTCTTTCCAAGTAAATTGTTTTAGGGATATTAAGATAATTCTTATCCTTTAAGAATGGAAAGCCTAGGTAGAAGATAAAGTATGGTGATCAGTGACAAGTGATAGGGATTTTCTCAGAATTCTAGATTCAGCAATGCACAATGTTATCTTGGCACGACCTGATGGTATATTGTCCATGAACAAGGGAATCCAGATTCAGTTTCCGGGGTGCCAAAATCGACGGTAGCTCGGTTAATGCAGCATCAAGATAAACAGAAGAATGGAGTCTCAATGGAAAGCAAGATCCTCCCCTGAAACGCAAGCATCAAGGTAAGGATCCATATGTCGAGGACGCTTTAAATCAGTGGTTTTCCATTGTCAGTGAATGAGGGGTTTGCGTCAGCGGTCCAAATTCAAAAAAGAAGTCTGAGGAACTAGCAGTGAAACTTGGTCGTGATGATTTTAAGACAACAGATAGCTGTCTCGATGGAAGGCCAGAAACAAAATTCAAGAGAGCTCGTGGAGAAAAAAAAATAGTGCTGATGTTGTGAGTGCAGGGGAGTGGAAATCGAACTGACTGCCCACGTTACTCCAGAATTTTGGTGAGTTTTAATTCCTACGTTTGTTCATGCATTATTTAACGGGATACTTTGCTTAATAAGGCCAGTTGCTTAGTTGGGGCAAAGTGCACCATTCCGATGTATGCCAGTTAACCTGAATCTACTGTATAATACTAAATTATTATTAAAAAAATTTAATGTATCCTTACAGGTTACTATCCCTACATCCATACGTGTTATGCTAGGAAGTCTGCATTTAGTTTGGGGTCACTGGTGGTCTTGTTCACTCTGGGTGACACAATCCAAAAATATTTTCCAAAGAAGCAGAAATGAACAATGACCATCTTGCTTAACCCTCTTAGTGCGGCGGGCGATATATCGGCTCATAGGCAAAAAATTGTTTAACTTAAGCACACTAATATAATTACAATTATTTTTTGTATGATGTAAGTCTTTTTTGATTATTGCCCAATTCAATGTATACACAATAAGAAAAACTGTATGGATATTTTAAACAATAACTTTATTTATTTTCCTAGAGTGATACATTTCATTAAGTTACCCTCCGCATTTCTCGCTGGAACCACTGGCATGAGTCAGCACTAAGAGGGTTAATTCCCTACACACTACCATGGGTCACTTCTGTTTAACAAACTCGATTGATAAGAAACAATTTCTTTTCCTGTGTCTTCTATGTAAGTTAGTTTACTACAACAAAACATTTTTCTGGATTACAAAAAACTAGTTTTAAGTGGACTAATAATAGTGCTTATGGCAAATATGATGACAAAATGTGATAGTGGGACATGAAACACAAGACCTAGTCTTGGAAACAAAAGCTATAAAAAATTGCTCTTTCACACACTGAAGTGTGATACTTTCTCAAGATTCAAAATATGATAAGGATAGTGCATAAAAGACAACAAGGAAATAGGATAATTTTCTTGATGTGGTATGGTCACTTGGAATGTTGGAGAAAAAATCCTTTGTAACCCTTCTGAAAAGGGTAAGTGCAACAAACCTATAATAAATTGGAAAAAGGAAGTCAAGGAAGCCATGGAAGAATTACAGTTGCATCAAAGTGATTGAAAATAATTATTTAAATTTTAAGAAATTTATACCACGTTTTTAAAACTGACTAAAAATTATAGCAAACTGGACGTAAAATTATCTCTCCTAGCCCCATACAAATTTCTTACCCCCATACAGATCGCCCCAAAAATGTGTTATAGTAGATTCTAATAGCTATGGAAAGACTTATAACATTTAAAACTAAGAAATTATCTATTGATGCACTAATAGTTAACCTAAGTCACTAACAATTATATTGTACTGCAAATGATATGAACTGTTGTGTGCATTTTCTCCACAATAACTAATCCCTACACTCCTTACTATTACCTGTTGAACAATTCGCACTAATTTGACTTTCATAGGGCAGCGGCAAGGAAAGCGAAAATACTCATCCCTCATAATGAGACAGATGTAGAACTTAATTTCTTAAATAGAATACTGCTAATGTTTAGAATATAAAGAAAAGAATATTTTTTCTAAACAAGAACTGGAAGAATGCTGTGACAAAGCCCTGAAAAAATTGCTTTCTTGTTAAGAACGAGAGACATTTAAAAGCAATGCTGCCCCAAGCCTGTCTTTCCTGCAAAAAGCTCACAGAATAAGCACTAAGTAATGTCAGATGCATGTCATTCAGAAGTCATCACCGATAGAGCCAAAGATAACATGTTGATTGGATTAAAATATTGATTTCCAGTACCTTTAATAGACATATTCATTCACTGCTTTTAATTCGACAAATTAGCTACTTAAATATGGCTATGTTGCTGCTGTTGATGACATGTGAGCTACAATTTTGTTTCGAATGCAACATTAAATCTGTGACTTAGCGAGAAGACTTATCATCTTATAAAATCATGAGCACAACTGACCCCATCTAATGGAAAACGCATATGAATCCCCACTATTTGAGGAGTTCACTGTATTCCTGTTTTCAACAAAAATAAATGCTCTACTTTCTCCGAGTATTTGTTCTTACATTGAGGTTCATTAAAAGCAAATTTTGAATCCAACCAATTGCTATTCTCTGAGTATGCAGTCATTGAAAACCTTATGGATTTTTAGGAAAAATGCATCGAGCGTTTAGCAAACTGTAGATAATTGAGCGTGGTTGATAAGACATTGTTTAATAAAAAACCAAGGGTGAAAATCCGTAAAATCTGAAACCAGCCTATGAATTCACCTCTCCCAAAAAATGCGTCAACGGAACACAGAAAGGGGTGAATACTGGTTAGTATGTACTTCAGCACAGCATTTGATTAAATTAAATTGCTATATGAAGGAAAACTACAATTTAGCCAAATTCCAAGTTGACCCACTGTTTGCAAAAAGTAATAAGTCCAGCCCGCATTTGCGATATCCTAATTAGGGCCTAACTTCCCTACGCACCCCAGAAAACATTTTCTGAATTTGCCAAAATGAATACATAATAGGAATATTATACATTTAGTACCTAAAAGAAAATGTAAAATTAAGCCTCACGTTACATAACAATAATATCCCAGACTTAAAACTAATTTTTTCACTAAATCATTGAAGAATTACCTAACTTATTTTTTGAGTGGGGCTCTTTGTCTTCAAAAGTAATTTGAAATTAAAAAGAGATGCCGACCTACTCCCTGTATAATTTAAACTTAGAAAAAATGCCAAGTCACAGTGCAAAGTTGCTTTTATCAGTGCATTGTTTCATTGAAGATTTTCGACTGGTCTGAAATTTGACTGACCAGCTTTTCTATCGTTCCTAGAGTGCTGCTGATCGTCGCTCTCGCTCACTCAACCTCGCTAACCATAACTAACCGGATCATGTATGCTCGAACACTAAATCACTTTAAAGGTTTAACTTTTCATTATGAGATCACTTTCAGGGGCTACAACAGAACCACAAAAAATAATCCATACAAAACTACTTAAGCATGAATAAAAAGTAACTCATAATATTTCTAGGCATTTAGAATCCTCCAGCCACACTCGCTTCATGATGATTGCGAAATATAGAAATCATTTAAGTAAAATTAATACAGACAAGAAAATTCATGGTCTTAAATGGTGGCGGAAAACTAAAAGATGACAAGGTCCAAGATACTACAGTTAGATATGATATTTGCATGTGATAAGTTGTGTGTTCGGGATAGAGAATTTAGAAATTTCTAAGAATTTTGTGAAAACAAGCTTTTCAGAGCATAAAGCTAGTTCAGAAGGGTAAAAATAGTAATGCATTATTTAGTTTCAGATTGACGATTACCCGAGTGAAGTACTCCCAATGGTAAAAACTGCTAAGGAACGCCATAAATGATGTACATATTGTGCATAATAATGCCGTGGCGAAAGAAAAAATACAAGATGTCTAATGGACCCAGTCAGCACAGAAAATACAGCCAGTATTTGGCCGAAGTTAGATTCGCCTGTGGCCGTTATGGCTACGGCTCGCCGAATCATGGCCCGGTTGTGGCCCATGTCCGGCTTGCCATAACGCAGTTGGCCGCAGCACTGCCGAGCTACGGCCACAATTCTTCGTTCCAAGATTGGCCCTAATAGGTATACTATGAGCATCAAATGTATACCATAATAGGATAAAGATAACAATTATAATTTGTTATACATATTCATAAATACCAGAATTACAATTATTTTCTCCTCGCTATTATTTAGGAGAAAAACAATTACTAAAAATCGACAATAATATTCATCAAAGTAGTACCATTGAGTAGCATAGTGGCACAGTATAATTGTACAAGTGTTACGAGTTTAATAGAAGAACTAGGATGGGAATTACTATCAGAACGCAGGTTAAAATTTAGGTTAAACCTTTGAAGTAAATTCGAAACATTTGTTCACAGATGACGTTAGATATATATTAAGAACCCCTGCGAATTATGCTAGGTTTGATCATATTAACAAGATTAGAGAGATAGATTGTCGTACCGATAGATTTAAAATGTCATTTTTCCCTTGTACCATAAGAGAGAACAATCGGCAGCGTAGCAAAGGGATAGGTAGGTGAAATATAGAGTAGTCTGTAGTGCATGATGCATGTAATAACAACCAATAATCCCTTATTATGTAGATACTAACCATCTAGCTGTATGTGACCCTATTATCTAGCATGTCTCCATTAAATATCCTAGTTGCATGTCAATAGTGCATGTTTGGTGATCTTCACCCCCTGCCACACACCCTCGTGGTGGCTCGCAGGGTATCACGTAGACGTAGGGCTTCCGTTTGCGTTTGTTTGTGATGCATGTGTGGGTTTATGGAATTGACGGTTCGATCGTTCAATTATATAGTGCAGCGAATTCGGGCGAAACTTGGGGGCGACCACGCGAGTATTAGCAATACTATACGTATATATTTGATGTGGTAAAGATGGTGGTTTCAGTGTGTTGTACATTGTGGTAGAGTGGATAGCAGGATGGCATTGCAAGCTCAATACAGTAATACCACCCTACGTCATGTATTCCTATATTCAGTTGAAATATATCAACATTTGAATTAAATATGTATTTATGTTTTAAATCATTTACTACCTACCCAGGTTTTAAGATACATTGTTATATAGAAAGTATTCCTTACAGCTCGAGCTACTAGTGCTAAGTATATAACATGATGTGTGATGGCCAAATAAAAATGACCAAGATCACCATTGAAATGACTACATTTTCGACAGATATGAAACAATGACATTGCCGAGCTGGATAATACACTTCTCATGCCTTAAAAACACATCGCTTATTGCACAAAGCAAAATGGCTAGATGAAATTAAATTGGCAACGACATAAATTAACGTATGTGCATTGTTAAAGAAATTTGTTCAGTCCATGATGCTGAATCAAGATCGTTAATTTCTTGTCGCATCTCCTAAAGGATATAATGCTAGAGATTTAAATAACAATAATAATGGTTAATTTTAATAGACATTTAGCAATGTAAATTTGCAATAGTCTTCACTAACTAGTTTAACTAATTCGACTAAAAAACTTCCGAAGTTATAACACAATTCCAACAACTGCGATACTATCAAAAATTTAAAAAAAAATTACTTCTGGACATTTTTAACTGCAATGCGCTGAGTAAATCTTGCGTTCAACACGTCCAACTTAACTATTCGTAGAAATTGAGAACATTTGAGCGACAGCCATGCAAATCTTGTAACTATCCGAAATTTTCGTAACCTTAACGCATGAAGTTACTCGCACTGGCTTGGGGAGGGTAAAAATTAGTAGAAAAAAAGATTGCCTGGTTTGACAGACCGACTAATATAATTACTCCCATTGGAATCTCCATTAGGGCGTAGGGATGGGGTAAATGCAGACGAGCGACGACAAAAATATCTGCACCTCGTTTTCTTAATAATAGGTAAATAACTCACTTTGGTTGCTGGTCACATTTCTAGGGCGAAGATTCCGAGTGGTGTTTCCTTCTCCGTCATCTCCGAAGAAGAGGAAGTCTCCATCCATCGAAGTCAACCTGGGGCACAGCCAGGCAGAGTTGTCGCTGAAAAGGAAATATGGGTTAAGTATGAATATACAAGGAATGAATCAATCACAGTTGCAGGTTTAAAAAAAACTTTCAGACAGGATGGGAACTAAAATAAACATCAAAGAAAAAGCGATAAGTTTCAAAAAGCTCGAAAGACACCTGAATTTCATTATTCTGGAAGGCGACTGGCAACAGCTCACTTGAGCCATGAAGGATAGGAGGGTGAGATGGTTTAAGATCGACTACTTAGGGAATGGAGGAGGAGCAGAGAGATACTCTTCATTTGCCTAATCCTCAGGAGACGCCCAAGGTGCTCAAAGCTCAACGTCCCATTAGATAGTAGAATTGTGGTAGCGAACTGCGGCAGTAGCCTGCGCGGTAAGCGATGTTGATTAAGGAAAGGGTCGTGTGGAAGGGGTTAGTTAACCAGAGGAGACGACTGCACATGTAAGGAAACTACCAACATAACTACATCTCTTTGAAGGGAATCAATATTTCGCGGTAATTATTCTTATGTTCATCGTCAACAAACAAATCTGGATCAATACGCTGACAATGTTATAACATACATCTACATCTACGTAATACCCTGCGAGCCACCACGAGGGTGTGTGGCAGGGGGTGAAGATCACCAAACATGCACTATTGACATGCAACTAGGATATTCAAGGGAGACATGCTAGAGAACAGGGTCACATGCAGCTAGATGGTTAGTATCTACATAATAAGGAGGATTATTTGTTGTTATTACATGCATCATGCGCTAAAGACTAACTATATTTCAACTACCTATCCCTTTGCTACGCTGCCTATTGTTCTCTCATAGTACGCGGGAAAATTGACATTTAAAAACCATCGGTACGACAATCTATCTCTCTTATCTTGTTAATATGATCAAACCTAGCATAATACCCAGGGGTTAATGTTGTATATCATGGGAGCATTACGACGAGGAAAATTAGTTGAATATTTTACCACGGTCTATAGCTAAAACATATCCGTCTATCAGAGACAGTCTGGGAATCCGATGCGACGAGACGAGAATTGAGAAACCCGATTGGATCACACTTCCCCGGGACGCGGAGAAAAATCGCAAATGCCTCGGAAAACGAAATGTTTCCATGCGATAAAACACATATGCACATCGCAAGTGGCAACGCACGGCACGCAACTCAAGGCAACGAAAAACACTCGGCGCGATTCTGGCCTCAGACCGAACGGACGGCAGGCGATTTCAGTGCGGTTCACGAGGGAGAAAAAGAAACCCAAAACAATAGAGAGGAAACCGGAGGAAATGGGAAGTTACCAACCGAGCCGTCAAAAAGCTAGGTTTTTAGAAAAAGTTACGTCAGTACTATCCCCTTCCGTCAGATTTTTTATCTTTTAAGGTCGCACTTGGCATCCGAACATACAATAGTATCTCATTGGAAAAGCTCATCTGAACAGTTGGATTGAGAGCCGACGAGCTCAAAAGTTCACGCGAATACTGGATTAAGCATTTTGGATTAAGCAACTAAGGTCTGCTCCCTTGAGATCCCTTTAGTAAAATTTAAAGACCCGTGCAGAGTCAATTTGTAGATAAATGAATTCCCCAGAAAATCTTTGCGTACTTTCCACCCTGTTTCGCTACCACTGAACCACACGGCACATGGAGGGATCGATATTTTACAAATAATCCACCGTCAGGGATGTAACTCGGGCATTGTGAAGGGAGCTGGTACTTAAAGCCTCCTTAAGATCCTAATTAACCCTTGAAACAATATGAAATAACATAATAATTCATAACTTCTAGAAAATAATTTTCTCAGAACGCACGGCGTGTTATTTGCTACTTACAGAATTTGACGGTCAAAAAATCTGGGAAGACATTGTGCAATTCACGATGACTGACATCGCAAGCGCTGATCACCCCGACTAAATCTTGAATTCATCCCTCTCCGCAGCGCCGGTCGTCTTGAAGTATCTTCAAGGAGTTGAGTGCGACGCTCGTGCGAAGGCTTCCGCGGTGCACGAGATGAGAATGCTCCATGCCTTCAGATTTCCACCGTGCCCGTTGCTATCCGTTGAAAAGTAGTATCGGCAGCAGTCTAGTAGTTTTCAAACTTCAGTGCAGCCGCCTTTAACGTTGTGGACGATTACATCGACGCTCAGCATCTGTGATCCTAAGCTGGTTAGGATTTCACTAGCTGCCTGCAGAACACTATAAAAAAAATCCAGAAAAAAACTAAAAGGGTAGGTAGGATATTTCAAAATTTGGTAAATGTCCGCTTCCGTCACACACCTTTCAAACACAAATTCCCGGAAATTGGTGATCTTAAGGATAATGACTGTGACATAGTTTAGTTTTTGAAGAATTACAGTACAAAACAAAAGTTACAGCAAAGTTGTTAAGCCACAGGTTTTTGAGATATTCACGTTAGAAAATGACCAATTTTCGTAATATTTTCGACTTTTTCGACACCATTTTCTCAGTTTCGCGAAAACTTCGACAAGGGATATTTGTGACTTCACCTCTACAATATACGTCTCTACATGCCTACACCACCTATTTCCACCCCTCTAATCACCAATCGTCTCGAGGGAGATTTTTTTCTAGAAAGTATACGTCTCTGCATGCCTACACCTATTTCCACCCTTTTAATCACCAACAGTCTCGAGGGAGATTTTTTTAAATATACGTCTAAATAACATGGAACGGGAGATGTTAATGGGTAAACGCAACTCAGCGACTGCCGCGCCACGCTGCTGTCAAAAGTGGAAACAGTGCGATGGCGGCCGGAAAAAACGTCACCTCAAGCTTTGAAAATTTCCTATTTATCGTACATTACTTATTCCCCCAAAATAAAATTATCACTAGATACCAGCATCTTTCTAGTTTTTGTCACATATGTTTCGCGGCGATACGCTATGTGAAAAGGGTCGAAATAAATTTTTGAAAGGTGCGTGACGGAAGCGGACATTTACCCAAAATTATATTTGTGAGACATTAATGCGCGATGATTAAAACCAAACTAGTCCACACAATTTTAAGAATTGTAGGAATAAATTAAGATTCAGAATATTCCTTCCTTCTCACAAAAAGTAGTTTTAATAACTCAACTCAATAAATTTACGTAAGAATAAAATAACCCCACGAAATGGTCAGAAATTTCGCGATTGTATCTTTACGAGATTGAAAAACAGTAACATAGGTTACAGAAATGCTCTTTGTCGGTGGGTTCGTCCCAAGAGCCAAAACACGGCTAGAGACTGCCACTGTAATCCTTAGCCCCGGTATTTATACCCTGCCTGCTTCTCGATTTTTCTCCGATGTTCCCGGGTTAAGCAGGGCAATCGGGATCGCTTCGCCTGATATTTGACGCGCTGGACAGCCCGCAACAGTCACATCAAAACCAAAAACCCTAGCAGAATAATTCAAGATCTCATTAGGTTATAGCGATATCACGCGAAACTGATTTTTTAAGAGGAGTTAAACTAATGGCAAGTTGTTAAATATGGTCACTAAAATGATAAAATCTATAATTCAACGGACTGACTCTTCAACATGAAAAGTGAAAATATTTCACAGAGTACCGGAAAACGAGTCACCACGCACAACGGCCGGAGGATTTGGATACACACAATGATAATTTCCGTGATTGAATGGCCAGCTCACTGAAATTCCTATCTCTACGTGGAACTACTCGAAGCAATATTTCCCCCCAGCAACTAATCACGAACAACGGAGGCTGTCAAATCGGGCTGGAAAAGAATACCAAACGTGACACCGCGTACTCGAAACACACGATCAGTTGAATGACCCCAGTCTGCAATAGCATCTTGACGAGAGATATATTTAACTATCCACACACGCTAGTTCAGCTCAAGAAATATAAAAATATTCGCGCAGTTAACGGAAAATTAAGCGAATCCAAACTCAGAGTGAGAATTATTGTCCGTTGACGAATTGCAGCTCGCGTTGAGAATTCTATTTCTTCGCCCTCGGAAATTTGAGGAGTTTCACCTAACGAGGAAAGTCACCGAAGATGTGAATAGCCTGTGATTTGGTACGATTGGAAGTAAATTAAGGACAGAACTTGCAATACCTCTTTATGACTGGAGAGACTGACTTCTTTTCTTCGATTGATAGAGAAACTTGCACGCCCTGGACGAACTAGTAGCTCTTCCAGTCGAAACGTCCGTATTCGTCGGTCTCGCAGATTCAAGTGACCGACCACTTGTCTCATTGCGACGAGGAAGGTGAAGAAGAGATCCTTCTTTTCAAACGGTCTCCTCCATTGGTCGGAGTCCAATTTCTAACGGATGATTCGATTGGTAGGTAGGAGTAGAGCGTCGTCTGCTTCTTCGCACGTCAGCGTTGTTTAGCAGGATGGGTGAATATCGGAACATGCCGAGTGGAAATGGTGTGGGCAGGTGAGGGGAATGCTGGATTTGGAGTGGGAAGGGGGGCGGGGGGGGGGAGGTAGCAGTCAAAATGTTCCAACGACCTCAACCGATCAACTGTAGTCCGATTGGATTGGATATTTGGAGAGGCGACCGACAGCTAAGGTCATTTGCGCCATAGGTAAGGAAGGAAGGATGGAGAAAAACCCCGCGTCAGCATTAGCCTGCTCTTAACGAATGGGGACCATGGTTTTACGTCTCATCCGACAGACGGATTACTGTACTTGAAGTGCCCTCCACAAGACACTCAAGTGGGGATCGGGTTTCCTCAGAAAAACATCCTCCTCTGCAAGGATTAGAACCCTGGCCGCCCGCATGGTTAGCCAGTAGTCCGAGAAAAGTGGCGATACATCGCAAGAATCTGGGAGCGAATTTAAAGTTCTGCCTTGGTGCATTCAAGTCAAAATAGTTGTAAATATTTTTAATCAACCTAACTTTTGCGTGTTCCTCACGAATATTTCACGCATAACTTATCGTATGACGCGCACCAGATTTTTAAAATTTTTATTAACCATTTTTTGGAACATAACGAGTGTTCTGCACGCTTAGATACGGTATATTTCGGCCGGAAAGATTTCTTGAGCTCAAGTCTCACCCTGCAAGCCACCTCAAGGGTTTTGTTCCTTTTGTGTATTAAGGCAGTAGTTTGAGCGAAATATCATTTTTCTTAGAAATCAATGAATTCTGTCTCATTTTAAATAAAAATATCTCACCCTTCTAATGACACAAAAAATTCAACCCCTTACCTCATTACTTACCGAGATATAGCCCTATAGACCACATAATTTGTTTAGACCGAACACGACATGAATACCTATTTATTTCCGAGTTATTTTCCAAAAAATACGAGCTCTTTTACATGGGAAATAGTACGTGCATGCACTCCAGAGAGATATTATTTACAAAATGAGGAATTTCTAACACTTAGATGTCGTAAAAGAAACTAACAGCGTGTAGTTTGAATGTTTTATCGACTATTTTTGGAAATTAATCATATTGTCACCGCAATAGATTCTTTGGTATCACAGAAAACCTTCCGTTTTGAAGGAGTTTCAAACGCACCGCTCGAAAAAAAGAGTCAGATTAAAGACTTATTTAGATATTTTCATTTAATTACTTACCATTTCTGTCATATAAAACTATATTACTGCACCATTAATAATGCAAAATTAAATTCAAGTGTCCTACAGCTGGTGAAATTGAAACGTAAAGGTCTAATATGGTAAAGTTTAAGCTATCCGGGACTAGCCACGGAGTTCCACTTTTACGGAGTCACCAGCAATGCACAAATGTGCGAATTTCCACAGAGAAAAAATCATCCGCCTTGACCGGGATTTGAATCCGGATCCCTCGATTTCCGGTCGAGTGCTTTGTTGTTCCAATGATTTTATTTTATAACAATATCATATTCATTAGCATATAATTTATAACAATATCATATTCATTAGCATACAGGGAAAAAAAAAGATCCGCTCCAAAGACACATACATTTATAATACATTTTTGTTTAAAGTATTTTTTTAGACACATATATGAATATATTTTACATATGTTGGTTTTTTTATCTCATTTATACATAAAATATTATTAAAAAACGTTGAGCATCCATGCTTTTTCATGCTCTGAGGAGGGTAACTGTTTATTTACTATTTTAATTTTATCGATTAAAGCCGAAGTTATATTTTTCTGACCTGCTTGACTTTCCACGAAAGTTGCTATTAGTTCAGTTAAGATTATACTTTTCTTGGCATGAAATAATTTAAAATTTAATGTTAACAGATTCTTTTCTCCAATATCTCCATCTCCGATTGTGTCGAAGTCTCTAAAAATGTTTTTAATTATTTCCCATTCCCTGTTTGGTCCTTTACAACCTAGTATTTTGTGAACTACATTGTCTATCCTTCTGCATTTAGGACACACTGGGCTATCACAAAGTCCAAGTCTGTATTTCATTTCTCCCGTTACCATACGATCACTGCAAATTTCGTACATTATACTTTTTTCCATGATACAGTGTTTCAACTTTGCATAATTTGTCCAAATGGTTTTTTCTCGGATTTATAAGTTGTTTTTTATTGTTTTTTTCATTTCCTCCTCATAGATTTTTTTGTCGAGTGAAGTTTTTCACCGGTCGCATATTTATTTTTCAAATCGATTGCCTCAGTCAGTACATTCCTAAAATACCTCATTATTTTCGCTTTCCCCAGAGCGCTCACCATTAGTGTTTTCCTATTGTGACGTCCTTCTTGCAAAATTTCTGCTACTTTTTTTCTGTTTACAATATTCGCTTTCATTTTGAATTAATTAGGCTGAGGCCACCCAGTTTAGGAGGAGCATACAACTTATTTCTCTCCACTTTCTTTATAAATGCATTCCAGATAAATCTATTTGTTATTTTAATTATCTGAGCATTTATCTTCTCCGGGAGTGGCCACACATTGGTCACATACCACAGTAGGGGAAATAACGTTTGATTCATAAAGGCTATTTTAGCTGTTAATGGCATTCGGTGATCGGGGAAGTTTGTCAGATTCCATTTTATTAAATTTCCAAAAACATTGCATGTAACAAATCCCGGTCAAGTCAAATGATTTTTTCACAGCAAATTTCAACCCTGGTCCATTTTATTATATTTATTGCCATATCCCAGTTTTTTTCTACCATCTGAAAATAATTACTTTGCCACCACAGGCCTAAAATTTTTATTTCACTCGTTCGGGTCCATCCTTGAGTATTTTTTATTTCCTCCCCATGTACGTGTAGAATTTTAGATTTATTTCTATTTATTTTTACCCCAGCCGTATCAAAGTGTTTAAATGTTTCTTTTTTTTGTTAAGCTCCTTCTCCTCCTTAATAAATAAAGTTATGTCGTCGGCATATGCTACACCTGTATACTTTTTCCCACATCGATGGACCCCTATTCCGCAATTTTCTATTGCTATACGGATTGGTTCTAAAGCCAATGTATACAACAACATTGACATAGGACATCCCTGTGGAACCGAGTTTTTAATTAGGAATGCTTCTGAATGTTTTTTTTACCAATTTTGACGACTGAGTTTATTCCTTTATACATAGTTTGAATTATTTGAATTAATTCGTTCGGAAAGTTCATGTTTTCCAGTACTAGACTAATCCATTCCGTTTTAATATAGTCAAATGCTTTTTCTAAATCTATTGCTAGTAGAGCTAGCGTCTTTTCAGATTTTTTTGGGAGTGGAGAGAGCACAGTATCCCTTATTAATATATTTGCATCTATAGCACTTTTCCTACCTGCCCCTTTCATGGGCTATAGGCCTGGCCAATTCTTCTATTTTGCACGTCATACAGTAGGCATAAATCTTATAATCGGCGTTCAGTAAGGAGATTGGTCTAAAGCAGCGGTTCCCAAACTATGGGTCGCGACCCACTGGTGGGTCGCGGGAGCAATTTTGGTGGGTCGCGCAGGGAAGGTGCCTTTTAAAGTAAAAATTAAATCTTAAATAATTACCCAAAAATTCTCTTCAAATATGTTCTAACGCTAAACTAACAATAAGAAACGTTAAAAATAATAAAGTGAACATAGACTATATAGTCAGTCGAGACTATTTCTGTGAAAGCGAATAGACTTCGCTATGTTGTACGGGTCTGTTGTCTTTTGTCCCGCCGGCGCCGGGTAATATTGGGTCGCGAAAAATATTCCAGGTTGGAGGTGGGTCCCAGGACAGAAAAGTTTGGGAGCCGCTGGTCTAAAGTCTTCAATTTTCTTTGGGCTTTTCACTTTGGGGACGAGGGTTATTATCGCCGATTTCATGCTATCCGTCATCCTACCCTTTGTTGTGATTTCATTGGAGACTAACGCAAAAGCAGGTTTAATGCTATCCCAGTACGTTAGTTAAAATTCATATGGGAGACCGTCGTTCCCTGGTGCTTCTTACCTTTCTTCAACTTATCTTTTATTCTATCTAGGTCGTAGTCGTTTATGCCTGCTATGAATCTCTGTTTAGCCTCAGCACTAACTCGAGGGAGAGCAGGGAGAGGGGGGGGGGCGTGTCCTCCTCCCTCCACTGTCCATACTGCGCATAGCGGTTTACAAAATGTGACTAGGCCTCGTCTAATAGGTGTTCTTCCTTTGTGGAGTTCCCGTCATCGGATTCCTCTAATCCCTCAACTTCCCCACCTCCTGCTCTTTCAACGGTTTTCTTCAGGGTTGCTAGCGTAACCAGGTCCCATTTATCAACATCTCCCTCCTTCTGCCATGAACGGGGGGGGGGCGTACTTTTTCAATTCGTGTCGCAGGATAGTTTTATTGTTTTATTTAACCCTAGAACGGTAACGTGGGGTGAAAAAACACCCCAGAGCCGTTTAAATCGCGCGCCAAAAAATAACGGCTTACTACTGCGACTCGGGACCTATACCATAATTCATTTCAATCGTCTGGAAGTAGGGATAGCCTGTTTCCCACATCAGTGCCCCGCGCAGTCTCGAGCAGTAAACATTGAAAGTGCGAGTGGGGTGTTTTTTCACCCCACGTTACCGTTTACGTAGACTCTTTGTTTTTTTCGAGTTTTTTCCTTTTATATTTGTTTGTGTACTTTTTGGGTAAGTATTACGCGTACAGTGCCTACACTACATATATAAATATATATATATATATACCTATATATATCAAATAACCTAATTTACTGGTGTTTTAATTATGCAAAGATCCCAAATATGGCTAGACGGTATAACCTGCGATCTTCGGATGCTTTATTGCAATAATAATATGCATAATTTTTTATAAATTGTATGTGCTTATTCCTTTAAAATAAAGCCTTTTTTTTTCAATTTGAACAATTTTCTCACCAGTAATACCCATTTCCGCGGCTAACATCAATGTTTCGATATTTTCGAATTTGTGCACATTCATATCCCAAAATAATTACACTTTTTTCAAAATTGGAGGAAACAAGTCATACCATCTAAAAGCTTAGTATCTCTCCTTTATAATGCCGTTTGGTTTACTTGATTCGGGTGAAAATTCATTAAGATATCGCAAATTTACGAAAAAATGTCATTTTGCTTATTTTTCACGTTTCTCGCCCTTCAAAATCGTTTTTCTCCGATCTCGTTGACCGTAAATAAAAACTCTTTTAATGTCACACGATTCTACGTTAAAAGACAAATAAAATGAGCACCTATCAAACTCTTATAGTCATAATGAGTTTGAGACACGAAGTTTTGAAAATTGGGGTGTTTTTTCACCCCACGTTACCAGATTAGGTTGGAAAAAATAGCGTTACCGTTCTAGGGTTGAATCCCTTACCTTTTCGCTGAAGTCATTTGGCATTTCATTCGATTCCATCATTTCTTTGAGGGCATTTCTGTATAACGAGATAGTTTGATTTTGGTATTGACAGTACTCTTTTGTTAGCTTTTTAATTCTTCTAATCACATTTCCTTTGAAGATGTTCTCCCACCAATAGATGGGATCGATATCAATTGTTTTGTTATTCATTTGCCTATCTATTTCTAATCTAATTTTTTCGACGATTTCGTCTTCTCCTAAAATATTGGTGTCTAACCTCCAGTCATTTGTTTTCTATTTTATCTGGGTATTCCCATACTTCGAATGAAAGGTGCTTCGGGATAGATCAATGTCTAGAATTAATGCACAATGGTCAGAAATGGCCATCGGCATAGTTTGAAAATATTTGATGTTTTTTCGCAGCGATCGGGAGACTAAGAAGTAGTCTATTCTGTTTCGTGAAGTATTACCTATTCTTGTAAATTGTATACTAGTGCTCTCATTTTTTTATTGCCACATCTGTGGCTTTAATGCTATTTATTAATGCTTTTAGCGAGGTACTGGGTAGATGATTTATTTTACCTCTATTTGCATCGCTATCCTCTCTACGGTAAATAGCATTTAAATCCCCCCCCGAGGACAGCGTTTCCCGCAAACCCAATTACATAAGGGAGGATGGTTTCACCAAAAAAGTCACCCCTTTCCCTCCTCTTTTCACACCCTGAGGGGGCGTATGCGTTTATGAAATGAATGTCTCCTATTATCATCCCAATAATCCTCCCTGATTCATGACTTCGAATGTTTTTTTTTACTTTTATACCTTTCCCGATAAGAATCGCCGTCCCGAGAGGAGAGGTACCGTGATTTGGAATGCTTGCCCAATTTTCATCGTCTAGTTTCAGTCCCTCCCTCACTTCTTGGAGGAGGATTATTTCCGCCCCCATTTCCAAAAATTTTAATTTCACTACACCTAATTTTTTTTGGATCACTCACTCCTGCAATATTTTGGGATATAATTCTTTTTGTTGTTACATTTGATTGGCTTAGATTTGAATCAGTTTCCTCCTCGGATTCGCCAGTAGCCAGTTAAGCTATCGAGGCGTCCTCTTCCCCCTGTGGATTTTTGTGACCTTTACGGGACTAGATGTTCTCGACTGCCGGACATACAATGTAACAATCAGTCGCTACTGAGCGCTTAGCGCCACTGCCCATGAGGAAAGATCGTACTCTGATCTGTCAAATAAAACGCCTCTAAGTGTTCAAAGTACGATCTTTCCTCGTGGGCAGTGGCGCTAAGCGCTCAGTAGAGACTGATTGTTACATTGTATGTCCGGCAGTCGAGAACATCTAGTCCCGTAAAGGTCACAAAAATCCACAGGGGAAGAGGACGCCTCGGTAGCTTAACTGGCTAAAACACTCGGCCGGAAATCGAGAGATCCGGGTTCGAATCCTTGCGCGGATTTATCGTGAAAGTTTAAATTTCTCTGTGAGTTGTGTGCTTAAGTGTTATAGTACCCACTGCATAATGCAAAGTGCATACCCGAGGTCAACCACTATTGTGGCTAATGTACGGGAGATGCGGCAGCGGCCTTCAATCCTAGAGGTCCACGATTTCATTCGTGGAGACCTCGGATTGAAAACTGAAGATATACTGTGCATCCAATTTGGACACACCAGAAGGCATTTCTATGTAAAGGTGCGTACGGAGGAATTGGTAGACGAAAAGCTAAGGCGGACGGGGAAAGCAATGCCTTTCCCTTCGAGGAGCCACCCCCACCGGTAAAATCCTACTAGAAAGTGCAATAAAAAGGCCTACATACGTGCGAGTGATGTTATTACCGATTGGAGTACCAAATGCAGAAGTTAGAGACGCACTAAAGAATTATGGTGACGTCTTGGAGATAATTGAAAATAAGTGGGGTGACCGAAGGCTCGTTCAAGTCCCAACGGAGACAAGATCTCTCAAGATGTATATAGAGAAAGAGATTCCGTCGTATGTGTATATTGCTGGATACAGGGTAATGATATACATACTACCAAAACCAGAAGCAGGCGTGCTCAAAATGTGGCTCAGAAAACCACCTACTGTCGGCGCAGAAATTATGTGCACTCGAGTTTGGGTACAAATAAAAAGTTAACGAAAAGACTTACAGAAAATATAATTACACCATCATTTTTCTCATTCATTTCTACGTTATTTGATGGCAAATTTTAATTTTTTTTAACGAATTTTTATATTTTTTACCACAGTTACAACGTAAAAAGTACCGGTTATTTACGGCGCGCGGGAAAAGTTCCGACTTTGATACCTTGTAACTCAAACACAATTTCTTCAATGACAACTATATTTCTTGAAATGAAGGATAGATATGTTTCCTATAGATTGTGCGAGTTTCAGCTTTGTATGTTTCATAGAAATAAATTAATTATTAATTTTTTAAAATTATTGCATTTCAAAACTGGGGCATCGTAAGATTTCGTTCTTGGTCTCGTTGCAATTGGCATGCCTTGAACGCTTCCAATACAGTAAGAATACAGTGCCCTGACATCCGCAGAAGAGACCGTTTATACGCAGAGGCGACAAGCGGCATCAGATCCGCGGAGACGGACGCCCGAAGCAGCCCGAGAGCAGGTGGAGGCAGAAACAAGAATGGAGACTGACGACGCTGGCAGTGTAATCAAGGCTGTTTCGTCGTCGGAGGAGAACGAAAGCACCGGTGAAATGGCAGATGGAAACGAGGACGAAAGGAGAAAGGACGGACAGACGAAGAAGAGAAGCCGGATCCACGCTAGACCTGAAAATAAAGGGAAAAGAACAGTTGAAGAAAATCGGCAGCTGAAAAAAAAGAAGAATGAGTCAACAATGGAGCCAAGCGACTCTTAACAACTTCCTGGAAAATGGACGGAAGGAGGTGGAAGCGGGCGAAAGGAGAGGAGAGCATGAGGTCAACACTACTCCGGCCGAGCAAAGTGCTCCTAAAGGCAAACAACCAGAGGAGGTGGGAGAGATGACCAGCTTGAAGTATTCCGCGAAACTGCAAGACGAAAGCAAGGCCGCCAGAGAGAGAGAGAGAGAAATGCCAGAAGAAGGGGGGAACCCGGTCACAACAAGAAATAAAAAAAGAGAAGCAGTCAAATTGGGGTGAGGTGGACGACTTTGGCAATGAAAGTGTACAACTCCTCCAGTCGAACAACGCAATGGTGACGGGGGGAGGTAAAGAGGAGGAAATCGGAGAACAAGCGGGAGGGCGACCGGAACTTTCTGAGCTCCCATCGACAGGGAGTGGGATGGACACGGAAGCAAGGGCAGAAGGAGTGGTCTCTACTGAAGGGGCAGTGACTGCGGAGGGGGCGGAGATCGAGAGAGGGGCAAAAATGAATCAAGGGGCAGCTTTTAGTGGGTTGGGGGGCAAGGGACGGGAACAGGGGAGGGATAAAGATGAATCCAAAGGAATGGGAAGATTCTGGGCGGAGAGAGGGGTGGGAGAAACAATGGACGCAGACAAATCTTTATCCACAGGTACACCAAGCGACCCGGAGGACCTGAACAGAGAGATAATTCATCGGCTGAGGAACACCCCACCCAACCAAGAAGTGGTGGCGAGATGGCAGGAGCTGCGGGCAAAAGCTGCGGTAAACCCCCAACGACCGTACGCCCCCGGGACAAGCAACAAGCTGAGTTCTACGAAAAAGAACACAAGAGGAACCCTCACAAATACAACAATAACTACAACAAAGATGCCAACAGGCGACATCAACGCACCAGGGACATCAGTATCTGAGAGCACGGGTGATTCGGAACTTTTGTCTTGTTACGATGCAAATACTATGACTCAAATTAGAATAATCTCGCTAAATGTGGCAGGTATCATTAACCCATTAAAAAAATCGAAATTTTACGAAACCGTCTCTCGGAACTAAAAGTGGATATTGCCTTCCTCCAGGAGTGGAAAAATGGAGCCAGGCGGGCAGATAACGAACCAAAAATCGCGGAAAATCACGGCACGTCGCCGCTTGGCACGGCCTTTCTATTTCGGAAAGACCTTGCCATCGACAATATACGCGTGCATGAATCAGGGAGAGTAATTGCCGCCAAACTAAACGATCTTCGCCTTATAAACATCTACGCCCCCTCGGGCTGTGAAAGAAAGAAAGAGCGCGACGCTTTCGTCAACGAAACACTTGTCCCGTTCCTAATTGGATTCTCAGGAAAGGCAATACTTGCGGGCGATTTCAATGCCATTGCAATGAGGATAGCGAGTCAAATGAAATAAAAACGACATACAAAACTTCGAACTCTTTAAAAAACTTAGTTAAAAGCATCAAAGCGACTGATGCCGGAGTAAAATTGAACGGAAAAAACACAAATTTTACCAGACATGGTAACACCAGAACGAGAATTGACTATATCCTCACCTCTGAAAGCCTGCGAGAGAACCTACTTTCATTTCAAACAATTCCGGTAGCGATTTCAGATCACTGCGTAATAATTGCAGACATAAAGATCCGACATGAAAGGAAAGATAAACATAGAAAAACACAAGATAATATCAGAAATGGTACCTGGAAATTAGACACAAAAATACTAGAAGAAGAAGAATGGCGAGAGCAAAGTAGAGATGAAATAAATAAACTCAATAATTCTAAGGCAGACAGGGATCACGAGTCTGTTAGCTGTGATGCCAAACCTCCATTGCTTTCATTTGCATGGTGTGCCTAGGTGATATTCCTTCGATCTCACCGTTTATCTGCATTTGAGACTAAACAGCAAACAATTCTGTCGTATTTTAGCCAAAGAGCATGGCAAAAACTTGTACAGTTGAGCACCTTTAATCCGGCACGGTCGGGACACGAGCGATGCCGGATTAGGGATTTTGCCACAAATGAAAATTGCAGACAATATCAAGTCCATAATTTCCTATTATTTTGATGTTTACAATACATTTCGAGTGTGCACTTTGATAATTTACTTATCCAAGAGCACCACATTTTTGGGATACCTAAGATAAATGATAGAATGCATGCTGAAACATTTTTAATTCCATAACTTACCTTAACCCTCTTAGTGCTGACTCCTGCCAGCGGTTCTAGTGAGAAATGCGGAGGATAACTTAATGAAATGTAGTACTCTAGGAAAATAAATATTATAAAGTTATTGTTTAAAATATCCATACGCGGCTTTGCTTATTTGGTGTACATTGAATTAGGTAATAATGAAAAAACACTTATACATCATGCAAACAATAATTGTTATTATATTTGTGCGCTAAAGATAAACAATTTTTTGCCTGTGAGCCGATATATCGGCCCGCCACACTTTTCACCCGAGATGCCAAAGCCGATATATCGGCTCGCCGCACTAAGAGGGTTGAGAGATCCCAGGTGGAGATGAGTTTTTGGGGCGAACAAACATCTCACAAGAAAATCGTATAGTGAAAATCGAAAAGTGAGCGATTTTTGCCAAAAAAGCGAGAGGAAAATGTGGAAAACGTGATAAAATAATGAGAAAATTGGTGATTTTTATCCCATAGTAGACATCTGGCAATGACTAGAACCCCTATATTTTGCGATATTTTAAGCAGGAACTTTATTTTAAAGCAGTAGCAACAAGGATAAAAATTACATTACATAAAATTGGACAGTGAAAACATGAATTTTTGACTCTAGAAAGCATAAAGAATAAACAAAAATAAAGATATCTTGGCTAGAGATGGATGGTACAAAATAGATAAGAATAAGGTACATCTACATCCATTGATATGGTTGAAGGCCGACCAGTGTTCCTCAAAGAAGGCCCTATTTATTCATTATTTATATTAATGATCTAAGTTCTTGAGTTAGCAGTTAACTAAGATTATTTGCAGACGGTACAGTTATCTACCGTGAAATGAGCGAAGACGCAGACTTTGAAGTTGTGTCATTGGACCTTAACAACGTTCATTTGCGATGCCAAGAGTGGGGGTTAGAATTAAATATCAGCAAATTCACCCCAGTTCACTTCCTGCGAAAGTCATCACAAAAATGCCATACCTATACTGTGGGTGGAGTAAACATAAAATCTTCAGATACAGTAAAATATCTTGGAATTACCTTAACTTCTGACATATCGTGGGGAACACACATACAAAACATATGAGGCACAGCATTAAAGAAACTAGGTTTCGTTAAACGTTTAATAGGAAGGTCCTCAGTTGAAAAAGTCAATGAGAGATGCTACTTCACTCTGGTTAGGCCACACCTTCAATTCGCCAGGAGCAGTCAGGACCCTGGTCATTAAGATTTAACCAAAAAATGAATAAAATACAAAGAAAAGCCGCATGCTTTGGTAAAAACTGCAACGAGTGTACATATAGTGCATCGCCACTTATTGAGGGATTAAGTTGGGAGACCTTAGAGACTTGGAGGCTACACGCTAGGCTTAGGTTGCTTGAGAAATTCAGAACTGATATTTTCCAGATCGACACAGAATATTATCATGACTCCTCACTACATCTCTAGGTCTTGCAGAAGTAGTGAGAAGTCATCCAGGTTCCAGGTTCATATGGTGGAAAGGTTTCTGGCTGCAACAATCTCCAATCGTCTCAAAGGTCATCTTCATCCACTTCCATTGGTGTCTGTAGCATCTTATAAACAGATACAGTGTTCTATGAGGAGCTTTCCTTGATATTTTGAGGTTTCATACATTTCAGGTGACGAGCCTCTCTTCCCTTTGTAGGACTGATTTCTGGAAAGGTGGCTCGCAGCCACCAGATATTATTTTAAAGCTTCATGATGAAACTTCAAACTCTGGAGAGATGAGAATCCCTGTTCGACAAGAAGCCTATCAGCATCCTTACCCATGTAAATTTTGCTTATTTCCATAATATTGTAGGTACTGAGAGACTTGCTTCTTTCATGCATTCTTGCTTGCTTGTGAGCAGTTCTGGCTTGCAGAACCTACTTAGCAATGGGAAATATAGACTCTCAACCTCTTCATAAAAAACATAGAACATAAGCTGATCATGTTGGAAAAGTTTTGAAAACCTTTTAAATACTTAAGCAGAGTACAGGACAAAGGCTATCTCTACAAGGAAGGTTTTATCCTTAAGGACATTAGCAATAGCCTGGTAGCACTTGGATGCAAAGAGCTTTTCAACATCTTTGCCTTTCTGACAGGGTAACACTAAGAAAATAGTGAAAAAGTGAGCATTTTTTTTCAAAATAAGAGAGAAAAGTGACCGTTTTGGAATAAGCGAATAAAAGTGAGTTAGTGGAAGCCCTGCCCATTTCTTTTTCACTCCTTCCGGTGGTACACACTTTTGCCAATGCAACAAATTAAAGTCCACTAAAAACGACTAAAAGATTTCAGCAAACTGCTCAAAATAGCAAAAATAAATGAGTCTCCAATGGCCGTAAAAAATGGCACCACTCGTCAAACATGCAACAAACAACACTTACTGTTCCCAAACATTGCATCTAACAAATGATATGGTACGAAGTCACTCGCACGGGTGCATATACACCAGGGTTGAAATTCGCTATGAAAAAATCATTTGACTTGACTGGGATTCGAACCCAGATCTCCCAATTGCTGGTCAGGTGTGTTAGCCAGTTACACTGTAACTGGTTAACTGTAGCCAGTTACAGTGTAACTGGCTAACACACCTGACCAGCAATTGGGAGATCTGGGTTCGAATCCCAGTCAAGTCAAATGATTTTTTCATAGCGAATTTCAACCCTGGTGAACACTTACTGTGTTGGTTTGCGGGCATGGGGATTCCACAGCACGGACCAACCACAGCCTCTCCACCAGAATACCCTCCAGTGATGGTTTACGGCAATGTAACTTCCTCGCCAGTGACCTCCACAGACACATACACGCTCAACCCAATTGGGATCCTTTCCAAGGGCAAAAGGGACCCTGATAAGGATGCCTGGGATCCTTCACAAGGCTAATGGGACCCTAAAAAGGATGCCTGGTTATTACCACAAATCTCATGCATCTCTCAAGAAAAAGGTAAGCAGTGAGAACTTCTTTTTCACAAGACTTCATATCATTTTGACAAGATTACGACAAAGCCGCAGTCAAGATAATATTTTGAGTCTTCATTGTAACGGAGGAGTGATTTTTAGCGGATGAAAAAGACAAGCTATCAATTTGTCCTACCACTTTTTTCATCCAGAACTTTTAACAAAGAGCCATGATGGGAAAACCAGGCCGGAATTTACTTTTTAAAGCAGACTAGGCATCACTCATCCTGACCACCACCCCATAACTCACCTCTTCACTCCCCACAGGGACTCATTATCTTGACCAGTCTCAAGGGTCGTAGAAGGAATGGAACATGAGTGATTGCTCATTCGGTGACTCAGAAGTCGGCTTTTGAAAACAAAAGTTAAATATTCAATTTGCTAAACTACTAAAACAAACATATTAAACTTTTTCTTCGAAGCAAGCCAATTAAAAGGAGTATGAACATCATGTCATTTCATTGATTTCAGAGTACTCCGTGATTGAGCGAAGATTGTTTATACAAGTTTTTGCCATGCTATTTGGCTAAAATATGACAGAATTGTTTGCTGTTTAGTCTCAAATGCAGATAAACAGTGAGATCGAAGGAATATCACCAAGGCACACCATGCAAATGAAAGCAATGGAGGTTTGGCATCACAGCTAACAGACTCGTGAAGTGTAAATGACCGAGGTATGAGTGACAGAATTTTCGAGAGGCTAGGCACCGCCTACTGCTTTCTAGTCGGTTTTTGCGGAGTCACATGCTCTCTTCCCTCGCCCCTAAAAGACTTGGGCCCACCTCTCAGTCACAGAGATATTTGAAAAGCAATGTAGCCTTGGAAAACCTTCAGGATGGCATTGAAACACACACTTAAAAAAAGCATTTATTTAACATCAACATGATATAATATAGTATCACTCATCCTGACCACCACCCCATAACTCACCTCTTCACTCCCCACAGGGACTCATTATCTTGACCAGTCTCAAGGGTCGTAGAAGGAATGGAACATGAGTGATTGCTCATTCGGTGACTCAGAAGTCGGCTTTTGAAAACAAAAGTTAAATATTCAATTTGCTAAACTACTAAAACAAACATATTAAACTTTTTCTTCGAAGCAAGCCAATTAAAAGGAGTATGAACATCATGTCATTTCATTGATTTCAGAGTACTCCGTGATTGAGCGAAGATTGTTTATACAAGTTTTTGCCATGCTATTTGGCTAAAATATGACAGAATTGTTTGCTGTTTAGTCTCAAATGCAGATAAACAGTGAGATCGAAGGAATATCACCAAGGCACACCATGCAAATGAAAGCAATGGAGGTTTGGCATCACAGCTAACAGACTCGTGAAGTGTAAATGACCGAGGTATGAGTGACAGAATTTTCGAGAGGCTAGGCACCGCCTACTGCTTTCTAGTCGGTTTTTGCGGAGTCACATGCTCTCTTCCCTCGCCCCTAAAAGACTTGGGCCCACCTCTCAGTCACAGAGATATTTGAAAAGCAATGTAGCCTTGGAAAACCTTCAGGATGGCATTGAAACACACACTTAAAAAAAGCATTTATTTAACATCAACATGATATAATATAGTAGCTAAACAATGTTTACATGACAGTAATAGCATCTCCAGGTAGTAAAAATAATGGAATGGTTACATAAGTATGAACCAAGTAATACACAGTTTCATAATTCAACACCTGCATTGAACAAGAAAAAACATTCCAAAATTTTTGACCCAAAAAAAAAAAGGTTTCGGTACAGTATTCTATGATTAAAAAGTTGATTACTCAAATGCCATTCCATGTAACACATGATATAAATTGCTGACTTATAAAATCAAACAACTGTTGTGTCCAACATGTTCCTCCAATAAACTTAAATTAAAAAATTCAATTTAAGCCGTTTAACATAATATATTTAAGCTTTATCAAGTTGGTGCCAATGCCATGTAACGTGAATTACTCTACTGTGCAAAGAACAAGCTTAGTTTTACATACAAGCATGATATGCCAAAAGAAAACATGATTCATACTAGCTCCTCCAATTCAGTGCTCCTATAGTGTCACAAACAATCACAATATTGCAACAAAAACTATGTCTACAAACGTTTCGGACATGGAAAAATTCATTTCGACCACAATTATTTCTAAAAAAGAAGTGTAACAAAATTTAAACAAAAATATATTAACTCCTTAATGAGACATTGAATTTGATTAGAAATGCTAACCTACACTTGGTATTCTCGCGGTTAATTGCGTAAAACATACTTCCTGCCTACAGTTACTCTCAATGAATATTGGTCAATGATGATCCATCACACTTTTTCAGGTTATAATCGCAAAAATCATTTACACCCACACACTGTTTGAGTAATAAATTAGAACTATACTCGGTAATAAATTCGTTGTTATTTGCAGCAAATAAAGCTCTATGCAACCAATATGCAAAAAATTACTACATGAAAATTAGAGCAGCATCAAACAAAAGCATTATCTATGTCACTATGTCAATAAATAACAATCTCTCCATCGAGTCCTAAAAATTAAATTAAAAAATTCTCTCCAGAAATGTAGCTACAAAAGCTTTTGAATTATAAATTACGTGATAATAGTTAATAGTCATTCTAAACTTGTGTGTATCACACAAGATGTGTATGCGAACTGATACTAGAGAAAATTTTCATGGGCATTTAATGCTTTTAGAGGCAAGTCATCAACATGAAAAAGGACATGTCACACCTTTCACAATATTTTAAAACCGATAGCATATGTTATAGGACTTAAAATTTTCCTAGTAAAAAATACAAATGTTTATCATTTCCTCACAACAGCCCACAACGGCCACGCCCATGACCCAGAGACAGATTGGAGTGCTTTCACAATGTTTCATTGCTTCATAGCTGCCTCCTGCAATTCTGAAGGCAACTCATTCATTTAATCATCAACTACAAACTTGCAAACAGTTGAAATGGATATTCAACTTAAATGTTCCACCGTCCACAAACTAAAATGTCATGCAATCAAAGGTAGCCCTTTCCTTGCTTCACAATCAAAACCAACTTTGACATGTAACAATTCAACTATATCAGAGACAAAATCTGTTCAATCCAAAGCAACCTCTGTGCAATGCATTAAAGTAGCCTTCTTAACATCTCAATTTAGAGCAAGGAGGCAATAGATCCATTCACAAAACATAAGGAAGCTATTTTTGCATGGTTTTCCTGATTTACTATTTCCATCATCAATAGTAAGATACTTTCAAGTTTTCATAAATCAAATATTTAATGAGTCATACCAAACACCTATTTCCAGAGAAATTCTTTTATTACTTTGTCATTGCTGACTTCACTACTTGAGTAATATGCATGAGTGTATATACAATAGTTAATACATTGGAAAAAGCACATTTTAATCTACTATTGGGAAGTAATAAATATTCACCTACATTTGAGCTGGAAGCAATGATACTACCTGTGTTCCTTATGAATAAATAGTAAATAATACCTTCAAATTTGATTTTCTATTTTTTTAATTTTACACCTATAACACTTATAAATAATTTAAGTTGAATAATTTATTTAGAGCCACCTTTCCCAGATACTCAGTCAAATTATATTGTCAGCGATGATTTTCCAAAATAAATTGGAGTTAAAGAGTTAACTAATATTCATGGAAATGCAATAGCATTTGATTCATCTCCGACCTCAATCATTAACTATTTCTTGTAAGTTTAAAGAGTTAACAGCAAAGCGTAAACAACAGTTATTCAAACAAAAAAAATCAAACATTCCAGAGCATGTAATGAGACGTGCTGCTGTCGTTTCACTTAATATCAATAAAACTTCATTTGATGAGTAAATCACAGAATCATAACAACAGAATTCGCAGTCATTATCTGACCAGCATTATCAATCATTTGCAATGTTCTGCACACCATTAACTTTAAACACGACACCCATTAATCATGACCAAGCATGACTTCTATGCAGGACAAAATTGCTATCAATAGTATTAATAGTTCCAAACATTTTCTCACATAAAAAGATATTACCTTTCAACACATTATCTAGGGCATGTGGCATGTTCCGAAAAACATACCCTTCACATAAGAACACAAATTGCTCTTCATTCAGGGGGTTGAAGGGGCTGCTGGCTGCTTGACTCTCCTGAAGAACTAGCCTCTTCATTGTTGTCAAGACCTGCCAAAAGATGACAACATGTCAACAGCCGTCCCATGTTAGGAAAAACTATTCCTCACACAAAAATATAACTCGAGCATAGCATGCAAATGATGACGATGATGCAAAACGAGCTTTGATATTTTGGTAAACAAGTATCCATATGCATCAAGTTTATAAACCTTGACTGTCCTTGAAAAGAGAGAAAATAACAATTGCCCTTATGGAAAGCAACTCAGGAAACAAATGCATGGTGGTAAATTTGTGTGCAACAAGTTCTGTTGGCCTGATCCCTGGAAAACCTGATAACAGGCTTAGCAGCCTATTGGAATTCCAGGGACATAGGGGGCAACAGAATTGTCCAAAATGCAAAAAAATACAAATGTCTTGAGTGAAGTGATACTCTAATATATATTGCTGCTTGTAAGGCATCGTTCTGCTGACACATTAAATTTTGCTTTTCCCCAAAAAAAATGAAGACTGGTGGAAATTGACAATGAACATATAAATTTATCATCTACATAGGAATGTAGATGATAGATTAATAGCAGTAAGAATTGCCGAAGGATCTACTCATTATACAAGTGTATATGCTGACATCAGCTTATGAGGAAGAAGATATAGATAGGATGTATGAGAAGATTGAAAAGGTATTAGAAGAGAAAAAGGGCTGCTGTAAGGTGATTATGAGAGACTGGAATGCTGTGGTTGGAGAAGGCGAAGAGGGATCTGTAGTGGGAAAATATGGTTTGGGAGTAAGAAATAAAAGAGGAGAAAGATTAGTGGAATTTTGCAGAGAGATGAAATTGTTTATAGCCAATACATGGTTCAAAAATCATAAAAGAAGAAGGTATACATGGATGTCACCAACAGAAGATCTTTATCAGATTGATTATTTCTTGGTTGAACAAAGATGTAGGAATGCAATTAAGAAATCAAACGGGCTGCTGGGAGCTGATATCAATAGTGACCATGTCCTAATAAAGATGGGAATTCAACTAACATTGAAGAGAGTGGAAAAGGCCAAAGTAGTAAAGAAATGGAGCCTGGAAAAGATGGAGGAAATGGGTAGGGAAAATATAGGGGAAAAACTGTCTAAAGCAATTACAAAAGATCGACAGGGGGAGGAGGGAAGTGAAGAAATTTGGATGAGGATAAAAAATTCCATAGTAAGTGAAGCAGAAAAAGAAATAGGATACTATGGAGGAATCAGAGGAAAGAAGCCATGGGTAACAGAGGAGATGTTGAAGAAGATGGAAGAAAGGAGGAAGTATAAAAATAAGAATGGTGAGCAAGAAAGAGAAATGTATCGAAGGTTGAATAATGAATTGAAGAGGGAAACTCAAAATGCAAGAGAGAAGTGGCTTGCGGAAGCATGTGATGACATAGAAAACCTCGAAAAGAAAGGAAAGTATGACCTGATGTATAGGAAGGTAAGGGCAGTAACAACTGATAAATGGGAAAATGAAGAGTAAAATGAGAGAAATTGAGAGTACAGACTGCAGAATTATGCATGAGAGGAAAGAAATAACAGAAAGAAGGACAGAATATTTGGAAGACCTGTATTGCTCAAAGGAGAAGCCAGTGGATTTGGACTTGGAGGAGATAGAGGTTATTCAGTGTTGGAGAGGGAAGTAGAAAAAGCAATCAAAGAAATGAGAAAAGGGAAGGCAACAGGAATGGATGAGATCCGTATTGAATTTTTCAAGTGCTTGAATGAAGAGAGTACGCAAGAAATTGTTAACATGAGTAACAAAATATATCACACTGGTGAACGGCCTCAAGACTTTGTAAGAACAGTGATGGTACCAATTCCTAAGAAGCCTGGTACACGTAAATGTACTGAACATAGAACGATAAGCCTAATTACACATGCAGCCAAAATAATGTTGAGAGTTTTGAACAGGAGATTAATAAGAATAATGGAAGAAAATGTAGGGGAGGAACAATTTGGTTCCCAGAAAAGGAATGGCACTTTGTTTTATTGATCTGGAAAAGACTTTTGATTGGGTTGAATGGAATAAAATGTTCAAAATTCTAAAAGAGAAGGGGTTGGTATGGAAGGAGAGAAAACTCATTAGAGAATTATACATGAGGCAAAAAGCTGCATTAAAAATAATTCTCTATAAAAATAAATAAAAATTTAAAAAAAATGAAAATGAGGCAAAAAAACTTTGTCTCATATCTAATTCTAGAAGGAATATGGGATGAAGATAAACCTAGGAAAGACAAAGGTGATGCCAGTAAACTGTGAAAATTATACGAGTGTGAAAATAAATGAAGGTGTAATAGGAAAAGTGAAAAGCTATCAGTACCTAGGAACGATGGTGAGGATGGAAGAAGTAAGATGGGTAGATAAGATGAGAAATGAAGAGGTTTTGAGCAAAGTAAAAGAAGGAAGATTGCTCCTAAAGGAAATAAGGAAAAGGAAAGGAAACTGGTTGGGCCATGATAACTGTGGCACTTGAGGGTTCAATTGAAGGAAAGAAAAAGAGAGGAAGGAGAAGAATTAAATTGGTGGATCAGGTGAAGAACATCAGCTATGATGAAGCAAAGAAGGAAGCTCGGGACAGAAGCGGATGGAGACAGCGGTGGTGTACGGGACCTGCCAGCAGGCAGAACACCAGATGATGATATAAATTTAGAAGACTGTTCGGACTGCAGCAACATCACAGGCGGTGTAATTTATTAGCAACAGGGTGTGTGACCAAGACAGATTTCTTGGCGTCCAATCGCAGTATCAAGGATTGCATATAACAGCATCATAGACTGTCACAACCATTTACGAAGCAATTCGTAAATATAAATATCATTTCACACATTGGCGAACATGCCATTAGGTACAGCGAGTGATGAGGTGCATGATCGACTAAGCTTTAGTCAAATAAGTGCTTGGAGAGAAAGTGAGAGCCAATCAAATATCTCCCCAAGAAAAATCACACCACACTTTTTTACACCAATGACAATAGTGTCATTCAATTTCCAAGAATGGGTAATTTATAATCTTAAATAATATTGGAAAATACTGAAAAATGTTGCAGAGGAGGGAAACTCACTAGAGACAGCTGGCGGATCAGCACTTGCCCCAGAAGCTGACTGACATGGAGATCCTTTGATTCTGCATGAGTTGTATGAGCCACAATACAGGCACTTGAGACCAACAACATGGAATTTCACCACAGATTCCTAAAAACAAAGAAAATTGAGACAAATTAAACCAAAATTGATAGAGGAGAAACCTGCATTAAAAAGCTCCATGGTTGTAGTGGTTGCAGCCATTCAAGACTGGTCATCAAGA
Organism: Ceriagrion tenellum; assembly: GCA_963169105.1. Taxonomy (NCBI): domain Eukaryota; kingdom Metazoa; phylum Arthropoda; class Insecta; order Odonata; family Coenagrionidae; genus Ceriagrion; species Ceriagrion tenellum. The sequence goes on along the minus strand of OY720636.1, from coordinate 127,477,736 downwards.
CGCAAGAAGTCTTCAGTCCTATGGCTGATGTGGTCATTTATTTCCCTGAGCCATTGGGGTTCAGAAATTTCTTCCAGCTGATTTACAACTTTGAGCTAACAGGGACACCAGGGACAACCTTAGTGAAACATTCACTTTTCATCCTTTAATTTGATGTTTTAAAAAATTTCACCAACTTTACCTTTCATTTCAACTTACGAAAATCATTCAGGGGCCACCTGATGCATGGTACATTAGGCGGACAAAGTCTCTGAATGGCACTGAATTCCAGGATCTCAGAAGTCAACAGACAAACAACTATGCACAACATAAGAATCTAAAAAAAATGAATTCTCATAACCTTTTACTCTTCGCTGAGAGAGAATTGAGGGTTACATTTCTAACCATTCAAAAAAATTAAATTCAATAACTGAGCAAGAAATGTAGATTTCCCATTTTAAAACCAGAATAATTGTATCTCCCCATTACAAAGCTTTTCCATAAGCATCAACTTTCAATGACTTTGAGACCAACAGAACCTGGCTAATTAAAAAGGCAGTAATTAGATAATGGTCATGGCATATGGAATAACAGCAATCATGGAAACACCAGTTTTCATTCAATCACTGAAGTCAATCATCATTCGGATGAGCTTGAAAATAGGAGAAGTGATCACCTTTTTCATCTGAGCACTATTGACCCTGTCTACCATTACAGGACAAATTACAAGATCTCGCCCAGAATTAATGATGAAGTAACTCGAAATCAACACAATAACTGAAGAACCATTATTAGGCAGTATTTTCAGCATCACTGCAAATCCTGATTCGATGGGTTGTATTTTATACAAACACATTGACATCAGCATTGGTTTTGAAATCATCAGCAGCAAACAAAAATGTTCTTACATAAAAGTAGGCATGCACGGAAAGCCTGAATCTGTGATTTTAGTTTTTCTTTCAGTATTTACCCAGACCGCGTCTAAAATACTTCCAAGTTTTGATGCCACAAATTTCTACATCACTGGAATCACAATTGTTTCAAAATGACTGAATATTAACCCTCTTAGTGCTGACCCCTGCCAGCAGTTATAGTGAGAAATGCTGAGGGTAAATAGAATGAAATGTATCACTCTAGGAAAATAAATATTATAAAGTTATTGTTTAAAATATCCATATGGTTTTTCTTATTGCATATGCATTGAATTAGGTAATAATAAAAAAACGCTTATACTTCGTACAAAAAATAATTGTAATTATATTTGTGTGCAAAAGTTAAACGATATTTTGCCTATGAGCCGATGTATCGGCCCGCCGCACTTTACGCCTGAGATGCCAAAGCCGATATATCGGCCCGCCGCACTAAAAGGGTTAAACACAACACACATAATGTATCTAAATCATTACTCAATGAAATTCAAAGGATTCCCACTTCTTGAAATCAATCAACTTGGATGGACCATTTGTGCAGGGAATTATGTCATGAAGTGAACCAATGCATTACCAAACAACACCACAAATTTATCAAGCAGAAAAGCACGTGTATATTCCAGCATACTCAATAATTATTTTAGAAAAAATGCACAAGATAACTGATAAAAAATGGCATGAATCAACTAAAGACAAATAAGTATATGAAGGCAGAAAAAGTGTGGACTTCTCAGACTTTATTGCAGATTACCTACCGCCAATACACCCATACTGTTCCTAATGAACTTCTGGCCCACCTCAAAAATGAATACCGTGGCACAGAGAGAGAGAAAGACATGCACAGAGCAATCAGGAAGGGGCATATAGCAGGATGTCTCCAGATTGTACACAGCAGGTACTCCTCCTCCATAACATTTCCCTTCTCAAAACAATCTTGAGATGGTCACAGAATAAGTCACTGGCATCTATGCAAACGATTTCCAACAATAATAATTGGTAGTTTCAAAATAAGAACAGTTATTTAACCTAATCATGACCAAACAAGCTACTACAAAGTGATTTCTAATAATTCTGGAGGCTGAAATGAAACTTATTGCTCCAAAGCTGCTCAAAAATCCATTACACAGTGATCTATGCTCAAAAAGCCATTACACAGTGAAGAAGAGGGAGTGGAAAGAAGAAAGGGGACACTTATCTATGAATGAGTCACTCTTCCTCACCAATGGAATGGGTCACCTGTCTCCTGGTTCAGCATATCATCCATGACCCTTGGCTCAACTCTCCGCTTTTTTTGCCTATCCTCAGTTCAAGGTCTGACCTCAATGACCGCTGGCTTAAGGGAATAACGAAAGTGATAGCAGCAGAGGAAAAAGCATCATTTGGCAGCAAGTCCTTCAGAAAGGTTGAAGAAACAAAAAGGGATTCACCAGAGATTGCTCACTTAAGGCAACTAGTTCCTTCTCACAAGCATCCATGCCACAAAAAGGGGGAGGTTCCCAGCAGAAACATATAACATTCACATGGCCTTCACATCTAGAAAAAGCATTGATGATTCTCACTAGCGATCCTTTGTGCTGAGAGTATGTGGGCAGTAAAATGGCAAACAAAGTTAGGATGGATAAATTTCATGAGCTAGTTTCTTCATCAGTCAAATGATTCATCGAACTGGTTCAATGAGTAATCTCAATACGACATAAAACCTGAGAGCATCACCAAAGGTCAACGTAGAAAGTACACAGCAATTTCCATACCACAAGTAATTTCAAGAAATTCTGAGAGGTGATTGAAGATTGCAACTAGAAAGGAAACCGCTTCACAAGAAAAACGAGAAAAGACTGTGCCATAAAAAGCAAAAAAAAGAGATTCCTTTTGATGATCCAACAACAATACTGGCAGTAAAATGCCAAAATAAGTAAGGAAAAATCTATTTTGATATTCACTACAACCATAAGAATACATTCACAAGGAATTTGAAGAACTCAAAAAGATTCATGAAGTTGTTATGCAAGTTTCTGCTTTTAATGATGTTTGATTGCATTCACCTAGCACTTGGCAAAGCAAATCCATTTTTATACGCAAATTTTGTAATGCAAAGGTCAACTGCAATCTACAAAAAAAGAATGGAATATAACTATGAGGTGGTTAACTTTCATGCAATCAAATACACCAATAAAATATTTCTGACTTTTAACTACAGAGACTGATTTGTTTTAATTTTCTTTGTATAGCTCAGTGTATCAGTACATAGAATGTACTACCTACTGATGGGTTTTAAGCAACAGGAAACTGACTCTCAAAGAATTCCTTTCGGGAGGATTCCTTTCTAAAACAGAATAATCTAAATCTATTTCTACATACTGCCCTGCAAGCCACAGCATGGGAGTGTGGCAGGGGGTGTTAGTACACCAGAAGTGTAAATGTGTAACAGATAACGTTTTGATGGGTGAAATAGTGAAGTGTATCACGGGAGTGTTTTGAGAGGAGCTCAGTTTTTAATATGGTCACTTGATAAGCATGGTAAGAATGAATTTATGTACTTACCTGTTCGGATCAAAACGATAGGGTCTATGATACTTTGAAACACCTGTTCTTATGGTAGTTAGAACAAAATATCACTTTACCTAGAAATCAATGAATTTGGTCTCATTTTAAAGAAAAATATATCACCCTTCCATTGACACCAAAAATTCAACCCCTTGCCACATTACTTTCCAAGATATTTGCCAGAATATGCCAGCCCTTTTACATGGGAAATGGTATGTGTATGCACTCCAGAGAGACCTTATTCAGCAAATGAGACATTCCCTACACTTATATCTCATCAAAAAATCAATAGCCTGTGTGATTTCTTGAATATTTTTTAAAATTAATCATATTGCCACCGCAATAAACTCTTCGGGATCACAATAAACCTTCTGTTTTGTTGAAGTTTCAAACGTACCATGTGAAAAAAATAAGTCAAATGAAAGACTTATTTAGATAATTTCATTTGATTACTTACAACTTCTGTCATATAGAACTATATTATTGCACCATTAATAATACAATATTTAACTTGTGTGTCTCACAGCTGGTGAAATAAAAATGTATACATTGAATATGGCCTCCATTACCATTAGGGAACTATCTTGCTCACTTACATTACTTGACGCCAAATAATGATTTAGAAATCATTGAGCTCAGTAACTGTGTAAAATATACAATACATCAGACTGTTGGTACGTTGAACATTGTCATACAAGAAAAGGCACCACTTTTGGGTTCCGAACAGAGAAAATATTAAACAAGAGATTATAAAGCAGGTGTTAGGAATCTTAAATTTCAATCAAAATAATGTTTGCACACAGTTAACTTAGCAAAATTCCAAGCCTGGAGGCTTCATAGCTTTGTTCAATTTACATGGACTGACCCCAAGCTAACCAACATCCAATCCAGTGATCAATTCATTAATATTATTAGCAAGGACTGAGATTGCTATTAAAATTTCAATATTTTATTTGAAGGCAAAAAACTATAGTTTCCTAGTCAAGACATTTTGTTATTTTTCCAACACTACACTACAGGCAAAAGATTGAGGAACAACTCCCACATTGGACGTTATAGAAGAAGTTTTTCATCAAAGAAAAAAATATAGCTTCAAGAAAGTGTGCATGGCAATCACCTACAGTACTCATATGTGGGATTACCCAGAACTTTGCATGGGAAATTGCACTTTAGTTGCCTCCTTAATAAATACCCAACATTTTTAGGTGGTCTACCAATGAAGGAAGGCTGGGTAGTTTGCCAATGTAAGCAGGCGATAGGCAACCCTGAGACCCTATCTCTTAACAAGGTTTTCTTCTTTGCCTCTGTATACGTCCTACCTCTTTTCACCCAATTCATACATGCAAAACCTCTTTTCTTCCTTCATCTTTGAAGCTCAGCCAATACCCTACCCTCTACCTCGGCCTTCGATACATATTTCCCCTCATTACTTGCTCTACCACATTCTATTCTAGCTCCTAATCTCCTCTGGCAGCCTCCTCACCCTCCATTCAAAGCATTTAATCTGTTGTTCCACATTATATACATTGAATCACCTCTAATCTCCTCCTCATCCACAAACCAAGCACATGCAGCCTATTCCTTCATCCTTCTCACTTCATTGCCAGGGAGAATATCCAGGCTCAATGTGATGATAGCAGTGCTTCTGTAAGACATCTCCTCATGGAATGTTGTAAACACTGGGGCACTTGGTAGAGTCTGAACATCTGGGGAGGCCTGAGACAGGCTGAAGGTGATAACACCAAAGGTGTCAGCTAAGTGTTAAGTTTTCTATGTGCAACTAGAGATGGGTAAATAATTGTGCGACCCTATATTGTGAGAGATGGGATGGTAAATTATGCCCACTGTGATCTTACCTCATTTTTTTTTTCTTTTTTTCATTATATTTATATATTTTGCTCTCATCTAATTTAAAGAATAACGGATGTATTTTTGTCATAGGACATTAGTCCATCAAAAAAATTATTAATGTTCCTTTGAGGTAAATTACCATGGTAAATTATGGTAATTATCAACAATTAATAGCTAATAAGAAATTGTAATAGGAAAGAAGACAATAGCATTAGTAAAGGGTAAATAACGTTTAAACTATAACTACTGCTACACAAATACTTTAGAATTATTGCAAATGTAAAAACAAAAATACAGCAGGCCACGCCCAATTTGGCTTCATTTTACCATGGTATTAGAAATTTTCATTCAAACCTTTCAAACGATAGCCCCAAAAATATTTCAGAAGTTAAAATCGTAGAAGTATTCCACAAATGAGTTGTACGTGACATTATCTATAATTAAGAGAATGAAATATACTCTTGACTTAGGAAGAATATGTTTGCAATACAACGTAATGAAAAATATCTGAAACGTAGGTTAACATTACAGACGGATCTAACAGCAATCCGATTGACCCTGAACCAATCATACCAATTGTGCCATCCGTAGGGAGAATGGAGACTAGAACATGGGGTCTACGTAAGCACTCAAGAGACCTGGCTAACAACATCGAAGCTACGGCAGGCCTAACTACATGTTGAGGGACAAAGGCCTAGCCTCACAAGGAGGCTCCTCATACTGAATTGGAGCCAAATAGAAATAGTAGTGGGATTCCTCACAGGACATTATCAAGTCATGAAACATCTCCATCTTCTGAAGATTACAAACTCTCCCCTAAGCAGGTGGTTCTTCCCACATTCTCTGCTATGTCCAGCCATACCTTGGGCTCAAAACAGGCATCTGGACTCACCATTTCTGGAGCCCAACGATGTTGGGGATATTCCTGTAGGGGACCTGCTCGCCTTTAGCAAGGCACTCGGACTCTATGGATAGGGTGGCTGGAAAAATGGACCAACCCAAACTAAGTGCCTCCGGGACTCCCAGCAGTAACTCCACCAAAAGTTAATCTAATCTAATATTACAATTTATCTAATCTAATATTATGAATGGTGCGAGAGGTAGAGGTAGGCCGAGAAAGTTGTGGTTGAATGTGGTAGAGGAAATTCTTAGGAGGAGGAATATTAGGAGTCTTAAAAACAGGAGGGCGTGTATGAAGCGGTGTATGGGGGTAAATGAGGTGAAAGGGATTTGCAAGGATAGGTCAGTACTTATGGAGGTGATCATTGAAGCAAGAGTTAGGTGCACAAAAATGTATTTATGAGTGAAACTTTGTGACTGTGCCTACCATGGAAGGGAATGGTGTGATGGGTATGTACGTATGTAATATTACGAAATTACAGTAATTTTCAGGGGTTGAGGTAGATTGAGAAAAATACCATGGTAATTTCTGAAAATTACCTTAGTACTTTTCAGAATTACTTACCTTAGTAATTTTCAGAATGGCCCATTTCCATGTGTAACTAGCCTCAACAATGGATTATATTTACACAATAAATTTTCAATTCTTAACTGATGTCAATAATGAGTGTCATCTTCATCTCAAAAAAATGATTTGAAAGTGGGGCAAAATGGCCCAAGTTGTCAACTCATACTTACAATTTCAATTTGACTAACTATTCCTGTCCCCATTCCTTCAAGTCCAGGCTTCTACCCAATAAAATACCACACCCCATATTCCTCTTCAGCAACCTTTCTTTCAAGTCTTTACACAAGATTCCAGTCATCAGCTCTTTCCAATCAGCAAATATCATTATCATTAAGGAATTTATCCTTTTAGGTCATTTACTATATCCATTTTCCTCCCAATAAGCCACCTAGAAACATCACCATATTTTCAGGCTTCTAAGATCCATGGTAGGGGGGAGAAGAGGTACAGGTTTAAATCCTGTTGACATCAGTTATTAGGGAACACATGCCTCAAGGGCCCTGAGTACTTCAAAACTTATTTCATGCACACTGAAAGGTTAAAGCATTTTACCTCAGAAAATGTCAAATGTAAAAGCCCTTAAGTAACAAAAATTCATTGGTTTCCCTGTATCCCTGAGTTCTTCAGACATGATCCTACACAGTTTGAGCTACCCTTTAGGGCACCACTGCAAGTGACCAGTGTATAGGTAAGCACAAAAAATCTTATTCCTCACCTCCAAGCATCATTAACTGACAGACTTTGGCACTTGCACATCTTCGTTTGCCAGGATGAAAAAGAAAATTTAAGAACAGTAAGTTCTTGATTTATATCAGAGATACGTGTTGAAGAAGAGCAACGTAAGTCAAAACAACGTAAAACGGATCCAGATATTCTTGACCGCTTAAATCCCAAGATAAATCAAGGCATTTATTTCAAAATTTGTTTTTTGCTTACATCTTGGAAAAATACAAACATCTACAGGAAAGAAACATCTAGGATGTTATTTCAGATGGAATTATTATGTCTCCGTTATCAAAAAATGCCAGCATATGCACATACAGTTTATTTTATCAGCATTAAACAGGGAAAAATTTTCCGACGACCCTTGCCAGCATGGACGTAACATCGAGTCAGACGTAAATCAAAATGACACATGCCAACGACTTCCTGTACAGTGAAGCCCCTCCGAACGTCCACTCCTACCAAGTGATCACCCCACTCAACAACCATTTTTCAGCGGAACCATTGGTGGTCGCTTAATTCAGGTTTCACTGTATGTACACATCAAAAATTAATATGCATTGAAATTTACCTGGACGAACTAAATTATGAGGAAATAAACTCCATTTGAATAGGTTACAACAAAATGGTCACTTTATGAGTTCTTCCATTTTTTTCAAATCAGCTGCCCGATCATTTGCATAATACTCCATGAAACTGAACTCCTGTCGATCAACCACCCCTATTAATGACCATTTTTCAGTGGAACTGTCAGTGGTTAATACAGGTTTCACTGTACAATATCACACTAAAATCTTTCCTCAGAGCATACTGCCCTTTCCCCAAACCCAAGAACATATATGATAACTAAAGATATGCAAGTCTGAAAATTGCCACAGAGATTTTCGCAAATTACAGTGGTATTTTACATGGTTTATTGCGGCCCCTGAAAATTACCATAATTTTCAGTAATATTCACCTCCATCTCAGACATTTTTCATACCGATGTATTTCAAACACATTATTTTAGCCAAGTCTATTAACATATATGTCATACAATCTCAATTGTAAACTGAGGCACATACAACTCATATTTGGAATATTTTTTCTCCCAGAGTATTTGTGGGGATACTGTTTTAACGGTTTAAACAAAAATTTCCCCTTTCAAAACCAAAGAATGCCAAATTGCAAGTGGGTTGCAGTGGTAAATTATAAATTTTATTTATTTATAATGTTTTAATGTAACATTAGTAATGGTTTAAAAGCCATTAACCAATTGCTATTGCAACTGACTGCTCTTCAATCCTCTTTAAGCTATTTATCGCAGAAATGATGAAGTGTACAGAAGAGTAGAAGAGGAAAGAACCATATGGAGCACGAGAGAGAAAAGAAGAACTAGATGGATAGGAAACGCCCTGAAACACAATGAGTTTGTGAAGAATATAATTGAAGTTAAAATAGAGGGAAAAGTCCACAGAGGAAGACCCAGGAATAAGTTCATGGACCCAATAAAGTGGAAAGTACAGAGGAAGACACCAGGGGGTTATGGAATTAGCATTAGATAGGGAAGGATTAAGGACTGCAGTCAACCAATCCTAGGATTGAAAGACCAATGATGATGAGGAGGGAAGGAAGGTGAAATGTGGGGTTTGGAAGGAAGGAGTTACAGAAAAATGGAAAGGTGTGGATGTTGAGATGGTGACAAGAGATTAGGAAACACCTGATAGAGGGACTCTTATTGAATGGAGACATCTCTCAGTGCTATTCACTACCTACAGCTGTATATCCCACTGTGTCTAACCTAGACCCCTACTCCAAGCTTCCCATTGTCATAATATCCTTCCAGATTTGCCCCCCCCCCTCCTCAAGTGCTGTAAGTCCCCACTCCTGGCTCAACGTCCAACTTAAGTTCCTCCCTCCCCTGCACTCTATCACCTCTACAACTACACTCCCCTCACACAACCTCCACACCTTCCAGTTGTTCCCAACCTTCTTTCCTCCCAACCCCACCCTTTGCCATCCTCCCCCTTCCTAAGTTGTATACATTCTGTACCTGACAAGAAATGTGTAACTGAAGATGCCGCCTATGCAAAGAAACCAGTCATTCAAAATAAATCAATGTGAGAAATTACCAAGGCACATTTATTTTTCATCAAATGATGGGACGATCCAGGGCATCACCATGCCTTTTCTTCACTTACCTAATTGTGACATCTGCATCGCCAAGATTTCAACAAATTTGCAAAAAAATATAGCTGGTTGCAATGGATTTTATCTTAACCACTGATAACCATTAATAAGATACTTCAACAGATAAAAGTACAACGGGTGAATCTCATTGGAATTTTTAAGGAGTGAACTTTACGAGCACTGTTTCGCTAAATGTTCATAGCCGACGGTTATTAGGCAAAAGGAGGTCTTAACACTGACCATATAAGATGAATGGTGATTTTCAGTAGATATCCAAAGGGTGAAAAAAGCACCTTCATAACTATAAAATACAGTCACTGTTTTCACAGCACATTGAGCTCTTCCACTTTCATTATCCAATATACTCACATAGTTTGAATTTTCTTACACTCAATCTTCAATTAGTGTTCCCAACTATTTCTAACTCTCATACCAATGCCTACAACCATTCAGATGATTGATGAAGCTCACCTGATCATCAGTAAATCAAACCAATCAAAGAAACTGGGCCTCTAACCCAAAAAATTCAGGAACTATAGAGTTAAAAATACGAAAAAAAACTTTCTGCAAAAAAGAGAGATTTTCTTAATGAAAAAGAAATGCAAGAGATACCAGGAGCTGAAACTGACATAAGATCCTGAATGAATTGCACTCAAGCATGTCCACCTCAAAGATAGAAAAAATAAAATGAATTATTGAAGAGACATCAAAGAGATATAAAAACAGAAGCAACATACCTTGTGGCAATCTTTGCAAAGTATGTCAACTGTGTAGTTCTTGTATTCATCTGGCATAGGGGTCATCTCAATTTCGTCATCAAGATACTTCCACAGCTGAAAAGTAAGAAGCATTCTAAATTTAGCTTTGAATGCCAAACTCATAGAACAACACCAGAAGCAAATGTCGATTATTACCACTGAATATATTTTAGTAAATTATTTCAACCATCACATTTATGCCATACAAATTTCTGAGTCTTGCAACTATTGACAATGAATTCATGCTAAAATAATTAATCTTCGAACATGAATTCATCAAGTACGCATTTTGCATTAAGAAACTAAAAAAGTGCTTGATGGCTGTAACTGCCAAACAGAAAAATAATGCACGGTCAATTCTTTGAATATGTAATTATTGCATTTAGATAAACTTAGAGAGGACACTGTTAGCTCATGACTTTGTTTCTACCCCATCCAAAACCATATCTGATTTCATTACTAAAGCTAACATGTCTCAGGAAGGTGATAACCTACCAACTCTGTACGTACGAGGGTTGATCAATAAGTAATGCACAACAATTTTTTAACAAGTAAGCATAGTGTTCTCTAGGCATGTCACTTTCCCAGAACGTACTCTGAAGTTTCCATTGTCACTGTTTATTTTCGTTTCAGGAGTACCTAATGTGGCAGAATATTGAACTACTGAGCAAAGATGTCTCGTGTGTTCATGTATGAAAGCAGAAGGGTGTTGTTCATTTTACGCAGGCTAAAGGCCAAAATTCAAGTGAAATTCACAGGGAGATGACGTGCATGAATGGGGAAGACTGAGTGAATTCCAACAATATCAGAACGTGGCGCTAATTTGTTCTATAGGGCTGTATGATGCTGACAAATTTTCCCGATGCCAGGCATCCCGTAACAGTATCAAACATCAACAGAATGGTGTGGCCATATAAACGATGTGATTTGTTCTGGCCAGCAAAAGCAGCTTCCCACATGCCATGCCATTAGGTAGGGTGTATGACATGGCGTGTGATCCACTGAAATTTTGTTAAATTAGAGCTTGGTGGGTGCCAAGGAAGCTCAGAGATGTCCATATGGGCCAACGAATGCCTGGACCGCCATGCACAGTACTCTTCTGGAAGGTACTGTTACAGGTGATGTGCAGTTCCATCCAGATGTAGAGCCATCAGGCTACAAACTTTCTGGCCCAATGAGGAAATTCTTGGCTGGAAAATATTTCACTCCCTAAGCCAAAATCCAACCAGTTTTGGTAAATTGCCTCAACTCACTGAGGACCAAATGTTCTGCAGAGGATATTTGAAACTGGTGCCACTAAGTTAGAAATGTTTTGAGAGTCTTGGTGGCTTTACTGAGTAATAGCATAAATATACACTATTACCCAGTAAATAGAAAAAATGTTTCACAATAATGTGCTTCTGTTACACAAATTGTTGCACGTTAATTATTGATCCACCCTCATCCTAGTAAGCTTAGATAGAAATCAACTAGAATAAACACTTTTTCTAGAAGAGAATATTCTCACCAAAGATACACATACTGAGAGGTCATAAGTAAATTTTACTAAGAAAATTTTTAAAACTTAAGACAAATAATGAAATATAAGAGTATAACTTATAAAATACCTACATGTCATTAATACAATGAGTGAATAAAGATTGCCGAAGTACGACAAATTAAAAATTAAGGACATTGTGTTCTTGCTTCAATACTAAGCATTAGAGAGACAAAAATTAAAAGATAATAAAGATGATCATTCTGCAAAAACCAACTATATTTTCATTGCAAGAGGAAAACGGTCATAAACTGGGGTGATTAGAGAAGAAAAAAATTTGAACCCCCACCATCAGGGAAATTGCTTGTGCTTTACAAATGCAAGGCACTTAAATAATACATCTAATAAGAAATCAAAAATACAAAATACTTTACCTGGGTCATGTCCAGCATGGATGTCTGGCAGGTGGGGCAGGCATAGTGTCCGGCCTGGAGCAGTTCCGTGAAGCATGTCCGGTGGACAAGGTGGCCACATTCAGGTATGTGGCAGGGAATGCGAGACGTATGAATGTTCTCCAAGCACACAGGGCAATTGGAACGTGATACATTTTCCACGCACTAAATATCCACAAGGAGAAAATAAAAGACTCAAGAAATCAATAAAAAAATAATTACTGGCAAAGGTTATCATAAATTTGCTGAAAACTTATGTGGTTTCAATAAATTACTTCATTATCATGGTACTCGAGGAAAATTTGTACTCGATTCCACATGAACAAGAAAAGCCAATCTTTGTACCCCAATTATTATTATTGTTACTTTTTTGAAAGTTGAACTTGAAATCTCAGAGTGAAAAATATGAAAATGGATGAAATAAGGTTGAAACAATGGTTCTCCATTTTTGTGAATATCATTTTAGCAAAAACCTGTATGGGAAGCAAATACTCCCATAACAATGAATTGCAATGAATATTTGGAACTATCTATCATAGTTTTTAAATAATTAGTTTGATGAATATAGGAAATTAAGTCAAAATTAGTTATTTCAATAAAAATGGCACTAATGGACAAGAGAAAAGGGTTCATTAAAAATAAAATCATCCAATAATCTCCATAGTTTGTTTTTTCCCAATAGATAAAGACTGTCATCAATAGAAGCAATACCTTTTAAATCACACTAGATAAAAGGAGAAATATAGTATTAGTTTTAACTCCCACAGTAAGTGGCATAACAGCCTTAAAATCCTGAGATCAATTAAAATTTGGGAATATTTCCCCAGTTCCTTAAGACTTCAATATTACACTTATAACTGTTTTCATCACTCATATGAGACACACATACAGGTTCTACTGGGTGCATCCTTCAATAATGACATTCTCACTTAAAGTATTAAGGCTATTCGCTGGAACTCAGTATCTAATTACCCTGTTTAGCATGGTGTCAGATGAGAGAAACACTTTTTACATCAGAAAAAGATAACTTTTCAAAAACTACACAAACAAAAATGAAGGTTGGCATGATAAACTGTTACTAGGGAGTATGTCATCCACACATCTGTGTACATTCACAAACAAAAGAGATGCTGGGACTTCTGAAAAAGGAAAATAATTTGACTGCAATGACTTCAGGAGAAGTGAACCACAGTTTGAGAAGAGCTAATACCGATAGCATTATGAAATTGCACACAAAATTCCTAAAACATGGTAGAAGAGTTTATATTGCCATGATTAGAAGAGATAATGCACACTTGCATGCAATTAAGGGAGAATGTAGTCTGTGCTCCTATACAATGTAAAGAAGTTTCAAATTTTGACCAATATGTCATCATATTTACTGCCGAGTTAGTATGTCAAAATCAAACCCAACATGGCAGCATGTCTTCGTGAGCACAGCATCAAAATGCATCCTCCACAAGCAATGCATTGCTAACTCAACATTTTGATTCTAAGGGCTGATTTTGATCAAGACATCACAAGGCAACAACATCTACAATTAACACCAATGAGGAGAAGTCACCAGTAGCAAATGAGATCCGAGTATGAGTGGAACTTATGGGTAGTTACAACTCCATCATAATCTGAATCATTTATGTTTTCCAAGTTCTCTAAGTAGACACATCTCCAGTGCTCAGCTCATCCATTGTTTTATCTTGCCTTTTTGAACACAATTTCTACATCTCATTTTGCCCATTAGGGTTGATGTCAATTCATACACAGGGCATTAGATCAAGACGAGTATTAAAGCTAGACAAAAGAGCCGAAATGACAGCAGTTGCTTAATTTAAGATCTGTATAGTATGGTATGCTTGCAAGAAAATTCACACCAGCAGCATGGAGGTCATGAGTCACAGAGTATGAGTCATCAAGATAACCTTAAGCTCCTGCTCTCATACGAATTACCTGTCCCATCGCAAATGGGACACAACTGTTGTTGAAACACTATGCGTATATTAAGTGTTTCCAAGAGAATCCTAATAAATGATACACAACACACATGAAAAACTGCAGCACCTTATTGAGCATAATCAAGTACATGACGATCGTCATAATATTTGGAGAAAAGGGCGATGCAATATTATATTCATGGAGTAGTAGAGTCAGAAATTAAATGCAGTATGAGACTCCTGCGCTGATTTCCAATCACTTAAAGTTAACATCAGTACTGACAATCAATTAAGTGTAATCAAAGATTCAAGGCAAAGCCCAACATAATGGTTAAGTACCATGTCTATATATCTGATGAGTGGGAGTAGTAGATTCCTTGAGAAGACTCAACTCTTATTTAACCCTTATTGATAACACAGTACCATAAAAGATGAAATGTAAGGTGGTAAATCAGTTAAAACTTACTCTATGATCATTGAGAAGTTTATTAGGCAGGCAAGTGTTGCACCTTTCGCAATGGAAGAATTTGTCTCTTCCACCAACACGGCATATCCCACAACCCGCACAATGAAACTGATCCCTATCCTCGTCGTCGAATAGTTTACACTCGAGGCACGAATACTGAAAGAAATAGAAATATCAGCATCTCTTGTCAATCTTGTCATCATGATGACTAATTAAATTAAAAATTTCAAATCACCATTTAAAGACACCAATTATCATATCAGTAATTCACAGTATCACTCATAGGTATGAAAAATTCAAGTGTTACCTTTCCAAATCTTAATAAACAATGTTCACATTCCGTCTGCACTTTCTGGCGTGTTTGGCAACTAGAACAAATTAATTCCCTAACCTCCTGCCTTTTCACTGGATGTGTTTCATTTTCATCATGACAAAACCTACATGTGTAAATTTTATCACAGCATGGAGTCTGAAACAAAATAAAATTCCAAAAACCAC
The DNA here is from genome assembly GCA_963169105.1 of Ceriagrion tenellum. Lineage (NCBI taxonomy): Eukaryota > Metazoa > Arthropoda > Insecta > Odonata > Coenagrionidae > Ceriagrion > Ceriagrion tenellum. The sequence continues at coordinate 127,462,491 of OY720636.1, read as the reverse complement.
TATTTTCATGGAATGGCATGTCACGTCACTAATATGGAATAAACCCAGAGCCAGTAGTTTCAGATTAAAAAATCTAAACTATAAAAATTACAAATTTTATTACAAAACTAATATTTTATTAGTTTTCTGCGTGCATTTATTGGCAGAGCAATATGGAATTAGTAGAGGAAATTTACGGTAAATTGTATGGAGACGTCGTGATTAGTGCGTATTCAGAACTGCCAATTTAGCCACACCGGGGACTTTTAAGGTAACTGAAAACATGCTTGGAGACAGAAACAATAGATAAACGTACCACAAATTTACATTTCCGCCTATAATGTTCACATCCCAAGTCCAATTCAGACTCAGACATTTTCGTCTAACTCAGCTGCTATCCTCCATGCAACACGCAATTCTACTTTCAATTTTTCGTCCTTCGCTGAAAACGCCGGAAACGGTTTATTCTTTGAATGACTGACTGCATCGCATTCGAAGATGTTTTCGTATGTTCCAAAATCAGGGAATGTAATAACTTTTATGAATTTCCCCTCGGAAAAATAAATAATTGTTGATCTCGATGTCAAACGGACTTGACCTCTTCCTGGCAGTCCAAGGTTTTTCCACCCGTATAAATATAACGGCGTTGCGAAAGGGTCCATTTCTTCATAGTTTGTTTGGGACGGAGGGGCCACTGGCCTTCAATTTTTTCTGATGAGGAAATGCGGAAGAAGTTTCCCTGGTTTCCCCATGGTAAAGTTACCGTTCAACAGCATACACATTGAGTTCAAATGAACTAACAATAGTAACGAAGGTAAGAAACATGGAATAAACACATCACATACATTCACTTCTTCCGAAATAATTAATGCAACGAATTCAAACGATTCCATTACTTTTATTACCTGTGATTGTCAATTTTCACGCATATTTGCTATTTACCCCGGTTAATCTCCGCTTCTATTTTGAAGCTCTCCAAAAAGGGAACATCGATGAAAAAATTAATTGCAGAAAAAGGTTATTTCGTCATGAGTAAATTGCAACGGAGACCGATGCCGATGCGCAGCATGAATGGCATTAATTTTCAAGTAAGGAAAATATGAAGCTTTTTCTGAAAAAAAATTATAAGAGGGTGCTAATTCGGTGAATGACGCTCATAATCCTAGAAAAAAAAGAACAATTGAGCGCTGAGATGCCCTCTGGACTCAAAATATGTTGACAATCGTCGCCCATAGACGGACACATCTTCGATTCCGCTTTCTCAAGGAAAAACAGTGAGTAGACATCCTCGAAATTGCGATAAAATATCAGCACGTGTTTTTGATTATAAGTCATTCCGAAACATGAAGGATCTCTACATATGCATACATCCGAAAGGCTTCCTCCCATTATTAATACCTATCGGAAAGACACTCAATGACTTATGCTAGTGACTTATACAAGATATTCCTTTGAGGTCGTGACTCGACCGTGTGACGCCATGGAGCTGGATATTCCTGGATGAGAGAGCTCGATTGGCTTTACAATAGGTATTTGACGTCCTGTGCCCCGCCTATTTTGATCTCCCATCTCGCCACCTTCTACTGCCATTGCTGCCGACAACTCTCCGTCTACTATCGGAACTATAACGACGTTAATACAGAAATATAGCGGTTTTAACATAGAAATTTAGTTATCGCAACTACTCAGCGCTGCCCACGAAATGAAATGTATTTAGCGCCGCTAGAGAGAGAAGCTAACAAAAGAATTACGACTAGATACCGGCGAACACATGCGAAAATCGATATTAGTTTGCACAGCTTATGACAGAAATTCATTTCTGAAAAACAAACTAAAAAAACTCATTTCTTAAGAGATTAAGTGTCTGGTTAATGCTTTAACTATGCATTTACAGGATTTCCCCTTAAACATTGACAGTTTTACATCTATACAAATGACAATTCTAACTGATGAAATGTTTACCGCATTCTATCCGCAAAATACCACCGATACAAATATTCATCAAATGATGCGCATATTTTCGAACACATCTGAACAGATGATGGGAAAAACATGAGGACTATAGCCACAATATATTTATAATTATATTCTACAAAATTAAACTATGCCTCGAAAATAATAGATCGTACACTGTTTCATAAGGAACGGGAGAGCCAAAAACTAAGGTCATGTAAAAAAATCGGCGGGAAGTTTGGAGGCAAGTAAGATTATATAGCAGGGATGGTAGGGATTGAACAGAGATGACTGCAATGACGTAAGCAACCTATCATGCTTCCCCACCTATTAAGTTATTAAAGTATCAGGGGCGACGCGTCCTATACTTGCCCTTAGGGTGGTTGGAGCTATATTCGTTGATGAACAGATTTGTGTGAAACATTTGCATACGAGTATTCATCAGTAATACGCACAGATAAAAGCGAAAAGAATTCACGTTACTTGTTCACGTAACACTTCAGGTTTCTTGGCAATTTATTGCTATTTTAATACGTAGCCTTGTGGCATTTGCCATGTATTTGGTAATGATTCGATGACAGGTATGCAGATCATCTCCAAAACGCGAAATCATACCTTTTGAATTGTTATAATGGTTCCAATTGAATATCTAATTCTCATATCGAATAAAAAACACGTAATTGCATACGATTTTCTCTTAAGGTAGTTTGAGTGAAATATCATTTCACCTAGAAATTAATGAATTTGGTCTCATTTTAAAGAAAAATATATGACCCTCATTGACACCAAAAATTCAACCCCTTATCGCATTACTTTCCGAGATAATTGCTTAAAAAAACCAGCACCACCAGCACCACCTGTTTGTTCCTTCCCCTGCAGTTTTGCCCAATCACCTCTCATTCCTCCCCCTTATTTCAGCCACCTTCCTCTCCTTGAGATCTCTTATATAATCTGTGCTGTCTTTGGGTATTTTACTCCGCAATCTTGATAATGACCTGAAAAGGCCGAAAACGGATGATTTGAATTATACCCAGCCGGCCCCGGTGGCGGCGGGGTGAAGTCCTCGACTGCTAAACCGAGGGTCGCGGGTTCGAGTCCCGCCTTGGTGGGTTTTTCACCACCCAGGACATGTCAAGTTCTGCTGGTGCGGTCCCTGGAAAACCTAATGACAGACTCAGCAGCCTTTCGAGATTCCGGGAAACAGAATCGTCCGGCAGCAAAAATAAATTTATATATATATATATATATATATATATATATATAATATAAATCTTCGTCACAGGGTGACACTAAACATAAAACATAAAAAAGCAAACTCACGAGTTAAAATTTTCGGTGGGTCGCCCGCACCTTCGTCAGTGATAGAATCAATAGATCAGTGACGAAGGTGCGGGCGACCCACCGAAAATTTTAACTCGTGAGTTTGCTTTTTTATGTTTTATGTTTAGTGTCACCCTGTGACGAAGATTTATATTGTTTGCCACGTTCGTGGAATCTTCGCAAGAACTTATATATATATATATATATATATATATATATATATATATATATATTGGTGGAAAAAACTAAGTGTTATCATTTTTAAGATAGTGCTAACACCTTGTTTTGCATGTTCCCCGTATAACTATTGTGTCACGTTTGCATAGTTACATTATAGATCAGTTTAATAGTTTATGTAGTATTTTTAGCATACCCATAGTGTGGTGCTTGTTGGTGAAAGTAAGTTTTTTCACTGTAGCTCATGTTGGTGATAAGTCACCCCCTGCTTAACACCCTTGTGGTGGCTTGCAGGGGAATAAGTAGATGTAGATGAGCCAAATCAGGATTATAAAATTAAGTAGTAGGACTACAAACTAGGAAACAGTATGTAAAAAAATTCGTGAGGAGCGTGGCACTCTGTGGATCGAAAGCATGAGCCATTGGAAAAGCTGACCAGAACAGACTAGAAGCCTTCGAAACCTGATGTTGGAGGATGATGCTGAAGATCAAATGGACGGACAAAATAAGAAATGATAAAATATACGAAGTTGAAGAGGAAAGGACCATATAAATCATCATATAGAAAAGAAAAACCAAATGAATTGGACACACCCTAAGACACGATGAGTTTGCGAGGGACATAATTTAAGGTAAAATAGAAGAAAAAGTCCCCTGAGGAAGACCCAGGAATAAGTTAGATTTAATTTTCTCCCGGCGAATAATTGACGTAAATTCTCATCGGGTTTCCATCGAGGTAAGGTGCTCAATCTTCTTCTGTGCCGACGTTTCGATGGAAAACTTTTCCGTCGTCATCAGGGCCGTTGATGACGATGGAAAAATCCCCGAAAATGGCCGTTGAGGACGACGGAAAAGTCTTCCATCGAAACGTCGGCAAAGAAGATGGAGCAACTTACCCGGACGGACACCCGATACGAATTTACATCACCCAGGAATAAGTTCTCTTTTATTCCTCAACCCTAAGGTTGGTGAGCATTCAAATCTTTCTTTCCAAAGCGAGTCTATTTATATCTGCATATCTCCTCACTCCTCCAATCCCATTCGGGAATTCCTACCTAGGTCTTCCTCTTCCTGCACGTCCCACCACCATTCCTTCAAGCAAGGCAGTCATCCAGTTAGATTGCCGCAACAAATGTCCAATCCATCCTTCTCTCCTTCTTGAGATTGAACCTACAAATGTTCGCCCCTCCCCGACTCTTCGCAGAGCCTCGATGTTCGTAGCTCTCTCTGTTCATGGAATCTTTAGCATTCTCCTCCAGCACCACATTACATAAGCCTCCAATCTGCTCTTTTCTGCTTTCCTTAGGATCAAAGTTTCTGATCTGTATGTGCACATACTCCATACATGGATTTTAACAAATTCTAAAAGGGTTAATATAGAGCCATTTTTTTGAAGTCAAGAGAGTTTTCTTCTTGATAAAAGCTTGCTTCGCTTGTGCTATCATGCTTGTCACATCCGCTGAACATATACCATCATATGATAAACAGCTACCGAGATATTTAAAATTAGTGACTTTCTTAAGCTTTTCTCCTTCCAGTTATATCACAGCTTCCTGTGGTCCATCTCTTGTGCATTTCATAATTTTGGTTTTGTTCTTATTAATTTTCATGTCCCACGTCTTAAAAGAAATTTGGTTCATTACATGTCATTCATCTTGTCTTTTTTTGTTATGCATCTTGTCTTTTCACTGTTTGTTAAAAGTACTATGTCGTCTGCGCATTGGATGGATAAGTAGAGTTTACCATTTACATTTAAACCATTCTTATAAGTCTCAAATAATTCCTTCATTGCCTGTTCCATGAACAAATTGAACATTTTTTGAACAATTAGAGGGATAGACTGCATCCCTGCCCAACACCTCTAGAAACTTTTGCTTCCGTTCCATCTGCACTTAAGATGGCTTTCTGGTTCCGATAGAGTCGGAAAATTATCCTTCAGTCCCTGTAATCTATTTTAGCATCTTTAAGGACTCTAAACAAGGCGTTCCAATTGACAATGTCAAAGACCCGTTTCGAAAACAATAAAGGCTATCACCGCCATTTTGTCGAATCTCATAATTTTTTCCACGATTAGTCTTAAGGCCAAAATGGCCCCACGTGTCCCGCGGTTTCTTCGGGAGCCAAACTATAGTCATCTTGTAGGTTTTCTTCTATCTTCTTTTATATTCGATGATACATTATTCTCATCAGTGTCTTTGACTCGTACGACACCAGGCTTAAGGTCCTAAACCCCTTACATTTCTGACCTCTGCTGTTCTTGGGAATAGGTGTCATGAGTATTTTCTCAAAGTCATAGGGCACTATTTCTTTTTTGTACATTTCACTGATCATAACAATGAGACGAGAAATTAGAGCAAGTGGATTCCTTCTCCTATCTCGGAAGCACCATCACGTGGGCCGGAAGAAGCACAACGGACATCAAGCGGAGAGTAGCCCAAGCTAAGAAGGCGTTCATGGGAAAAAGGCAACTGTTGTGCTCAAATGAGATGGGACTACAATCCAGGAAACAGTACTTGAAAACCTTCGTGTGGAGCGTGGCACTCCATGGATCGGAAGCATGGACCATTGGAAAAGTTGACCAAAAAAGACTAGAAGCTTCCGAAATCTGGTGCAGGAGGACGATTCTGAAGATAAAATGGACGGACAAAATACGAAACGATGAAGTGTATAGAAGAGTATAAAGGCTGGGACACAATCATCGTGTACGTGTAACGTGAGTCGTTAACGGGAACACGCGGAAATATGGCTGAGGGGAAAGTATAGCGAACGGACACAATCAACGTGTACGGGTAGTACGTGTACGCGAGAGATGGTCAACTTTCATCTCTTCCCGTGTCCCGTACACGGAAAACCAATCAGAATAGTCCCGAGAATCCGGGAATGGAAGCCATCTGTCGGCATATACATCCAACTGTTGAAGATTGCTCTTGGCGAAGACAACTTATTTACTTCCACACTTGTTTACACCCGATCTCTTAGCTGCGCCTTCGATAGTCAATTGTTACTCCGGGCCGCGTTAACGTCGATTGTGTCCGCTGACTTGCATTCCCCGTCTCCCGTTGTCCCGTGTACAAGGACCATATGGATCACCATATAGGAAAGAAGAACGAGATGGATTGGACACACCTTGAGAGACAATGAGTTAACGAGGAACATAATTGAAGGTAAAATAGAGGGTAAAGTCCCAAGAGGAAGACCCAGGAATAAGTTAATGGACCAAATAAAGAGGATAGTACATAGGAATAGATACCAGGAGGAGAGAACTAGAATTAGATAGGGAAGGGTGGAGGGCTGCAGTGAACCAATCTTAGGATTGAACGACCAATGACGACAAAGAGGCAACCTTTCACCTTTGTCCCGATAGATTTTAAAATTTCTCCTGGATTCTCATAGACTCTCTGTGCTTTATGGTCTTTCAGCACTTCAGAGTGCCCTGTCAAATCATCTCGTAATATCGGTGGCCCAATCTTATCCTCTTCTGCAGTATCTTCGCTCTCTACGGTACCTTCATCCAAAAATTGTTCTCTGTATAATTCTTCGATGTATTCCTTCCAACTTTTGATAATTTCTTTATCTTATGTTATCGTTTTTACATATTTGTCTCTTAAAAGTGCTAGTGTTATCGTTTTTCTGTTAAACTCTGCTCTTATATCTGCGTACGCCGTTTCCCTTACCAATGCCATCATTTTCTTTCCTTACATTTATTTTCCATTCAGTCTCCTTTTGCCTTTTTGGCATCCCTGTTTATTTTATTTCTTAATTTTCTATACCCTGGGTGATCTTTCAAGATTTCACACCTGTCATTCATCACGTGGAGAATATTGTCCGTTATCCAAGCTTTATATGGGACCTTTTCCCTCTTCCCCAAGGCAGGTTTATGAAGTTTTTTGTATTAACTCTCAGGATAATTTCCATTTTTCTTGTATGCTTTTTATATTTTCGCATTTCTCTTTAACTTCATTTGTAGAATCTTTAATGAGCCTTTGGGGTTCTCCGCATTCCCTAATCTTCGCGAATTTATTTTTCGAATCGAATATAAATTTCGCTAAGTTCCATTTATAATTTCTTTGATTAACTTAGTTCCGTTTTAGATGTAGTTTGCTTACTATTAAAACACGCTTATGGTTGGAATCTATATCAACACCTGGACAGCTTTTAGCTATTTTTATCTGGTTCTTAAAATTTTACCCAACTAAGATATAACCTGTCTGATATCGTTTTCCATCCCCAAGTATTGACTTAGTGTATCTTCTTCGTTAAGGCTGATGAAAAAGTGTGTTGGCAATGACAAGGGTATGTACTTGGCAAAGCTCAAGAAGTATATTTCCTTTCTCAATCCTCTTTCCAAGCCCGTATCCTCAGGTTATATCTTGCTCCTTGTCTTCACCGCATTCCAGCCGCTTAAAATCACAAGGTTGTCTCGTTGGTCCTCCTCCGTGTGAACTTCCTCAATTTGATCATAAAAATCTTGTACCTGTTGGTCTGGATAACTTGACGTTGTAACATTCACTTTATCTGTCACATAATATTTCTAAATAAATCACAACACTCGTTTCACTTCACAGATCACTTCGCTTATTACACTTAAAAGAAAACTTTGTTTAACACTCACTCAAAGTGTCTCTTGTCCCCTTTATTGTGACCGTCTCCTTCTCTCTTCTTTATTTATCTTTCTCCCGCGTCCCTGGTTACCCATTGTTGGGCCACGGCTCACGACTTCAATTCACTAATAAATAGCTAATAAATTGCTTTACTGATAAATAACCACTAAATAACCTTACAAAATAGTTGTCTTGTTAAAACGTAGGCATGAAAACCTGAATCAAAACCACATTCATAGGTTACATTCAAATTGTAATTATAATTATTCTCTCACTAAATCCCCATACGTCCAAAATGTTTTGAGCCATTTTCTTCTTTAAAACAATAGCAACTCCTCCACTTCCATCATCAACTCCAGAATACTATAGCCTATTCTCCCCACTCATGAAATCGCCATTATTAGGCCACCCGACTTCACCTATAACCATGATATTTACCCATGATAAAATATAACACAACAATAGTAATATCCACACTTTAATATACTACTTCAACACCGGCCATGGTTTTGACATACTATGTCATTTTCAAGGTAGTCGTATTAGTAGGTAGTCGTATTAGTAGCAAGGTAGTCATAGTATGTCGAAACCATGGTCGGTGTTGAAGTAGTATATTAAAGTGTGGATATTACTATTGTTGTGTTAAATTTTATCATGGATATATCGCATTTCCACCAAGTAAAGCCAGAAACGATTTCATATATGATTCTTTCATACTTTCATTCTGTTCATTTCTAGCTTCAAAATTTCCAGTTTTCCAATCCTTCTCAAGGGTCTCACATTCCATGTCGCGATTCTACACAAACCGATTTTCTTCCTCTCGTAGCCTCCTGTTGTCCCCTCCCGGAGATCCGAAAAGGGGACTATTACTTCGGAATTTTTGAATCAACACTGCATCACTGCCTGTCTAAGGAAGCGAAAATCGCCGTGTGCAAAAGTGTACTTCTCCCCACCTTGTTGTATGGTAGTGAAACATGAGCATGCCAGGATAGACATAAGAGTAGACTAAACACCTTGGGTATCAGTTATCTGAGGAGTGTTTGCGGAAAAATTAGGATGAATAGGGGGAGGAATGAGTGGGTCATGAATGAATGTGGGTTAACTGCTCCAGTAATGGACGTGTATGAAAGGAGTGTGCTTCGTAAGTTTGGCCATGTTGAGAGAATGGATGACAGTCGAATAACGAAACAGATATATGAGAGTAGAATGAATGGTGCGAGAGGGAGAGGAAGGCCGAGAAATTTGTGGTTGAGGAAATTCTTAGGAGGAGGAATATTAAGAGGATTAAAAACAGGAGGGCGTGTATGAAGCAGTGTATGGGGGTAAAGGTATAGGTTTGCAAGGATAGGTCAGGATGGAGGAAGTTATTGAAGCCGAGTTAGGTCTACAAATATGCATTTCTGAATGAAACTTAGTGACTGTGCCTACTCCGGAAGGGAACTGTGTTATTGGTATGTATGTAAGACTGCTTCATCATTCGCTAAATCCTTATATTTACTCATTTGATTCATTGCATTCGAGTTTTCTATCAGCTGATTGGAAGGGCTTTTGGACATTTGCCAACCGAACGCCACAAATTCTGGCACATCATTCCATTTTCTCTCCTGTCACCGATCCGCTATTACACCCCTCCTAAATTCCTCGCATAGACTCTTTCTCATGGCTTCTTCCAGAATTCCTAACTGCGAGAAAGACTAGGTTGTTCAAAATAGCCTTGCCATTGCGGTATGTTCTGATTTTAGATCGAGTTCGCGCCCTGAAACTTTTCGCATCTCCTCCATGTTCCAGATTGTGAGCCGTTCTATTTCCTATAAAGTATAACTACGGGAGGAATAAGAAAAAGAGATACAGACATCAGGAACGATTATTTTAATAGGAAATGAATTTCCTTAAAACATGAATAAAAATGTATTTTAACATTGTTGTTTCTTGTTTAATGTTGAGTAAAAAATTAAAATACTGTAAAAACGTATTTCATTTATATTTTTAGGAAAATTGCATAAGAATTTTTTAAGTTGCAGGTGTCCCAGGACGAAAGTATGTAAAAAAAATCACGTTATGAAAACATACATGCATACCTATCAATCACGTCGTTCCTATCCGGGGTCGGCACAGTCTCACAAGTTTCACTCACAAACACACATTTATACACGTAACTCTGCTTCAATAATTTCCTCCATACTGACCTATCCTTGCAAACATCTTTTGCCTTATTTACTGCCCATCCACTGCTTCATACACGCCCTCCTGTTTTTAAGACTCATAATATCCCTCCTCCTAAGAATTTCCTCAACCACAACTTTCTCGGCCTACCTCTACCTCTCCCACCATTCATTCTACTCTCATATATCTGTTTCGTTATTCGACTCTCATCCATTCTCTCAACATGTCCAAACCAACGAAGCACACTCCTTTCATATATGTCCATTACTGGAGCATCTAAACCACATTCATTTATTACCCACTCATTCCTGACCCTATCCATGCTACTTATGCCGCAAACACTCCTCAGATAACTCATACCCACGGCGTTTAGTCTAATTTTATTTCTACGCCCTTCTGTTTTTAAAACTCCTAATATTCCTTCTCCTAAGAATTTCCTCAACCACATTCAACCACAACTTTCTCGGCCTACCTCTCCCTCTCGCACCATTCATTCTACTCTCATATATCTGTTTCGTTATTCGACTCTCATCCATTCTCTCAACATGTCCAAACCAACGAAGCACACTCCTTTCATACACGTCCATTACTGGAGCATTTAACCCACATTCATTCATGACCCACTCATTCCTCCCCCTATTCATCCTACTTTTGCCGCAAACACTCCTCAGATAACTCATACCCACAGCGTTTAGTCTACTCTTATGTCTATCCTGACATACCCATGTTTCACTACCGTACAACAAAGTGGGGAGAAGTACACATACATGCCACAATTCTAATAATTATAAATATATTTCAAATAAATATCACAAAGAAATGTTTTTAAATATGACACTGAGGTTATACTGCGCTTATTGAAGAGCGTCTTCAGTTTTCTTATTTATATTTTGCTGAACCATTTATATGATTTGCGTTCGCAACCGAAACCAGGAACTTCAAGAAAACTTTGCTGCGATTTAAAAAAGTTTTTTACTCTTGGTATTTTTTGAAAATTAATCTTCCGTCACTGATTTTGTTTTTGATTTCCACTTATTCGAGGAAATAAGCCAGCTCTTTTCCCTCCTGAGTGTATCGAGACAAACCACAAAATTTAATAATCCTCCACTTTCACATATACATACTACCTTATATTTAACTGTATCTGAAGATTTTATGTTTACTCCACCCACATTATAGGCATGGCTTTTGTGTGATGACTTTCGCAGGAAGTGACCCGTGGTCATTTATTAAGATTAGATTCTAGCCCCCACTCCTGGCACCACGAATGATCGTTGTTAAGGTCCGATGACAGAAGTTCTAATTCCACGTGTTCGCTTATTTCACGGTAGATAACTGTATCGTCTCCAAATAATCTCAATTTACTGCTAACTCGAGAACTCAGGTCATTTATATGAATACGACGCGATCCATCCTGGGCTTGTGACGTCTAACACTAGATTAATTGTGAAACTTTTCCGTCCAAATATGCATCGGGATTAGGGGAGAGTTTGACGTCAAAAAATGTATCATCTTCGGGAATTGATCATATTAATTTCCCACTTACAACGAAAATTTTCATTGCAATTTTTTATATGATGTGGCCAAGGTATTTATCTACAAAATATTAAAAGTTGTGCGAAATCGAGGAGTAAGTAGTTACCAATGAGTCCTCTTAAAAGTGTTGAGAGAAAAACGCGTTTGAAGTTTTCACAATGAAAATAAGTGTAATAGTTCAGACAATATTTCAATTTTATCGTCACTATGTTGAGCACTGTAGTTTTTTCTCCCAAACAATTTTATTTTCCTTATCTCTGACGTAATACTTCTAGAGATATTGTAGTTAGATCAAACACAAATTTTCTAGAAACTAAATTTTCCGTGATCCCGTATCTAGGCAACGGATCCGAATTTTACAAAACAAATGCACGTGGTCAACAATGTAGCAAAACGGAGTGTATCCTGAAAATTTGGTCAAAATTGGTAAGGTCAAGCACGAGTCGATGTTCGGAATTGACGTGGAATGGCCTATGTATAAAGCCCTTCCAGAACAAAGACCCACCTTAAAAAAATTATCTCGCAAAAAAAAGCGTTGTTGTTTCCACGTATTGGTACAGTTACAGGATCGATACAGTTATAAGATACTTGAAAGGGTAAGCTTAAAAGAGAAAGAAACTTTGACCTCAATATTCTAATCGCAAAAGGTTTTATCACAGTTGGAAAATGTAATAAAATGTATTTTATTACAAAGGAAATGGTTCCAGGCTTGACTTTGTGGAAGTAATACATAGTAACTTAAATAAAACTTTGTATGCTCCACTATAGGTTTAATAACACGACCCGGGTTTCGACACTTCGTTTTCCATTTTCCTGCACCTGAAGACGACACGAAGTGTCGAAACCCGGGTCGTGTTATTAAACCTATAGTGGAGCATACAAAGTTTTATTTAAGTTACTATGTATTTTATTGTTCTCTGCTGGAGAATGATACCTACTCCTCTGGAAGTTGTTACAGAATGCAAAATTTTTAGGATAACTATGGCTTTTCACGGAGTTTAAACTGATGATATGTTATGAGCGAAGAGATAAAATCGATGAATGAATGGTACATATTTTCGGATTTTCGCTGTAATTTTGTTCAATTTTTAGAGCTTAATTTCATCTGGGGCTGTTCCGATGGCTGCTCCTGTTCATTTTGCAATGCCGGAGTGGAGTTCTGGAACCTTGTCTCAGCTTATTCGATTAATCTCTGGGGATGTTCCGATGTTTCATTTCTTTTTTACCTCCCAGACACATGGTGTGACATCGATCCGGTAGTTCTGAACTACGAAATTAAGTCCTCTAAAAAACCCTCAGTATTTAAGAGGAAAGGAAGTCTAGAGCAAAGTTGTCAACAGTTGTGCTCTTGGAATGAGTTATTTCGAAGAATTGTGCTCTGAGGGCGTGTTAAATAAAGTGATTTTTTTTCTTACGCGACTTCGATAAGACTGCCTTTTGATCGCAGCCAATCTCACGGTTTTCCCACTTCCTCGCATCTCAATGGAGAGCCGGGAGCTTGCAATCGAGCAACAGTTTGAAAAAGCATTTATAGAAAAGTTGCTAATACAGTCTTGCATTGGTAACACTCCTATACTGAACATATATTTGTGAAATTTCGCCCCTTGACAAGTATTAGCAGGTTTTTGCTACTGGATTAATAGTCACAGTTAAAGCCTGAATCACACGATACTTGACCTTGTACAAGTCCGAGGATGCTAGCTGGCATACTAGGACTTGTGCAATGTCATGTGCAATGTATCGTGTGATACAGACCAAGCATACTGGAAACCCTGCATGATCGCTGGCATACTAGCTGTTATCCTTGTTTTCGTAATTGGTACGGTACTAGTTCGATACTTGCTCCTAGTAGGACCTAGTAGCCGTCGACCCAGGTTTTACCAAAAACTCTTTCCGGAGAATGGCTTTCGCCCATTTCTTCAAAGATTCTCGTCACTTGGCACCAGAAAGAAATGCACCTTCTCGCTGTTACTTTTGTACCCTGAGGTACAGCCTGGCGCTATAGACCGATGCCCTGGCATTATTAAAAGTTCCTAGAATCTTTTATACTATTTTTGTTAGCGAAAATATGCTATACACCACAAAAATATGGACGCAAACGCAAAAAAACTGAGGAAGTCTCGTTGTCACCAACGCAAATCATGGGCGAGTAATAGTGCTGCCACCTATCGATAAAGTTTCCCCATTGGCGACAACAGCGGCTTCAGATATTTTCCTGAGTTTCCACCAGCTGCCGCCGACCAATCACCTTTGCTCTTTGCAATGCGGTCGTCAATTTTTTATGTCAGCGCCTCCATAGTCCCTCGTGACAATTACAATTTCCCGCGATCAAATAAACAACTCAAACCTCACAACAAGACAAAATGGCTTGGGCACCTGAGGCTATTGAGCTTGAGGAGCTGCAGCGGCTAAAAGCCGTCGTCTTCGTTCGAAATCATCCATCTCGGTCGTCAAACTCCTTCCGCGACTGCACTAGATCAAAGATCTACTAAACAGACCTTGTGCAAGTTCAAGAATCGTGTGATAGCTCATAGGAAGATTTCAAGCATGCTAGGTTTCGTACTAGAAATACAGTACTTGTACTTGTACTTGACCTTGTACAGGACTTGTACAAGGTCTAGTATCGTGTGATTCAGGCTTGAGTTAATTTAAAAAGGGTAGGCATGTTAGCGATAACTCGCCCCCTGCAGCACGTCCTTGAGTTGGTCCAAACGGTATTATGTTACTGTGCCATTCACATTTAGTTGGCTGTGTTGGCTCATATGAAGATTCGTTACCTTGGTATCTCTCCTAGAGACCGTAGATGGGATGATGCAGTAGGGAAATTGACCAACAATGAGAGCTATACAGTATACAATTTGCTCCTCAATGAATCTTCCGATGCGCAAAGAGTGGGATAAACCGGGGAAATGCTGAAACCTTAAGTTATTATTATTTCTCTAACATCAATAAAGACAGCTATATATTTTTTGTGTGACATGACAGTAGTTCATAATATGATATGGACCATCAACTGCATGCATGGTTTTGGAAAATACTAACACAACATGAGTAAATTTTCCTCGTAACCGCTACCGCCAGTCGGTCGGTGCCCCATGTACTGGGATAATTCCGATATAACATCTACATCTACGAAATACCGTCCACGCCACCACTAGGGTGTGTGGCACGGGGTGATTCCACAACAGGCACGAAGAACTCGTCCCAGCTGAAATCAGAACCGCGCACGTTCCCCCGGAATGTCAGGCGCAGGCCAAAATCAGTCAGGATAACGGTGCGAGGTCATACCAGAAACTAGGAGAGTGCTACATGGACGAACATGCTACCATACAGTACAATAATGAAGATACGACTACTGGTTATAATTACTGCGACAGATAAATGGTACTTTAAGGCAATAAATCATCATGCAAGAGCTATAACTTGTCGGAAATTACATGCGAGGTTGGTACCTAATATAGATGAAGATATTTAGCACAAGTGTAAAGACCTATGTTACCTAGTAAGAGTCAAAGTATCCTAGAACTGATCTATCTGTAGGGTAATGCCAACATAGGTAATGTAGAAAGGAAACAATGATATTTACTGGAAACACAATAGTATTTTAGTAATGCGGCTTTAATCACATGATCCACAAGGCATTTAACGTTTGAAATATTGATAGCCCCACAAATTAGGCATCTTGAAGAGTAATACTTAGTACGATAGTACGTACATACACATAATTACTAATGTATTCAATCTCTTCACTCAGCGAGAGATTTGTGACAAAATGAGAATACTCGGTTACCTTCGATTGTTGCAGAATTATATATTTTTCTGCTATTTCATGTGAAATTATATATGCTCGGGGAAAATACGGACCTGTAAACGTTGCCCTAGTGGGCGCTGGTATTGCTTCGGAAAGGCAATTAGGTGAATGAATACTGTTTGAGACCTGGTACTCTCAGAATTGTGAATTTAATTATACCTAAATTAAATCTTCACAACTCAGTGCACTTTCCATTGACCTAATGTAATAACACTTAAACATATCCATTCAAAACATTCGGAATTTCTTGTAGAAACCAGTCATTACATCAAAATTTGAAAAAAAAAAAAAAAAAAGCTTTCCATCAAAGCAAGAGGATCGATAGCAAATGCACTGAGCGGTGATTGTGGAGATTCCCGCAAGGAAGTTGCACTAAACACGGGCTAATTTATCTTTAGGATTAGGATTTACCGAGCAAGTCGGTAGGTACAGTCCGGGGTGTCGTGAATTCCCCGGTTAATCCAACCCCTTGAAGTAACTTACTGGGATTCAGTACCGTGTTGGATAAGGCTGCCTTATGGCCAGTTGCAGGAACGACACACATGTATTCTATAACGTTATGGGACCCATCAACCATAGCAACCATTCAATAAGTGTTGCAGAAATGTTCGATTAATTTGATAAACTCTTCTCGGGCTCTGCACCAGGTGATTGGCTTCATATTTGCCGACGTTTCGGACAACGACTTGTTTTCCATTTTCAAGGCGTGTTACTCTGTCCGTGTCAGATTGTAAACTGAATTGAATTGACCGTTGGTCGGGCCCAACAATTGAGCTCAGGTGCCATCTGATTGGCTGATGTTTGGATTTTTCCCTTGAATTATTTTCTGATTTTCCCTTATGTTTTTAATGCAATTTATTACAGGTGCCCATGTATTGCTCAGATGAAAGCCAGAGTCACGATTGAAATTTATTGGATTAAGGCGTATTTCAATGGCTTCCTTAATTATGCGGTCCCAGTAGCGCGCTGAGCGGCAAAGAATTTTTGCATCTCCCCAATGAATGGCAAAAATTCTTTGCCATTCAAAAACTCTTTCTCAGCGCGCTACTGGGACCGCATAATTAAGGAAGCCATTGAAATACGCCTTAATCCAATAAATTTCAATCGTGACTCTGGCTTTCATCTGAGCAATACATGGACACCTGTAATAAATTGCATTAAAAACATAAGGGAAAATCAGAAAATAATTCAAGGGAAAAACCCAAACATCAGCCAATCAGATGGCACCTGAGCTCAATTGTTGGGCCCGACCAACGGTCAATTCAATTCAGTTTACAATCTGACACGGACAGAGTGACACGCCTTGATAATGGAAAGCAAGTCGTTTTCCGAAACGTCGGCAAATATGAAGCCAATCACCTGGTGCAGAGCCCGAGAAGAGTTTATCAATACTATTCACCAGGAGAAACTTAAATCTTTCGATTAATTTATTGGTGTTATAACTTATGGCATGGAGTTATGAGTTCCATAAGCAACAAAGATGGCGGATGCGCCATTAACCGCTTAGAGACTTAATTACTATGTAAAAGAGTTGTTTTGAGAGAAATGACCAGGCAATTTACTCTTACTGGCTAGTTATTACGTGCATTAGCATTTTTTTCACAGGCTAAACTTCATTTTATCCGAAGGTAGAAGATTAGCTCAAATATTCGAAGCTATTAACTATTGGTAAAGAAGTTGTGTAACTAGTAGATAAGTTCCCGCAACCTGAGTATTTTTATGAGACCTGTAACTTCATGGATCTCATAACTGTTGATTCCATTACTAAATGTTCTTGCAACCGGCCATTACTGGGCTTGAGATCAGCAAACGAATCACAAGTATTGCAACAACGCGCCCGCTCCATAAGACACATTTCGTCAAACAAATGCCGAACACCCAATCGATGATTCCCGCGTACAAATTTCGCGGCTACGAAATGCGCGACTCGTCGAGAGAGGCACTCCTCCAGTTGGTTCCAAAGGCCGAAGCCGATGTCGCTGGCGTCCGCCTTTTCCAACCCCGCGAAGGGGCCCTCCAGCATGCACCGGCAAAACGACTGCCGCCCGCCGTCGCTCCTGCCCCCATTCCCGCGTCCGCCTCTCCTTCCCCCCCCCCCCCCGTCACCCGGCCTCTCCACCTCCCCATGCCCAACACACACGACCGTCCCCCCCCCCCCCTTCTCCACGCCCCTTCCTCCACTCCACCTGCGTTACACCTCTTCTCTCTCTCTCCCTCCCGTCCGCAGACATCCATCGCGGTTGGCCGGCCGGCCGTGGAGGTTCACCTGCCCAACCCACCCCTTTTACCCCTCCGGCTCCCTCCCCTCTCTCCCCGCCCACCACCACTTCCAACTCTCCGTCGCTCTCGACTCTCGCCCACCTTCGCCAACTCAACACAGCTCCCTCGGAAAGCCTCCGGGAAAGGTCATCATCCAACAACAAAGCAGCGGCCTCACAGAAAAACCTCTTCTTCCCACCTCTTAAAGGGGTCCCGACAGCCTCTCTCCCCCCCCCCAAACCCCGCCACGATCGGGTGCAAAACTCGAGTGCCTATTCCCAACACATTCTCGCCTTCATTTATCCTCCAGGAGGCCGAACCGCGGTGGTAAAGAGATCTTCGGTGACGACAAAAACAGCGGTCACCCTTTTTTCTACGCCAGGGCTAGGACCAGTCGGTGGGTTAGGGAGTGATATCGGCGAGTTCCCCGAAGCCGGAGACCGGCTGTTTTGCCGTTTGAGTACTATCAGTGACACATACATACACCAGAAGAGTTGTCAGTTATTCATCGATACGCGCACGTTATCTATCTCCCTCTCTCTCTTCGCCAGACAACGGACCGCCGCGCCGAGCCGGACATGACAGGCGACTGGAGACATGGCCGATTCTCGTGCCCCGCGCGTTGAAATCTCCGTCATCCAAGTGCCGATCGTCGTTGGTGCTGAAAGCATTTGGCGACGCTAACGTTGTCGAAAACGAAATAAAATCGAGTGCCGTCGTTGACGACGAATTTCCATTGTTGTTGCTGTTGTTTTCGTTGCCGCAGCTGTTGGTGCCGCGCGGAGTTTTGATTTTTTTTATTCCCCGAGTGCAAGTGCGTTTTTATTTTTTTTTACTGCCCCCGTGTTTGTGTTCACGCCCACCACCAAAAAGGAGGATTTCGTCGCGGGAGAACAGCGAGGGACAATCGGTCACAGTGGAAGGAGGGCGTTGTACACACACTGACTGGACTGTTGATCGCCCTTCACCGCCGCTTCACCCGAAGGGCAGGAGGTGTTTGGGAGAGAGAAGAGGAGGAGGAGGTCCATTCTCCTGCGTTTCCAATCAGAGGCGTGACTTGAGGTGAGTTTACGTAATTAATATCCAACGCAATTGAAACTACAAATGATTAATTGATAGCTTGGTCGTTCATTTGGAGAGGCGACTCCAATCTGACGACTCCAGCTGAGGTCATAAAATAAATTAATAAAACTTGGCTAAGTCCAATGAGTAATTTTATTTTACATCGCGTTTCGACACTAAAATCAAGTACGCTACACCTGCCCATGATTCCTTAGCGTCGAAACGCAATGTTTAATTATAGTACTCAGACTTCACAGAGTTTTGCTTACCTAACTTCACCATGATACTCTAACATATCTCACCAGACACCATTAAATACAGTAGAGGACATTTTTTGCCATCAAGGGTGGGTGTGCATCATTCACCGTGGATTAAAGGAATCATACTCCTGAATTGGGATCCAAACCAAGATCCCTAGACTTCGCTCAGGCCAATAAAACTACCTTATGCCACTCCTTTCTCTGTGAATGCTGTCGATTGTAGGCGACTCCTATTAAACTTTCTGTGTTTACCCGGTGATTCTCGTATGTTCCTGCGATCCCGATTAGCTATTTTTAACTTGTCATCAGGTTTTTCTTGGGCAGAACCTCTAGAACATGACAGAAACACCCCTGACCTGGACAGAGAAAAAGCAACCAAGTCGAAAATCGAACCCGCGACCCTCGGATCAGCTGGCGAGGACTCAACCTACCACTCTTGTTATACAGTTTTCTTTTCTCAGTCCAGGCGTGATACCTATTTGAAGGATAGATGAGAGGATTGTCGGCTTGGGACGGCTGGCTTCGGGAAGGGCGGATTGAGGAAGGGTGCGGGGAACTCTTGGTGCCGGAATTCGTCTGCTTTTAACGAGAGGCGCCAGGTGGACCGAGGCTGAAGCGTCCCACCTGAAGGGCTAAGTGACACTCTTGCCGTGTTCTCCAAGGAAAATTGAGGGAAAAGTCCAGAGAGTAAGGCCGATGGGTTAAATACACTGGACAGAAAAAAGAGGGAACGATGTTAGCGGAAATTCCATAGAGTGAGGGAACTAGCATTAGGTAGGAAAGGGTGGAGGGCTGCAGTCAATCAAAATTAGCACTACGCGATTACTTGACTGTAACCAAGTGCCCTCCACTTAAAACACGATATGTTGGGATTGGGAATCCAATTAAAATTCTACGAACACGGAAATACATCCACCGATGCTCATTTCTTTACACTCTCGAAGGTTTCTTTTCGAATAAAATGCGATCGCGCCGACGCCTTGTGGCTCGAAGCTTGGGACGGTAGGTAACGATCGAGTGAGTTGAACGGTGACTAGTCAACAAGCCCATTCCGTAAGAGTGTCGACCGCAATCCCGAGCGTCCCCATGCCTCCCCGTCGCGTCGCCGCCCGTGCATCTCAAACAAAAGAGTTGATTAGTTCTCGCGTATAAGTGTCTCTTCCTCTCTGCCACCCACTTCATCGTTCCCAACGTCCAAATTTGATCGTCTTTCGATCTCGGTAACGTCCGTGTCTACGCCCGGATAGCACCCACAATGTATCGGCGTGAGGCAGAGGTTCTGAATCTTCAGTTAACATACGCCACTTTCTACAAATTTTATAAAAACTGAATGTAAAAAGTGATATAAATAATGCATTCCCATAGACCTGGAAATACTTAAAGAACAGGGTGAATTTCCTGCGCAACATGCGCTACACCTTATATTGAAAGTAATATTAAAACTATCGGTAGTGAAGCATTATACAACAGCATACAGAACCGCAGTTTGCTTATCGTTTGGCCTTTGTATTTTCTAACCTTGTTGATTAACTTAAAGTGAACGTTTTAAAGGGAATTTTAGCGCAGTTTATTTGCAAAGTTATAGTCACCATGCGTTCTTTATTAGATTACACGTATAATATTGAGCGCACGGCATCTATTTTCTTTTTTGAAAACTAAATTCAGCATCCCGTTTCTTCAGTAGACACCAGTGCTGCTCGTACAATTTACGTGCCAATATTTTGGCTCGCATCCTGAACGAATACTCATGAAGATGGTCTGTTTCACCATTGAATCGCATTAAAACACTGGCGATATGTGTACACCCTCACGTAAACACTAGCTATTCTCAGGGAGATTAAGAGGCCAGAAAATTCAGCCAGCATTAATCTGAAAGTATATTACTGATTTAAAAGCAAAAATTAGGGGAAAATTCGACAGAAAAGGATTTATTAAAATTAAAACGAGGGGTGAAGATCATAGTGAGTGACATGAGCTGGCCAAAACATTGATGAATCCAATTTTTCAGATTTTGAGGAAGTAAAATGATTCCTTCTTCTAGAAGTATTGGAAGAGAGAGCATTAGATAAAGAGGGACACAGCTCAAGATTAGGAACAAAGGGAAGAGTTGGGAGGATTTAGGAATGATTGTGCTGAGTGATTAAAGAATGTTTTGCGTCTCCACATGAAAAGTTTAATTGGTTGACTGCGATTAGGGTGAAAAAACGTGGTTGACCAAATTATCTATCGTGTGAAGACACAGGGTAATCTATTTACACAATTCTACAATTCAACTTAGTATGTGCAACATCAAACATTTGATTATTGGGTCATGCTGGATTGACTCAAGAAGATTAAGGGGCGTGCCCTCAGTACATGCTTCTTAGCATATTAGCACATACATAAAGAAGTATTAAATAGAGAAAGTAATATAATATGCTACACTCCCGGTCGAACAACCTTATAATAAAATTTAAATGAAAAACTGATATAATATTCGATGTTGTTAGGAGGATTATATCAACGTAGCAATGTGCATGGTACCCCAATGGTCTGTGGCAGGGGGTGAATCACCACTAACATGTTCCACACTACATTACACCCGTATTTTCAGACTTTTGTAAACAACAGTTGCAGACATGCATTCTCAAAAGTCTGGAAATAACTATCAGAAGGTCAAGGTTCACTTAAATGCGCTAAACTTTATTCAGCCATTGATGGAGAAAGTGAAAAGATGGAGAAAGTTAACGTATTTTGCGACCACATAGGTGCACAAGGAGGTTATTCCGTTTCTACACACGCTATAATAACGAGGTGATATAACAGCTTTAGCTAGCGTAGCGTAGCGCCACCTGCAATTCTGTATCTTCTGACGTCGCGACCATTGCGATAATACGATAAATAAGCGTTTAGTACGAGGAATCGGCACGAGATTCGAAAAACAGAATTGCATTGTCGCGGAGCTACTCACAATTTTGCCGTTTGGCAGCGGTTCTACGGCGTAATGAAGAAACAGAATCGCTCCACCCATGGGGATACGAAAGTTGCCCAGGAAGCATGAGAGACGTGCTTTTGGCATTGCCCTAAAAATTTGGAAAAAAAATACATTGCGTGCGGAGACAGTAAAAAAAATTATCTGAGAGAACCCAGCCAGGCTGACGACCTGATCACCAATAAAGTTGCAAAATGAAGCAAATATGGTCTTCACATGTTGCGCTCCGAGAAGATGTCATGATGTTGATGGTTGCATGCCGCCCCAAATAATTCAGACGCAAATATTTGCACGCTGGTATAAGTAGGTGGAGCGAAGTCGCTAAACAACGCGGAGGGGACTTCCGTATTCGCGCTTCGTGCGTGTTGCGTCGTCGGGTGCGCGAGCTGAGTCCATCTGGAGGCGGGTGGTCGCGTTGTTTTTTTTCCGTTACCATCCTATACCAACGCTCGGGTGAGATAGCAAGGGATTTTAATGCGGAGTCAACCTCGGCTAACGTAATGCGAAAAGGGAGGGACGAACGTTTTCCATGCGGTTTGGTCGAAAAACTAAATGAAACAATGCAGCAATGTCAAGGCCCGTTCATGAAGAAGCTGGAGTTGGTCAAAACCTTGGTTTAAGGCGCGATCGCGGTTTCCGCTGAGAAGGGAAATGACTTTCCAGTTCGATTACGTCATGTGAGAAAGATGGTTAACTTTTTTAATATCTGGTATCCATATTGCAAAGAATATACTTCTATTTTCCACAATTATTTAATTTGTACGACGCGTTTTTCATATTTACTACATCGTTAGGTACTATTACATACCAATCACGCCGTTCCCTTCCGGGGTAGGCACAGTCACAAAGTTTTACTCATCATATATATCATTTCTAGAAGGTGTATTCTTGTCATAACGCCATAACTTCCATAATTCTCCAGCAAAATAAATGTTTCAAACGTCGTTTTAAAGCTTATGTTCCCAGCTATTGACGAAAAATAGCCAAATGGTTTAAAATTAATTTTTTTGTTAAAAAATGAACAAAAATTAACAGTGCCATCTGTTGACAAAAAATCAACTAATATGTTTGCTATGGTTACGTGCTTAAAAGACTGTAGGAGGCGCCATTTATTACCTCATCGTTTAGTTAGATTGTTTACATTCTACATGCTATCAGTGTGACCGTTTACGTTTAAGTTATGCATCTTTAACACAAACATAAATAATATAATTTTCCATAGGAAGAAACAGGTAGAAGAATAGGAAGGAAGAAGGAAGAAACAGGAAGAAGCTGCATACTGTGCGAAATATTCGACAGGTAGAAGAACAGGAAGAAAAAAGGAAGAAAGAAGAAGAAGTTGCAGAGTGTGCGAAATATTCGCACGGGTCAGCTAGTAAATACATATTTGTGTACCTAACTCCGCTTCAGTTAATTTCCTCTATACTGACATATCCTTGCAAACCTCTTTTGCCTCTTTTACAATAATTTTGATAATACACGTTGTGTCAAAAAGAATGACCTGATTTTGAAACTTTACATTTATGGTTGGAAACACGCTACAAAACAGTGTAAAATTTCAAAATACTCACTAGATCTTAAAGTTTCAGTCATGGTATTATAAATGTTCAATATGTCCACCAGTTGCAGCACGGACAACATCTAGACGATGTCTATATTCGTCATATACACTCCACTTAAGATAACTTTATTGAAAGATGTCACGAAAGCTCTTATTCTGGTTTTTGGCTCATCGATGTCTCGAGCTAAAGGAGGGACGAAGTCAGTAATATGAGGAACTACAAGTCCTCTGCTTTAGATCTAGTGAGTCTTTAGAAATTTTACATTTTCTGTGGTATATTTCCATCAATAAATACAAAGTTTCAAAATCAGATCGTTCTTTTTGATACGCCCTGTATCTATTTATTCATTGCTGAGATAGTAACGTGACGTGAGCGAAGATCGAAGATTACCGTCCAATACATTGGTGTATACATAGGGTGGGCAACCCTTGGCATGCGTCTCAGATGTATGCACTACACTCATGAATTGTTCCAGACATCACGAAGGTTAGTAGTCACAAAAAGGTTGTCTACCCTTGGAGTATCAACTCCATAACATGGTCCAAATTTCAAGATAACAAAGTCGTTTTCCACGAATTATGAATGAGAGTGTGCGAGGTTCCCCCAGACAACGTTGTTAGAGTAACGAAGTTTGAATCCGTTGATTATTAACCGCAGAGCGCGAAGTTTTATCCGTCAACAATTCCAAAGTAACAATGACGATATCGTCTGATTGTAAACAATTGCGAGAGATGTTCCCTCAGTTAATAATATATGAATAACAAAGACCAATCATAGAACAATTGTTGTAGCAAATGTTGACCAACAATAGAACGCGTGAAATTATTCTATCGGTTTTCGCGATTGATCACTTTCATGGTATTCATTTAATTTTTCTGTATTACTAGTGAGACCCTTGTAAGGATGACAAAGCCTGAAATCTCCAAACGGGAGGATGGTTACACTCACAAAAACGTAGATGAGAGTAATTACTGCGGCCAATCAGGGTGCCTAGCATGAAATTTAAAAAAAACAGCAGCCTTTGACAATCTGCTTTTTCGACCAGCTATGATATGTAGAGCAGCGTATGCTTCCAAAATTTTCTTTTACATCAGCCATCAGTCCACGTTGGACGTCTTCAGGCTCCTGCTTGCCTTTAGGTTTAAGTCTCTTGGGTTCTTCTAAAAGTTGCCTGACTTCCTCTTCTCCTTCACTTGCACTGAAAAGGTTACAGCGGTCCCTTTACACATTGCATTTACCCCTACGAGCAATTGCACTGTGAATACCACCGAATAAGTGGACTCCAGTCACACCGAAGCAGCAACCTGAACATCTGGGGGGGATCAGGTCGGTGTGGTGGCAAGAGCACTGGCTAATCGTACGGGTGGCCAGGGTTCTAATCGCTGGAGGAGGATATCATTCAGAGGAAACCCGATCTCTACTTTAGTGTCTCGTGGAGGGCACTTCAAGTACAGTACTCCGTGTGTCGGATGAGACTTAAAACCGTGGTCCCCTTGGCGCCTTTCGTTAAGAGTAGGCTACTGCTGACGCCGGGTTTCTATCCAACCTTCCTCCCTTACCTGTCCCCTATGGCGCAAATGGCCTTAACTGTCGGTCGCCTCCTCAATATCCAATCCCAATCCTGAACAACTGGAATATCACTCACTTTCATCAGTCTCACTTGGTGGTATTCCATCATTAAAAAATTTAAGATGTCAACTTTTACTAAAACCACTTGATTTATTAAACAACGACCCAGGTTTCGATGTGCATTCACATCATCTTCAGGTCAAACCTGAACCAGACCTGAAGATGATGTGAATGCACATCGAAACCTGGGTCGTTGTTTAATAAATCACGTGGTTTTAGTAAAAGTTGACATCTTAAATTTTTTCTGAACAACTGGGCCTGCAAATGTTCAGAATTGGCCTGTCAACGGAGGCGAATCGGATCGGAAACAGAATATCCTTTACCAGACGAAGCCTTCAAGAAGAGAGGCGAAACGTTGTGCTACAAGCGACCAACGGGATGGATCCCGAAAAGAAGAATGGACAACAGGGAGCGTGGATGAAAGTTGAAACAGATCGCGCAGTGCACTTCTAGAAATATCCCCTCGACCATTCCTTTCCTTTCCATTCCAAGTGCCTTGGCCTCTCCAACGTCTGCCGGGAGGCGCACACCATCGGCACGAGTGCCTCTCCCGCCTCTCCCCCCCCCTCCGGCGCCGCCTCGCACGAATTGAGGCGTGCATTCCTCGGCCATCGCGAGAGTTACGCTCCGGGGTGCGTTTTTCATTGATGGCGCCCCTCCTACCCCCTCCTTAAGCCCTCCCTCCCACCCCCTCTCCCATCCTTAATGTGGCATAGCGGAGGTGCAATGCAGCACCACCACCTCACCACCCCTCTCTCCCTATTTCTCCCCACCCCACCCAACCCTTTTCTCCCACCCCTTCTCCCCCCCCATCCCCCCATCTCCATTTCTCATTACTCATTCGCCCGTTTTACGGTTTCGAGGATGTAGCGGTACAACACACCGTGAAATTCCCACGACGCCGCGGCCGCATCACAAAGCGACGCCCGCCCGGCCCGCCGAGAAAAGACGACGATCGCTCGCTTGGTGCTGCTGTTAGGGTGCGTTCACACCGAACGCGCTTCGCATACCGCGCTTCGCGAGCAGCGCTTGCGCTAAGCTTAGCGCTTCGCTTAGTTAGCGCCTGTTCAGACCAAATTCTTAGTTCACAAATACTCAAGTTCACCATAATCGCTCAAAAATTCCCGTCATCGATGAAAATAATATAAATATAATCATATCAATATGAATCCCAATGAAGACCACCGGATGAATGAAAGGGATATTTTTTCGGGTCAGGGAAAGAATAATTTCGAAAGATAAACTCACCATCCTTCCGCGATCACCGTCCACTTTTTCTGGAGGATAAGCACATTTTTATGGTTGCTACATTTGGGATTCCAAATTTCATACCTAGCAAAAACTGCATTTATGACAGCTTCCTCCATGCTGTGCGTCCCTTCACGCGAGGCGATTGACGAACACTGCTCGTTAGCTGGCGCTACGCTTATCCTAACCCAAGGCAAGACGCATGACGAACAGCCACTGGTGTGAGCGGCTACGTAGTTGACAACGGGTTGATTCTACACGGCGCGACGCTTAGCGCTAAGCTACACGCGACACGGTACGCGAAGCGCGTTCGGTGTGAACGCACCCTCAGTGTTCCTTGTTGGTGATCGCGGTTGTCATGGAGAGCGGATACTCTTTTTCTTTCTCCTCCTCTCTCCGCCTTCCCAACTCTTCTCGATATTCTCCTTTTTTTTCTTTATTTCTTCTTGCTCTGCGCACGGCACCCCCGGATTCCGACCTCCCCTCTCCCGTCCATATTTCTCTCCGCTGACGGCCTCAGGGAACCGAATTGGATCGACGGAAGGTCGTTTTTTTTTCTTGTCGACCGGAGGAGCATTCCTTCCTGCATCTGCGGCTTCCCCGACACTCCTATGTGGTAGCAATTGGTCTGGTCGATCGGAGAAAATTCCCATTTCTGCCGACCCAACCTCGAATACGGGCAGTTGCCATTATTGTTCGTCGAAATTCAGACTTGGTGACTTATGGATAGCACTGAATCCATTACATGTACAGTCACTTCATAAAGTATCGCGAAACACTACGCTAGCGGTTTGTATAGGTCGGATGTCGAAGCTCGAAGTACGTTGGCTATCCTGGGCCGTCTCTGGTAGCTAAGAGAATTTGCAGGTACACTTTTCATGAGACAAAGCGCCAGGTTAAGTGGGACTGCATTATGGGAGAGCTCTCGTTCAGAGGAGAGGACAGACTTGCTCCTAAAGAGGCCTTGAGGATGTATTCGGTTAAAGAAGTAAGAAGGGTGATGTGGTGAAAAGGCAATATTGAATGGAGTTGAGTGATTATGCGAGTGAAATCGGGGGAAGAAAAAACGAAGAAGAGCCAAATGCACGTAAACACGAGCTCCAACCTATGCACGAAGGAGAATGGGTACTGCTATCGACTAGGCTATGCGAACTGGTGAGCCTTTCGTGCATTACAGGCTGATATTTTAAGTTGCCCGCCTAATGGAAAATTATGATATCTATTGACTCTTGACTCGGCGCCCGCCCCTCACCAAGCCCACCATCAGAGCGTACTGGGTTGGGCTGGTTTCGCGAAGAGGAGCTCTTTCCATTTTCGTCTTCGTAAGAGAACTGCCGAGTATGATTACGATGCCTCTGGGTTGCGAATACCCTTCCTTCCCGCAGTTTATTCATTTCAAAGTCAGCTTTCCAACGCGGACGAAGTCGATAGCACTGTCGGTGTTTAGTCCCACTTGACTTAGAATATATATCGTAGTGTACCCGACGATTCTCATAGTCACCGAAGACGACCCAGGATGGCCAACGTACTTCCAGCTTCGAAAGCCGACCTATACAAACCGCTAGCATACAGTGTCGCGATACTTTATGAAGTGACTGTACATACAATTTTCAAATAGGATCAATAGCACCGTCTATCGACTTAAGCTCTTTAAGCATATACCATCATTTTTATATTAAAAAGTTACTAATCACTACACTAGTATTTCCACATTTTCACCATTGCTCATTGGTCTTCAGTGACTTGACAAATGAAGATAAAGAGAGGCTCCAGAATCGTTTGCAGAACTCCTGCATTCGATTTATTTTTTTAATATTCGCGGAGCCGAGCGTATAAATCCCTATACAGCACAACTAGCCTGGCTTAACATTGAAAACAGACGCCAATTCATTCTCTGCACATTTCTATACGCGCTATTCTCCCGGAGAGAACCCCGGTATATCTACGACTTGTTTGGTAGACATCCACTATCTCGGAGCACGTCTCCCAGGAGTGACCCTGCTGAACTGTACTGCCCCGTGCATCGTACCACTAAATACCACCAATCATTTGTGGACCCCAGGGGTCAAGGGGCCTAAGTGACATTTTTGAAGAAAATAAGTTATGTACAGGAATGGGATGTGAAAATATTGATCTTTTAGGTGGTAAAGGGGATCCAAGTGATTTTCTTGACAGGTGCTGCTATCTAGGGTAATGCCTCTTAACTACTTAGTGGGTTTTACCAAACATTTTCAACTTTGACTTAAGTTTTCTCTAAACAATGGTTTTGTTACTTAGACCCCTTGACTTCTGGGGTCCTCATTTATAGTCAGCGCCACCGCAACATGGAACTCTCTACCGAACTATATCAAATGCAGTGAAGACTCTTACTGCTTTTAAAGCCAAAATGTCTCATTACCTGCTTGCGAAGTGGTTCCGCACTTGTTACTTTGAATTTCTCGCTGTTAATATCGAATAAGTTGGACTTGAATTTTTGTACCCTTGGGCAAAATAAAGTATTCTTATACTTATTTCCTACCCGACGAGGCCGCCGCATGAGCGTGTTTCCAGAGCCAAAATATCTCAATACCTGCTTGCGAAGTAGTTCCGAACATGATACTTTGGATTTCTCACTGTTAATATCGAATAAGTTTGTCTTAAATTTTTCTACTCTCTTTGTGGTTCTTACTGCTTGTTTTAATGTATATAGCTTTGGACAATTTTTGTAATGCTCATAGGGGTGATTTACCCTTGAGCAAAATAAAGTATTCTTGTACTTATTTCCTACCCGATGAGGCCGCCGCATGAGCGTGTGGCAGGGGGTATTAGGACACCATCAGTGTAAAGATGTACGATTTTGAGAGGTGAAAAGGTGACGCGTACACTATCTGTTTGGCAATGCATCTCTCTTATTTTGTCGCTTCTGTCGGACCCAGAGATATAATGCGGCGTCATGGTAACATTCTCTGTGTCGCTCTGAAATGTTAATGCCCGAGGCATCGTATGGGAGGATTCTTTTCAAAGCTGGTGACGATAGCTCGTGTGTGAGGTCCGCTTTTGGATCTACTGAGCGTAATTTGATCTGGAAAGTAATTTGATTTCAAATCACTATACGCGCACAAATCCTGGGAAAAGCACATAAAAGATCATTTTCATACCGTATCTGGCTAGGATAGTTTTAAAGCTATTATTCGCACTTTCAAATGATTAATTATGCTTTAAGTTCCTTGTTTTAATCCCACGACATCTATAAATTACCCATCTTGCTTAACCGAAAGGAAATCACGATATAAAATTATGCGGCCTGTAGCTTGGAGTAAATTTGCAAGCAATACTTCATCTCGTTGTGGGCATCCAAATTCAAAATGCGTTAAGGTTCTCGGCGGGGTTTATATGAAAAAAGAAAAAGGGTAGGAAGGTGCTCAAGGTTTCCTCATTGGTCGGAAATAAACTTAAGGAACATATCTCATCTCTTCATTGCTACCAAAATATCAGCCACGCACAGAACTATTTTTTTTTAAAGATATTAGCCAAATAAAACCAGCCATTTTCCTCGGAAATGGTACGATTTGGCACTCCAAAGGCACTTTTAACACGTTGGGTGCCGGGCTTTAAAATTTAAGGCCCTCTTGGATAAACAAAGGATTTAACGCACTCACCTGAATTGTGAAAGAAGACATTGTTAAATCTAGGTTAATGAACTTTTATTTGCTGTTAAAATTTATATTGGCACTTAGTGGTCATATTTTTGTCTGCCAGAAAGACAACAGCCACACCATTACGTCAATAATTCTATTCTATGGACGTCCTAGTACGTCCATCGCTCTTCTAAGAAAATATAGGACGACGTTCCCTGACGTCCATGGCACTCATAGTGTTAAAAAATTAGAAAATTTTAACTCATGGGTCTCAGCCCAAAGTTTGACTGCGAGTGGTTTGAACTGATACTAAATTATTTTTAAAAATAAATCAATTCCTTAACGAATTAATTGTAGCAGTATCGCAAAAAAAAATCTCCGGCTGTTAGGGCGTTTTCGCCCCCTCGGCGTGAAAAAATGCATTGGCTGAGTTCACGACTCACGTCGACATCTTCAGTTCAGAACTGAGAATTTCAGTCGTAGAACGATACGTAACGATATTCTGACGCCACTAATATCACAGTGAAAACTATGCTTCCTACCGCTGCTGAAATTGAAAGAATAAATTTGGAACGTGGTCTTGATCGTAGCCAGGCAAGAGTCTCGTGCGACTCACTTCAAGCACTCTCCAATCCTAAGGAACCGCGTTCAAACCTCCGCAGCCGCAGAGAATCGAACCAGTGCCCCCGGGATTCCCCGAGAGGTCCTCGCAGGAGTCTTTTGGAAGTCGTACCCACTCATCACTGTGCTTGAATTACCCTCCCTGACCTTAACACTCTATGATACCCTGTGTCCAAGGTTCTTCGAGGATATTGACGTTTAAGGACCTAGCCGTGTGCCATCAAGTTTAGCTATGCCAGTCTATTCCTCCTTGACATGTTTCAAGCACTCCATTTAAGGTAGTCCGAGCGAGATAGTTCCCTAGTCATAATAGAGACCATATTCGAATTGTACGTTTTAATATCACGAGATTTAGGCCACATTAATTAAATATTGCATTATTAATGGTGCAATTATATAGTTTAATAAGACAGAAATTGTAAGTAATTAAATGAAAATATCCAAATAAGTCTTTAACTTGACTCATTTTTTTCGCGTGGTGCGTTTGAAACTCCTTCAAAACGGATGGTTTTCTGTGATGAAAATATGATTAATTTTCAAAATAGTTGAAAAACATACAAACTACAATCTGCTGGATTTTTTACGACATACAAGTGTTAGAAGTACCTCATTTAGTAAATAATGTCTCTCTGGAGTGCATACACGTATAATTTCCCATGTAAAAGGGCAGGTAGTTTTTGGCAAATATCTCCGAAAGTAATGTAGTAAGGGGTAGAATTTATGGTGTCATTGGATAGGTCAGATATTTTTCTTTAAAATGAGACCACATTCATCGATTTGTACGCACAATGACATTTCGCTCGAACTACCTTAAAAGGCCTTAGAAGCTCTTTCCGGTGCTTCGGTAAATGATAAGGTGTCCAATGTTGAATGTCCAACGGTTTAATGTTCCAGCAAGTTTAGTCTTGTTCGAAAAATACGAGGAAAATCAGATCCGAATTCATAGAGAAAGTTAGTGATTTGGTCCACGAAAAACAGCCGCCAGAACGCAAAAAAAATACCAAATTCAGTCCGCTAGGCACTTGGCACCTATCTGTATGCCGTGTTTAACCGGCATCTTGAGCTATTGACGGAAAGCATGAAGGGAATACAGCCGGGAAACAAGGTCACTAGTGTACCAGATGTCTTTAGATCAACTGTCTGTCGGCACCGCTTCCATTGGAGTGTCACAACGTTACACCATCGGTTGACATTTTCCACGCTCATATATCGGGCAGGATGTAAACATCTGAACTGCGCTAAATCGGCGAAACCGTGTATAAACATTGAATAAAGATTTATATGGTACTGTCAACTTTATTTCACTCAGTATATAAAAACACGCGTTTCGCATTTGTCACATAGCCATCATCATGGTACAGACGCGTGTAAAAAGCCATTATCAGGTGCAAATGTTCATGATGACGACTGTGCACAGGTTTTTTACGAAGTTGGTTCAATGAAGTTGACATTACTATATCAGTATTTATCGTTTTTTACATATGTTCTCAACGTGAGCAGCACTGCTTCCAAGGGGGCGATGCTTTAATCAAAGGGGGCGACGAGAAATAAATGCAGGGCAGCAGAGGGGCCGTGTACGCTGGGTGCTGACCGTGCGTTGTCACACATACATGTTCGAGGATTAATCAACTATCCACCAGTTAGATTTGAAATATATATTACTTTGTTTATAATTGATTTACCCTTATTCTTACGCATTGTATGTATTTCTGATTTGGTCATATAACAATAGTAATAATGGCATTTACTACAGTAGGCATTTAGCCTTTGAGATTGTTATTTTTTGCAAAGATAACAGAAAGCTGAAATAACAAATTCATAACGAAAACAAAAGAAAAAGAGAAGAAGTTGCAAACAAGAAAAACATTTATATCGATGTGATTCTGCTCTGCTGTCTGCAGGCAGCAAAGTTGCAGAAATTATGAACAATGGCCTTTATAAATGTTTACGTACAGTAATGAATATTTCGATTGTCGCTTAAATGTTTCAATATTTGTTGAACTGTGAATTTAGGTATTAAACATTTGTGCATAAAAATACGTTGTAATCCGCACACATTTCATTTGTATCATTTTTCTCTGTAATTTACATGCACAATTGCTCGGTACATACGTTAGACTACAAACGAATCATTTCACCGTGATACAAGGAGAAAAGCAGTTCAGGTTACATTCAACTAGATGGAACCCTGACCAACATTCTTAAGGAATAGCTTTAGCAGTCAATGATTTTAAAGCTTACGGTCGGTATGGCGTTGGGTACAGTTTTATGGAACAAAGGCGGCTCGAAAAATTTTGGGAAGCAATGGATTATTAGACGCTGTTCAGCCATACCTAGCAAGACACAGTAGAATTCATTCGGTTCAACAATGTTAGTTCCGCATGCGACAGTTATCGCGTCGTTCGTTCGAGAATAGAGTCTTATAACAGGCGGGGGAGTGGATGACACAAAGATCAGGGGAAAGAAATAGTGACCGCAAATGTTCACCGCTCTTTCCTCTCCGCTTCCCAGAGGTGCGGCAGCGAGAGCGGCGCGGCAACTGGTAGTCGCAGCAGCGACGAGGAGTAGGTCCCCCTCGCGGCCGACGACGGCCGATCTCCTCGGCGCGCAATGGGCGTCCATATCGGGTCACGCATGTGTGAGCATCTGGCATTCCGAATACCTTCCCTCTTCCCCTTTTATTCCCCTCCCTCACACCCCCCGCCCCTCTCCACCCTCCCTCCTTTGGGCGCCCCCTCTCTCGGACCGGAGTTCGGATGGGAGAACCGACTCCGCGAAAGGCATCAGCCGGCCTTTAAAAATACAAATCGGAATATGTTGACAACTCAAGAGTACCAGGTGACCGAGCTTCTCTCGACGACAATGCGTGTGTTTAGAAAATGAACCAATCATAAATACACGTATTGTCGTCGTCATTGCAAAGAATACTTTGAACTTTTCTACAATTACCTAATTTGTATGAAGCGTTTACACAGGTTTACTGCATCGTCGAGCAGAAGTGTTTGTATTAACCACTTCTGCATCCAAATTCCCACATGGCACTCAAAACAAAACTCCTCCTATACAAATGATCCGTCCTATCCTCAGCTACGCTTCACCATCCTGGCTACATGCAGCAAAAACCCACCTCAATGGAATCCAAACCACCGAAAATACAATAATATGCAAAATTGCAAATGCCCCCTGGTTCGTCCGAAACGCAGATCTAAGAAGAGACTATAAAATTACACCCATCTTGCAAACCGTTAAAGCCGAGTTGATGAAATTCGAAGATAGCCTCCAGCATACAGAAAAAAGCCTAATCACAAATATCCGGGACTACGACGAAAACTATCCATTTCACCACAAACCCCCAGCAGCTACCCTTCTTCTCCCTCCCCACATACCAATCCCATAAATCCTAAAAAAAAAACCTCTTCTCCTGCATCGCAGAAACTGAAAAAGTGAACCAAAGCTCCTGAAACGAAAAAACTCGAAGCCAGCCAAAGACAGTTCAGGTTACGTTCAACTATATGGAACCCTGACCAACATTCTTAAGGAATAGCTTATGTAGTCAATGATTTTTAAGCTTACGGTCGGTATGGCGTTGGGTATAGTTTTATGGAACAAAGGCGGCTCGAAAGATTTTGGGAAACAATGGATTATTAGACGATGTTCAGCCATATCTAGCAAGGCACAGCAGAATTCATTCGGCTCAACAATGTTAGTTCCGCATGCGACAATTATCGCTTCGTTCGTTCGAGAATAGAGTCCCATAACAGGCGGGGGAGTGGAAGACACAAAGATCGGGGGATAGAAAAAGTGACCGCAAATGTTCACCTCCGCTCGTTTCCTCTCCGCTTCCCAAAGCTCAAGAAAGCTGGGAGAGGCAACGTAGAAGAACAAAAGTGAAAATCGCTACCTACCTGCCTGCCTGTTTGTATTCTATTTATTTATTTATCGTTGTGATGGTAACGTGATGTGGGGAGGTGGGCGTGGAGAGAAACTTATTTTTGAGACGAAAGGCCGGGGGAACGTAGATTAAGAGCTTGTAAGGAGAGAGAGAGGAATTATTCAACAAAGATATTTTGTCGGAATACAAATTTTGGCGTCATAAAAATTAAATACTTTATAAAAGCACTCGGCATTCTTGGTAATATGGGCGCAAGGATAGTATCCTATCTACTATCTATGGCCTTGTATGGACGCCAGTATTAAGTTCAACTGCGAAGAAACGCACGATTTCGTGAAGTTTATTCATCAATATCGTATTGCAAACGAACATATAAAATAGAAAGGAAAAAATTCAATCTTCTTCTGATTTGTTTACATCGTTACAAAAGATAGCTTTCCAATTTACAATCAATCCCTCGTGTCGCCCTACGTGCGTCGTTTCATCTGCTTTTTGTTTAATTTCATTGACTGATGCGTTTGCACCTAGGTTACCCATGAGGCCAATGGTAAATATTTGACTGTTAAAAGTCCCGTAAACGCGGGCCACTTGAGCCCTGGAGGTTAACTTGAGCCCATAACAGAAAACAATGGTGTTTGGTTCTCTGCGTACTCTCAACAGCGGTATAACGACGTAGTTCAGTGCTTCACTGGTAGGTGGCAGTGAACTACGTCGTTATACCGATGTTGAGAGTACGCAGAGAACCAAACAACATTTTTTTCTGTTTTGGGCTCAAGTTAACCTCCAGGGCTCAAGTGGCCCGCGTTTACGGTATTCGTTTTTAATGTAAAATAAATTTTCCAAAATATGAGACCTTCCTCAATCACATTTTCTCGTTCGAATTTAATTCATCCCAAAATTCAATCAACATTGGTCGTTGAGTCGTTTTCAAGAAAAAAAAATCGACACGAATTCCGAAAGACCTCGTGCAATGGTATAAGAAGATGCATGCTACTGAGCGCACGGAAACGCGCATGCAATTGAGTAGGCCGGAGGGGAGATCGCGGATCATCGAGTGCGCATTTCTATTCTAATTTATCTTGCAAGTACGTAAGTCGAAAACATTTCTTGGATCACAAATCATTTAGGGGCATTTGTTTACGCGTTTGAAATCACCACTCACGCAGTACTACCAATAATACAAAAATTATATTATTTTCATTATTGATAGCGTTACATTCCGGAGATTTCGACGCAGAAATTGAAATTTATTCGATTCATTGCCAAAACAGAGTAACGTGCCGTAAGATTACGAGCTCAAGATATAGCATTGAATTGCCAAAAAACCTAAAGTGTGCAATGTATTTTTTCCCGTAGTATCTATGAATATTACTAATGAGAAGACGCATGCAAAATTTCTTGGAAAACCGTTCTTAAAAAACATCTCCGGCCACCAAAAGCTAATGTGAACGAAATATCGCTTCACAAAGAAATCAATGAATTTGGTCTCACTGCAAAGAAAAAACATCTCACCCCTCCAAAGATACCGAAATATCAGCCCCCTTACCGGATAATTTTCCATGATTTCTTACGAAAAATACCAATTTTACTTAGGAAACGGTACGTGTAGGCACTTCATAGAGAACTTATTTTTTTTAAAAATAGGTATGTATAACTCATAAATCTCGCAAAAGAGTTAGCAGAAGGTATTTTTTTATGTTTTCTCAACTATTTTCTAAAATAAAACATACGTTCACCGAAGGTATCTTTTCAGAATCGCCAAAAATAACCTTCCGTTGTGAAGTGTGTGTGTGTTGTTTAAACGTACCGCCCGAAGAAAATGAGTCAAATTAAAGACTTATATAGATATTTTAATCTAATTTCTTAAAATTGCTGTAGCCATATAAATGTTTATTTTGCATCATTTATAATGCAACATTTGATTCATGCTTCCTTCAGCTGCTAGAATGAAAACGCAATATTCGAATATGATCTCCAATTTGACTAGGGAACTATATATCTCGTTCAAAATGCCTTAAGGTGTCTCTGGGCTCAGGGACTCTCATTACAGATTTTCGAAAAACTCTAATAAAGTAGGTATCTTTGAAGTGCGTTTAAAAAACTGAGATGATTGAAAAAAGTGGGTTGCCTCACTAGTTTTACTGTAAACGAGCCTTGAAAGATGAAATTTTAACGTGGGCTCTTTTGGTGAGTTCTCACATTACAGTGTAAAAACGTCAATTTGAACTATAAAGCACGTTTAAACATTTGATATAAACTGTTCATTATAAGCTAAAAGTCCTGGGAAACTTAATAAAAATAAGATATAGAAATCATACCACCTATTTTTGAAAGTTATCAGCGAATTACTGATATAATTGAAGTCAAAATGCGGTAGTTCCATGCAAATGGCGCTGCAGTCGGCTCCTATGGCTGCACAAATTTGGATATTACAATAACTTTCGGGAATAATCTATATATTTAGTACCTTAATTTTTGTTTTCAATAGATAACCCATTTAAGTAACCGAAATCAGGATTTTTTAAAACTGAATAAATAAAATTGTGTACCTCAATATTTGTCTTGACTCACATAGTGAAGCTGGAGTCACCTTAATACCTAAGGGCACCCTTCTTCAGTCGAGGAACCTCATTCTACAAACAAGACTGTTCTCTTCCTCTGGACGTGAAGGAGGGACTCAAAGCCGTATTCATGGTGGTTACCTGGGTGTCCCCCAGGTGTGGGGGAACCCCTTGGCTCAGAAATGGTATTCATAGTCGTTACCCAGGGGACTGTCGTCCCCTAACCCTCCCCCAGGCCGTCGATTTCCTGGGTGAGGCATGAAGCTTATCCATAGCTACCCTAACGTAGTACTGCTGCCCACGCGTGGGACGAATTGATACTACTGTACTCATGGCAGTACACAATACTATCAACAACTTTCCATAGTAACGTCTTCTGTTTACAAACGCGGGAACTTCTTGAACCACCCTCACATTACTCACCATTCATATTACATATATATTTAAGTAATATTGTAAACATTCTCTCATATCCCTTAAATCATTTTTCATTGACGTTGTGTAACAGTATAGTATATTATTGTTTACAGTGAGCTTGGCTACGGTGAAAAATGAGCATCTTAATCATCGAGAACTATTCAGCGGAACCGTTCATATGTATTTTTCCGCGGGACTGTTGCCAAATCTCTCACCCAGGCGTCCCCTGGCTGGGTGTTACCCAGGTAAGGTTTATGAACCGCTCAGCGAAGGGGGCCCCTAGGAGTTACCTGGCTAGGTTATACCCAGGTAACCCCTAGGAATACGACTATGAATACGGGCATTGGGATTGCCATGGTAAGGGGGAGGAGGGAGATGGCACCGTTCCCTCCTGTCCTGAGGACTTGCTAGCGCCTCACGCGAGGCCCTCCCTGAGGCAGAGCAGGGTCGGGGAGGGGAGAAATATGGAGGGAGTGCAGGAAGAGGAGAACCCACGTAACTCGGAGGAATTCGGTCGCATTAGATCACTTCCTGTTGCCCGGAAAACACACCTCGTCGCCGCATTCATATATACATATAGATATACCGTCGTTTTCGCGGAAGTCTGCGCAGGAAATGCGAGAAAGGAAAACGTGGCGGTCGCGGTGGAATCGCCATGGCGATAATCTCATCGCACCGCGAGGAAAGGGAGATGTTTCCGTATTGGATTGGGGATTTTTTTGTGAAAGTTTTAATTTTACCCAATCTGTTTTTTACTGTAAATGATTTCTTGGTTTCATATCTTGAATATATATGGTGTTAAATAAACAGGTAGCATATCTACGCAATAAATAAAACATCACTTCAAAGATTCCACGCTGATTTATTCCATGGTGACCAGATTTGAAACAGAAACACAACGCCAGGGGGGCTATTCTGTTTCTACGTACGCTATTATAGCGCGAGGATATAATAGCGTTTGCTAATGCTAGCGAAGCGCCACGCGCGATTCTGATTCCTCAGACGTTACGAACATTGCGACAATGCGAAAAATAAGCGTTGGGCACGCTAAAATGGCGCGAGATTCGAAAAACAGAATGGCATTGTCGCGAAGCTTGTCACTATTTTACCGTATGGCCGCGGGGCTATGGCGTTGTGAAGAAACAGAATCCCACCCCAGGCCACCTATGTACACCAGGAGATGTAACTGTGATTACAGAACTGTCGTTATAAATGAGGTGGGAGCGCGAATCGTGAGTCATTGAGCGCACGTCAAAAATATTTTGGAGTGAGTCTAAAAAAATCTCGTACCACTCTTCACTTCAGCATATCTATTCATACTTGTGAAATAACAAAACATGCTGTACCATAAACGATGCAAAAGTTATGCTTTCAAATTTTCGTCACAGTTAAAGCATTGTTTTGACTTGGGTTTTTCGGCGCCGAATTCGGAATTTAATCGAAAATCGTGTGTAAAGACGTGTTTTTTATTCGGGATGAAACTTTGATGTTTATTAAAAACTGTAAAAATAATTTGAAACGCATATTTTCGCGTTCAGGAGAAAATCTGGACATTTGGAATTTAATGAATTCAAAATACCTATACGTCAATTGCCATAAGATTACGTGTTAAAATAGCAATCAATTGCCATGAGATGAAATCTATTACGTCCAATATTTTCCGCTTTCATATATTCATACACTACGTTTACCAATCGACCTCAGACCCATCTAAACTTGGACCGATATGATAATTACAAGCGAGCCGATTTAGTGCGTCTGGAGCACGGACTTAAAATATCGATGGTGAACAATCGAAACTATTAGTTGAAGCTCGATTGACCCAGCGTGTAATAAATTGCAGCGTTAGAAATTTTCGGTCGCCTTCCGAGCGAATGAAATTGACCAATTAGAGAAAGAATTGCGATGTGCTGAGATATTATCAATGCCACTTCACTAGTCATTACTACGCTCTTGTTACCACTGGTTACAACAAGCGCTTTGAATAATGACGATTATATTTTGTTTTTCGCGATGACAACCACTAGATTAACGAGGAGCGCCAAGGACCCGCTGGTTCAGATCGATACGGAAACTTAGACCGCCTGAGAAAGCGGGCTCTGAGTCGGCCCGCTTCTCAGACTGATCCCACTAGCCCGTTGACGTTTACTATTACGAGCTGATCCGGTCAGAGGTCAGATCGATCTGAGATACATAGATTGGTAAACGTTGTAATATTACTAATATGCACATGTACGTGAAGTTCCACTCAAATCTGTACATAAACGACAATCCATCTTAGATTGGCTGAAAAACGATCTTAGACTGGCTGAGAAAGCGGGCTGAGTCGGCCCGCTTCTCAGACTAATCCCACTAGCCCGAGATAGACAGTTTAGTAAACGTTGTAATATTACTAATATGCACATGTACGTGAAGTTCCACTCAAATCTGTACACGAAAATCGCTCCCATCAACTTTAACCCTTTCTGTGCGGCATGACGTGATGTCACGTCATACTGCACTCCAAGGGTTAAAAAAATCAGTGAGGAATTAGCTTAGATTTAATATATTAAACATTTCGACCACGTGGGCGGTGAGGTAAAATTGTTGCCTGCTATAGTTTGGGTGGATCCCGCCTGGATGGTTGGATTATTCGACACCAAGATGGAAAAAATGGCCCAGCAGTCTTGAATATCTTGTTATCTTGTTTATTTGAAGCTCAAAACAATTCCTCAGAGAGGGGAGATGCTTTGGTAGCTTAACTAGCTAAATACCACGACGAATATCAATTGATCCAGGTTCGAGTCCTGGTCGAGCTAAATTTAATCCTCAGTGGAATTACGTTTGTAATGGAACATCAGATGTGAGAGTCCTGGGGTAAGCTGGATTCGGGATGATGACAATAAATGAAACGGCAAAGTAATTAATAAAGCTTAAAACTCTACCCAGCGGAGTTAAGATCATGTGAGGATACATTATCATTGGTCGTTCAATCCTAAGAGTGGTTGACTGCAGCCCCCCACACTTCCCTATCTAAAATTAGTTCCCTTACCTCCTCCTGGTATCACTTCCTACGCACTTTCCTCTTCATTTGGTCCACGAACTTACTCCTGGGTCTTCCTCTGTGGGACTTTTTCCTCTATTTTTGCTTTATTTATGTTCTTCGAAAACCCATTGTGCCTCAGAGTGTGTCCAATCTATCTGGTTCTTCTTTTCTGACCTGTTGTCGTTCGGGGGAAAAGTTACAGTTTAAATCTGCCCCTTCTGCTGTCAATTTCCCTAATTTTATCCTGACGATCTAATCTACCGTAATATATCGGTGTTACGAAGACGTTATGAACGTAAATAAATCGTTTATACCACGTGACTCCTTAGCAACGCGATCGGAGTTGCCTCCGACGGTTCAAACACAACCGCCGTCAGCGCCAGGCGGGCGTCTCGCACGATGGAGATTCGCCCTCTCTCCGGTGACCTTGTGCGTCTCCCTGCACAAATAGAAAACGTGACCTTCCGACGTGCACCGCGGATGAAACTGCGGTCGGCATTATTGGAAAATTGAGGAGACAATGGCCAAGCTGATGCTCCGCTCGTTGCGTCGGTTACCACACGAACAAACTCGTGCCTAACTTCATCACCGAGGCACGACGTTCACAACAATGGAATCGGCTGATTGTTTGCCAGGGGCTATGCAGACTCTCCGTGGTCAACCGACATTATGGCGGTTATGAGAATCTGGTAACTCGCCAAAGGCACGGTAGCGAAATTTTGAAATAAATTCAACGAGGTGGATGTTTATGGCCTCCACACGAGTCACCGCCTAGCATTCCGTACAAGAGGTTGATCGTTCGCGAACGAACGAGTCCGAAGGAACGGGACTATGGATTGAACGGGAGGACCGAGGACTTACTTCTATGGAATGATCGTTCCCCTCGGTCCTTCGTTCTTTTTTATTACCGACGGTCCTTTCGGTCATTCGTTCCTTTCGGTCAGTCAGTCATATCGGTCCGTCATTACTTTATCGCCTATCTTTAGGGTGTTCTTTATCATACCCCAAAAATTCATCTGCTGATGCTTTCGGTGTAATTAGCAGTGTTTTTTTCTTCATATAAATCACGCCTATTTACGAAACCATGTCAAAAGTTGGCAATATTACCTTCCATCATTCATTTCATCCAACATTCTTAAACGCCGTCATTACCGTATACCAAGTATTTCTAGTTTTTTTCATTATTTAAACACTTATGACATGTTAAAATTAAATATGTACGCATGTCCACAAACAGAAACGAAACGGTGAGCGAGTAAAAAGGAACGGCCCCCAAAAGCACCGGTCCTGAGAGAACGATTTAAAAAAAACGGGTACACCCATCTCTATTCCGCTTGCGAAAACGCGCCACACTAGTCGATTATTGCGCCGCCACTCGGAGATGCATCGAAATCAACATCAACAAAGTAACGCCGCAATTTTTTGAAGAGATTGCCGTGAGAAAAATTCGGCCTGGACCGGGAATCGAATCACGGACCTTTGGTTTAACGGACTAATGCGCAGACCACTGCGCTACCCAGGCTTCCTAATTCCCATGGCAATTTATCTCTTCTCCTTTGCGTTGCCACCTTTGATGGACCGCAAGGGCCTAAGATCTAGTTGCCTTGTATCCACCAAAATTGCCATGGGAATTAGGAAGCCTGAAAGACCCCGTGGTTCGATTCCCGGTCCAGGCCGAATTTACCTCATGGCAATTTCTTCAAAACATTCACCCGCCATGTTTGAATATTTTCTAACTCCGCGATGCCAAAAATAATTAGTAGTATTATAAAATTTCACCTAGTCCGTAACTCTACAACTGTGGCGGAATCACCATCTCAGACTCGAACATAAACTCGAACTTCCAACAATGATTAACGAGAAGATGAGGCAAACCCTAGGGCTCCCCTACGCTGAGCGATTCATAAACCTTACCTGGGTAACACTCAGCCAGGGGACACCTGGGTAAGAGATTTGCCAACAATCCCGTGGAAAATTACATATGAACGGTTCCGCTGAATGGTTCTCGATATTTTCGATGCTCATTTTTCACAGTAACCAAGCACGCTATAAACAATAATATACTACACTGTTACATGACGTCAATGAAAAATGATTGTAGGAATATAAGAGAATGTTTACAATATTACTTAAATATTTATGTAATGCGAATGG
Organism: Ceriagrion tenellum; assembly: GCA_963169105.1. Lineage (NCBI taxonomy): Eukaryota > Metazoa > Arthropoda > Insecta > Odonata > Coenagrionidae > Ceriagrion > Ceriagrion tenellum. Next base: position 127,419,673 of record OY720636.1, on the reverse strand, counting down.
CGAGGAATACGAGGGTGGTTCAATAAGTACCCGTGTTTGTAAACAGAAGACGTTACTATGGAAAGTTGTTCATATTATCGTGTACTGCCATTAGTGCAGTAGTATCAATTCGTCCCAAGCGTGGGCAGCAGTACTGCGTTAGGGGAGCTTTGGGGTAAGCTTCATGCCTCACCCATGAAATCGACGACCTGGTGGAGGGTTATGGGACGGCAGTCCCCTGGGTACGACTATGAATACCATTTCTGAGACAAGGGGTTCCCCCACACCTGGGGGACACCCCGGGAACGAATATGAACCAAGCTTTTTATGTACAAAATTTAAAGTGTTGTAGGGTATTTAATCTTCCATAAGGCCGAATGTAATTTCTTTATTAGTTTACTATTGTGACAGGGTTTTTAACTGTTACCTTACCCAAAATCCTTCTCCATATCCCATACCCTTTGGTTCAGAGGCTTCCTTCCTTCTCCAATGGCCTTTTCATGGGATTGAATGCACAGAGTAGGAGCCCATGGATCCGTCCGGTGATACACTCTTTCCCTGCTAACTAATGTCGAAACGTCGAAAGTCATAGACCCACTCTCCAGGACGGAAACCCGAGAGAACTTCGAGATTCTTATGCGCCAGGAAATCACCAGATCCCACTTCCAGAAACCTCACTACTGATTCGGATGAATATTCGCAATAAATGCTCAGAGGCAGTCTCCGCTAACGAGATACTTGGATAGGCAAATTATGAACGGGCAAGACCGGAAGTGCTCAAGAGTGGGCACTTCATCTGCGCTCCACGGGGTATTTTTTAAAACAACATCGCGAGGAAAACGGCTTCATCAAAAAAAAAGAGGCCTTCGGGTAACCGAACGAAAATATTTACGATTGAAAAAAAATCTCCCGTGTTGCATAAAACTAGCGTTTCGCAACGCCAGTTTTGGCCTTCGAATGAGAAAACGCGAGAGCCGAAGAGGGGTGTTAAAAAAACAGCGGTTCGTTGCCCATGGCTACTGATCAAAGTGCCTATCGCTAGGCACTTTGATCTAGGAAAGAAGGCTGCAAGCTACCCTGGTGGGGCATGGATCTAGAGAATCTCCTTAAGGAGACCAGAAAACTCTTCAACAAAGCGAAGATAACATCTCTGCCCTGGGACTGGGACAACTACAGAGCAGCCCAGCGGAGATAGAGAGCGAAAATCAAGCGCTCTAAAAGAAAATCTTGGAAAAGCTTCTGCGAAAGCATGGAAGTTGTTCCACAGCTCGCAAGATTCCACAAGGTTATTTTAAAGGACCCAGAAGCAGGGGTAGGGTCTCTTTTGCTTCTCTCTGGTGAATACACGTCATCAGACAAGGAAGCATTAAAGCTGACGCTGGAGACTCACTATCCAGGCTCCACGGAGGGTGAGATGCGTCAGATGAGGCCTTCCAGCCGTCCAGCCAGCATGGAGTGGATAGTGGCCTCTAGCACCATTACGTAAAACGCCACACGATGGGCAATAACATGCTTTAGCCCATATAAATCTGCTGGTAAAGATGGTGTCTTCCCAGCACATCTGCAAGAGGGACAGAACCTGTTACTGATACCAATTATCAGAATCTTCCGATCCTGCCTTGAATACGGAATCGTCTTCAAAACCTGGAGGACCACACTTTTTACCCAAACCAGGAAAGATAAACTACACCAAGGCTGGCTCTTTTCGTGGCACCAGCTTTACATCCGTCATGCTGAAGCATTAGAGAAAATAGTGGACAGGTACGTTAGGGATGGACCTGTAAAGGACCGTTGCACCTGTACCAACCCGTACCCGGCCTTACACCCGTAGCAACATGCCTACCAAAAAGGTAAATCATTAGAGACAACACTCCATAATCTCGTAACTAGGATAGAAGGGGTGCTAGTATATGGGGTGTTTGGTTTGGACATTTCCACTTTGGACACCAATGACGTTGAATGAGCCTTTAATAACAAATCCTTTGGCCAAATTTGCCTTTCAGCCAGAAGACATGGTGTTCACACACGCATAGTTAAGTGGATTAGTTAATGTTGGAAGAAAGAAGATTGTTCGAGGTTATTCTAAGAGAGCACGACGGAGGTGGCCGTGACTCGTAGACGTCCGCAGGCGGGAGTACTATCCCCACCACTGTGGAATACGGTGGTTGACGGCCTTCTTTCAATGCTGAATAAGACTGGAGCCTACACTCAAGAGTGCGCAGACGATGTAGCGATCCTCATCACTGGCAAGTACTTTGGCACTGTTTTCGGACTTATGCAGAAAGCCCTGGACAAAACGATGGGCTGGTGCAATGAGACAGGGATGACTGTCAAAAAACCCAGGAAAGACAAAACTCATATTGTTTTCCAAAAAGAGGAAAAGAGAAGGATTCAAACTTCCTTCACTACAAGGAAGGATCTTGCAGCCTTCACTGACGGTTAAATACCTGGGAATCCTCCTGGATTCCAAACTCAGCTGGGGAGAACATCTAGAGGAGAAAGCCAAGAAAGCATGTGCCTCCCTATGGACTTGCAGGCGGGCCATACGCAAAACCTGGGGACTTCAGCTATAGGCAAGCTGGATCTACACTGCAGTAGTGAAACCCAGCTTTTTACACTGTTCAATAGTCTGGTGGAGGAGAACCAGGCAAGCACTGCCAGGAACAAACTCAAGCACTTGCAAAGAATGGCCTGTATGGGCATTACGGGGGCAATGAAAACCACCCCCACCTTGGCTCTTGAAACCCTACTGTGTATTTTCCCAATGCACGTGGAAGTCGAGACTCAGGCAAGTATGGAAGTATATCGTCTCAAGAGACAGTGGAATGACAGGAGGAACCTGTCTGGACACAGAAAAATAGGGCTGTAGCTTATGGAGTCGATGTCCTTCTATGAGATGGTATTGAGTGAAACTCGATGACAGTTTCACTTAATAAAACACCACCACTTTTCAAAATCCATTTCCCGGAAAGGGAGTGGTGGGCTAAGGGGACAAAGACCTTAAAAATGGGGCCCAGGTATGGTTCACCGATGGCTCCAGGAAGGAAGAAAAAGCAAGGGCTGGAATATACTGCCGACGTCCAGATTAGAGGCCCTCTATCTCTTTGGGAGAATATGCTACGGTATTTCAGGCAGAGGTATGTACTTTGCTGACCTGTGCCTACTCCGCTAAGGAATTGGGTGTAAAAGGTAGACCAATTCATATATGTACTGACAGCCAGGCTGCCCTAAAGGTCCTGGTATCACCATGGTGCAAGTCAAGACTACTATACAAGTGTCGTGATACACTCAATTCACTGAGTAATCTTAGCAAGGTAGAACTCTTCTGAGTCTCCTGACACATGGGCATATCCGGAAATGAGATGGCGGATCAACTCGCTAAAGAAGGCTCAAACAACACCCCGACGGGGCATGAGCCTTATATCCCAATCGCACCCTCAGCAGGGATAACAGAGATCAAGAGGTGGGGCCTTGCCCGACACTCTGAGATCTGGCGGCATACACAGGGGCTCATGCAAGCCAAGCTCCTGATTGAAGGACCCAAACCTGGACTGGCAAGAAGACTCCTACTGTTAAACAGAAGTCAATCACGCACGATAGTGGGATTCCTTACTAAACACTATCAGTTTATGAGGCACCTCCATCTTTTGAAGTTTGCGGACTTCGCCAGATGCAGACGATGCGAAGGAGAGGACGAAACAACATCTCACGTCCTCTGCGATTTATCTGTTCTGATGAGGACTAGAATCAGGCCCCCGGGGTCTCCTTTACTGGAACCAGTCGAAGTCAGGGGTATGCCCATAGAGGACATGCTGGCCTTCAGCTAGGCCATTGGACTCTTTGGGTGATACAGTGACGGCGTTTAGCACATAGATCCAATTGGTCTAGGACCCCAGGTCCTCCTTGGAGGAACTCCACCCAACCTCAATCTAATCTAATGGTTCTCCTCATCCTCAACTTCTAAACGTATTTGAATTTCATCATATTGATCCCATATTTCCCTTAGTTTCATTTGCCTAGCGTGTAAGTTAGCTAGATTATCATTCGCTGTGAATGAGTTGACGTAGTTAAGAGTGCGCGCTAATTTTCCCTTAATCACGCCTCGCTATTTTATGAGCCTGCCCCTAGTGTTTGAATCCATTGTCTAGGGAAATAGGTATTGAATAGGAATGGAAGTATCTGACCTTGGATGTAGATGCAGGTGTTTGGTGTGACGTCACGCAAACTAGGCTGAGTTGGATGTCGACACGCTGTTCGGCCGGCCGGTTGAAACCTGCGTCGTAGTAACCCTTCAGGCAATGCTCCCCTCGTCGGTCTCCGTCGCCAGCGAATATATGATCTCCCCCTCAAGGCGAGGTTGCCAGCTTGCGCGTCACCTCCCACGGCGTGACATCAATGAAGAATCCGCCCCGATTGGGCCAAAATGTTTGGGTTGTTGATGTTGGATTATTGGACTTTATAGTTGAATAATGGACTCGCCGTTCAATTGCAGGATTCTTCACTTTATTGCACTATTGACATAAACACAATGCCCTTATAATAAAACAGATTAAGAGGTTCCCGGCTTCCAAAACAACCGTCTCCCTTGGCCACCGAGGGCTGACTGTCCGTCCCTTGCTTCGCCGCGCAGGCGTAGGGATACATTAAATAGTTCTCAAACACATTGAGGTCGATGGATTGATTACATCATCCAACTGTCGCCTGACAACCAAAATAACAACCAACAATGTTATCCCTGCTTTTTCATTATTCATCTCGGTTTCCGTGGACGTGCGGACTCATTGGCGGATATCAAGCGATAGCATCCGCCTTCTTTTCATAGTTTGAGGTAAGTTTGTTTGTAAACATATTTCAATAACTTGGAGCAGTTGATAGTACTCCATTACAGTGAGGGTTTTTTCCGCTGGAAACACTGATTATCGTCAATTATGATTCTAGATGGTGTGTGGTGCTGCGTTCGGTTGAAATTGTCAACCTTGTTTCAAGAAATACAGCCACTCACTCGCTCAGTGTCACACAATGTGATGTGATAGTGGGAAACCAACAACAGCCTGTTAAAGTCGGCACAAGCGGAGAATGTGAGCGTTTACCAGTAGATCAAGTGCGCCACGCACTTCACAGTTTAGTCGATTTAGAGGCACACTTCCGTGATAAGTCGTACCTAATCATATTTTTACACTGGGGCCATGGCTCAGTTATGTTGACCATATTTTGATGAATAATATTTTAATAAACAGACTTATTTGTGAAGTTTACCAGGTCAGTAAACAATATATTAGAGGAAATATGTCCGCGGAGTTGATGGTGGCGATTGGAGACACAATCAACAGAATGTCGGGCACTTGAGTTATCAATCTGAGTGGGTAACACTCACCAAAATTTCCAAACGTTCGTCGTCACACCACGCGACTCCTTAGTATGCGTGATCGAGAATATCTCGAGGGATTCAGAGGCAAAACCCCCAGGGATCGGCAGCGCCCACTTAGAGAACCGCCGCTTCACACCTTCCCAGAATTCTACGGATTCCAACGGGCATGACGCCACTCAAGAGTCCGAAAAATCTCCCCAAAACGAGCAATGTCCGCCGATGTTCCGGCTAAATTTTTCTCTCGACAGATTTTGTTTGTTCCACGCCCACGAGAGGGAGAAGGCTGCCTCCCGTTCGCTTTTCTGCTCCTCTCTGGTTTTTTAACGGTCCAGGAGTCCTCGAAAGAGGAGAGCGCGGAAATGTCAACACGCGCTCGCGGAATCGCGGAAAGGCAAATGACCCCAAGCGAGGAGTGTATTGTTCCCCATTTTCGTCATTTGCCCGTAGATGGAGTTTTGTTTTGGGAGATCGACCCGACGCTGCGGGAAGAAAATAAACCTCTCGGTATAAGCATTTAGAAGTTAGTCGGGCCTTAACTTCGTAACAGGATGAGCCCGACCATTCGTACCATACCCTGCCAAGATTTTACGACTCCTTTTAGGATGCCACATCTACGTCGATGTATCGGACTACTCGATGTTTTTTTAGCCGATACAACGAAAAGATCGAGTAATAAAATAATCCGATGAAAACTGAGTGAGTGGTGAGTACTTTTATAAACTTCCAAAAATCGACTACTCGATGTTTTTTAATCGATGTGGCATCCCTACGACTTCCAAGGATGGAGAAAAGATTGTGTTAATAGTAAAGGAATATTCATAGATATAGAGCATAATTGTAACTCATAGATAAACGTCAACAATTACGGGGAATCGGGTTGGTGTGGTGGTTAGACTACTGGCTAACCATACGGGTGGCCAGGGTTCGAATCCCTGCAGAGGAGGATGTTTTTCAGAGGAAACACGATCCCTACTTGAGTGTCTTGTGGAGGGCACTTCAAGCACAGTACTCTGTCTGTCGGATGAGACGTTAAACCGTGGTCCCCTTGGCGCCTTTCGTTAAGAGCAGGCTGATGCTGACGCCGGATTTCCATCAACCCTTCCTCCCTTACCTATCCCCTATGGCGCAAATGATCTTAGCAGTCGGTCGCCTCCCCAAAAATCCAATCCACCAATAATTATCGGCGGTATAGGCGTACCTGAAGGGAGATAATAATTTTCTTAACATTTGGTCCAGTAATGTCCAAATATTTGCTCCTTTATTGTAAATTAAGTGAATCGATTCCACAAGAAAGCTCTGTGATGAGCGCACAGTGTGATAGGACTTATTTATAAAACATCGATGATATTTTATGCCTCGATGAATCGCAATTACAAACAGCAGTAATCACGAATTGCAACAGGTAAAAGTAACATTGTCGTCTGCTACGACCCCGGGAGAAATATTGCATCGAAGACGCCCGAATCGATTCATTCCACCTTTAGGCTACGAGCACTCTGGGCTGACTGATGAAATTCGGAGGGTAGGCTCTTTAAATAAACGCCCAGCGATACTGTATCAAATATATCGCCGTCTAATATGAATACAAAGTTAAGTTATCGGTCCAAATTAAACGTTGGTCCAAAATAAATGAAAATCAAAATTGCCAATTAGTTCGCAGCTCTGAGTCTCTGGCTCTGTCTGAGTCTGAGGCTCTAAGTCGCGTCCCAATTTTATTTGGTTAAATGTTCACTAAATAAGTGTTCCCAGGGAGCAATTTCCAGTTTAATCGTCAGTCTACATTATCTACAGCAACTGTCACCCGTAGCTTTAATCATATTTTGGAATTCCGGAAACTGATAGCCCACGGTCTTGAATTAACTTAAAAATAGTTTGTTTCATAAGTCTATCAAACGCCCTTAAAGATCCAAACATTGCATGTAACAAATGATATGGTACGAAGTCACTCGCACGGGTGCATATACCCCAGGGTTGAAATTCGCTATGAAAAAATCATCCAGTTCGAAAAAATGCGCTATTTCGCTATGAAAAAAATCATCAAAACATCTAGTTCGCATAAACCCCCCTCGAAATTCGCCTTGAAGGAAGATGGCTTGGTGGTGTAACTGGCTAACACACCAGACCGGCGATTGGGAGATCCGAGTTCGAATCCCGGTCAAGTCAAATGATTTTTTCACAGCGAATTTCAACCCTGGCCCTTAAAGATTCCTAAAAAAGGAGTTCCTAACGAGCATTTTGCTCATAAGGGCGTATTTTGTTCGTAACAAATGAACATCAAATAAATTCTAGTCACATAAAAGGTTCCGATGTCGTTTTGAACCACCCCAAACTATACAGAAATCAAGCACGCATTTAAGCGACACTTGGCATCCAAACTTCTCTAAAATTCCATTCCCTGCCAATGGTTCTTTTGAGTAAAAAAGTGACTCTGCGTGGAACCACCTGAAGTAACAGACGTGGAAGATTCATACGATATTGATAAGACATTCAGAATAATATTTGGAATGATTAAAAAATGTGCAGTTTTCCGAACATAATTTATCTGTTGACGAATGCAATTCATTTATCGACCCACCGGAATCAAAATGTATCCGACTTCCGCTCAAACGAGGCAGTTAAACAGCTTCTATTTAGTTTTTTTACGACTCTAGACAAGGAGACTTACGAAACTAATGCCTCTCCTATACTTCCGGCTTTCGCTCCGACCGTTGATGGCACGAGTGCACCAACATCCGGTGTGCACCACCTCACAATGGCAGCCACGTCAAACCCACTCCGAGGGAATGGAATGGACAACTGGCGAACGAAATCATTATTGCCCTGAGAGAGAAGCTCAACAATTAGTACCGGGTAACAATGCCGATAAATTCGCGTGCGGTGCAGTTTTTATTGCTCTTGAGTTGATTACACCTTCGGTGACGCATTGTTGAGCTCAACAGTGCTGTCACGATTAGGAATGCTTCATAACGAGTGTAGGCGTGCATCTGCGCAGGCGCAGGACTGTTGCACAAGCCCTTACCTCTACTGGTGGCAAGGAAACTATATTCTCTGAAATCGAACGAAGGTGTTGTGATTCTCACGCTTTTGACTGTATTGCGTGATTCTTTTGTCGCGCCTTTCATGGAGATATATGTATCGGTGCCTTCGTTATCGAAACCAACATTTATCCTATAACTGATCATTCCTATGGTGGTTGACATTATTGCGTATGAATTCTTTGAAATTATATCGGCCAAAGAAATGTCTGTCGCGTTCCTAACAAAATTAAAATAAATCAGAAATATTTCTGCGGGATATGCAGGTAGTTTCTGGGAGTTAATTGTAATTCAATTACATATTTTAAAGATGAATAACATGGGTTAGTGCAATTTTCCACTAAAAGATAAACTTAAATAAGCAATCCTGGTTTCGATGTTCAATGTAAGATATCTTCCGGAGAAGATGATATAAAAAATTCTACAACCGTCTAGTTTAACTAACTTTAAATTTATCGGTTTGAAGAAAATAGCGCTTGTCCAAATTATTCATCGTGGAATAATTCCGCGCAAAATCACCCGAATTTGACTTTTTCATTTTAAAAACATTCTGATTATAAAACGTTCGCATTCTCTTGAGACATAAGTTTAAAATTTAGAGTGTATGAAAATTATACGTTCACGATGAATAAAAGAACCCAAGGTATTTTCCCGCGGAATTTGTTACTTGATACAGATAACTGCAACGCACGGGAGTCATCTTCAGGTGATCTACGACACCAATATGTTGACTGCACCAAATAAAAATATCTTTCTTAAAATCCCTTGTGATCCTTTCATCATTGAAAATATGATTCCAACGAAGTTGAGCCGAAAATCATCGAATATATATTTTGTCAATAGATTTTTTTTCTTTCCTCGGACTATTACTTTATAAGCATAAAAATTGTAGGACGCAAACTAGCAAAAGACCGCCTAGGGTGGTTGGGGCACGAATAATGAGTCGTTGAGTGAACATTTTTAGAACTTTTCAAATAAGTCGAAATGGAATTATTGGACCACATATCACTTAAGAACATTTGATTTGAACGTTTGAAATCATCACCTAATTTGCAGTTGAAGTGACGCAAGAATTATATATTTTTTTAAATTTTAGTCGGAATTAAATCATTGTTATATCCTGGATTTACTTCCCGGAAATCGAATTTTAAACGAAAACCGTATATAAATACGTGTTTTATGCTCGGAATGATACCTTGATATTCAATAGTGAAATGTATTAAATTATTCAGTTGTTTCTTGTTACGAAGTTGTGTATTTATGTTACCTAGTGACTAACTGTTTGATGATTGTTTTGCATTCAACTGTTGCTCCTATCAAACTATTATATGCATAGTCTTAAGGTCTGACGGGAATAATCTCACCAAATGTTCAAGATATTACCAATAGGAACCATTATAAGGATGTTAAAATATTTTTTCGCGGATAGGAAAAAATCTGTGAAATTTTCATCGAATCATGTCGAAATATATATGCCATGTGCCATAAGGCTACGTGTTAAAATAGCATTAAATTGCCAAGAACCGAAATCAATAACATGCAATTTTTTTCAATTTTATCGGTACGTATCACTAATTAGTATATACATGTACACAAGTTTTGTGCGAAAATCGCTCAAACCATCTTAAGACATCAATACGATGACACCGAACACCGTCAAGGGGGTTGTGGAACTCTTCCTTAAGGATTGTTCGCGCTAGGCTAGTAATTTAGTCGAGTACCGAGTTATTTAGTGACTAAATGTGTCTGAACAACACAAATTTAGTCGAGTGGATTAGCATGTTATTTAGTCGAGTCGATCCATTTCGATCTATTTTTGTAGGGCGAGTGGCGCCCTCCCACCCACGCGTCACTGCTCACTCGTTCATCGGCTAAACAAGTCCGGACCTGTCGTTTTAGTCGAGATCATTAGCTGCCGCAAACATGTCGTTTCGCTGGAGCGAAGAAACAACTTAAAAATTTGTTTCTAAATATGTACAACATGAATGCTTGTGGAATGTTAAGTCCCTACATTACAGAAACAAGCGAATTAAGCAACTTCCATACGATAGATTTGGAAAATACAATGAACATACCTGGATTCGGTGAGAAAGAAATAAAAATTGAAAATTAAAAACATCAGGTTAGTTCATACTTTTATGATATTATTACAATAGCATCTACATTGTAAAATAGGCTCCTATTACTATTGTTTTTATAAGCACTACCTAACGTGATATAGATCATTTTAGATCGACCTACCCGCAAGAGTTAAAAAAAAATAAAGGAGTCCAAAACAGTTATTAATCTACTAGCTGACCCGTGTGAATATTTCGCACAGTATGCAGCCTCTTCCTGTTTATTCCTTCTTTCTTCCTGTTCTTCAACCTATCAGCTTCTTCCTGTTTCTTCCTTCTTTCTTCCTGCTCTTCTACCTGATTCTTCCCACGGACAATTATATGTTATTTATGTTTGTGTTAGGGATACATTACATAAACGCAAACAGTAAATGGTCACACTGATTGCATGTAGAATGTAAACAACCTAACTAAACGATGTGTTAATAGATGGCGCCTCCTACAGTCTTTTATAGACCTTGTTTTAAGCACGTAACTATAGCCAACATATTAGTTGATTATATTGTCAACAGATGACACTGTTAATTATTGATTATTTTTTAAATGGTTTTAACAAAAACTTTAATTTTAAACCGTTTGTCTATTTTTCGTCAATAGCGGGGAACATAAGCTTTAAAACGATATTTGAATCGTTAATGTTGATGAAGAATTACGGAGGTTATGGCGTTGCGACAAAAAAACCTTTGAGAAATAATATATACTAGCTGACCCGTGCGAATATTTCGCACAGTATGCAGCTTCTTCCTGTTTCTTCCTTCTTTCTTCCTGTTATTCTACCTGCCGAATTTTTTGCGCAGAATGCAGCTTCTTCCCGTTACTTCCTTCTTTCTTCTTGTTCTTCTACCTGTCGAATATTTAGCACAGTATGCAGCTTCTTCCTGTTTCTTCCTTCTTTCTTCCTGTTCCTTCCCATGGACAATTTTATGTTATTTATGTTTGTGTTAAAGATACATAACGTAAACGTAAACGGTCACACTGATTGCACGTAGAATGTAAACAATCTAACCAAACGAATTGTCAATAGATGGCGCCTCCTGTAGTCTTTTAAGCGCGTAACAATAGCCAACATAGTAGTTGATTACATTGTCAGCAGATGGCACTGTATTATGTGTTAACAAAAACTTTCATTTTAAATTTTTTAACGGAAACTTTAATTTTAAACCGTTTGCCTATTTTTCGTCAATAGCGGGGTACATTAGCTTTAAAACGATATTCGATTTATAAATTTTGATGAAGAATTATGGGAGTTATGGCGTTGTGACAAAAAAACACCTTTGAGAAATAATATATATGATGATTTTCGCACCCATAGCTTTTTTTTCTCTATCACACAAATTTCTTCATCCACCACTTCCAAAATAGCCACTACCATAAGCCTTATCAGCTTATTCACTTTATTGCGTTGCTGCCCCTTCATCTAGCAAAACACGACTCACTTGTCAACTGTACTCAACCGTAGTGCGAATGATTTTTGGAGGGTAGCGAGTTATTTTAGCTACTAAAATACTCTCCACTAAACTAAATTACCAGCCTAGGGTGAAGCAGGCTGTACTTCCATCCGTCTTAAATGCAATTACTCCACCTGCGGCTGCAGAGGTGGTGCACTTATTATCCCAGGAGAGGGGAGGGAGGGGGGGAGAGACAGAGACAGCCCCCCCCCCCCTCCTCCCTCCCCTCCCCTACCTCCTCACTTCCCCCCCTCCCCCCCCTCCCGCATCGCATATCCGGCGCGCATCAAGTTCACGCATCGATTGTTGCGCTCACCCACTCAAAAATTCACGGCCGAGCAATCGAGTGACGGCGAAGGGGATCTCTTTCTCTCCATATCACTGTGAAATGAAGGAATACTCATTGCCCATCCTCTGGCTTCACACTCCGCGATTCATTAACGGTGGGCTGGCTTTCGTCCGTCTCCCATCTCCTTCCTTACCTCCCATCCACACATTCTAAAATAAACATTAGAGGGTTTATTGTTAACCCCTCTCGAAACTCAAGAAGCGCCCAATCGACGAGAAGGATAATTAATTGAAAATGATCCAAATTGTCAATAAAAGCAGATGGACGTTAACCCTCTCTACGCCGATTTTTTCGTCCACCATTTGCAATCATTTCACGTGTTACCCCACTCGTGGGAGAATCAGGAACTAAAAGTTACGAATGAGAGAAATTTCCGTAGCCAACCTGTACAATTGATGTCACAAATGTATGTAGACGTAAGGAAACCTAATCAAAGACAAAAAACTCTTCTGCAAAACCTCTTGGTCGCTCAGCAAGATAGAGAGTTAAGATTTCTATTCATGCATTTTGTACTTAAAGATGGCCATCTATAGTATGGAGGATATATTTTTCTCTCGTAAACGAGAGTTAAACTCTCCTGGCAGGTTAAAAAAATAATCTAATCGTTCATTAAAGCAGAGGATATTAGACTCCGGGGCGCGGATTTCTGTCGCCCAGGTGACCAGGTTAATTTAAATTTTCACCCTTTCATCTAAATCTACGTCTACATATTGCCCTGCAAGCCATCTAAACGGTGTTCGGCAGGGTGTGGCTATTCACCTACATGCACCACAGTGTACAAATTAACTTTCACCAACACGCACCACACGATGGGTATGCCAGAAATGCTACAGAAATCTACATCCACACATAACCTTGCAAGCCTTCTCAAGGGTGTTTGGTGGGGGGTGGCTTATCGCCTACATGCACTGCAGTGTAGAAATTAAATTTCCCCAAAATGCACCAAACGGTGGGTATGCTACAAATGCTACAGAAACTACAAAACTAATCTATAATGTATTTGTGCAAAAGTGACACATGCGTCATGCAGGGAACGTGCAAAACATGGTGTTAGAACTACTCGGCAGATTTAGAAATATGTATTAGGGAGGACATCAATTAATCGGCTACTCTACCTGTCGACTAACCTAATTCAAACTAACTTTCCTGCGATACATGAGTGCTATGTCCGTCCAACTTGTACGGAATTATACTTGAATTTAATGTAAGTTGTTTAGTGACGATTAGTGCATTCCTAGTACGAAGTCACCCCTGCCACACCCCCTCTGAGGTAGCCAGCAGGACACCACGTAGATACTGATGTATTTTCCAGCTATCCCTAGCAAACGTACAGCTCTCTCTACGATAAACATTTTTTAAATTAATTAATTCTTTGCTCAAGATCCTGAACTTTGAGGCAAATGAATGAGCTTTTCGAGCTGTCGTAAATTTATTGAGTACACTCACGGGAGTGACTATAATTTCTTTCTTAGTTTTGTGATGAATTTTAAAGGCGTCAATAAATGGTGATAAATGTTATCTTCAACGCCCGATTGGAACAGTCGTGTAGGTTTGCTTCCGGTAGAGAGTGGAAATGGCGAAGCCCATCAGAAAATTGCTCCGTCGTTCGCATAAATTCTCTTTGGAGCGGAAGGGTTTCATTAAGGAATGACTGATTCCGCACGCTCTTGAGCCTCGCGTTTTCTGGTGAGCACGACTCTCCTTAACCTTCATCCAGTCGACCTCATCGGTGGTGGCCAAGATTTTTGGAGGAATGCCCGCAGGGGGGGCGGGGGGGAGGGCGGGTAAATGGGCTCTCCTGATTGATTTAGTAGCCAAGAGTAGCTCAAGAGGAATCAGTTTATTTTTTTTCAATCTTTAGCGCACGATCAAATTTTTTCCCGATCTTTTTCGTTCAATTAGGACCACGTGTTAAGGAACTCTGACCAAATTTCATGAAAATAAAAGACACACCTCACCGTCTCCGACTACAACAATATCTAGATTGTCCAACGTCTGTTTAAACTTGCAAGTTTATTGCGCAAGCTGTTCATTATTACTTACAATCATGAATATATATAATGGATTTAAATGTTTGGAATTGTTGCCTAGGCTACGTGTTGCCTAAATTTCCACTTTTAGTTCACACAGTCCTTGGAGCCACTTCGAAAAAAGTCTTTTCAGTTGAATCGTAAATAGACGTAGTTAATTGTTGTTAACGTGAGACTGTGGTGAGTATTCAATAACGATCGAGGAGATATGAATTACTTGATGCTTTGAACAATATCTTGCTATTTTTGTGACCTAAAAGTTAATTTGTAAATGCTAGAGAGGAAAGATCTATTACAGAAAATGTGCTAGAGGTTTATGATACGTCCATCGTGTACCGACGACGATGTTTGCCAGACTCTGATTCTAATTTGAACGCATTAAGCCCGCTCGGCTTAAATAAAGAGATTTATCCACTGCATTATGATTGCTTGTGAGTAAAACCAGCAAGACGTGTTTATTTACAAACTATCGACCGTATTTACCTTCGAACTTCCGTCTTTCATCACCAGGCGGCACCACATTCCAAAAAGTCGTTTGTTTACGGAATTCTAGACAACAGTTTTTGGTGACGCGTTAACAATCCATAATATATATTCATGCTTGCAACATTTATATACGTGACTCGGTTTCATATTAAATAGCCCAAAAAATAGACACAGGCTCGCCATTTGTGGCAAAAATTAGTTAGCCATGAGGTCCTTCAATTAGTGCTTAACGTTTTGCCATGCTAAACGGTAAGATATGCAAAATTGGCACTATAGACACGTGATACCAATAAAATATATAACTAGCATGCCATTCAAGTATAAGAGAATATATAAGGATAAAAAAATTGAAAAAATCAATTGGTAAGCGTAGTGAATATCGTTACCAAGTACGTTATTCACTACGCTTACCAATCGAACTCAGATCGATTGGGCCGGTTCAGCTCGGTATGGCAAACGCAACGGGCTAGTGGGATCGATGTGAGAAGCGGGCTAACTCGGTTCTGCCAGTTTGAGATCTCAAATCGATATGAACCGATTCAAATAGACATTTCAATCGATTTCGCATTCGCAAACCAGGCGATCCGAGTCTCAGATCGGTCTGAGGTCATATCGATCTGAGTTCGATTGCTAAACGTAGTGATTGTCTAATTTCACGGCCAGTATTTTCAGAAAATAATGAATTATTGATAGTCAAGACTAAAAAAAAATAACAGATTTATTTGAGAGACAGAAAATTTGCGCTGGAGTTGATCGAACGACCTCAAACTCATCGAGGAATATATTTTTTTAATAATCATATCGTTTATCGCACATCGCCCAACCGGGCAGCGGAATCGGATCCCGTTTCTTTCAGCATTTTTATCTTTCAAATCGCGAGGCAATGCAAGGCAAAGGGCTCGCTTTTATTGCTCTCCGCTTCGCGAACCTTCAAGAGGAAGCGAGGAAGTAGGTGCGTCGACCATTTTCGCTCATTTTAACCCAGGGAAGAGAGGCAAAGTCTTTTAATTCGACTCGTAGATTCTTCTGAATACTTAGTGAGCTCGTCTCAACCTCGACATTAATTCAAGTCTTCGGGGACGAAATAGACGCCTTTGAGTTCATTAACCCATGTGAAAGGGAATATTTATATGCAGTTCCCATTTACAATTCTATACAGGTTGGATGAACCATGAACTCATGTATCGCAGGAAATATTCGTTGAAAATTTGCATCTGTAATTTTCGGGCTCTCCCCGCGTTGAACCATTTTTATGGTCGACCGTTTCGCCGGCATTCCGTTCGGCTTCATCAGGTCCTAATGAACAAGAGAATTGTCTGCCGCTATATATATTCTATATACATATATTCTCTCTGTGACTTAGGAAGAGCTAACACCCGAAACGTTTCCAGTTAGACTTCCTTTTTACTCTCGTCTTTTTACCCCCATGTTAGTTTCCTCTATCATTGTGTGTGTGTGTATAAGTCTTCTACGTTATTGCGACCAAGGAGCTAGTGGCACCGAAATATCAAGAAACTCTGTAAGTTTGTTCATTTTTTTGTGTTTCTCTGTGTTCATCGATTGCCTTCCTGTGACAAACCGTGTGTGTGTGTGTGTGGATATATATATATATATATCCACTTGGCGAAAAACACTTGTAGTGCACATATATAAAACAAGGTCACAGGCGTGACTGGCAGTTACATATAGAGCACAAAAAAAGTAAAACTCACAGTAATTTTGATATATTTCGGCGGACACAACCGCCTTCATCAGAATGTTAGAAGGTAGCTCCACTACCTTCCTTCTAACATTCTGATGAAGGCGGTTGTGTCCGCCGAAATATATCAAAATTTCTGTGAGTTTTACTTTTTTTGTGCTCTATATGTAACTGCCAGTCACGCCTGTGACCTTTTTATATATATATATATATATATATATATATATATATATATATATATATATATATATATATATATATATATATATATATATATATATATATATATATACACGTTGATGGATTGGAGTCAGCCATGCGGCGACATTTGTGTTCCGCAGTTCCGAAAGCTAGAAATGTAAGTGTGATCGTCTCTTTCTTTGTGTATCTATCTCCTCCATCCTATCAACATCGTACGTTCGTTCATTCACTCAGACCGCTCAGCGGCAAATACATACAAATAAAGATATGTGTTCGTCAATTTTATGTGTTCGTCAATTTTATGTGTTCCTATCCACTTTCTTTCTTCCTTCCTGTTTGAACCTTTATTTATATGTATATATATATATATATATAAGCTAGCAACAAGGCGTTGAGGTTGGGGAAGGATAGATAGGTATATCAGTGGACACACAGAAAGGCGATACATGGCGACACCGCACCGGTGTCATCCATCCCCAACCTCAACGCCTTGTTGCTAGCTTATATTTCTAAATTAATTTCCTTTTCTTTAATATATATATATATATATATATATATATATAAGGCTCTGGGCGGGTATTCCTGTTTCTACATTCATATGCAAAATTACGAAGACTTGTCCGGATACACCCCCGAAGAATTATGTATAATAATTGATATAGTACAATAATAATAAATGAGGTATTATTCGTGCTTCCACATATCTTAATTTGAAAATGCGTTGAACGTCAAAACCCCTTGTCGTTTCAAATTAACATATGTATTATCACAAAGTTACCAGATGTCATTATTACGTTAGCAAATTCCATAAGATTAAGTCATAAACCACTAATTGATATAGTTCATTAATTATTGTTTCGAGTTGTGACAACGCGTGAGTTACCATGACTTCGGCATTTAAAGAGCATTCGTGTACATTGTTCAAAGAGCATGTCGACTGTGTACGGAGGATACGTAACACAAGACAACATGTGGGTTACCATGACTTCGCCATTTCAACTGTACTCTCATACATTGTTTAAAGAGCATATCGACTGTGTATGGAGGATATGTAAGACATGACAGCATATGGGTTACCATGACTTCGGCGTTTCAACAGTATTCGTGTACATTGTTTAAAGAGCATATCGACTTTGTTTGGAGAATACTTAAGAGGTGAACTGAATGGGGGGAGGTGGAGTTTTTTTATACACATCTACGCAAGGAAAAATCCGCTCATGCTACGGTCTGGGGGAGAAAACAGCGTTTTTTAAAGCGTCGGCGGCGTTACTTTTCCATAGAATGGGACACCGCAGAGGAGGAGGAGGATCCCAGGAGCGAGTTAATTAAACGGAGGATAGAAAGTCTGGAGTCAGGGTTCGTAGGTTTTTTTTTCATTTAAATCCAAGCCTATAGTGGAGAGGGAAAGAGAAAGGAAATGCGAACTGACATAGGAGAATGAGGGTGGCGGAAATGGTGGTATGAGAGAGGTGGTGGCGAGGAGGGGGAAAGGGGAGCGTCTGATCCAGGAAAGAATGACGCTCCATACGGCCGAGGGAAGGAAGTTAAGGGGAGAGATCCCGCATTGGCAGTCAAGGGAGTAAAATATAAAGAAAGTTTCGCATTGTCTCTGGCCGGGGCAACGGAGACTTCCCCTCCCATGCCTCTCTGAAGAGTGGGGGGTGGAAAGGGAGGAGGGGGGTATATATGCACCGTGGGAGTGTTAGCGGGATTATTGTGTTACTCTTTTATTTCATTCAACCTCTTCTCCTTCATAATGGGGGGTGGGGGTGGAATGGAGGGGTTTAGTCTGGAGGGAGAAGGGGGTGGGGGGAGTGTCCAAGAGAAGGGTGCTGAACGAAGGAACGAATCTTAAGGTGGTTGGAGCGATATAAAGTCATTTCGTCAAGAAATCGATGAATTTTGACTCTTTTTATAGAAAAATATCTTCTAAGACACCTATAGTGTATTCACTCAGACCGCCAAGCGGCAAATACTCACATAAATTTTAATACAGAAAGGTAGAAAGAAAGTGGATAGGAACATATGTATGTGTATATATCTATTTATATATATATATATATATATATATATATATATATATATATATATATATATATATATATATATAAACGCCTTGTTGCTAGCTTATATTTCTAAATTTATTTCCTTTTCTTTAATATATATATATATACACGATGTTGATAGGATGGAGGAGATAGACAAAAACATAGAGAAAAAGAGACGATGACACGATCGTCTCTTTTTTTGTGTCTATCTCCTCCATCCTATCAACATCGTGTGTTCATCGCCGCATGGCTGACTCCAATCCATCAACGTATATATATATATATATATATATATATATATATATATATATATATATATATATATATAGACTACAGGTGTCTTAGGAGATATTTTTCGATAAAAAGAGTATATGTAATATATATATTAGCCCCTTGCCGAACTACTTTCCCAGATTTTTGAGGACATATACCAGCTCTTTTTACGTGGGAAATAGTCCGTGTATGCACTCCAAAAAGATATTTTGTTTTCATAGTGGAATTTCTAACTCCTAGATAACGCAAAATAATCGACAATGTAACAAATAAATTCAGGCCTGACGTTGTGGAACCTCTCTATGTCGGAAATCAAGATATTAAAAAAACGGTCCGCTAAATAGATATATTCTTTACGACCCGGTTCAGACCTGAAGATGTCATTATGGGTACCATTCGGGACCATAACATCTGTGATCGTCGTCATGAATAGTTCGAATTGTGACATTTGGCAGACAGTAAATCTTTCTCTTTATATTCTCTACGTTATTATTTCTGCCAGATGTAAATATTGATGTTCTTATTTATGCATGATATTTTGAATATGTAGTAGTAGTCTATGTATCCCTTTCACGTTGGAACGATTGACGATGGAATGTTTCTTGGTTAGTAGATTGCTAATTGGCGCGTTGCATGTGTGGTACGCTGGTTTCAATGTAGTTTCCGTGTTCTACCGTATCATTCATGCATGCCCGGTGTGGAAGCACCCCCTGCCACACACCCTTTGGGTGGCTTGCTGGGTATGACGTAGATGCAGATGTAGATGAATGACCCTTCCATATTCGAGATCTTGAGTCAAGAGTGAAAATTAAGTAAATGGAACGATGAGAAACTGGTACAGAAGAGTTTATGTACCGTTCGACATCGCCATCGAATGCCATCAGATAAAAAACTGAGTCATCAGCTTACTATTCATCGTTCCGCATTCAGCTGATCTTACCGTACGGAGAACGCTGTTGCCAAACTTCCAAAACATGACAATGGCTCAACTCTTGGCCACGGTTTCCAACAACGCGCATGATTTAAGTAAGCTACTTTAGGGATTAAAGATTAATTTCATTTGGATGACGTCTCGTTTTGCTGATATTATTCTCCATAGCAGCATAACGATTACCTTGCTGCTGTTGGCAACCTCGCACCAGCAGCCTTACAAAGGTAAAAACATGAAATCATTACCCGCTACAGCCCGTAGTTCCAGCAAAATGTGGAACATTTTTTACTGGTATACCTACAGCACAACTCCATCACATTTTCACCTTAAAACAATGTTTCGTCTCTCTAAAGGTACTTCAAAATAGAAGCTAATGATCTAAAGAGCAGGTAAACGGCTACTACCATCATATATATTATTACAAAAAGGTCTTTTTCTGTCATTCCGTATATGCTCCGTTAATACTGCACCTACAGTGATAAATGAGGTATCATTTTAAACGTTGAATCACCGGCTTCTGAAGAAAAATACAATCTCAATTTCAAATTTCACTATTTACCCATTAATTTCACTTAAAAGTTTCGATTTTACCATGTCGATTACTCGCTCGAGGTATATCGACTCCACACATCATCACCCGTGTATATTATTTCTCAAAGGTGTTTTTTTTTTGTCGCAACGCCAAAAATCCCATAATTATTCATCAAAATTAATGATTCAAACATTTTTTTTAAAGTTTCCCAGTAGGCTTCCGCGGAGATTCTGACTGTGGGCAGCGATTGTTCCGGGTTTCCATCCGCGTGTATCCATTATTTCGGACAATATTTCGCCAACGTTCCAGTTGGCTTCCTCAGGTCCACTGAAGTGACGATGCAGGAATTGGTCCTCTTAATGTGTACGTCTGCTGTGTCGTCCTCTACGTGTATATTAAGAGGACCAATTCCTGCATCGTCACTTCAGTGGACCTGAGGAAGCCAACTGGAACGTTGGCGAAATATTGTCCGAAATAATGGATACACGCGGATGGAAACCCGGAACAATCGCTGCCCACATTTTTTTTAAAGCTTATGTTCCCCGATATTGATGAAAAATAGACAAATTGTTTAAAATTAAAGTTTTTGATGAAAAATGATACAGTGCCCTCTGTTGACAATATAATCAACTAATATGTTGGCCATGGTTACGTGCTTAAAAGACTGTGGGAGGCGCCATCTATTAACACATAGTTTAGTTAGATTGTTTACATTCTACATGCAGTCAGTGTGACCATTTACCGTTTACGCCTGCGTTATGTATCTTTAACACAAACATAAATAACACATAATTGTCCATGGGAAGAAACAGGTAGAAGAACAGGGAGAAAGAAGGAAGAAACAGGAAGAAGCTGAATACTGTGCGAATCATTCGACAGGTAGAATACAGGAAGAAAGAAGGAAGAAACAGGAAGAAGCTGCATACTGTACGAAATATTCGCTCGGGTCATCTAGTTATTCAGTAATATTATTAACAAATAGGAATTTCAAACCATAAACCATAAAACTCTATATTTCTCACTAATTAACCCTCGATATCCCGATATTTGACTTTTCGACTGTCAGAAAATTGGGGGTTACTGGTGTTGGGTCCTTGATGAAGACTATATCCCAAAGTTAAGTAGCAGAAGTTCATTTTTTTGTGACATGAGAACCATGAACAGGAACTGTCAAACGATCGAATAAGCCGCGAAATTAGTCCTGGGTCAGAGGAGAATTCGTTTGCCCCGTCAGATTTGCACGGAATCCTGAAGAAGTCTTTAAAACCTGACGGCGACAAGCTCGCAACAGCATTTATCGTCGTGTGTGAAGATATCGCGGAATGTTTTCACGCAAAAGCACGTCGCTTCCCACGCGCCGACATCCGGAACGGGGAGGGCAAAGGGGTGGGGAGGAGGGGGCGGGGTAAGGACATCTTCCCCCCTCTCTCTTAATCCCTCCTCATTCTCCTTTTTGATTTCGCCAAAGAACGCCATTATAAAAAGAGACAAGAGACGGCTCAAATATGGTTTATATGGAGATGAGATGAGCGTCAAGCGGATATAGAGAGATAGAAAGATACAAGTTTATTGATCTAGGGCATGCCCTGAGAGACTGATGCCCGTATTCATAGTCGTGTTCCAAGGGGTTACCTGGGTATCCCCTAGCCAGGTAACACATAGGGGGTCACCTATGCTGAGTGATTCATAAACCTTACCGGGGTAACACCCAGCTAGGAGACGCCTGGGTAAGAGATTTGGCAACGATCCCGCGGAAAAATATATATGAACGGTTCCGTTGAATGGTTCTCGATGCTTTCGATGCTCATCTTTCACAGTAACCAAGCACGCTATAAACAATAATATAGTATACTGTTACACAATGTTGATGAAAAGTGATTGAAGGAGTATGAGAGAATGTTTAAAATATTACTTAAATATTTATGTGATATGGATGTTGAGGAATACGAGGGTGTTTCAATAAGTACCCGTGTTTGTAAACAGAAGACGTTACTATGGATAGTTGTTGATATCATCGTGTACTCCCATTAGTATCAATTCGTCCCACGCGTGGGCAGCAGTACTGCGTTAGGGGAGCTTTGGGTAAGCTTCATGCCTTTCCCAGGAAATCGACGGCCTGGTGAATGGTTAGGGGACGGCAGTCCTCCCGGGTAACGACTATGAATACCATTTCTGAACCAAGGGGTTCCCCCACACTTGGGGGACACTCAGGTAACGACTATGAATACGGCCCTAAGGACATTTAGTGAAAAAACTATGCTCGGTTTTTATAAAAATTTGTTACATAAATTAAGTACAAAATCACAAGTTAGCATTCGTCAATGCATTTCTACATGCATGTTTTTCATTAATTGATAACATACCTAATTGTGATGATTTAAGCGCACATCTATTTCATAATTTTTTTACATTCATTACTAATATTCAGGTGTGATAACCAAATTCCCAACCGCAAGTGTTCTGTTGTCTCATGAGAGATTCGAATAATTTGGTTTTAAAGGATTTAACTGATTAACTTTGTTTCGAGAATGTAGGGAGGGTGTTCCAAAATTTCGCTGAGGTTATATGGAATGATTTCTGAAAGGTGGCGGTGTGGTGGCTGGAGTAATGAAAAAGGTCTGCATTCGATCGGATGAAATGAATCGGGTCCAGGGGGTATTTTATTGGACATTTTCAGCAGATAATGAGGATTTTTGCTTTAAAAAAGTTTGTATAAAAATGAATGGGTCTCCCCTGTCATTGAGGTAGATAAAGAGGGCGCTTGCTATTGTGGCCAATGCTGGAAACTGTATCATGGCCGTGACCTCAATAGTTACTTGCCTTATAGTTTCAAACATATGGTTGATATTCTTGCCTTGCACCCGCTAATTCGTCTATTCCGTCGCGTTATCCAAAGGAAAGTAAGGAATGGGCAAGGATTGGCAAGATTCAGCTCCTACATGATTTAGGGCCGGATTCATAGTCGTTACCTGGGTGTCCCCCGGGTGCGGGGGAACCCCTTGGCTCAGAAATCGTATTCATAGTCGTTACCCAGGGGAACTCCGTCCCCTAACCCTCCCCCAGGCCGTCGATTTCCTGGGTAAGGCATGAAGATTACCCAAAGCTCCCCTGACGCAGTACTACTGCCCACGCGCGGGACGAATTGATACTACTGTACCAATGGCAGTACACGATAATATCAACAACTTTCCATAGTAACTTCTGTTTACCAACACGGGTACTTACTATATTATTGTTTATAGCGTGCTTGGTTACCGTGAAAAATGAGCATCGAAAACAGCGAGAAACATTCAGCGGAACGTTCATATGTATTTTTCCGCTGGATTGTTTCCAAATCTCCTACCCAGACGTCCCCAGGGTGGGTGTTACCCAGGTAAGGTTTATGAATCGCTCAGCGTAGGTGACCCCTAGGTGTTACCTGGCTAGGGGATACCCAGGTAACTCATTGCAAAGGAAGAAAGAAGAAGAATTGGTGCTTCAGAAGCGTGGTGTTATCGACGAATGCCGGGAATCAGTTGGATGGGCGGAGTTAAAAATGAAGAGGTGTTCAATAGAGTGTGAGAGAGAAGGGGACTAAACTATGGAAGAGTATAGTGAAAAGACGAGCAGAATCGGTGGGGCATATATTGAGACACGAGAGTCTAGTAAAGTGTGTGTGTCAGAGGGAATGGTGGAGGGGGGTACGATACAGAGGGAGGCCAAGGGAACAATATCTAGGCGCAAGTGAGGAAGGACGCCGGGGCAACATCGTGCGAAGAAATGAAAAGGAAAATTCAGAAAAGATGGGAATGGAGGTCTATATTCAAACCGATCCAAGGATTGATAACTGCGAGAAGAGAAATGGTATGCTGGATGGTAGCATGCTAGCTTTCGTAGCCACTCTCCAAGTCTTGGGTCCGACCTCGTACTGTTGTCCTGACTGCTTTTGGCCTGCGCCTGGCATCATGGAGAACGTGCGCGGTTCTGATTTGAACTGGGATGAGTGCTGCATGCCTGGTGTGGAACCACCTCGTGCCACACACCCTAGTGGTGGCTTACTCGGCAATTTCATAGATGTAGACGAGATAACCAACATTGTTATCGTGACGGTCATTTACCTCTGCGACCCCTGCTACAACAATTTCCCTGCCCCATGCCAGAATTCTGTACGCTTGTTTATTATTGCAGGATTCCCTGGGTATTTCTGTACACTTTATCCGATACATACACTTTAAACACTATTTTTAAGGGATAACTACAGAATCCCCAAGCACTTTCTACAGGAATCACCTGACACATTATGTAAGATCCCTTATAGCATTCTGCTTCAAATCATCCTTGCACCTGTAGAATTTCCTCAATGGCTTTTGCAGGAATTTCTTATATTCATATATTTGGCATTCGTTAGCCACTTCATTTATGTCTGTCATCATAATCGAGGTAACCTCTGTGATATCCTCGATAGGACGCTGGCAACTGAAAGCAATTTCTGCTTATCTCAAACTCTTCCGCAAGAAGAATAACGCAGCAAGAAATACCCGGAAAGATTCCGTGGAGAGCCGAAAATGAGGAATAACGATAACATAAAAGCCAATCGTTTAACTAATTTTTAAGCTATCCGGGACTAGCCAAGGAATTCCACTTTCACGGAGTCACCCGCAATGCACACATGTGCGATTTTCCACAGAGAACAAAAATCATCCGCCTTGACCGGGATTCGAACCCGGATCCATCGATTTCCGGCCAAGTACTTTAGCCAGTTAAGCTACCGAGACGTCCTACTCTTCTGTGGATTTTTGTGACCTTTACGGGACTAGATGTTCTCGACTGCCGGGCATACAATGTAACAATCAGTCGCTACTGAGCGCTTAGCGCCACTGCCCACGAGAAAAGATCGAACTTTGAATACAGAGGTGCGACCCTCTTATTTGACTAATTGTTTAAGAGTAGCAGGTTATGTTACTTAAATGAATAACCATGGAAGTCAGTTATTTGCTCGAAAAAAATTTCTACATCTACATGTACACATTATACTGCGAGCCGCCGCATGGACGTGTGGCAGAGGGTGTAAGGTCGCCACCAAGTTAAGATGTAATGTTTTGGGAGGTGAGATGGTGACGTGTATTTTTATTTTTTTTAAGTTTATTTAGCTCAGGAAGCTCAGTTTTACTGTGGTCTCTTGTGGTGCGCGGAAGGAACGAGTTTTTGTACCGATCTGTTCGTCAACGTATCTCTCTTATTTTATCGCTTCTGTCAGTACTAGAGATGTTGCGAGGCGTCACGTAAATATTCTCAGTGTCGCTCTGAAACACTTAAGGACGTTGGCGATTCCTCAGTCAACTATTCGACAGCCTCAAAATACGACAGGGATTCGGTACTCTTATTCCACCCTTCGCGAAGTCGCGGTGAGGTAGGCGAGGGTAACAATGAGTTTGCAGTAATCGAGGGAATGCGTGCAGGGTTGCTACCTTGGCATGGAAGATAGAAGTCTGAACGAGGCTTAAAGGATGGAACGAGCGAGTTAGGCTCAGCTGGGAACGTGGAAGTGTCAGAGGGCCTTCTGGGAAGGAGGAGGGAGGAGAGAGGAGGGCGAAAAAAGGACCCAAAGGAAGGAGAATGCAAGGAGAAGAAGAAAGGAGTTCCCACGGCTCTCCCTCCACCTCCTCTCTCCTCCTCCTTCAGTCGGCTATCTCCCCTCCCGCATCTCCATGCTTTTAAAGGGCGTCGCACTCTCGTCGGATGAACGTATGAACACAGCGACGCGCTTCTTTCGGAGTCGATTAGAATCGAATGCCAAATCTAATAGAGAACATCAAGTCAGAGACTGCAAACCTAGGGTCCACTCGTGAATATATATTTCGGATTTAAATGTTTAGAATCGTTACCTAGGTAATTAGTTGCCTCAATTTCCACATTTAGTTCACCCAGTCCTTGGCGCCACTCAGAAAAAAGTCTTTACAGTCGACTCGTAAATGGCCGTTGTTAATTGTTGTTAACGTGAGACTGTGGTGAATATTCTATAACAATATCTAACAGTTACTTTGTAAATGCTAGAGAGGATAAGTCTACTACAGGAAGTGTGTAAGGGGCATATGAAACTTCCGTTGTGAGTCTTTTCTCTGCAGTGTAGATCTTTAACTGTTAATTTACTGCTGCATTTTTTTTGGTTTATTACCTGTTGAGAGCCTTAGTGAATCAGAAGGTATGATCTTGATAGATTGATGAGGATGTTAATCTGTAACGTACCTACTATTCGTGTGTGGCCTCGGAGTAGGTTCAACGATCTCTCCTTTATTTGTTATTAAAATGATAGTTATTGGCGCAATTTCTTATCCATAGATGGTATTGTCGGATATTGGTTTAGAAATCCGTACAGAAAGGGAAACAAGGGGGAATTGTGCGCAGTGGGTGATCAATCGTGCGAATTACACATTTCACGTTCGCAGTGAACCTGACTACTTGTGAAAACTACTTCACTCTGTGGAGTCTTGTAAGTAACTACGTCGAGGAGCAGATGGGCGCCAGGTTGTCTTTGGAATGCGTGAGTGTAGAACAGAGGAAACATGCGAGGTACTTGTTATTTTCAACGGAGAGAAAACAAGAAGGCAGGCTCACAGTCGTTATTGTTCTGTTTTTACCTTAATACATCATAAAACTCAATAGTTTTGTGTATTATTGCGTGGATTTGTTCGGTAAATATTGCTGTTTAAGGATTCGAATCTGACATCGTTGTTATGCAATGGCGGCGTGGGGTAATGGTGCGCTGAAAGAGGGTAGGTGCGCACGATTCCCCCACATTAAATTACAAATATAGGCTATTTAGAATATAGGCTACAGTTTCTTGTTCTCTTTTTCTAATTCCGACACACTATGCACGACGGACTGACAAAATGTCTTACACAACAGAGAAGTTGGAGGAAACATAGGAGTCTAAATAGGATTGCGTCTTTCGATGCAGAAGGGACACGGCTATTTAATTCTAATCTGAAGAAAGTCATGGACAAGCATACGTTTGAACCTAATAGAATATATAATATTGACGGGCATCACAACAGAACAGAAGAAATGCTCGATGGTTTACGACCCTAAAGGAGCTACGATTTCTGCGGAAAGAGGACGAACCATAACAGGCGTTTTCTGTATGAACGCCGCTGGCTATTACATACCACCGATGGTAATCTACCCCAGAATAAGAATGACACACACACTGCAAAAGAATGGACCAACTGGGGCCATGTACAAGTTTATCTAGTGGCTAGCACACTTCAAGAAATATGCTAAACCTACAGATTGAGAACCCTTGCGTATTATGCTAGGTTTGATCATATTAACAAGATTAATGAGATATATTGACGTACCGATAGATATTTAAATGTCATTTCATGTGCGCACCATTCCCCCACTCACCCTTACTTGTCTCCGTCTTCAAATACATTCCACTTTTTAAATCTCGCATTATTATTAAATTGCCGTAGAACGATATTCACGGAGTGCTAGGAAGTTAATGGTTCCTTTTTTTATTAAATTTTGAGAGGAATTAAATATATCTGTAGACCGGATAGTATTAAAAAAGAGTGTAATTACGTCCCGCGTGTAGTACTGCATTTTTTTATCCACTGCATTATGATTACAGGTGAGTAAAACCGGTAAGATGTGATTATTTACGACCTGTAGACTGTATTTACATTTGAACTGCCATCTTTCACCACTAGACGGTGACTCAATCGAAAAAGTTGTTTGTTTGCGGAATTCTAGGCGACAGTTTTCGGCGACGAGTCGAGAATCCATGATGTATATTCATGATTCCACTTTTGATTGGTGAGCCACGGAATGTGGCGGAACCAATGAGAATCGTGCATTTCGACTGACCCGCTCTACAAACAACTGTAAGCATTACTTAGCAACAACAGTTACAATGTAACCTTTACTTTTACGCGAGAATCCATAATGTATATTCATGATTCCACTTTTGATTGGTGAGCCACGGAATATGGCGGAACCAATGAGAATCGTGCATTTCGACTGATCCGCTGCACAAACAACTGTAAGCATTACTTAGCAACAACAGTTACAATGTAACCTTTACTTTTACGCGAGAATCCATAATGTATATTCATGATTCCACTTTTGATTGGTGAGCCACGGAATATGGCGGAACCAATGAGAATCGTGCATTTCGACTGATCCGCTGCACAAACAACTGTAAGCTTTCCTTAGCAACGACAGTAACAATGTAACCTTTACTTTTTCAATAGTATTATTCACTATTACTGTTTCCATTAATTTAATAATTAAATTGCACTTGACTTAAGTGTCAAAAGTTCACTTTTTTGTGACATGAGAACACGATTTCCACGATTGTACACTTCACCACTTTACCTCCCAAAACCTTATCCCCGACATCTTTTCACGGATGGTGTCCTAACACCCCCTGCTACACGCCCATGTGGCGGCTTGCATGGTGTATGCAGGCGTAGAAACGTGGGCTCCAAGAAAATCGAGATATGAGATTACTAATCGATTTATTTTTTTCATTGCTCTCTCGTTAATGGAAAAAAACCACAATGAATCACTTGACAAATTAAACTTAACCAATATATGAACACACAAAATACTGAACTAATTTAAGAATTAAGGAGATGTTCATTTCCACGCATCACCAAAGATTCTTTTCTTTTTTTTCGCCGCTGCACCCGTTAATGCATTCCGGGCTGCGTCTTCCCAAGCCGCAGTATGAGAAGGGAAAAGACGCCTTCCCACGGGCGATTTCGCCGGGGCGAGGCGGCCTCATATCCCGCCGGATTCCGCAACAATAGCATAGCCATTCACCCATATCCACGCGTGCAAGCGGTCACTTTGCATTCGCGAGATCTTTGAAGACACGTTTCTTCCGAGTTCCGGCCCAGAAAAAGAATCGCGTTGAGGAAAATAAATGAGAGGTTGAAGAATCACCCTCCTTGAGTCTCACGGGAGAGTGAAACCCTTCGAAGTTCGAGTTTAAAAAGGAATGAATGTTTAAATTCGATATTGAGGAGTCACGCCGCGAACATGTACCAGTTCCATGCACTTGGGGAGAGAATTCAGAAACCAGGGCGGATTACGATAGACGATCTCTGACGTGACGGCAACGGACGCTGGCTAGTTCGCGTTCATTTTTATTTAGTTGAGCCAATTCCGATGGCCTGACATTGACGTCCCCGTCGACTGAAGGTTAGCCGAACCTAGTCAAAGTCTTAATTTTTCCTGTCTCGCTAAGTCATATCAGCGTCAGCCAATCAGGGAAGAGCTTTTTCTATGGAGAGAGATTAAAGATATTGGTTATTAATTGTACATGAGAATAAACAGTCACTTCGCAACAGTTTCCAACACCGCAAGCGGAAAAAATTGGCGTTGATACTCTCGTCCATCGTAACACAATCCTCCTTGACGGGAAGACGACGGAATCGTGAAAGCCATCGTCCGTTAACATAACGTCAAAATGCGTCATTCATAATCCCACCCTCAATAAGCTTGTGTAATGGTATCTTTTCAGAACAATTATCCGTTCTGACGATTAACATAGGCTGTGATTAATAATCTCTAAAAAAAAACTATGATTTGTGGTCAATGGCTCACTGAAATTTTAAAATATTGTTCATCCGCATCAATAAGTTTCTTTCACGATGGCGCTGTATTTTTGCAATGGGTTATGGTTATCAATAATAATGAATGAAGAGGGAATAGTAAATGAACCGGACAACAAAGGAATAGGTTC
This sequence comes from Ceriagrion tenellum, assembly GCA_963169105.1. Classification (NCBI taxonomy): domain Eukaryota; kingdom Metazoa; phylum Arthropoda; class Insecta; order Odonata; family Coenagrionidae; genus Ceriagrion; species Ceriagrion tenellum. Next base: position 127,389,444 of record OY720636.1, on the reverse strand, counting down.
CCGGATCCAACAATGGAAATACAAAGTAACAATGTGCCTGGTACAACAAAGGAAATGTACAGGGGTGCCACTCGCAACTTTTTGAAGGATATTGTACAACAAAATCCATTACAATAACTTGAGTGATTATAAAATATCACACTCTAAAAGCGTAGGAAACGAATTCCTGACGAAACTCTCGACCGCAGGACATAACTCCGCATGAAGAAAGGCAGAAATGTGGAAGTTTTCATTTGACAAAAATGTCGGACAATAAAAAACCTTGAAGAGAGAGAAAAGGCTTAAATGAAGCAATATAAATTCACCCAACTCAAGCAACGTTGAAGGAATCCCAAGGGATAGAGAACAGTTGCATCCTGGAACAAGTAAGGAGTTCATTATAAGTACCTAATATCTCCACTATTACGTGTACACGAGACACAGGAAGCATTTAAGAATGCCCGTAACGTTCGACGCGTGACCATGCTTATGCGGGTGTAGTTTAATCTTTCAAAAAAACACTAGTGCAAGACCATTAACATCAGACTCACTCGGGAAAATCAACATTTATATAATTAAACACTGTTCTAGAATGAAAAATACGGGGATACCCCAATTGGGTGAATATGCGAAAACGTACAGTCACTTCATAAAGTATCGCGACACACTACGCTAGCAGTTTGTACAGGTCGACTGTCGAAGCTCAAAGTGCGTTGGCCATCCTGGGTCGTCTTCGGTGACTATGAGAATCGTCGGGTACACTGCGATACATATTCTAAGTCAAGTGGGACTAAACACCGACAATGCTATCGACTTCGTCCGCGATTGGAAAACTGACTTTGAAATGAATAAACTGCGGGAAGGAAGGGTATTCGCAACCCAGAAGCATCGTAATCATACTCGGCAGTTCTCTTACGAACACGAAAATGGAAAGAGCTCCTCTTCGCGAAACCAGCCCAACCCAGCGCGCTCTGATGGTGGGCTTGGTGAGAGGCGGGCGCCGAGTCTACATCTACATCTACGTGATACCCTGCGAGCCACCACGAGGGTGTGTGGCAGGGGGTGAAGATCACCAAACATGCACTGTTGACATGCAACTAGGATATTTAATGGAGACATGCTAGATAATATGGTCACATGCAGCTACATGGTTAGTATCTATATAATATGAAATGGATTATTGGTTGTCATTACATGCATCATGCACTACAGACTACTCTAACTATATTTCACCTACCTATCACTTTGCTACGCTGCCTATTGTTCTCTCTTATAGTACGAGGGAAAAATGACATTTTAAATCTATCGGTACGACAATCTATCTCTCTAATTTTGTTAATATGATCAAACCTAGAATAATACGCAGGGGTTCTCAATATATATCTAACGTCATCTGTGAACAATTGTGATTCGAATTTACTTAAAAAGTTTAACCTAAATTTTAACCTGCGTTCTGATAGTAATTCCCATCCAAGTTCTTCTACTAACCTCGCAACACTAATACAATTATCATAACGGCCTTTAACAAACCTAGCGGATCTCCTTTGCACGCGCTCTAATTCTTTTATCATACCTTCCTCGTACGGATCCCATATACTAGCGGCATATTCTAAATGAGGTCTAGAGGAGTCTAGAGTCAATAGATATCATAATTTTCCATTAGGCGGGCAACTTAAAATGTCAGCCTGTAATGCACGAAAGGCTCACCAGTTCGCATAGCCTAGTCGATAGTAGTGCCCATTCTCCTTCGTGCATAGGTTGGAGCTCGTTTTTACGAGCATTTGGCTCTTCTTCGTTTTACCTTCCCCCGATTTCACTCGCATAATCACTCAACTCCATTCAATATTGCCTTTTCACCACATTCCCCTTCTTACTTCTTTAACCGAATACATCCTCAAGGCCACTCTAGGAGCAAGTCTGTCCTCTCCTCTGAACGAGAGCTCTCCCATAATGCAGTCCCACTTAACCTGGCGCTTTGTCTCATGAAAAGTGTACCTGCAAATTCTCTTAGCTACCAGAGACGGCCCAGGATAGCCAACGTACTTCGAGCTTCGACAGCCGACATATACGATCCGCCAGTCTAGCGTGTCGCGATACTTTTTGAAGGGACTGTACCAATTTGGATCAGATAGAGGAACCTTATAATAGTCGATGACGATGTCGATGATTTTGATAGCTCAATCCTAAGATTGGTAGACTTCAGCCTTCCACGCTTCCCTATCTACTGCTAGGTCCCTCGCTTCCTGGTATCTCTTCCAAAGTACTTTCCGTTTTATTTGGTCCATTAACTTATTCCTGGGTCTTCCTCTGGGGACTTTTCCCTTTATTTTACCTTCAATGACATTCTTCACAAATCCATTGTGCCTCAGGGTGCATCCAATCGTATTTGATCGCAGCCGCAGTGAACTACGACTCCGAAAACGAAAGCTGTGCCCCAATTCGCCATTTAGGCAGCTAAATCGGCAGATTTAGGGAGGACGCCATCTTGAAGTGTGTCCCAATTCGTTAGGCATCATGGGGGAGCGGATTTAGGTGCCTTTCTCGGGGGTGAAATTTAGGGTAGATGGAGTTTATCCTAAATCCGCCACCATATTGAATTTCCCATCATGCAAAGCGCAGCATGCGTCGTACAAGGAAACTGGTACCGCTCGTACCCAAGGAAGTAGTTGAAAAGTGGCAAACATGGCAAGTGTTTTGTCTATTGTGAAAGAATTCTCCAGAATTTCGCAAACCAACACCCGACTACAAAAGAAAAATTCTACTTTTTACACTTAAAAAAAACGAATTTAAATCCCAGAACACCTACACAAACTTAAATACCCCTAAAACTAAAAACTAACGAATCTCCAAACAACGAAATGGATAAAAAAAATGTTATTTCACTTTCCAAATCTCTCAACGCATACGAAGGTAGCCACAGGCGCCAAAAATGTCTTGATTTCAGGTTTCATTTGTTTCATTCAGTCCTTTATTAATTACTCACATGTTTTTCATTCCTTTCCAGCTCGGTAGACGGAAACACTAGCAAAGGATGTCCCAAATCAATCTCCCTTAGCGAAAGGCATCTAAATATTTAGCTAGCTAACCGCATCCTCCCTAATGCCTAACGAATTGGGACACGGCTTAAGACTCCGAAAACATTTCGGATTGGGCACCCTTAGCTCTTCCGTTTGTGAACAAGTTCCTCGCACTCGCTTCGCGCAGTTCAATTTTTTCTTTCCTCCCTCTCCCCCAACTGTGCCAAGAGGTCGGGAAGAATATCCTCCCCTCTTCGCCCCCTTCCGACTTCCCCTCCCTTCCCCTCCATTCCTCTCTAAACCCTCCGACCGACCCCTCCCTCTCGCCCCCCGCCCTCTGGGAGTGGACAAGGAGGACAGGTTTTGATTTGGTGAATTCACTGCGAAGGAATGCACTCTCAAACCCGATCCATCCGTGTGGCGCCTCAAAGTCTTCTCTCCTCTTTTGTTTTAAGGCGGGGCTGGGCGATATTCGTTTAGCAACGGATTCGCGCGTGACTCTGCTCTTGTCCTTTCATTGTTGACTGTCAACATTGTTGACTGACATGTCAACTGATGTTGATCTCATGAATGGCTGGCCTACTGTTGGTTACTTTGTCGTTTTTAAATGTCCCCTTCACATTTCGTGGAATGATGTTCTGGCACAAATAAAACAAGATAAAATGTATAACTTTTACAATACCGCATTATAAAAGAAAACTGGCACGACCCGGGTTTCAGTGCACGAGCACCGTCTTTAGGTTCTCAGATCTGTTTATTTAACGCGGAAACTGCACTTCGTAGTACTGTTTTCATAAGATATGTAGAATTAGCCCTAATGATTAAATTAAGGATTTGTACTACCTTGTGTATTTTTGAAATTTAATGTAAATACTCTTTTGGGTAAAATATTAAAGGACAAATTTTAGCTCGTAACGAAATCCAGTGATTATACCTACACCAGCCTCCATTACTTTTCGGTGGGATTTGATATAATGTTTTTTTTTAGCTTACTAAGGAAGAGCACTAGCTATCTTCAGAGTAAAAATATTGTAAAATGTTTATTACGGGCCAAATTTTGAAGTATTTTACTATGAAATTTGGTTACTTAGTAAACAGTAGAAGCTTCCCTTCGCAACGTTGCCACATTCATCGCAGTATATTGGCTATGGGCTCAGACGAAAACCGAAAATCCTGTTATATAAAACTAAAACACTCGTGTTACGTTCTCAATAACCTGTAGGGATGCGTTTGAATCGCTCGAGATAATCTCGACCACGTAACTAAGGAGTCACGTGGTGCAACAACGGACGGTTCGAGATTTTGGTATGTTTGGCGTGGTTTATTGTGTCTCTAATCGGGATATAATAATCCATTAGCAATTATGTCACGAGAAAAACTCGGTGGAGAAGGGTGCGTGAGATTTTTACACGTGGTTCAAATACACCTAAATCTCGAACCGTTCGTTGTTGTGCCACGTGACTCCTTAGTTACGTGGTCGAGATTATCTCGAGCGATTCAAACACAACCCCCCCAGGGCTGTAAAAGTACATTTGGTGCCCCAATACGAAGCACATGTTGTACAAATTTTCGAACAATGTTATTCGAGCGGAAAATGAGATTTAAAAATTGCGTGAAAAGACGCCATTGCACCCCCATTAAGACGGTGTATTTCAGAGTAAAAAATTCATCATTTATGATCCAATATATCTTCGTTAAATGACCGCATACCTAGATATATTTTTACACCATTCGATAGAGGAAATCTTCCCCTACAATGCATGTTGAAATTACGATGGATTATCGGGCATGCCTAAAATAAAATTTCCGTCTTACATAAAAGTTTACCAACAAACAGCTGTGAGGCATTTTACATTGGGCTTGTTCAAATAAGCTGATTCAAGAATATCAATAAAAAATGTATAACTTTTGCAATACCACAATATAATGAAAATTGACACGACCCGGGTTTTTGCATAATATCGATTTCGTTTTTCCGAATTTCAACAAGTATAATTTTAAAACATATCCTTACGTTACAAGTCACATATGTCGCAATAATTTGGTTGCATAAGCACAGGTTTTCTTCCAAACGCGAAACAATACATTTCTCAACAACACTAACAAACAAAGCATTCCTATTATCTACTCCTAATTGTTGCCAACAATTACCAAGGCGTTGCGCCGGGTGAAATATCAGAAAAGAAACATATTTCAAACTTTTTCGCCTTAAATTTCGAAAACTGCTCCGAAAAATCTAGTGATAGGTACTTCGCGTTAATAAGGGAAAAAAATACAATTATAGTTCTCGTACCATTACTGCCAGGTTGGTGCGTCACAGCGCATAAAAAAATGAGGTACACTGAAATGTGGTCCAGAATATTTGTCCTATTAACTTGCATAAATTTAAAAAAAATGTGAACTCGATGACACAAGAATACAGAGCTCCAGCTCACTCAACCATTACATGCATTCAATATCATGGCGGAACATTTATAAGAATCCTTGTCCAAAGTGCGGAAGTATTTCGGTCATATTCATAGTTTTCAGCTAAAACGCACTGGTATTGTGACTAACTTAGTCCACTACTAAGATCACTTAGTCGCATGCTAAAAAGTGGTATTCATGGACCCTTTCCAGTGTGCTACTAGGAGCTACTAACTTTGTGCGCTACTGTCACCAATGTCGTACCGGGGTACATAAATTTAGCTACAACTGTCCTCAAGAGCCATTCTTTTTTAAATTTGGACAACTTGTGATAGTTGACACCTTCAATTTTCAAAAAAGATAGATTTATTTTGCGAAACTTTCAATTATTAAGTTTTTGGGCACGAAGAACACGATGGAAGAACTTTCTAGTTCGAAAATGCAACCGTGACCCCTGAAAGGGCACAGTCAAGGTCTAAGGGGTGACAAGAAGTGGACCGGGCCTACAAATGTATCGATTCATAGGTTTAAAAAGGTGCCGAGGTCAACGGTAAGGTCTTTTTTTGTACTTCGAATAATTTAGCATTGAAAGCCCATAAGGCAAAATTTGGATTTTTGGCTGGTCTTTATTTCTGGGGTCAAAAGGTCATATTTATTAAATTTTGCTTAGACTCAATAAAACTTACAACCTTTTTCTACCCAGTTGCCAAATTTCATTCGTGTGGGTAGAAAGAAAGTGTCTATAATTCCAGGCCAAAAATGACACACCATCAAATGTATAGAACAGTTTCAGGTAATAATTATAGATATAAAATAGACTGTAATTAAACAAGTCGATTGTGCACCATGGGTTTGTAACCTGGGTGTTAAAACTGCACCACTCGGAGTATTATTACAGATGCGTCTCAAAGTTATTGACTCATGGCTTACAAGGTAATTGACCTTGAACTTTGACCTTTTTTTTAAATTATCAACTTTGAGACCGTTTAACTACTGAAGCCAAGAGTAACCCACGCTGTTTTATATTTTTCTAAGTACTATCCTAGGTTGTGCAATTAATTCAATAGTTATATCTGTGGGTCACTCGTGACTTTAGCAGATATTCAGACAGAAAACAGGACAAAAAAACCACGAAAATAACATTTCGAATGACCTTGGCCCTCAAAGCCATTAGTGACCCACCAAAATATTTATGCTAATATGTACCTAGTAACAATTAGCATCCATATTAAAAGCAATTATCATGGGTCACTAATGGGTTCAGAAGTAGAATGACAATATAATTTACTCCATATATCCCCGACCTTGAACTTTGACCTTTAACCAAGATCAAACAAGTCGGATTTCAGAGGAAGGAAACTTCACTTTTTCTCATCACAGTACTACTTAAAAATCCTGAAATTTTTAGGAAAATTGAAGGTGTCAACCATCACAAGTTGTCCAGCTTAAAAAAATGGCTCTTAAAACAACAGAACAACGCTTGGCAACACTGTCGCCGGCTTCTCTGCAGGTGAATTCATATTTATGCATTAATCACCCTTATTTCACAAAGGCCTCTTAAAGCAGTGAATGAAAAAGTCATTGTTTTTATATTACGTAAGCAAATAATAGGTATATACTTATTCCATAGCCTTAGGAAATCTTCGTTGTGGCTTCAGTTTATTACCCAATGAGGGTCGCTTTTGACAGACCGTAATTTTTGATGGCGCCTCCTTGATCAAGTGGGAGAATGTTGAAGAACCAGCTACTTAAATATTAGCACACTTGGCGCTCCAAGCTTAGTAGTGGTCAATGAATACCATTTTGTTATCGGGCAATTAGTTAGTGCGCTCCAATGCCGATGATTGCTTCCCACTATAGACTCAATGAATATGGCCGAGAGGGTGTAAGATGGTTTGAACGAGATTTTTCTCCAGTCACCATGGAGACCACATTAGAATTTCATTGATTTATTTCAGCTGATATCAGAAGCATGATGTAAATATTGCACGGATTAACAGGATAGAAATATCGTTTAATGTGGCTAAATATGCATGTACAATTCTTAAACGAGACTATTTTTTTCACGCTGGAAACGTCTTCATCACAACCGCAAATTCTTTCTACATTCTGTAAAACTTACTGCGGAGAGTGTGATTCATTAATTTTTCAAGATAGTTGGGCAAGGATACCTACTACAAACTGTCAAATTTATATTCGTTAGAAATATTTATTCGTTAGAAAATGCCCCAAATTTGAAACATAGCCTCTCTGGAGTACAAAACGTTTCCATTTTCAATATAAACTTTCAGGCTTTTTTTTGCGAATGGTCTCGGGAAAAGAGTACTTGGTTCTGCCGACGTACTGTTGGACGGAAGGCATGTGTTACTCATTAAGTCGCAGTTAAGGCTTCCGTAGCTGCAGATGAAGTTCGAAATTCGCTAATTTTTCCACAAGACGGAGTCTTCCTCTCTACGTTCGTCGGATCGCGGACTGCGGGTTGAGTGGGGGAGGGTCTGGGACTTGGAAATTGATGGATGGGAGCGTCACTCCCTTTTTTGGGCAGAGGTTCTCACGAGCGGCGGCAAAAACAGAAAACCTTCCACGGTCAGTGACTCCGAGGCAGAACCGAGAAAAAAAAAGAGAGCAGAGGCGGGCGCTCGCCCTGTAGAATTCTTCGCTCTCAAATCCTCGCCTTTGCCGCGGAGGAGAGAGACTCCGATGATGATCGACCGGGCGGGCGTGGAAATCGAAAAGTGGCGAGACGAAGCTGGGTGGCATCGACGATCGAACTGCACCGCGGCCGTTGCCATGGGGATGGGGCATTATCGATCCCCCGGCCAATCGGAAACCACCTGTGACTCAGGATGCACTCTTCTGAGAATGTTAATTTTTTTACATATATTTTCCGCGATAAAATTGGACATACCGTTAACATGTGGTTAAGGATTTTGGAAAAATCATTTTAAAAATTGTACTCTTCAATATTCCCTCGGTACTTCAGAGTTTATTTTGCATTACAAAAATTCGAAATTTATATATATTCTATCTATCCACTCACGCTACCTAGCGGGGAATGTTTCCAAATTAATATACCCATCTTACATAAAATCTATCAACATTCTTTCGGTATTTATACAGTCTCTGTCACATTGAAATTATTAATAATGTATCTATTCTCACTCACACTACCTAGCGGAAAAAATTTCAAACGTAATGCACGCATCTTACACCAAAAATTTCAAAATTATATCTGTCAACATTCCCAAAGTACTTAAAAGTTTACGCAGTTATACAAATATTCGAAATTCATCTACTCTCGTTAACGGGTCCTGATGGAGAACACTTCAAATACTATGTCCGCATCCTACATTAAGTATCGACAATGATAATACGAGGGTAAGTCAATAAATAAATCGCAAAACTGGATAGAGGCAATAATAATCAAAGTAACCCCCTGTAATTTATTTCACTTTTATATATATTCACCCTGTACATTTAGACTCTTATCCTATCTCTTTACAAGTCCTTGAATGCCAGCAACAAAGAAGTCTTCTGTTTGCTGTCACCGCCTACGAGTATTACTCTTGGAGTACGGCATCATCATTTTCAAAACGTCGGCCACCCAAATGATTCTATAGGGGCCCGAACAGATGAAAATCACTGGGATACTGTGCGGTAGATTTTCCAAGCACTCTCATTGAATTGTCTCAATGATACGGCTGATTCTGATGATGAAATGCTGACGTTTGCGACTTATTTATTGACTTACCCTCGTAAAAACACTGTCACTCTAACTGTCATGTCGATGTTTAGCAGAATAATACATTTTTTTAAATGGTATCCTCAAATTTAACAACGTTTTCCTCAGAAATGGCACACTTTGAGGGATGATCAGATTCGTGATCAGCTCATCGAACGTATCAAGATAAAGATTCTCTCCTCTCATTTGTTTCCTTGCACCTCTTCAGTGGATATCGCGATATTTGATCAGGCACGAGTTGAAGGATACCGGTGAGTATGATAGCTCTTCAAATTCGTTTCATATAGAACCAGCATGCTTGCTAACAAGCAAGACCCCTATCATCCACATCTACGAAATGCCGTGCAAGTCAGCTCTAAGGTGTGTGACACGGGGTGATTCCACACCAGGCATGCTGCACTCATCCCAGTTAAAGTCAGAGCGGCGCAGGTTTCCCCGGAATGCCAGGCGCAGGCCAAAATCAGCCAGGACAACGGTACGCAATTAGACCAGAAACCAGGAGAGTGGTAGTGGTGCGTAGATGAAAAAAACCCTACCCTACTCGCTGAGATATTCGGTTTCATCCGCATCTACCAATTACCCTGCGAGCCACTTCAAGGGTGTTTGGCAGAGGTTGATTTATCGCCAACACGCGCAAGCATAAGGGTCAACTAATCAACAACACTAACTATCATTTAACCTACTTAAAAGTTTAAACGCAGTCATTAAAGTCTCTCGTCGTTTACGGGAGAAGTGAAATTTTAAACCCATCTGTTCTGCAGTCTAATTTCCTAATTTTATCTCCATGGTCTGATTTACTGTAATATTAAATTTAGCGTATCGGGTGATATCTTGTGGAAATGGAGTATAGATGCCTTATTGATGCATTAATGAAAAACTTTGCAATTTTCCACAATATAAATTTTACTCCGACCCAGGTATGTTTTTACATCGTCATCAGGTGGTTTTAAGTGTTTCTGGAGGGTTTGCTTTTCAATTATACTGGTTTAAATACCTCATGCCAACGTTTTGCTACTGGATTTTTGCTTGTTCAGAGCTTCAGGTAAAAAATATTAACATGAAGACATTAACGTGTGCAGACATTGACTGAACGGGCCGAATGAAATGTGCTAAGAAATTGTAACTCCCCTTTTCCAAGCAAATTGCGCTCAGCCTGCCCCAGTCAAATTTCTGTAAAACCAGTGGACTCATGTAAATTTTTTTTCATCTCAAGCCCTGAAGATGCAATAAGGCGTTTGCGAAACGTTTGAAAGAGTTATTTAAAATAGTTCAATGGAAGATCGACCATCTTGAGGTATCTTCTGTGTACAAAAAGCGGTCAAAGCCTGCTCTCATTAAAGGTATTCTGCATGACTGCTTGGACGTATGGTCAGTACATACACGTCCGGAGCGATCACCACACCCATGGGAGTGGGAGGGGGTGGTCAACGGACGGCCATCCTGGTCCGTGGGTGCCTGCGCTCCCTACCGCCCTACCGTCTGGGTCCGCCCAAATCGTTCGTCTTGATTGGAGTGTCGACTCCACTTCCGGTCAGCCACACGCAAGAAACCGCTATTTACATCCATAATGACGCAACTCAGACGGGGCCAATAGGGGGGGGGGGAAGAGAGGGAGGGGGTGCCCGAATGGGATGGGGAGGGGGGAGGGGCTGTTAACCCCTGCCCGGTCGTCCACCATCCACTTACTCGATATTGGACGAAAAATACCAGCTTTTTTGGGGATCGGGTTGGTGTGGTGGCTAGGGTACTGGCTAATCATACGGAGCCAGGGTTCAAAATCCCTGCAGAAGAGGATGTTTTTCAGAGGAAACCCGATCCATACTTGAGTGTCTTGTGGAGGGCACATCAAGTTCAGTATTCCATATGTCAGATGAGACGTTAAACCGTGGTCCCCTCGGCGCCTTTCGTTAAGAGCAGGCTAATGCCGACGCCGGGTTTCCATCCACCCTTCCTCCCTTACCTGTCCCCTACGGCGCAAATGACCTTAGCTGCCGGTCGCCTCCCCAAATATCCAATCCAACCAGCACTTTTACATGGGTAATGGTGCGTGTATGCACTCCAGAGAAAGATTATTTTTTTTTTAATGAGGAATATCTAAAACCTTAATCACGTAAAAAAATTAATAATGTGTAGTTTGTATTTTTTCTCCACTATTTTTTTAAAATAAATCGTACAGCCATGGCAGCTATATTGTAGGGATTACAAAAAAAAACCTCCCGTCATGGGGGAGTAATAATCGTACCGCGTGAAAAAATGAGACAAGTTAAAGACTTAAATGGATATTTATAAATAATACTATAAATACCTACTCAGGATTTCAGTCATATGAAAGTATATGATGGCGCAATTTATAATTCTTGCTGCCTACTTCTGCGGAAGTTAAGACGTATAATTTCGGAGATGACCTCCATTATGACAAGGTAACTATCACTACGTTTACCAATCGAACTCAGATCGATATGAACTCGGACCAATCTGAACATTCTAAGCCAGCCGACTCGGATCGCCTGGTTTATCGATGTGAAATCGACTGAAATGTCGATTTGAAATCTTAGACTGGCAGAGAAAGCAGGCCGAGTTAGCCCGCTTTTCATGTCGATCCTACAAGCCCACCGTGCTGAACCGGCCAGATCGATCTGAGCTCGAGTGGTAAACGTAGTGTATCTCGCTCGAACTACCTTAACCCTTTGCGTGCGGCATGACGTCATCATATCAAGTCATGGTTGTCTTTACGCTGGTACTGACGACGTGATATCACGTCATGGGTACCGTGAGTGTTCCAGATGTTACAAAGGGGCCTATTGGAAGTTCCCTAGGGAAAGCTGGAACTCTCACGGTACCCATGACGTGACATTACGTCATCAGTACGTGCGTATAGACAACCATGACGTAATATCACGTCATGTCGCACTCAAAGGGTTAAGTGGAATTAACTTCATCCATCAGAACCCATCTTCGGGCGCTCAGTGACTTTAACGGCTGGTATCTCTAGGATGCGTCTTAGGATCATCGAAAAGAAATCACTCGACTCCGACGATGACTCAGTGAAGTCAAAGGAGCCTTCGACGTTGTGTCTCCACCGTGATCTGCTGTGAGATATCACTCATGAACTTCTTTGCCCCCAGGGAAAACACGAATAATTATTTTCAGGGAAACTAGGGTATTTGAGGTATATTATTTTCACTTACGCTATGGGACTAAAAAGCTCAAGAAAGGAGGCCGCAATAGATCTTAAAGTCGTAGCTGCCTGTCAGAAGGCATCGGGAAGGGATTAATAAACTACATCTGAGGCTGAAATAAGAGATTTCTCCTCTCTAGGTACACATAGATACGAGATATCCTCAGGAGAGTGCGGAAGGAAAAAAAAATATTGCGACTCGGGGATGTATGTACCATTGTTTTCCTAACAATTCACTCAGCCCCTCGCACGTATTGTTGGCGTCTCTCTTCGAGATGTCGCAGGAAATGAAATTTCAAAAAGAGAAAGGGCGTAGGGCGATCGGCGGCGGTACTTCACACTGTGTCAAGTTCACGATTTCTGCACTTGGCGGGGAAAGTTTTTTTTTGACGATCGACTACCCATGGGAAAGTGTTGATCCGGCGGATTCCAGACATTGCTCCAGAATAACTTTTTTCGGTCCATCTGTGACTTCTTTTCCTTAAAATGATGCCACCACGCACTTATCTCAGTGCATTTAAGAGGATAAACACTTTTCAAAAGGTTTTATTTGACGGTGATTACTATTGTCGGCACAGAGATTATGTGCACTCGAGTTAGGGTGCGAACAAATAAATAACGAAAATATTTACAGGATAAACTAATTATGCCCAAACATTTTGTAACGCCTTCGAGTTTTCTTTGGTAGCGCTTTATTTTCTTATCTTTTCATACACCTCTTTCTGCTCCTCTCTCCACTACAACAATCCATCCCCCCCAAAATTAAACAACTCCTTCCCAACCAACAATGACCATGCAGAATAAACAAATTAATAATTAAAACACAACAAACAAGAAATAAGATAAAACAAAGCACACACAATAAACAATAAACTTATTAAATATTTATAGCCCACAAAACAAACAATAACTTCTAGAAAGTTAGTGCGGCGGAAAGGAGCGCGGCGCTACAATTTCTCATTTAATTATGCGTTATAAAATGGTGAACTTGGATTTTTCATCGCGTTTTGATATATTCTACCACAAGGTTTAACGTAAAGAGGACGGGTCTTGGACTGTGTACGAGCGAAACTCCGAATTTGATAATTCTTAACTCAAACACGAATACTTCTGTGATAACCATATTTCAGTAAATGGTAGACAGTCATGAATACGATAGCGCGGAAATAAAAGAGAAATATCGTGGAGTGATCAGTTATTCAGTGGGTATTTTCGTTAATTTTTCAAAATTCCTTCCCAAAACAGAGTTCTCATAATTTATGCGCCGTTGGTGCGTCTTCTGCCGTTTCCGATTGAATACAATCAAATAAGTAGCCTTCGACTCGGTTATTATAATCTTCGTTCAAATGTTTTATCGTTGTGTAAACAGAATTTTCCCAAATATAACGCTCAAATCCAGCCTGACGGTCCGATGTACTACTCAAAACTTCTCCGTTGACCTCTGGTTAACGAATATGCCACATCAACTTGCAGTTAAGGCTAGCCACATGCTACAAAACTGGACTTCGGGCGGCAAAATTAAACCACCAAAAAGTCAAGACGTGAATAACTTGCCAACAGCTGGCAACCTCACGAGCGATACTTTCGCACCTCGATATGTAAAAACGAGCATCAACTTAAGGCAGTTTGGGCGAGGGAGTTCTCTAGTTAGAATTGAGACTGTAATAGAATGATAAGTGTTGTGTTCCTTTTTGTAAAGAAAAGACAGGCTTTCTGGGATAAGGATTTTATTGTCAAACTGCCTTTACGAAGCTATATCACGGGCTAACTGTTTCTCTCCGACTGACCCCCCAGGCCAGCGCGCATCTCCCTTTTATCTCCACGGCTCCCCCCTAGCTTCCAGAAACTTCTCCGACCACCTGGAAAGGAACAAGGGGGAGGAGGGATGATCCTTCCCGCGGGCTGAGGGGTAAAGGGAGGAGACGGAAGGAAATGGACCGGGAAGGGTTCGTTTGACCGCCCCCGTGCATACCCAACAATACGCATTAATTTCACCAGCCGTGGGACACATGAATTAAATATTGCATTGTTTATGGTGAAATAATATAGTTTTATGTGATAGAAATTGTAAATAATCCCATGAAAATATCTAAGAAGTCTTTCACTTGACTCATTTTTTTCAAGCGGTACATTCAAAACTCCTGGAAAACGGAAGGTTTTTCAGTTCCCAATTTAAGAATTTACTGCAATAAATCTTTTAAAAAAATAGTTAAGAAAAGATACAAACTACACACTGTTGATTTTTTGACGGGATTAAGATGCAAGAAAATTCTCATTTTTTTTAAACAAGCTGTCTCTGGAGTGCATACGAGTATCATTTCCCACGTAAGAGTGCGCGGTATTTTTTTTTGGCAAATATCGCGGAAATTAATGTGTTAAGGGATTGGATTAAATATGAGACCAGGTTCATTGATTTCTAGGTTAAATGATATTTCGCCTAGTTAAATGATATTTCGTCAAACTAACATAAGCGGTTAACTTAAGCATTTAGAAATTCTACGGAGTATGACAAAAAAATGGAGCGGTACGCGTGTCAGGCCGAGCAACGTTTTCAAAAATTTCAAATCAATCAACTACTTACCGCAATAAATTTCACCGAATCAATAAAAAAAAACTTCCGGTGAGAGCGTTTTTTCTCGGTACGGCGTGAAAAAATATGTTTCACATAAAAGACTGATGCATGCGTATTTAAATAATCATGGTGAACTCCAGTCACGTAAAACAATATTTTTGCGCTAGATACTAAACATATAAATGTTTATATACCTGCTGAAATTTAAAATACATGTATCGAAAATGATCTCGATTATGAATGGGGAAAAATTTCGATAAGTCACGTGAAACAACATTTTTGCGCTACTTACTAAACAAAAATATTTATACACCTGCTGAAATTTAAAATATATATATATATATATCGAAAATGACCTCGATTATGAATGGGAAAAATTTCGATAAGTCACGTAAAACAATAGTTTTGCGCTAATTACTAAACAAAAATATTTATACACCTGCTGAAATTTAAAATATAATCGAAAATGACCTCGGTTATGAATGGGGAAAGATTTCGATAAGTCACGTAAAACAACATTTTTGCGCTACTTACTAAACATATAAATGTTTATACAGCTGCTGAAATTTAAAGTACATATATCGAACATGATCTCGATTATGAATGGGGAAAAATTTCGATAAGTCACGTAAAACAACATTTTTGCGCTAATTACTAAACAAAAATATTTATACACCTGCTGAAATTTAAAATTTATATATCGAAAATTACCTCGGTTATGAATGGGGAAAGATTTCGATAAGTCACGTAAAACAATATTTTTGCGCTAATTACTAAACATATAAATGTTTATACAGCTGCTGAAATTTAAAATACATATATCGAACATGATCTCGATTATGAATGGGGAAAGATTTCGATAAGTCACGTAAAACAATATTTTTGCGCTAATTACTAAACATATAAATGTTTATACAGCTGCTGAAATTTAAAATACATATATCGAACATGATCTCGATTATGAATGGGGAAAGATTTCGATAAGTCACGTAAAACAACATTTTTGCGCTAATTACTAAACATATAAATATTTATACACCTGCTGAAATTTAAAATATATATATCAAAAATGATCTCGATTATGAATGGGGAAAAATTTCGATAAGTCACGTAAAACAATATTTTTGCGCTAATTACTAAACATAAAAAGTTTATACACCTGCTCTAATAATAAATACATATATCTAACATGATCTCGATTATGAATGGGGAAAGATTTCAATAAGTCACGTAAAACAATATTTTTGCGCTAATTACTAAACATAAAAATGTTTATACACCTGCTGTAATAATAAATACATATATCTAACATGATCTCGATTATGAATGGGGAAACAATTCGATCAAACAGCCCTAAATCTCTGATTCGATATTTAATTAAATTCGTAATATGAAGTCCGAAAGCGACTTCCCCCGTGCCTGAGACGTCCATCGCCGCCGTCGCCGTTGTCTGTTGCGTCATTCGATAAGGATAATCGGGCCTCGGAGGAGGGAGTGCGAAGGGCGGTGAACGGAATACAGAGAGGAACTCGGAGTTCTAAGCGTCTCCGGACCCACTTACCCCGTTCGCCAAACACGGGCGAATTAGCGAAAGGGACATTTTATATAGATATATATTAAGGGCGAGCCGGAGGAACACACATCCTGAGAGCGCTTGGTCAACACGACCTCATCTCGCACGGTTTAAATGGTCAACGGGGACTTTTAAAAGGGTGTACCACCAACGTGCCCCTCCCCCCTACCCCCCGGAGGTGGGTTGCCTTCCCAACGGCGCACAGTGGTCGGAATGACCCGTTCTGCCGGACAAAATACGATTTTGTGAAATATCTCAGATCTTTTCAAAACTGGTTCCAGGTTAAAGTGCAATATCCAAACTATGATAAACAATTATGTTTTTCTCACTGAAGCTATTGTACCCACACACAGGAGAGTGTTTAATATATAATGCATCTTTATAGATTATTTTTTATGCCAAACTTGTACCCTCAATGTCTTCCCGCAAACGCGAATGTTTTTCATTCTTGTGTTTAAGTAATTAAATAAATAATTTCATGTCAAACTACTGCCTAACTTTCGTTTTTTATGTTAATTTGTTACTTAGTGCCTTCCTTACGAAAATTGTATTAAAATAGTGGATGAAAACTTCAAATTTTCCACCCCACGAATTTTGTCCGGCAAACGGGGTCCCTCCGACCACTGTGCTGCGGGGGCGGCTCTGACCAGTGGATGAAAATCGCCAAACCACCGTTTAGGTGGATGAAGCGGTAAATTTGGAGCCACGTTTTCATATCTTTTTTAAGTACGATGAAAAAAATTCTTGGATGTAATTTCTTTTAATTGATGATGGGTGAGATGTTTTTTTGCGAAAAAACAAATTTTTTACTATTTTTAACTCCATTAAATAAATAAATCACTAGAAATAATTTTATTTTTTTCATAAATTATCCACTGAGATTAGTTAATTACTTTTTTAATTAATTAATAACTAAAAAATAAAAAAATGGCCCTTTTTTCTACTCTCAGAGTCACGATGGAAGCTCCATAACGAGCACTAATTTGATCTGTCATATGTCGTTTCCAGCAAAATGATTGCCTCAGCTAAAACTTAAGTTCATTCACAATTTCACCTCTTCTGGTAGTTTGATCGGATTATCATTTCACCTAAAAATGAATGAATTTGGTCTCATTTTAAAGAAAATGTCTCACCTCTCCAAAGATACCTAAAGATCATACCCTAACCGATCTACTTTCCGAGATTTAGGACGAAAAATGCCAGTCCTTTTACGTGGGAAATGGCACGTGTATGTACTCCATAGAATTTTTTTTTTTGAAAAGGAATGTCTAACACCTATATCTGGTCAAAAAATTAACAATGTGTAGTTTGTATGTTTTATCGACTTTTTCTGAAAATATTTCACATTGTCACCGCAGTAATTTTTCAGAATCGCAAAAAAAACCATCCGTTTTGAAGGAGTTTTAAACGTGCCGCATGAAAAAAAAATTAATCAAGTTAAAGTCTTTTATATAGATATTTTTATCTAATTTCTTAAAATTTCGGTAGCCATATGAATGTTCATTTTGCATCGTTAATAATGCAACATTTAAATCATGCTTCCTACAGCTGCTAAAATGAAAACGCATCATTCGAATATGATCTCTGAATTTGACAAGGGAAGTATTTCGTTCAAAATACCTTAAGATGTCTCTGACCTCAGGGTCCCTCACTCCAGATTTTCTTAAAAACTTAAATATAGTATCTTTGAAGTGCGGTTTTAAATCGGAGATGACAGCAAAAATTGGTTTGCCTAACTAGGTTAACTGTAATCGAGCCTTGAAAGTGGAGATTTTAACGTGAGCTCTTTCGGTGATTTCCCAGTTAAAAGTTAAAGACTTATGGCCGGTTGCAAGAACTTTTAGTTATGGAATCAATAGTTATGACATTCATAAAGTTATAGATCTCATAAAATATTCGGGTTGCAGGAACATATATGCTAGTTACATAACTTATTTACCAATGGTCAATACCTTCGAATATTCGATCTAATCTTCTACCGCCGGGTATAATTTACGAAAGTTTAGCTATGAATTATTCCTTATGCACATAATAATTAGTCACTAATTGTAAACAAACTAGCCATTTGCCTCAAAGCAACTCTATTGTCAAGTAATTAAGTCTCCAAGCGGTTCAGTGCGCATCCGCCATCTTGGCTACTTATGGAACTCATAACTCCATGCCATAAGTTATGAAACCAATAAATTTATCGAATGTTTCTGCAACGCTTATTGAACGGCTTCCATGGCTTACGGGTCCTATAACTTTATAGAATAGATATGTGTCGTTCCTGCAACTGGCTATTAGACAGATATTTTTATTTAATTGTTTAGAATTTCAGTCTCAAAAAAGTGCAGCGTGGCACAATTTTTTAACGCAACTTTTAATTCATACCTCCTACATCTGTTTAAATTGAAACGCACAATTCGGATATGGTTACCATTAATAACAGGGAACCATCTCGCTCAAAAACTAAATTAAATTCTCAAGGAGGAGCCCGGTCCGTTTGCCGCAGTCGACGACGGCGTTATGCCGACCGCGTTCAGTCGCAGAACGAGTCGATTAGCGAGAGGGACGCTCGAGGGAAGTGGATGTCCACTGAGACCGTGGTCTGAAAAATGCGCTACCTGCTTCACCCCACTTACCTCCATTCCGTCCGTCTCCTAAGCTCACTTAATCCGCAACCTCTCCAACTTTGTGAAGACTTTGTGCTCCTTTCTCGCGAATACCTCGCGGGTGATTTGCCGAACAAAGAACTTTTCTTTCAGTTTGCTTGCTTCAGCTCAAGTCCGTGAAATTCTGTATGTCGCTCACGAAGCGCTGAATGCAACGTCATAAATCATTACGCAGAGCTGAAACTCCTGCCAGGCGATGTGCTCAACATGTGCTAAAACGGAAGATCACGACCCGAAACCTCATCTCACACGAGAATGTCAATGGAAAACTATGATTCTGACTTTAATGAAAGCATTGTTAAATTGCTTTCATCTCGCTGGATCGTCGCTGAAAATTTATTGCCACCTAGCTGTGCTAGTAACCGAACCAATATTTCCCACCATTCCTTGCCTTCTCAAGTAATTTCAAGTCTTTGTAGCTGGTCAAACTTTGTAGCTCCTTTGTTTACAGAATATACCACTAGTTTCGGTAGTTACGCGATCTCCAGGTACACTGACGAAACTGCGGAAACTAGTTGTAAATTTCATTTTTTTTTAAATGTGGAAGCTCGAATACATTCGAGGCAGGAGGGGGAAATTGCAGTAAGTCGAAAATTTTAGCTTCCAATATTTATTACAGAACGTACAACTAGCTTCGGTAGTCACGGTACATATGCCAAAAATGCTGAAAGAAGTTGTTCATTCTATAAAAAAATTTTTGAAGCTACAAAGTTTGACTCACTACAATGTCGACCTCATGCCGAGTGAAACCTTCAACTTTTGAGTCAAAATTGAAATCCCTTTTATAACGCCCCCACTTCAACTCTTCGCCTCAAAATATTTGTTTTGGCTAATTTTCTATTGCTGTTTATATATAATCCCATATACTTCTCTCCAGGTTTGCGATGACTCTATGAAACAGGAGGTTGCTCCATTATCTCCTCACTATTAATTTTCCTGTGGTCATTTATGAGTTTGCGAAGAATACATCCACAACACGCACACGGAAATAGACGGATTTACTCATCGAGGTATTTGGAGAGGGCACTACGTCGTCAAACTGAAGCCTGGCAACCAAAACAACAACAATATTGTTTAATTCCTGTTCCCTCCTTACTTTCCTATGGATGGCACGACGGAAAGGGACGAATTAGTGGATGTGAAGCAAGAGTATCAGCCATCTGTTTGAAATTTAAGGCAGATCCTTCATGTAACATACGAGTATTATACTAAGTACAGTGGATTCTACTCCATTTTACGAAAGTTTTTACCGGGAACGCAGACTGTTATTCATTTAAGTAAATGGAAAATATATTTCAGGATAATGCACACGAAAGAAGTAGGTGCACGCTGATTTCCAGTAAGTTATCGATGAAAAACAGTAAAATTGCAAAATTAGTGCGTTATATTGCTATCTCTATAGGAATGACAAGGTTAGCAAAGATGGTGGACTGGCTTCAGCTGTTAGAATTCGCCAGCATAGCAAGCGCCCTCTCCATATACCCCAATGGGTTTACCATTCTTGGCTTGGCCTCAGTAAATCATACACCTCCGCAATTTCTTCACATCCCATCGAAGACTTTTCTCAAAAAAAATAATCTTGATATCGGGATGTATGAGATGATCGGACCGGAAAGGGTGGATGCTGCCGCAATTACGAGAAACGAGTATTCGATAATAAAAAAACCAGTCTTTAACTCGTTCATCGATTCACAGATCTGTTTCAACTGTTTTAAGTAGTACTGCAAAGAGTAAGTAATTCACCTTCACACTTACTGGAGATTTTTGTAATACGAGAAGGAATTATTCACAAGCACTCCTTAGGGCTAATTCCTTTCATTGCGTCATCTTCTGCGTGAGACATGGGCTGCCAGAAAGTTCCGTACTTTGATGCAGATTGCGAAGGAAATAATGCATAATATTCGATTTGTAGTACCATTGAGTTAGGTCATGGCCGTCTTTATAGAATACGGCCGTCTATGAAGACGGCCGTGATTAGGTGGAAAGGGTGCTTGATATTGTGGCCAGAGGTAAAAGCTGTTACGTGGGTATGGCATCTTCGCCATCTTTTTAAACCCCGATTTTCTTTTAGCACTTACAACACTGGCTCGCTTAATTTGCAAGCTTCATGCTGGAGGCATTTTTTTTTAGCGCGATGCTCTCCTTTGTATTTTATTGATTTTTGTGGTTAAATTTTTGTTCAGGGTACCGAACGCTCGTGGCGCATTCGAGGTTTGGCCTAACCAGAGGAAAGTGGCACCTACCTATTACATTTTCGTCCAAGGACCTCCCTATTACACGCTTCATGAATTCCTAGTTTCTTGAATGCTGTGCCGCAATGTTTTGTCTGTGTGTTACCCACGATATGTGTGAAGGTAACGTGATTTCTGAGAATTTCATTATTCATGATGGACAATACATCTACATCTACGTAATAACCTGCGAGCCACCACGAGGGTGTGTGTCAGGGGGTGAAGATCACCAAACATGCACTCTTGCCATGTAAGTAGGATATATAATGTAGACATGCTAGAAAATAGGGTCATAGTTTATTAGTTACTACAGTAGATTATCAGTTGTTGCAAGTAATTGCAGTAGTTATTACAATAGAATATTAGTTACTACGGTATAGTACAGGTTAAAATCTACATAATAAGGAAGGGATTATTGGTAGTTATTACATGCATCATGCACTACAGACTATTCTAACTATGTTTCACCTACCTATCCCTTTAGCTACGTTGCCTATTGTTCTCTCTTATGGTACGCGGGAAAAATGACATTTTAAATCTATCGGTACGACAATCTATCTCTCTAATTTTGTTAATATGGTCAAACCTAGCATAATACGCAGGGGTTCTTAATATATATCTAACGTCATCTGTGAACAAATCGGTTTCGAATTTACTTAAAAGGTTTAACCTAAATTTTAACCTGCGTTCTGATAGTAATTCCCATCCTAGTTCTTCTATTAAACTCGTAACACTAATACAATTATCATAACGACATTTAACAAACCTAGCAGATCTCCTTTGCACGCGCTCTAATTCTTTTATCATACCTTCCTCGTAGGGATCCCATATACTAGCGGCTTCCTTAATATCTTCCGTTTAAGTGATAACATTTTACACCCCCATCCCCGAAAGGGTAGAGCATGGCTAAATCATATGTGCGCGCCACTTTCATCTACATCTACATCTATTTATTACCCTGCAAGCCACAACAAGGGCGTTTGGCAGGGGGTTATCACGGACATGAACTACAATGAAGAAATTTACTTTCACCAATAAGCACCACACTTACGGTAAACGATGCTACAGAAACTTCTAAATAAATCCATTACATAACGATGAAAACGTGACCGAAGAGCCAAGAAGGGACTTTATTCCGTTTCAAGTACAATACACCCGATCACAAGAAAGGGTGGAATTTCTGACTTGAATTTCGAAGAAATGATGCACGTGACCCCAAAAACCGGTGGACAATCAGAAATCGTTCACGTACCCGTGAATCCTTCGACAAAGATCCTTGGCCAAGCCACTCTCACGGTCACCAGTAGGTCGTAAGTCTGTCGGCCACAATAGGAGGGTTGCCGCCCACCGAGAAATTCTCGCGGCCCTCCGGCAGGGATTACGAAACGAATGAAGTAACACCGTGCATGAGCAGGTACGGTGGAATCCTTCAGGACGTCGTAATAATTAAAGCCATTATTATTATTATTTTTTTAAATAATGATGGTGTTACTCGTGATGTTCGCACACCCCCCCCCCTCTCTCTCTCTCTCTGCTACCCACCCTACCGGACAGAAAGTTTCCCCACCCTAAATCCGAAAGGCGCCTAAACGCCCACGTACCCTACAATCCTTCTCCCCCCCCCCCCGCCCCCCCGCCCGCCTCCCTCCTCCGTTCCCTTGGTGACGCCCCCGTGACAACAAACACACGCATGCACGCTCGCTGCTACGCAACCGGAGACCTCGACGCCCAAACAAGCGAGCACCGCGCCCCGAAAGACTCAGTGGAGAGAGGAATGGAGTCGCCCACGCGTTAGAATGAACGCACACAGACACACACGCACGTACGCAGAACAAGAGAGCGGCGCATAGCACACACGCGGTCGCTGTCTAATAAGAAAAATAAAAAAAAATAACAGCGAAAAGAAGGAAAAAATAAACATCCAGTCTTCGCGCCATCGCCAAATAAAGGAAGCACGCGGATGGCGGCGGCGGTGGGATCGAGGAGAGGCACAGGAAGGGGAGAAGGAGAGGATCTCAGAAGGGAGTTTAAAGAAGGATGGAGGAAAAGAGAAGATGGAGTGACCTTGAGGTAGTCGAGACTGCGAGAGAGGGGAGGGAGAGAGAGAGAGAGGAAGATATATTTCCAGAAGAGGAGGAGGATGTGGAAAGTATAAGGCCCCGACGGCTTCTGCTGGCTGTTTCGCCTTTCTCACTTCTTCTCCTCTGAGGTACCTGTTCACCCTTCGATTTCAATGCGCAGATCACTAACGATTATGAAATACATCGATCTGCACCATTGAGGTGGATGGAGAGGGCACTTGTTATTCTGGCCAATGCTGAAACCAGTCCGCCATCTTTGAAAACCCTCGGATTCCCAAAGCGCTAGCGAGCTAACGCTTTGATTTTGTACTTTTACAATGTTCTACATCGATATCTGACTAGATATCAGCATGCACTCACTTCTGTAATGTGGACTTTCCTTACATCTTTTCTTTATTTATTTAAATTAATTATCAACTGAGGTCCCGATGAAAACTATCGTAAAATCGAGAGGAATCCGTAGCACTCAACATCCAAGATACGTTTCAATAGTAGATTGTCTTGAATTTCAAACAGATGGTTGATATTCTCGATTTAAATCCGGTAATTGTTGCATTCCGTCGTGCTATCCAGAGTAACGTAAGGAAAGACCAAGGTTAAACAATATGGTTCCTATTCTGGTTGTCAGGCTTCAGTTTGATGATGTAATGCCCGCACCGTATACCTCAATGAAATGAACCTTGAACTGACTCATATTTGGATTAATGAAACCCTTATCGAGGTGGTATGAGCATTGGTATTGAGAGCCAAAGGCCTGTGGCTCGATTTCCAGTTCAGGTGAATAATTTCCCCCGGAACATTTAATGCATAGTTCACCACCGTTATGTCGACTTAAATGGCCAATCTCTCCATTGTATAATTAATTAAAGTTTTTTCGCACCAAAGCAAAACACGGAAACCAGGTAAATAAATTCAACAGAATAGGAAGCTTTTGTTAACCTTGAATGTAAGACCAATGACCAGGTCGGTTATTACCCAAGTATTTTATGCATGCATAAGGAAATTGGCACAATATATCAAAGAGTTGATAAAGTGCTAGTTAGAAATGCATGTCTTCCGCTACATACAACTTGGAAGCAAAATTTTTCCATTTTTTTAGAAAGAAAATACCTTTTAAAAACTTTTTCCAGACAGTGATATGATAAAAATCAAAATGCAAGAACATTCGTCAAACTTGTGTCATACTATCATAATTCAAAGGTACATACATACATATTCCCATCCTAATGTACCAGATATCAGGTGTATGGATATCAGAGAGAATTCGTATTTGATCAGATTAGCCAGGCATTCTCTGGAAGATTTTGTCCGCGCTGCGTATGTAGCTTGTCCCTCTCCATCCTAATGTATCTTTTTAAAGTACTGTCATCGAAAACGGTTTAAAATAAAACCCCTATAACGTTTATGTAAATTACATACTATTAATCTTGCTGGAGATGAGCTCTGGTAACTTTACTCAATTCGTTTCATGAAACGTGGGGCTTTTCCATACCCACCGAGGCTACAGAGCTCCGGTTCTTCTAAGCTTACAACTAAAGCCCTTTGCAGCGGAGAGAACTGAAAAGGTTGAAGGTAAAAATAGATGGAAGAGTCCCCAGAAGAAGATCCAGGAATAAGTTCGTCGACCAAATGAAGAGGAAAGTACATAGGGAAAAGATACCAGGAGGTAAGGGACCTACCATTAGATAGGAAAGGGTGGAGGGATGCAGTCCACCAATCTTAGGATTGAACAACCGATGAATGAATACGTGCGATAACATCAAGATAGATTGGACATAGGTCCACAAAAACCAGATAGAGAGTGGGGACAGGCACAATGGGTTAGTGAAGAACATAATTGAAGTGACAATATGGGTATAAGTCCCCAGAGGAAGACCCAGGAATAAGTTCATGAACAAATGAAGAGCAAAGTACATTGCAGCATTGCACAATTTTTTAACGCAACTTTTAATTCATACTTCCTACATCTGTAGAGCCACCAGCAAGTAAAGAACGTAATATTAGATAGGTAAGGGTGGAGGATTGCAGTCAACCATTCTTAGTAAATGAGACAGTGGATAAATTAGTTAAAACTTTTACTGAAACCACTGAGTTGCACACTGCATGCGTGACTTCTCCACCCCGAAGATGGTGCTTAGCGCCGAAACCCGGGTCGTTTTTTTTAACTTGTGTTTTTTAAACTCTGTGGTTTTAGTAACAAGATTTTTCCATTGTCTTATTTATTAAAAATGGATTACCACATGGTCACCATAGGCAACATTTTATTTAAACCATTCTTAGGCTCGAAAAACCAATGATGATTATCAAAATAAAGTTTAAACTAATGTGAACAAGCTAGTGATTATTTAAAATCAAATAGATTGAGTTTGTTCATCACAACAACGTAACAACGTTGCAACCGGTTGTAGGAAGTAATCATTAAGTCAGATGTAAAGGGCATTACGAGAGTAAAAAAAGAGGAAAGTACATTGGAAAAGATGGTAGAGGTAAGGGAACTGGCATACGACAGGGAAGGATGGAGGACTGCAGTCACCAATCATAGGATCGAACGATCAATGATGTATTAGGAATAGGAAAGGCGTATTAAAGGAAAGGCTTATTATTTATTATCCATGCTTTCAAGTCCAAGGTGTATGATATCCAAATAAATAATCCTAAAATGTTGTGTCTAAAATTGAAACGAAGTAAAATTAAACAAATGTTAAATTGGATGCCTTATACCTATTGAAGAAGAATTAATCTATTGAACATGAATGTATTCAACTTTATACTTGTAATTATTACTGTTATCATTAATTACCTTTTTCCTCACGGTTTATATGCTTCATCATGTATTTAAATGTTATCCTAGTAGTGCTCTCTGCAGTAATATGTACGGCTGCATTACGAATTCCAAGCTTACAATGACTTTTTTTTTATTTTTTGTTTTGCCTGTCATCATTGTATAATAAATTCGATTTTGTACATGGAGTTTCATCACTGTATTATTAATCTAATTTTTTAATTTCAAAATTGTAATAATTTGAAAATTTGTACTTCATTATCTCAGGGGTTAAGAGTAGCCCGCGATAATAAACGTTGTCGTTATTATTATTATTAACCCCTCTCACGCTAAATACATGAGGAAGTACCAATTTATGACTTAAATAAATGTCTTCGGAACTATTCCATTTGTGAAGAGAGAACAATATTCACCCATTGCATCGCAAATTCCGCGCGGTTGAATTGAGCGTCGATTTTACCGATGGATATCGGCGGCATTTAACGTCATATGGCATTACGATATTTTTTTCAATCCCGTTTCGCGCCCTTTTTTTTTTTAAATGATCGCTTCCCGGCCGTCTCTCGCCGGCGGTACCTGTTCGCTCTGCCGACTTGACTCTTTTTCTTATTCAGCCTCCCACCTTCATTCCCGCGAAACGACGACTTGCTGCCTTTTCTTCCCCATCCCTACCCCATGCCCCATCAAAATCCCACACCGCGTTCCCAACCACGCAAAGCGAGGCACTGTCGCCCACGCCAAAGGCGCCCACACCATCCCTGGAGCACCAGCACACGGACCGCCGAACACCCCACGCACCACTGCTTGACTCTCCAGAAATCGGCTCTCCCCCCTGTGCACGCCCCCTTACTGACTTGTTCGAGCATAAGGTTGTTCGAAAGGGATTTCACTCCAGTCATATTGGACACCATATTCCAAATTTATTTCAACATTCAAGCCCATAGTATAAAAATCACGCACATTCTGGTTGGAAGGAAGTGAATAATACAATATCGGTGACGAAACAACTTAGTTTTTTTTTTAAGATGACTGCTTACTACTTTGGGGCGTGTGGCAGGAGGTGTTAGTTTCCGTCCGAGTAACTAATGAGTCACGTGGTACAATCACGATGGGTCCGAGATTTTTGGGCAATATTTCAACCGCACAGGTGGAGAAATTGGGCGTCTGATATATTCTTTACTGTGTCTGTAATCGAAAGTTTCGCTCGATTTTTTTATTAGAGTGAAGTTTTTATTGTGATGATTCATTGTGCGTGGAAAGAACTTTTAGTTCCAATCTTTTCGGCAAGGTGTCTCTGACGGACCCAGGGATATAGGTCGTCTGCTTAGCGCGTCTGGTCAAAGCGTCCTTAATTTTTAACAGAAAGGTGTGTCAATGTTTCCCTCCAACTCTACCTTGAAGTTTGTTCATCTTCGAGAGGATAAAATTTCCTGGAGAAAATAGCCTAAAAGATCGATTATCATCGATGAGGGAAGGGAACAACACCATGGTATAAACGCTCGTAGGCTTCCGCGGATGCAGTTTTGAATGTTCCTTTTTCCGGGATTCATTCGGCGATGTATGTTTTAAAACAACAATATTTCGCTGGTCCTCCTGCCAGCTCCATCAGATTAAATTAATTGATTTCTTTGTCACGCTCGTCTTTATATATATGAGTCTGGACTCCCATTGTTGCCGGAATTTAAATTTGAAAAAATTCGTTTTACACTGCTACTCAACTTGTAACCGTCTTCTCGGTTGACGTTCTCCGGCCTCTTCGCAATTTCTATGGCCTCCCTGATTAATCTTGGGTAATAGCGTATTTCCCTAGCTATTAATCTTGTCTCCTCAAAGTTGAAATTATGAGTGGGGCCGCTGAGATGGGTGTTCGGCTATTGCAGAAATGCGGTAATTATTATTTTTAATTGCCCGTTGATGCTCTTGGAGGCGTATTTTTAGGGTTCTGCATGTCTGGCCTACATATGGTTGTCCACAGCTGCACAAAACTTCATATATTCCTCCGTAGAGGTTCCGTGGAAGCGGGGCTTTGGCTTTCAGAAGTATGTCTCCCGTCTCCGTCGTGCACGTGAATCTGCTAGCTACGTTGTACCTCGATAGAACTCTGGAGATTTTTTCCGTAGTTCCAGACACATAAGGGAGAGTGGCATATGCCTTTGGTTTCTCTGTTTTCTGTCGGGTCAGTGGGATTTTTATTTCGGACCCCGAGAGAATTTCTTTCTTCTTTCCGTGCAGTTTTTAATTAAAAATTTAAGTTAATTTTTTCAAATTTAAATTCCGGCACCAATGAGAGTCCAGACTCATATATATAAAGACGAGCGAGACAAAGAAATCAGTTCAGTTAACCTGATGAAGCAGCTGGCAGGAGGACCAGCGAAATATTGTTGTTTTAAAACTTACATCGCGGAATGAATCCCGGAACGAGGAACATTCTATGGTATAAACGTACTGCTACATTCGTGGACCTGGGGAAAGCCTTTGACAACGTTGAGCGGAACAAGATGTTCAGATTGCAGGAAAAATACGGATTGGATTACGACGACAGAAGAATTATCCATCAACTATGCAGGAAACAAGCTGTCACAATGCGAATGAGAGATGGAAGCCAGATAGAAGCTAAAATTAGCAAAGGAGTAAGACAAGAATGCAACATCTCACCAGCACTGTTCAACATATACTAGGAGGGGGTCATACGAGAATTGCAAGAAGCTGGACTGAGCGGAATACAGATAAACTCTACCAGAAGGTTGTTCATCTTCGAGAGGGTCAAATTTTCTGGAGAAGATAGCCTAAAAGATCGAAAATCATGTGAGGACCCCAGAAGTCAAGGGGCCTAAGTAACAAAACCATTGTTTATAGAAAACTTAAGTCAAAGTTGAAAATGAAATAAAAGAGAGAAAATCTCCAAAAGCCGTAAACACTTGGCACCCTTCGTCAACAAACACCAAATTTACTGTGTTGGTAAGCTGGGTAAAACCACAGCAGAGACCAACCACAGCCTCTCAACCAAGAATACCCCCCTGTGTTGGTTTACGGGAATGTTATTTCCTCGCCAGGGACCAAACTCAGACGCACACACACAACCAAATAGGATCCTTTGCAAGGGCTAATGGTCTTGGACGTCAAAATTGCATCACCGCCGAGGCTCGGAAGTCACAAAATCTTGCCGATTATAGACAATAAACAGTATATCAGAGGCTTACATTAACCATTCGACTTGATAAAACTCTACAAAATTTCCAACCATTTGTTGCTGTGCCTCGTGACACCTTAGTTATGTGATCGAGATTATTTCGATCGATTCAAAAACATTCCCCTTGGACGTCAAAATTGCGTCACCGCCGAGGCTCGGAAATCACAAAAGCTTGCCGATGATAGACAATAAACAGCATATCAGAGGCTAAAGTTAACTATTCGACTTGATAAAACTCTCCAAAATTTCCAACCAGTCGTTGCTGTGCCTCTTGACACCTTTGTTTCGTGATCGAGATTATTTCGATCGGTCCAAACATGTTATTTTTAACAATTATTTCGATCGGACCCTTGGACGTCAAAATTGCGTCACCGCCGAGGTTCGGAAATCCCAAAAGCTTACCGCATAACCCCCTAACTTTGGCTCGTGCAGCAGACGACGCGAATATTCCCGGCGTGCTATTCTCTCCGGAGAACACATGTGCGGTCGTCTCGCATAAAGAGGGACACCACGACCACCAGTCCTCGTTCACTCCCCCGTAATGGCGAATCAACCGTCCGGAAAGGCACGGACCCCGTAACGGAAAAAGAATAGTAAAAAAAAGGCCACTTCCCCTTCCCCCTTCATCTCCCTCTCCCTATCTCCATGGCGACGGACGACAGATGGGGTGGAGGAGGGGGCGGAGGAAGGGGTGGGAGGGAAGTAGACTTGAGGAAACGTGACGAAGAAGTAAGGACGATAATAATGACGGAGGTGGCGATGCGATCATCTCCTTATCTTCCCTTCTAGTTTTGAGGTAGTCCGAGCGAGATAGTCCCCTAGGCATAATAGAGGTCATATTTGAATTATAAGTTTTAATTTCACCAGCTGTAGGACACATCAATTAAATATTGCATTATTAATGGTGGTATAATATAGTTTTATA
Organism: Ceriagrion tenellum; assembly: GCA_963169105.1. NCBI lineage: Eukaryota > Metazoa > Arthropoda > Insecta > Odonata > Coenagrionidae > Ceriagrion > Ceriagrion tenellum. The sequence continues at coordinate 127,359,114 of OY720636.1, read as the reverse complement.
TGACAGAAATTGTAAGTAATCAAATGAAAATATCTAAATAAGTCTTTAACTTGACTCATTTTTTTCGCGCGGTGCGTTTGAAACTCTTTCAAAACGGAAGGTTTATTGTGATCCCGAAGATCCTATTGCGGTGACAATATTATTTATTTTCAAAATAGTTGAGAAAACATACAAACTACATGCTGTTAGCTTTTTTACGACAATTAAGTGTTAGAAATACCTCATTTTGTAAATAATGTCTCTCTGAATTGCTTATACGTACCATTTCCCAAGTGAAAGGGCTGGTATTTTTTGGCAAATATCTCCAAAAGTATTGTGGTAAGGGGTTAAATGCTTGGTGCCAATAGAAGGGTGAGATATTCTTCTTTAAAATGAGACCAAATTTATTGATTTCCAAGTAAAATGATACATCACTCCAGAACCTTCCTCTAAGGACTGCCCGACGACGTGCCTTGATTTTTACGTATACTTTAAAGCAAGACTTCTACTGCTAAATGGTGTAAGGAAAATTTACTTAGTAATCCGATTTTTAACGAAGAAATATTGGTTTACAAAATGAAGAATTTTAAGGGTGAAACACTGCCTTAATGGCAGAAAGAGATGGCATTTCTTCACGTAACTTTTTTGCAAATCTCAATCAACGCCCGATAAATATTGTTCAAAATATTGTATGAAATGCACTAGATACTGAGGCATATACTGCCCATTAAAAATGTCGAGTCCGTTGAGTTTAGAACGCTGCATCAGCAAGGACCCGACGCAGTCGAGCCTCGGAAAATCCGTGGATATGTCGCCAGAGACCAAGAATTATCACAACCCTGGAAAAATCTCTACCCAAGGGAAATTTTGAAGCTTGGAGGGTTGTGTTTGAACCGCTTGAGATTGGACATGCCAAAGTCGTTTACGTCGTTTTGCCGACACGCTGTGAATTACACACGCACCCCGTTGTCATGGCAGCTGCATTGTCGGATGAAAACAGAAGACGATAGTTAAACCGTGACGCCATCAGTCATCCTAATTATCTCTTTCACTGCGGAAATGTAATATTAGCTGTGGAGCCTCTGGATAAAAATGAACGTTCATTAGGAGTACAGACAATGAACTGCTCCAAATAAGTACTACATTTGTCAGCAATCAAAAAATGATCCACTGTTTCCTCGGGAAACAATTACGTGACGAACAAATGACAGGCTGGAAGCGTAGGTGCCCCACTCCTTGGCTCAATACACGCTGGCTGCGTCAAAAGTTGATAGATGTACATACAAGTCTACCGGCAATGAATGCTGCGCTAAGAATCTCGCTTCTGATTGGGTATGCTGTGTCCGCGAATGCAAAAAAACGGCCGCGTGAGAACGTTGCTCCATGCACACCTTCGTTTCGGGTAAAGAAGAGCGCCGAGATTGAATGCTGGGTAGAGGGTTGTAAGTGGAGAAGTAAGGACTGTTACCGTCACGCTCGCGGCTTCAATTTTTGTCGGTATGCGCGAGTATGAGTGGTTGTGCACGTATTTTTTTCATCATTTTCCACCACCGCTGCCTCCGCTAACGATGCTCTCTTTTTTTACCCCTTTGCCCGCAACCCCCTCCGACACGTAAGCACCACCCCCACTCTTTTATTCTACCCTCGCTCCACTTCCCTCTGCCCCCCCCCTCACTCCCCTTCTCTGGGCCAATCAGGGCGTCAAAACGATTAAAGAGGAGGAGGTAATTAATGCGTGTGGATCGGGATGGGAGGCTATTAACATGCTGCCCCATTGCCGAGCCGATGCGCGTCTCTAGCTTTATCGTTTACGCCGTGGATTCCACTGTCGCCCGGCCTTCAGCCATTACCTTCCCTCCAGCCTTCCTCGGCGCGATTCTTCGGCGCGAGTGACGTAACAGGTGCGACAGCCCCCCCTTCTCTTCCCCCTCACCCTCCACCCCCGTCAACCGTCTCGCCAATTGAAACTAAACATTCTGCCCGGCGGGCGTCCGTTCTCCCGTGATGAAGTGGGTGTGTCCCGCAAGGTTGCGTCTTGGGTCCACTTGTCTTTTCGCTCCACCTCCGCACTGGGTCGATCGATTTGGTACCGTACCTTTTTGCTGTGGAAGCAGGACGGTGCTTAAAGTCAATTCATAGAATTGATTCGCGACTTCGATGCGCGTTGTGAGCGATAAACGTGCGCCTTAACGAACGTTTCCATTATGAGGGAACTTTTTTTTCCGCCCATGCCACTGACACCTTCTGCCAGAGAGATCTTCACACTTTTTCGAAAAATCTCCTCAATTTTCTTTTCTTATTTCAAAACAGGATTTCAAAAGTTCTCTTTCATATATTTTTCATTGATATGGACAAAATGAAAATGTGCCAAGGAAAATATTTAGAGAGGAAATCTACCGGCTACCGTAGGTTTTATACGGAGGTTAGAATGCCAATGCTAATCCATTAATAAATTCCACGTTTCCTACGAAGTATTTCGTATTGATACTCAAAGAATAATAACAGAACTCATAGAAATCAGCATGCATTTACTTATTCAACATGCGTTCCCCTTGTATATTTTTATTTATTTAAATTAATAATAAGTCGTATCCCCGGGGGGAAATGTTATAAAAATTGGTATAATCTATATCACTAAGTATTCAACATATGTTTGATGAGTTACTCGCCTTAAATTGCAAACGGATTGTGGATATTAATGCTTTAAATTTGCTAAATCATCCATTCCGACGTGCTATCCAAAGGAAAGTAAGGAGAGAGCAGATATAACTAAAATGGTTGTGATTTCGGTTGTCAGGCTTCTGCTTGATGACATAATGCCCTCTCCATCCATCTCTATCGTCAAAACATTGAAGCTAGTCAAATTAAATCTTTATTTACCAGGGTTGAAATTCGCTATGAAAAAATCATTTGACTTGACTGGAATTCGAACCCGGATCTCCCAATTGCCGGTCAGGTGGTTACACCACCAAGCCATCTTCCATTAAGGCGAATTTCGAGGGGGGTTTATAGTGTATATGCACTTCGTACCTGTGACGTAGTGACTTCGTACCATATCATTTGTTAAATGCAATGTTTGGAAATTTGTCAATTTCGTCGTTTTAATAACGACAATGTGGGGTTTATCCACCGCGACAGTGGCTTTGTAAGCACGACTTCGTCTCATGTGCTACAATGTAGACTTGAGGCCTGAACATCTAGTTCGCATAAACCCCCCTCGAAATTCGCCTTGAAGGAAGATGGCTTGGTGGTGTAACTGGCTAACACACCTGACCGGCAATTGGGGAGATCCGGGTTCGAATCCCGGTCAAGTCAAATGCTCATTTCATAGCGAATCTCAACCCTGGTGTACATGCACCCGTGCGAGTGACTTTGTACCACATCACTTGTTAAATGCAATGTTTGGAAATAAATCTTTATTAATGGAAAATTTTAAGTGCTATGCTAATGTCATTTTCTCATATTAGTTGAAACCTCCGCTGCCGACGCAATTCTCATCTTTACTAAATAATCACCCTTAGTATTTTTATCCTCATTACCCCTACGCCGCTTCAAGGTGAGTGGCAGCTGGTGGGGTACCGTTTTATACTTCTTTTGCCTTCCAAGTTTACGCAGCGAGCATCCATCTTGTCATCCAGTAGACCAGTGCTCCTCAATCCAATTTTTTTCTGGGTCCTTCGTATTTTCCGCTCCGCGACTCGAGGAGAAAGAAAGAACTCATATTCGCTGGTTCTGATATCCCTGGACGCACGGCTCTTTTTATTGCGATCGCCCATTTGATCGTCATTTTCGCGTCCCGTTTCCCGCTGAAATTGATATAGCATTTGATGCTCCCACCGCGGGGTGCCCGCGTTCTTCCCTAGAGACACTTCCTGTACGATCCAGCGAACCCGAGGAATCTCTCTTTTTCATTCGTTCTTTTGCCAAAGAGTCCCGAATGAGCACTCGCGGCTCTCCGACTTGGGAGACTGATGCCGAGGTAAGCGTTCTTTCTTTTGCGCATTTTGTATAAGAGAAATAAAAGTGGACCAATGACACTTCCCTGAGGAACACCAGATGTAACGCTGTGTCTGACATGATACCATCGCCCATGTAAGAACTGATTCATCCAACTAATAATGTTTTTATCTATCCCATATCCTTCTAGTTTTGAGAGTAACTTAAGATGAGGTACCTTGTCGAAAGCTTTCTTATAATCTAGGAATATCGCGTCAACTTGAACGGAACTTGTCGGAATCTCTTCGCCCAGAAATACGTCTTTTGATGGCGATTCTGAAGAGTTCGCTCGGCAGTAAAAACTTAATGGGGGGAAAGATTCGTTCGTAAATAATCTGCCGAATAACGCGAAGCATGGCATGCAAGATGCCGTGCATCAAGGAAAGAAAATAAATCATTAAAAATGACTAAAACCGGCGTAGAATATTGCTCATTCGATAAAAACATCAACTTATTTCTTCATTTTTTTTAATTTTCTCATTTGTATGCGGATTATCAGGCCGTTTTATAACGGGTAAGTAGACACGGCTACGAACACCCTTGCCCTGATTGGTGATAATTAGGGATGGTCGGATCGGATTTGCGGATCCAAAGATCTGCAGATCTTTACATGGGGTGAGACACTGATATCGGATCCAAATACTACAGTGAATCAGATATGCATCAGAGAGTTTTAAGCGATTGAAGTGCCGTCTGTCGTCGGCTATCGGCGGCTTTCTGCCGAACAAATAGAATGCTGTTGACGTACTTCATTCGACAACCAGCTTTTTCTGAATGTAAATCAAATTCACACTTTATTATCCGTCTCATTATTCTCAAGAATCAAATCTCAAGATTTGGTATGACAACAGTCATTGCATAAAAGTGACAACAATCTAGGATTAGTATTATAGTGGCATCGACATTGTCTTTATTTTAATATTTAAGTTAAACATTTTTAAACTTAATGTTGTTTATTTTCAATAAAGTCTCCAAGGCTTAAATTCTATTATCATTTGCGAATTGTATATACCCTTGAATACATCCAAGGATCCGAAAATAAGAACTGAGATCCGGGATCCGAAATGAAGGATCCGGATCCGGATCCGGAAAAAAACTTGGATCTGCCCATCCCTAGTGATAATTCCACCCAGGTGGGAATCGAACCTCGGTTTAGCAGGCGAGGACTTGAACCCGACGCCTCCGGGGCCGGGCAAGTATTACCCCGAAAGCAACCTCAGGGGTGTATTGCAGGGGGTGAGATATCGCCGACATGCACGATAATACACGTGCAACTTTCAATGACATGCACTACACTATAGGCATGACACCAATGCTAAAAACACTATTGCATTAACGTCTGACGCAACTACTTGAACGAGATGCAAGAGTCATGCAGGGAACATGCCAAACGTGATGTTGGCATGACGAGACAGATAAAAAAAAATAAAAACAAAGCATTGGGGTGTAAAGCAACTATTCGGCTACGCTACAGGTCGACAATGTTCGGTTTTTTTTTCAACTATATGCGACGCTATCGGATGCCCGACCGCCATTGCTCTCTCTTCATCCGCAGGCCTTCTGGCAACTGCTTTTCTCTCATCGCCTTATCTAATTCTCTCCTCTCCGACTTATCCTGAGCCTACCTTTTTTCCACCTTGTTGATTCCACGTTAAAATTTGATTAGGTAGTCTCCCATCCGTCATACGTTGTATGTGACCATACCACGCCAGCTGATTTTAAAAAAATGTCATTAACTACTGTGTGGGTGACTCCCATTATATTCCTTATTTCTCTCATTCGTGATTCTGTGGTCGAAAAGACTGACTGCTGATCGAATAACTTACTTCAAATCTCATGTTGAGAGCAGTTATGGTCTCCGTTCGATCGCGGGGGGAGAGGGGGGGGGGTGGAATTAATTTTTTTCATGGAGTTATGGTCATTTTTTTTCGACGGAATAATGCAGCGTAAATTATTTCTCGTGCGTCAATTAACTAAGCTGATTGGCGGATCTGAAGTTACGACTTTACGACGGGAACTGATGAATATATACGATGGTATTCAAATCTATGCCAGCCTAGAGATGGGCATATTCGTTAATTGAATTCATGAGCACAACTTTTTCTGGCTAACGTAATTGTCAGATTTCACCTCGATCTCAGTAAGTAACGATGATATTATCTTAAATGGACATGTGAGTGTTTTTCATCAAGAGGCAGCAGTGCAAATTAGAGCGATTCTTTAAGTCACCAAACAGTAGGATTTTATTCCATAAACGAGCAAATGGGAGCTTGCAAGCAACGGGGGGAGTTTGCATAGGACGATACTCTTTTAATAACGAAAAATAAATGCATCATCCTTATTAAACCAATGAAGGCTCTCAAGTCTGCGTGCTACATGCAAGCGAAGAAAAATATTATGGAATTCTCAAACTGGATTAACACGGTCCTTTAGGTATGGATGCCAGACAGTTCAAATACAAATCATATTACACCTCATCCGTTTATCAACGAATTCTCAAAATACTATAATCTAACAGAGAACTGGCCCACTTCGCCGTGTTCGAAATCTCAAATTTTTAATCGGCCTGGCGACAATGGAAAAATATATCCACGGCAATGAAAATGAAGAAATTTCTAAAAAACCCCCGATAAAAGTTTATAAAATATCGGTTTATCGGTAGGCAGGGAAAAATCGATTGCAAAAATCGAATTCTTCGGTCATTCAGCCTCATATTTGTGGAAGAATCAATCTTGTAGCTCAATTATTTCGTATTTTAATGAACGAGATAAAAAAATATCTACGTTCAGTTTTTTTTTTAATTTATCCAATTTCATCCCATGTTAAGCTATCTTTTGGAATAACTCGAAGCCTAATCGACTTTTTTTTCAACTTTTCCGTTTTTTTCCCCAACTCGACGCATAATTGTAACCCTCCCCTGAAAAGTTTTCCCCCACCTAGTTCGTTTTGAAATGCCCAGGAGTTTTGATGAATGTGTCAATCAGTCGTTTTTTTTGCTTTTTTTTAATTGCTAAAAATTCAAATATCCCATTGCTTGCTTTCCTAGTTGACTTCAAATAGTGAAAGAAATGCACCATTGTCATCGCCTTCCTCATCGACAGTACTCGAAACGCACGTGGCGTTTGAGGCGAGCGGAGCTGGGGATCGACGGTCATTGAGAGCACACATTAATTAAAATGAATATCGTTTGGCGCACCTTGGTGGAATCGATTCGTAACGATAAAAAAATAAAGCGACCTTGTAAATTCCACAAAATCAAAAAAAAAAAAAGTTCGTGGAATTTGCAAAGTCACTTCAATTTTTATCGTATTTGATTTCTTATTTTTTTTAAAGAGAATCGAAGAAATTCTTGTACAAAATTTCACAAAAATGCATCTATTTACGCGTGGAAACTGACCATAAATGCCGTAATGACAAATATAGAATCAATACATTATAATTTTTATTTTCCTTTAATAAGAGCATGTCATTGGTGCTACACGGGTCGGATACTTGGTCATTGTGAAGGGAGTATGTAGACTCTAGGCGTTTGAGATTGTGGGCGTGGAGAAGGATAGAGAAGGTGAGCTGGCTGGCGAGAAGGGCAAACGAGGAGGTATTTGTTCGGAGAGCAAAGGAAACTAGTGGTGGATGTTCTGAGGAGGCAGAGGAGAGCGATAAAGGGCGTTTAAAAAAAAAGACGGAATGTTGAAGAGAGTAATTGAGGGAAGAACACTGGGGAAGTGTGGAAGAGGAAGGAAGAGAATGGGAATTCTAGACGAAGTAATAAAAGTAAGATGATATGAGGAACGGAAATATACCTGAAATTACGACTTTGGGAAAACTACCGTCCAAAATCTTGCCAATCGGCTGGTAGAATACTTAACCCTTTGAGTGCGGCATGACGTGATATCACGTCATGGTTGTCTTTACTCTGGTGCTGATGACGTGAAATCACGTCGAGGGTACCGTGAGTGTTCAAGCTTTCAACTTTCACTTTCACTAGTGAAATCTGGAACCCCCATGGAAAGCTGGAACACTCGCGGTACCCATGACGTGATATCACGTCATGGTTGTCTTTACGCTGGTGCTAATGACGTGAAAGCACGTCGAGGGTACCGTGAGCGTTCAAGCATTCAACCTTCACTTTCACTAGTGAAATCTGGAACCCCCATGGAAAGCTGGAACACTAGCAGTACCCACGACGTGATATCACGTCATCGGCGCCAGCGTAAAGACAACCATGACGTGATTTCACGTCATGCCGCACTCAAAGGGTTAAATAAACGAATTAAAGCAAGTTATGACTAGAGTTTTAAATGGGCGGTAAACGAAATTTTGGCGGAATTAAATTGAAATATTTTTAGGGACATGAAATTCGGCGTGACGCCTCGATATTATTAGCAACAAGGAAAAAAATATGAAATACATTTTATTCCGCAATTAGAATACTATTTGTGCTCATGCTACGAAACACAGAGTATACGGAATGTGTCATAAGGATAAGTGTTGAATAGCATTCACTTGCCAAAAAAATACAAATCGGTGTCTTGCGATAGTTTCCCAACTATCCATCCACTGATAAATTTTAACTGTATCAGGCTGGAGTTGGAGGAAGTTTGTTTACATTCATGTTGGATTAAAAAAATTAGGTAATCTTCTTCAGGTTTAAAATCTGTGGAGGATTATCAAGAGTTTTCATTCAGCATGCATGGATTACACTAATGATAGCACCAATGCAAAAGTTTCACGCTAATCTTTATGCAAACTAAACAACCTCCTAACGTCTTAACGCCACGTTTAATACATACATATATACCCATCACGCCGTTCCCTTCCGGGGTAGGCACAGTCAAAATGTTTCACTCGCTAATTAATAATTGTACAGCTAACTCTGCTTCAATAATTTCCTCCATACTGACCTATCCTTGCAAACCTCTTTTGCCTCATTTAACCCCATACACTGTTTCATACACACCCTCCTGTTTTAAAGACTCCTGATATTCCTCCTCCTAAGAATTTCCTCAACCACATTCAACCACAACTTTCTCGGCCTACCTCTACCTCTCACACCATTCATTCTACTCTCATATATATCTGTTTCGTTATCCGACTCTCATCCATTCTCTCCACACGGCCAAACCAACGAAGCACACTCCTTTCATACACGTCAATTACTGGAGCATCTAACCCACATTCATTCATGACCCACCCATTCCTGACCCTATCCATCCTACTTTTTGCCGCAAACACTCCTCAGATAACTCATACCCAAGGTGTTTAGTCTACTCTTATTTCTATCCTGACACACCCATGTTTCACTACCACATAGCACAGTGGGAAGAAGTACACTTTTGTACACAGCGATTTTCGCTTCCTTAGACAAGCACTCATTCCTTGATATGCTCCACATGCTACCTACCACCTTCCTTCCAGCATTCGCACGTCTCTTTATCTCCTCATCTACTTTTCCATCTTTTGCATACATCTTACCTGAGTGCGAAAAATCATCCACTTGTTCAATTACTTCACCATTCGCCCTCATAATACAGTTATTCTCCCCATTCTCCTTTTCAAAAACTACTACTTTAGTCTCGCACGCATTTACCTTCAATTCCAATCCCTCCGTTGATTCACAAAACTTATCTAGGAGCTTCTGTAATCCCTGTTGACTGTCAGAGATCAAAACAGCATCATCCGCATATAGAAGAACTCGCACGTTTAATACAGGTAAATATTTTTAAAAAAATTGTAATATTTTATTTCACGCAAAAAAATTTACAATGTAACCCATTGAACGATGATTTTAGTGAAATTAGGCACCCCTGGGGGGTTATTCCCTAAATCGCAAGGCATCCGATGCTCTTTCTCGAACGGCATCCGGAAATGGCATCAATAGTGTCATTCCATACAAGCATCCCTCACCGGCATCGCTAAGTAGCACCAGCAGCGAGCAATGATGTTTGGGACGTCTAAGAAAGACACACGCAGAAGTGAAGTTCTACTCGTATCCATGACGCAACGCAGTGACGAGGGACTGACAAAAGAATATCGTTATACAGCAATCAATGGGGTTGAGTTAATGATTTATTTGTATGTTGTTTATTTGCATTGCTGGGCGCACGTATATTATTTTCGTGAATATAGCAAAGGTACCCGTTGAATTCAACGGGGTATGAAACAAAGACGGGGAATAATACGAACATATTAATAAGAGTAACATATGGAAATTTAACTGTAGGCCATTTGCATTCCAGAGGCTTGTCGCATTCATATAACATCATGGCATTCTCCTGTTTTACTCAGCTTTTATTTTTTAAGTCAGCAGATGAAAACCGTATTTCATTAAATTTACCGAGTTTCGACATTCTTTTGCAGTAACACATGGAAACTAATCTACAGGTCATTTGTATTTCAATAATTCTTTCCGCATTAATGTAACATCGTGGCATTCTCCTGTTTTACATGGGTCCAACTTAAATTAGTCCTCTTGAAAAGAAATTCACCAATTTTAGGCAAAAATACCCCAGAAAATATCGCAATCAGCAAAATTTTAGAATACGCCCTAGATTTCCACTGCAATACCTATCTCTAGATATAAAACCCAGCCGCCATTTTAAAGGTCCCATTTCCCTTCTAAAGCTAATGCTGATGCCACGGTTACCAAGGAAATATTCTACTGTTGACAGTAATAAAAGTCATGATTTTGACATTAAAAACGCGATTTCAAGAGAAATTTTATTCGTATAAGAAACTTGAATGAAAAAATAAGAAACTGCAATCTTTTATCCATCTAATAGCGAAAACTATAGCCTTCTATCTTTAGTAGAACTAATTAAAATATGCAAAAAGAGAAACCTCTGCACTTGAACCGAAATGTTTAGACTTGAGTTTTTCAAACACATAAGACACCAGACGGAGTGAATATTGCAATTTCTTTGTTAGCAGTCATGTAAAATGTAATTACCCAGGTAAGTAGGTAATTACGCCTGAGAAAGACAAAAGACGACTGAGAAGCGACGGTTTTCCGGATGCTGTTTCCCTGATGCTGTTATCTCACGGCCTCGGACGCCCGTGGCAATAATGGCATCGGCGACATTTGCGGAATAGCTAGCGTTGCCATTTGGAGTAGCTGATGCCATAATAGCATCGTTCGGCAAATGGCAACGGGCGTCAAAGTTACGGAATAACCCCCCTGGAGAGTCCTACTCTAGTTCCGCTTCAAAAATGCATACCGCAACTGTTATCTTAAAATCTACCTCCAGGTTCAAGAGGCTTCCGTCCACAAAGACTTTCAATGGTCACAGCTCCAAATGACGAGATCTAGAACGGGGCTGTCTCATGTCCAGCTTTCAATCTATTTAAGACGTTGACAAGTCGATAAGACCTGTCAACATCTTAATGAGATGCTCCGCAGCAAACCTTCACGTGCCGGCCGAGGCGAAGCGAATTAATCAGGTGCTCTCGCGCTCAAGCTTACATGGACTGTCCCGCCAACATTTCGCTCTTCCGTTCTTCAATTTTTTTTTTAAATTTACTTATCTATTTTCTTTCACCCACGACCAGAGGGCGGGGCCAACGCCGCAAAGTTCGACCGCCTTATAAAGCACGCGCCGGGGGATCAAGTCTCGCGTTATGCGAGATATATAAATAATGTAAATAAAATTATATTATTTATATATCTCGCATATTATATACATATATGTATCGCGTTGGCGTAGTTCCGCGATCCTTCAGCGCAATCCGATTTTCGAAAGGGGCAAATATAAAAGCCATGACCTCGAAATAAATCGATCCGACGAGGAGATTTCATCGCAGTTCGAAGACACAATAGCAGTTTTAAACGCACACACGGACGAGGATAAACAGCCAGGTGTGTGCGTTGCCGTGCAATTTGAGCAGCGGAAAATAATCCCCTCGTCTCGCCTGTAATTGTAACTCGGCCGAGATAATTACGCGAGCGATTCCGTTTGAGAGAGCAAACACGTAATTATTTCCAAGCTGGAAAAGCAGCCGACGATTTTCATTCGCCAATTTCTCAAAATGATGTCATCAAAATTCTTCCGGGGATGAGACAGTCTCGAACTGGTTCACTTGCGCTGATAATTGAAGGACGGATAACAGTCGCAAAATTGGGCATCGGGACAAGGCAGGATTTTGGGCACCTTCCGATCGAAATGAAGAGATGATCACCTCAACGCAACGTAACTGAGCATTTGCCTCGCATTACATACAGACTGTAACGTCAGACGCTTGTTTGATTCCAAAATCCTCTTTATTTTCTTAAAGATACAGTTTCTTTTTCCTCACTACATCGAGCCACTTTTCCTCTTCTTCCCCCTCTCAACAATCCTCTCTCTCCTCTCATCAACAACTCCCCAGCAACGTAAACATCAATTATCAATAAACATCAAAACAACAAGATAATTAAATATCAAACGTTACAAGACTCTACGCACTTCTAAACACATCGGGAGCTAAGTTTTATGAGCGCTGGACAACAAAATAACGTCGAGACTGGTATAAGTGATTGTTTCGAAGTTTGTTCTTTTCAACAATGATGTAGATGGAGAGGGAATCACACGTCATCACACTGTAGCCTTGACGACCAAAATAATAACCATATTGGTCATCTCGACTCCTTCCTTCTTTTTCCCTTGGATAGCACGACAAAATGGACGAGTTAGCGGAAGTAAAGCAAGAATAACAGATGCGGTGAAATAAAATAGATACTGTGCCGAACGAATAGTTACAAAAACTCGTTCTTTCCGCGCACAGTTAGCGATCACAGTAAAAAAAACAGCTCCACTAAATACACTCCTATAACACATGTCAGAATTTCACCTCCCAAAAACTTCCATCTTTACACGGCTGGTGACTTAACACCCCCTGCCACAAGCGCATCCGTCGGCTAGTTGGGTAATATGCAGATGAAGATCCATCGTAACTCTCTAAAGCATACAGTGATTACTAACTGCTATGGAATCGCATTTAACATCGAATACTTGTCAGTATGTGAAGTTTCAACGACATGCACTGAACTACATTCCAACAATGCTGAAGAATTTATGAACACTTATGAATTTATGTATTGGCACGACTGCACAGAGGTACGGATTTGTACCTGATGATTCTCTATCGGATGAAATCTGACGCGTTTTCGTGTTAAACTTATGTGAAATTGTACAAAAAAAATTTTTTTTTTAATATCTTCTAACACGAGTCAACTCCACCAAGTTGCGCCGAATAGCATTCATTTCATCAGAAGCTCTATAGATACACGATCAACAATTTGAGCCGAAGAAATGAACTGCATTGATATGTGCCACTCCACATGACAAGAACTAAGTACATATTAATTTTACCGGACTGACAAAAAGTTGACTCCGTAAAAAAAAAAACGCGCGTTCCGGAGCAAGTAGGCTGATCATCTCTTCACGGATAAACGAAGATGATTTTTCGATGAGATGACGCAAGAATTTTAACGAGAGCGATTTTAGGCATAAGCAGCTCAGTGGCTCGGGACCAATTAAGGCATTCGTTCACCATGGCCTGTTATCCTTATAGGATCACCAGATAGCAGCTCTTCCGAGCATCGAAGGGGGGTGGGGAGGGGTTTTACCACCTCTCAGCCAGTTTACCGATGTATCGACGGCGAGTTTCCAATGATTAGCTCGTAGGCTTCCGCGGATGCAGTGTTGACTGTTACTTTTTACGGGATTCATTCCGCGATGTATGTTTTTTTAAACAACAATATTTCGCTGGTCCTCCTGCCAGCTTCATCAGGTTAACTGAACTGATCACCTGTTCAGTTCTTTTAAAAGTTCAGTTAACCTGATGAAGCTGGCAGGAGGACCAGCGAAATATTGTTGTTTAAAAAAACATACATCGCGGAATGAATCCCGTAAAAAGTAACAGTTTCCAATGATGTTTAACCTCATATGAATCCATTATAATATTTAAGAAAAACTTTTCCAGCCAACACGAAAATCACGGCTAAAATATCTGGGTGGATGATTAACGTTATGCACATTCTCAACGCGTTTAAATATGCAAGTTCAAACTAACTGCCCTTGATTTAAAAAAATACATCCGGGATTTGCATTCGAATTTTTCAGCTCCGCAAGCGAACGCAGCAAAATACGATGATTTATCAGGAACCTGCGGAATATCAGCGATAGGGATGGTTATCTTTAAATATTTTTTGTCTGAAGAACACGCAGTGCACACACTCTATTGTTACCGAGTTAATTGTGACGCAAGCATTTTGTCAGACGCATTTTGAAGTTGCCATGAAAACGTCAAACATAAGATACGGGAACTAACAGTTGTGGAGAATATACATGCCCAAGACACACATAAAATTAGCAGCTTCCGTTTCAGCTGACATTCAAGCGTCTGCTTTCAATTTTCAGGGTGTCATCAGATGTCGGCGCACGATTTTTGCACTAGAAATATTTTTTATATCCAGCAGCGATATTTTTAATAATAGCATTTGTGCTCTTTGTTTTATTTAATATTTTATGGTTATATAATTTATTTTATGCATCTTTTTTATGCATCGTTTTTTACATAGTTTCTATTTTTTATATGTATTGCATTTTTTATACCGCTATTATTTATTTTTACATTCATTTGTTTTTTATCAGAAAATACTATCAAACTCGCCGGGTGAATCCTTTGTTTCACTTTTCAAATGTATCTAAAAGGCATAATCAACCACGGCAAACCGGAATGGAGTTCTTTCTCTGGGTTAAAAAAACGAGTAAAAATTCCTGCGGAAACAACGTGTCTAAGTAGCGATGCTCAATAAATAAAGCGAGATGAGGTATTATAAAAAAGAGGAAGAGAAGAACCTTTTACAGAAAAACTAAGGCTGTGGTCCCGATCCGCAAATATGAAAAGAGCCACTGCAAAAAAAATACAGACAAAGAAGGAAGGGCTATGTGTGAACCCTTCAAAATTTGCACAGGCACAGAAGCTTAGTAACGTTCTAAAATGAGTACATTGTTTTCAGCTTCCGTAAGCGATTCAGCAAAGTATTGTGATTTATCAGAAACCGGCAGAACATCAGTGATTGGACAGGTGGTTAAAAGTAATTTTGTCAAAAGAACGCGTCGTGTATACTCCATTGTTACTGAGATATGGTAACGCAAAGCATGAATTAAATTTTCCATATTTAGCGGTACAATTAAATACTGTTTTCTGACTAAAATTCTAAATAATAAAGTAAAAGTCTTTAACTTGACGAGGAAATGCTTGAGATGGTAGGCGAGGAAAGGAAACTACTGAATGAATGCAGAGGCGAAACAGGGTATACTAGAAGGAGATAGGCCCCTGAATGTAAGAAAAGACCGGGAGGAGATTCTCTGGCATTAAAAAAACCTATCTTTACCGGTAGAACACATAGTAATAATAATAAATATCCACAAAACTCTTTAACTTGACTCATTTTTTTCACGCAGTAGGTCCAAAACTCCTTCAAAATGAAACTTTCCTGAGAATATTATTGCGGTAACTATTCGATTTCTTTTCAAAAAGTAGTCGAAAAAACAAACTGACCACATCCTTTAATTTTTTTCACGAGGTCTAGACTTTAGGGAATTTCCCCGTTTTTTTAAATATGATCTCTCTGGAGTGCATACACGTACCATTTTTTATGTAAAAGGGCTGGTATATTTGTCCAAAAAACTCTCGGAAGGTACTGAGTTCGGTAGCGGTAGGCCGATATTTCGGTATTTTTGGTGGGATCGAGATAGTTTTCTTCGATTGTCTGAGTCTTGCGTTGGACCTTCATCATGAATTAGGAAAAAAAACAAGCGCAATTTTCAATCTAAATGGGAATCGTTCTTGACGAGGAGATGAACAGATATGACAGGGCCTCAATTTAGAACTCGGCAGCGCATTCGTCTAAATGGATTAGGGATTTCATCAAAATCGCCATCACGCGCAATAATTTCTTTTTTTTTTTTTGGATTTTGCCGCGAACAGAAGGAGAACGGAAAATAAAGTGGGGACTCTGTTTCAAGTGACGAATTGGAGGGTTAGATTTGAAATTTGTGAGGAAAAAACTGTTAGCAAGAGATATAGAAATGGAATTAGATCAATCGTCGACGCGCTGCCGAGTTCTAAAATGAGGCCCTGTCATATCTGTTCATCTCCTCGTCGAGAACGATTCCCATTTCGATTGAAAATTGCACTTGTTTTTTTTCTAATTCATGATGAAGGTCCAACGCAAGACTCAGATAATCGAAGAAAACTATCTCGATCCCTCCAAAAATACCGAAATATCGGCCCGTTACCGAACTCGGTACCTTTCGAGAGTTTTTTGGACAAATATACCACAGCCCCTTTTTACATCGAAAATGGTACGCGCATGCACTCCACAGAGATCAGATATAAAAAAAAAACGAGGAATTCCCTAAAGTTTAGACCTCGTTAAAAAAATTAAAGGATGTTGTTAGTTTGTTTTTTCGACTACTTTTTGAAAAGAAATCGAATAGTTACCGCAATAATATTCTCAGGAAAGTTTCATTTTGAATGAGTTTTGAACGTACTGCGTGAAAAAAACGAGTCAAGTCAAAGAGTTATGTGGATTATTATTATTATTATTATGTGTTCTACCGGTAAAGATAGGTTTTTTAAATGTCAGAGAGTCTCCTCCCGGTCTTTCATACATTCAGGGGCCTATCTCCTTCTAGTACATACAGAGTGTCCCATTGATCGTGTGTCATTTTTGACCTGTAATTTTAGCCACTATATTTCATGCCATATGGATGAAATTTGGTACCTGGGTAGAAAAAGGTTGTAAGTTTTGTTGAGTGTAAGCAACATTTACTCTGTGGAAAATTTCCGGATCCAAATCCGGATCCGGATCCTTCATTTCGGATCCCGGATCTCAGTTCTTATTTTCGGATCCTTGGATGCATTCAAGGGTATATACAATTCACAAGTGATAATAGAATTTAAGCCTTGGAGACTTTATTGAAAATAAAAAAAACTTCAAGTTTGAAAATGTTTAACTTAAATATTAAAATAAAGACAATGTCGATGCCACTATAATACTAATCCTTGATTGTTGTCACGTTTATGCAATGACTGTTGTCATACCAAATCTTGAGATTTGATTCTTGAGAATAATGAGACGGATAATAAATAAATAAATAAATAATAAATAAATTTATTTACAAATAATTTACATTCTGTAATTTCCCTTTGGATGGGTCACAATAAATTTACAACAACAAGGAATATTTTTACTTATTTTTGGTCATAAATCATTCATAAATATAATAATCACAAATAAAAATATATATTTACCTTCAAACAAAGATTACTTTTTTATATTATAATATAATAATAATTTGATTCCTTTTCAGGAAATACAGAGTGGTAGTACCATAGATAGCCCCTAAGGAATATCCTGTGTTGGGGCTACTGACAAATAAATAAACCATGCAAAAAACGATAGCAAAAACAAAATGGTTTACAATTTTCGATAAAACGTTTACAATACAGTGAATAAACTAATTCAAAATAGAAAAAAGACTCAGAGATATACATAATTTAATAGTGGTTACAAAAAAGAGACACACAAATACAAGATCGGGCAAACTTACTTCAACAATGATATTACAATATCACTTAATTCATTACATTTAATTCGATAAATATTTCATGTAAATTACGAAACAAAATCTCGATATTTTTTATAAGTAATAACCAAGTTTTTACTTTCTTAAGAAATTTTCTTACATTTTTTTCTTCCTTAATGTGGTTTGGAAGGACGTTAAATATTTTAAAGGGTGAATTTCATTTACAATCAGCAAAAGCCGGTTGTCGAGTGAAGTACGTCAACAGCATTCTATTTGTTCGGCAGAAAGCCGTCGATAGCCGACGACGGCCGGCACTTCAATCGCTTAAAACTCCCTGGTGCATATCTGATTTACTGTAGTATTTGGATCCGATATCAGTATCTCACCCCACGTGAAGATCTGCAGATATTTGGATCCTCGGATCCGATCCGACCATCCCTAGTGGAAATTCATTACAATCAAAGACAACACTTTGTATTTTCCGCACTGTCATTTTGCACCTCGACCGGTTTCAACCCTTACACGTCATTTTCAAGAGGAAACTCCTCTTTACACGTTGACCGCCACAGTGTTTTTAGTACACATTTTCAGGGACGCCATCGGTGTTTTTTTTCCGTTGTTAATCACTGGATCATGATACTTCGAAGTATCATTGCACATGGGTCTAAAATATATTTTCCATTGTTGCCATGTGCTATGGTCACAATGGCCCTAACGCCGAACCGGTCACGGTCCATGCTTTAATAAGCGGCCCTGGTCACCCGTGGTGTCAGGAATCACCTTGGAAACAATCGCTTGGTGACCGGTCACTATGACCGGCGTGGCGTGGCGGGAACCACTCAACTCCGGTCACTATGACCGGCGTGGCAGTCAACGTGTTAAATCTTTTTATTGTGTTATCTTTGATTATAGAATTCTGATAATGCTACATGTATTTCAACTAAAAATATCAGTATATTATTGCGATATGACAATGCAAAACTGAAATCAAGCGCAGTGTCAAGTGGAAGTCTCGTTTGTGTCGCTCATCTCTTCGCACTAGACATCTTACAATACTGGTAATTTTGTTACTTTCGATACTGGTAAATTAAAATATGTGACATCCGGATCATGGAAAGATTTTAAGTAAGAAATAATCAAAGAGCAGAGCAGTAGCAAGTATTGAAATAAGCAATCTTGGAACTGAGCGCAATTTAGAACTTGGACCTACTAAGAAGAAATGAGAAATCTAGGAAAGGAGTTGAAATTTTCATTGTTTTGCATTTCATTTTATGCTTGATGTGCTCGATTAGAAGTTGGCCATATTATTGGAGCTGATGAATGCTGGAGGAGGTCCCATATTTCTTAGCATGCTGCTTAATTACATACGAAGATTTAATCATGTTTTTAGCTGAATTGAATCCCTTTAATGAATATCCGTTGAATGAATGAATCCGTTGAAGTCGTGGAAATTGACGAAAAAAAATACAATGCTACCCACAAACTGACTACAGGAATACACTGTATTTTTTCCAGCCATTTACGATTTAATAGCACACTGTTCCCCATGATGTTAATAAAGAAACTATCAGGTGTATCCATTCACCGTCAACGGCAAAATGATAACGCGACAAAGATAAAAGGTAGCGGAAGAGGAAGTGACGTTGCTGGTGAATTGACGCTGGTCAAAACTAAAACGCGAGGTTTTAATTTATATCAGCATTAATCCTGAGTAGTTCTGTCCAACTTTTCTTAATTCCAAGCTGAGTGAGTTTTTATATGATACCAAACAGTCGTTATTTTTATATTTTACAATGGTTAACGAGATTGGAGGACGCTTCGATCACAGGATTCTTTTCTCAAAAAGTCACTTCCGCCCTTGAATGAAAAACAGCCGTCTCGTTGGTTTTCCATCACGAGTCACCCCGCGTCCCTTCCTGATTGGCACTTGAACAGACACTCCCCGCATTGTTCGTACGCCGCCATGGGAACTCTTCAAGTCTTTCCCTCGGAACCAAACTGCGTCTCAGCCAGCAACCAGCGGCCAAAGAGGCGTCTCACCAGCGGATCGACTACTGCTGTCGACCGAGGGCGCTCGTGGCTCCGGCGCGGGGAGTAAACAAATCCCTCCTCCTCGCCATGACAACGGGGGCGACCTTGCCCGAATCCTCTTAGAGCTCGTGACGTTTTAAGTTTACTCGAGCGTCAATAACTCGGCGCGAACTGTAAGTGAACGGCTTTGGAGCATACAAAAGAAATAAAAAAAGGAACATCGAGACGGGATCGGACTTTCACAATTGGCGAGCTTCTTCCCTATAATGGGCCGTGAAGCAGTTTCCCACAGCAACTGAATGAGTCAAAACAAATGCTGGGTTCCAAATTTTCGTGCGTAGTGTTTTAAATAATTCATCTTTCGTTCGTGAAATTCCTAAGCTATAACAGAGCAACATTAATGCATACAATATCCACATAATTCGACGAATATATATGTGTTTAGCATACAATTTTTCTGGCCACATTATGCTACTTAAACTGCTACTCTATTTCGTTCGAATTAAAGTATTTTGTGTAAAAAAAAACTAAGCGTGATTGAATTGGTTTAATATGTAAACAGTATTCCGGAAATGTTTATTGGTGAAAGTGTGAACTAGAAAAAGATATTTTTAAAAACTGTTTTACTTCGTGAATGGAGCCAAGCCTAACGTAAATTTAAGTTAAATCTTCGAGAGAACAGCGGAAAAAGGTGGAATTTTGCTGTCCCCCATCTCTTGATCGGCTCGTTTATTCTATATGTAGCCGGAATGTAAAACAAGTACTTTTCTGTCATTTCATAGCGGAACCAGTCAAGACTACCAGTGTAGCTCATATTTGTAACTCGATAATTGTAAAAATCATGCATACTTTATGTTCTACACCCTTATCAAGCATTCCTAAGCGTCCTTTTAAGAGATCATACGGGTTTGCGGCATTTCAAAAGGGCCGCCACAACACCATTAAATAGCGGTAGAGTCTCAGGATATAGGGAATATTATGAATATTTCCAAATATCTCAAATAAATTTGGAAGCGCATCAATTTATCAAGCTACACTGCCAGTCAGCTAACCTGCTTCAAAGTGTCAATGCAGCGATTAAGGTCCCTAATCCTTCGCGGGATATTTCAAACCTGTCTATTCTGCAGTCTATTTCCCTGTGATATATTAATAACTTGGTAGGAAAATAGATTGATTGTGAAGGAACATAAAAGATTGACCTTAATTTTCAATCCACGGCCTGAATGCGATCCCCATCCAAGTTCCGTCAAGAGATCAGTGACACTAACAACATTCATGATAAAATATAACACAACAAAAGTAATATCCATTGTTGTAATATCCATTGTAGTAATATCCATTGTTATCCAACAATAGTAATATCCATATATATTGTTGTGTTATATTTTATCATGGATATATCGCATTTCCACCAAGTAAGGCCTGAAACGATTTCATACTAACAACATTATCGAAACGGCCCTACACGTATCTTACCGATCTTTTGTGCACGCGTTTTCTGTTTATAAGCCTAAATCATGATGATCCCAAAAACTGGCAGCGTATTCAAGGGGGGTTGTGTGTGTGTGTCCAGGGTGTGTGTGTGTGTGTGTGTGTTTGAAATAGTGATGGGTCGTTCATGATCGATTCGTTCAAAATGATTGAATCACCAAGTGAGTCAAATGACTCATGATTCACTTCGGAAAAATGATTCGATCATTTTGTGTTTCCGTCTGCCGTGTGATTGAATGCGATATTAAGTGGAAAAACATATTCACATATGTACGTTATCCGTTATGTACAGTCATGAAATTTCAGAGATATATCTTCATGGGCATAAATCCATTAATATTTGGTCAGTGAGTTTATGTTTGTATAGCTTAGTTAGAGACAAGGCGCTCATTTTAAAAACGATTAAATGTAACCCTTGTTACAATATCAGCGCATCATTACAGTTGGTCAACTTGATAAGAATTTTAATTACCTGCTCAGTTGAAAGCTCCTAATTGAATGGAATTCAATACAGCAGATCAGAAAACCTTCATGCACATTAATGTGTGCAGTCTGAGCTAGTGATTTAATTTTTAATGTGCATAGTTTGACGTTATTCTTCTTGAATTCAGAGTCTGTGACAGTTTTGCCTCTCTAAATATTCTCGTGACTATAGTACTTGGAAATCTCCAATTTAATGCGGATCCAAAATTTGTGGAATATGGAAATCAATCAGCCTTCCTAAATTTCTAAGCACGATAGTAATTATTCGAGATCAATTATTCAAATTATTCAAATAGATTGATGGCATCCATTAGCATCATTCGGGTGTTTGAGTCTCTTCAATCTTGATTCATTCGAGTCTTTCGATTCACGTGAGTCTCGTGATTGATCTAATCACTTTGACTTACGAGTCATAATGAATCAAATGATTGAATCAGCTGATTGAATCTTTTAAGTGACCCGAATCAAAATGATCGAATCACTAAAATGATCGACTTAGCCCATCTCTAGTTGGGAACGCTCGAGATAATTTCGACTACGTAACTAGGGAGTCACGTGGTACAACAACGAACGGCTGGTGATTTTGGTGGGATCAAACCACTCGGATGGATAACTTAAACGTATCATATTTTGTTTATTACGTTTTTCATCGCGGTATTTGACTGTATCAACAATATTACTCGAGAAAAACTCAATCGGGAATGCTGCGTTAGATTTTTACGAGTAGTGTAAATATATCAAAATCTCAAACTTTTCGTGATTGTACCACTTGAGTCTTTAGTTACGTGTTCGAAATTATCCCGAGTGTTTCAAACACACACCCCCAGGTGGGGTCTATAACGTAGCATTCCCGATTGAGTTTTTCCGGAGTAATATTGTTGATACAGTCAAATACCGCGAAGAAAAATGTAATAAAGAAAATATGAGATGTTTAAGTTATCCATCCGAGTGGTTTAATCCCACCAAAATCTGCAGCCGTTCGTTTCATGTTGAGAATGAAACCACTTAGCTTTTTTCCACCAATATATTTAAACCACAAATCTACCGGTTTCGGCCTTTTCAGGCCATTATCAAGAATACAAATATGTAATCTTGATAATCGCCTGAAAAGGCCGAAACCGGTAGATTTGTGGTTTAAATATATTGGTGGAAAAAAACTAAGTGGTTTCATTCTCAACATGAATCGTAATAATTTCCACAAAGTGAATTCGCAAACCATTGATTTTAGCCGTTCGTTGTTGCACCACGTGACTCCTTATGTCTGTATCCATAGTCGTATTCCTAGGGGTTACCTGGGTATCCCCTAGCCAGGTAATTAGATGAATTATAAAATTTCACCTAGTCCGTGACTCTACAACTGTGGCGGAATCACCATCTCAGACTTGAACATAAACTCAAACTTCCAACAATGATTAACGAGAAGATGAGGCAAACCCTAGGGCTCCCCTACGCTGAGCAATTCATAAACCTTACCTGGGTAACACTCAGCCAGGGGACACCTGGGTAAGAGATTTGCCAACAATCCCGCGGAAATATACATATGATCGGTTCCGCTGAATGGTTCTCGATGTTTTCGACGCTCATTTTTCACAGTAACCAAGCACGCTATAAACAATAATATACTATACTGTTACACGACGTCAATGAAAAATGATTGTAGGAATATGAGAGAATGTTTACAATATTAATTGAATATTTATGTAATATGAATGGTGAGGAATACGAGGGTGATTCAATATGTACTCGTGTTTGTAAACAGAAGACGTTACTATGGAGAGTTGTTGATATTATCGTGTACTGCCATTAGTACAGTAGTATCAATTCGTCCCACCGGTGGGCAGCAGTACTGCGTTAGGGGAGTTTTGGGTAAGCTTCATGCCTTACCAGGAAATCGACGGCCTGGGGGAGGGTTAGGGGAAAACAGCCCCCTGGGTAACGACTATGAATACCATTTCTGAGCCAAGGGGTCACCCCACACCTGGGGGACACCCAGGTAACGACTATGAATACAGCCCTTAGTTACGTGGTCGAAATTATCTCGAGCGTTTCAAACACACACACCCCCAAGTGGGGTCTAACAAGGGAGAAGCAGCCGATTTCTTTGACTGTATCTTCACAATTTCCAAGTACCAACTGTGGAATGCTGCATATGATTAGCTGGGTTAAACAAGAGATTTAAAAAACCGGGCCCCTAGAGTCACACCCGAGAAGTAGTTGTTTTTATGGAACTGCTTCTTGCCCCTCAGTCTCATAAGCCTCGGTGTCGGCTGTCGGCTCGTATAACTTAGGCGTTACGTCTCTCTCTCTCTCAGTATTTGGATGACCCCGCGAGGAGGTGGCGCTCACTTTTAAAAAGTTAGATGAAAAAAAAAGAGAAGGTAAGAAGGCGGCAGTGTGTGTATCTTGAAAGGATAGGCCGCTTAGGTGGTGGTGGGGTGAGGGGGGAAGAGGTTAAAGGGGGGAGGGAGCTGGGATTAATATCTTGACAGAGCCGGAGGAGAAAGGACAGTGGTGATGGGGATGAGGGTTGTTCTTTTTTTTATGCGTGTGTATGTACGTTATCCAGGAGAGAGGGGCAGCGAGTGGGATGAGGCGACGGGAGGAGGGAAAGGTTAGGGGACCCACGGGGCAAAGCAGTCACTTCCTGCTCGCTTGTGGTGGGGGAGAAACATCCCAGGTATGCGGGCAGTCGCTTCGACTCGCTCGGTGAATGAAACAACCTCCCGGTGGTGCTGCTGGATAGGCCGTCGCGGCTGCAGAAGGGGAGGAGAGAGATGGGGTGGGGTGTGGAAGAAACTGGATTCTCTTAAAAAAGAGAAGCGTTTCAACCAGCAGAAAGGGGAGTGCCAATGGGAGAGCCTTAGTTTACTACCGAAAGCGAACGAGGAGTAAGTGAGGGGAATCGGGTTGGTGCGGTGGCTAGAGTACTCGCCTGCCACACGGGTGGCCAGGGTTTAAATCCCTGCAGTGGCAGAGTATGTTTTTCAGAGGAAACCCGATCTTTACTTGAGTGTCTTGAGGGGGGCACTTCAAGTACAGTACTCCGTCTGTTGGATGAGACGTTAAACCGTGGTCCCCTTGGCGTTAAGAGCTAATGCCGACGCCGGGTTTCCATCCACCCTTCCTCCCTATGGCGCAAATGACCTTAGCCGTCGGTCGCCTCCCCAAGTATCCAATCCAATCCGAGAAGAAAGTGAACTGAGGCAACCCCTCCCAACTAAGCGTTATTGAGCCCAAATACAGCCAACTATTATCTTTCTCCGCATCGCCTGCTGGACGCGAGGGTCCAATAATGTGGCCGGAGCGGCCATACTTACAGAACGTATTACTCGTCAGTAAACCTCGTCGCTTACTGGCGTAAAACGAAAAACTACGTGTTTTCATTTGTAATGAATAAAGGTCTCTCGGCCGGTTGTATCAGGCGAAACTTAGTGGAACTTTCTTGGCACTGTGAAATGAAAGCTTTAACTTAGTAATTCCACATAAACTTTAGGCCAGGCCTGATGATGACTTCATAAGTCAAAATCGGTCGTTTTTAAAGGTAATGGTTACAAAAGTGTACTTCTCCCCACTTAGTTGTATGGTAGAGACATGGGCATGTCAGGATAAGAGTAGACTAAACGCCGTGGGTATGAGTTATCTTAGGAGTGTTTGCGGCAAAAGTAGGATGGATAGGGTGAGGAATGAGTGGGTCATGAATGAATGTGGGTTAAATGCTCCAGTAATGGACGTGTATGAAAGGAGTATGCTCCGTTGGTTTGGCCATGTTGAGAGAATGGATGAGAGTCGAATTACGAAACAGATATATATGAGAGTAGAAAGAATGGTGAGAGAGGTAGAGGTAGGCCGAGAAAGTTGTGGTTGAATGTGGTTGAGGGAATTCTTAGGAGGAGGATTATTAGGAGTATTAAAAACAGGAGGGCGCGTATGAAACAGTGTATGGGGGTAAATGAGGCGAAAGAGGTTTCCAAGGATAGGTCAGTGTGGAGGAAATTATTGAAGCAGAGTTAGGTGTGCAATTATGTATTAACGAGGGAAACATTGTGACTGTGCCTACCCCGGAAGGGAACGGCGTGATTTGTATGTATGAGATAAAGTTATTGGGGAATTACTAAGTCACAGCTTTCGTTTCACGAAGTATCTCTCGAATATTCCACCGGGTTTGCAGCTCCATTCCTCCTGACGCTTAAAAGAACGTCTTGTTCTTCATTCTCAGTTGTACAGAACGATGAAAGATCTAAAATTTTCATGTCAGATGTCACGCAGCGAAAAGTACTCTAAAACAAACATTTTTCAATATGATTTCGTATAATTTGCTAGTACCACGCCGGAAACTGTTGTCAAAACATTCTCTAATTCATGGCTTCCTCTATTTCATATACAAAGTCGGTCCTTCTATGCCAACTGGCTTGTCAGAAGGTTCCATAAATCGGGCAAACCAAGCGGAATGTACTAAAATGTCCTATTGAAATTACAAAAAGACATAGAACAACAATTTTTGAGGCTTAGGTTGCTTGAGAAATTCAGAACTGATGTGTTTCAGAGCGACACAGAGAATATTATCACGAACCCTCACTGCATCTTAAGGTCTAACAGAAGCGATAAAATGTGATAGATACATATTGCCGAACAGATTGGTACAAAAACTCGCTTGCACGGTATTTTGTAGATTAAGACGAAGTCTTTTTCGGACACAATCTTTGTTGCAGTTCTCCTTTTCTGTTTGCACATGTATATATATTTCAGATCGGCGCAGAGAATATTGTCATGACGCCTCACTACATCTCTAGTCTGACAGAAGCGATAAAATTAGTGAGATACACTGCCGAATATATAGGTACGAAAACTCGTTATTTCCGCGCACAATAAGTGCCCACAATAAAAATTGAGCTCCACTAAATACACTCCTAAAACACATGTCACCATTTCACCTCCCAAAAACAAATCTTTACACGGCTGGTGACTTAACACCCCCTGCCAGACGCGCATCCGTCGGCTAGTTGGGTAATATGCAGATGAAGATCCATCGTAACTCTCTAAAGCATACAGTGATTACTAACTGCTATGGAATCGCATTTAACATCTAATAATTGTCAGTATGTGAAGTTTCTGCACTGAGCTACATTCCATCAATACCGAAGAATTTATGACCACTTATGAATTAATGTATTGGCATGACTGCACAGAGGTACTGATTTGTACCTGATGATTCTCTAATGGATGAAACCTGACGTGTTTTCGTGTTAAACTTATGTGAAATTGTACAAATAATTTTTTTTAAATATCTTCTAACGTGAGTCAACTCCACCAAGTTGCGCCGAATAGCATTCATTTATTCAGAAGATTTATAGATACATGATCAAAAATTTGAGCCGAAGAAATCAACTGTGGATGTAGATCACTAGCGGGTGACTTCGTTAATGTTACTGCGCGGCTAGTTCCGTGGTTCCTTTGAAAATTCACATTTTTTCTCATTCATCTATAGAAGAGAGGAGGGTAATATGGAATACCGAGGTTTCGGCTCTGTTTGGTGCTGCTTTCACGTGGAGATACCATGATCTACTAAGGCAATACTGCTATGTTGCAGTTCAGTGAGAGTTGATCGCTTGTTGTCGTCGTGTCACTTGCTACGGAACGAAGTGTGTTTTGTGATTTTCAAGAGTTTCTGCAGGTAAGTTTTCAAACATTTTTAGCCACTAGTACCTACACATGTGACTTGAACATTGATGTTATACATAATTTACACCAAAAGAATTTTAGATTTTAATACTGTGGTCGTTTTTTTGCTGCCAATGTGTTGTCCATTAGTTTAAAGGTTCATTTTTCAAGACGGCGTGTCGGGTATTATGGAATACTTTGTATTCCATGATACCCGACGTAAAAGTACAGTATTCTACGTAACTTGGCAAAAATATACCGAAGTTATAAAATGGGTTTTGAGTATAATACCAAGACGCTGAATGTATCTTCTGCAATGGAAAATTCTCCGAAGATCAAAGAGGGGAAATTTGGATTCAATGCTTGAGCTGTTCTCTGTTGGCTCACATTGACTGTACAGGAGCAGAGACAGAAGATTATATCTGCGACTTTTGTAAATAGACTCGAAGCAGAAATGCTTAGGACATTGTCTTAAAAATATGGTTTTTATAGCTATAAATAACTATTTTTTGTTAAGTTAAATTAATTTTTCAATGGTTTGAGCCACCTATTCCATATTACCCGACTATTTCATATTATCCTCCATTTGTAACTTTTTTTTTTAATTTTTTATAACAACCAAATGAAAAGTATTTTTTTTCACAAGTGACAGTTCATTACAACTAGTTATAGTATGTACTAATGATGATTTGGGAATTTTTATTAAAAAACCTGCAAAGTTACTTTTAGAAATGTAAATGGTGTTCCATAATACCCTCCTCTCCTCTACACATTACTAATGTGTACTCGTATGGAAAGTTTCACCCAAATCTGTGCATAAAATGAAAATCACTCCAACCGCCTCAATTATCACAACGGTGGAAATGAGGTCTCAGGTCAGGTGTGAAAATAATCAGGGGGGGGTAAATGGAGAGGGGCGCGGGTGGAACAGGGCGACAGTTAAAGGAAGGGAGAGCTGTTTAGCGGTGGATGGAAAAATTCTATCACGACCGGTCGATTCGCAATATTTACAACCCTGAAGTTTTATTGCGGAAAATCGAAACTCGTTGGTATTCCTCGTTTCGGGGGCAATGCGACGGAGTCTCCGGGTCCGACGCAAAAAAAAGAAAGGGTAAGGGTGGGGGGGTAAGGATAGGAGGGGAAGGCTAAAATCAAGAATAGGCAATGATCCTTTGTTCGTCCAAAACATCAGATTACGTCAAACACTAGACACTATCCTACCCCCATCTTACCCCTGCCACAACCATCCCCAAACCCCCCCACTCCCCACTACTGAATTTGGGCAATGTAACTCCCAATACATATGCTCATGTCTGTGTATGTTAAGATTAGTCTTACCTGATGATGACTGCTAGACAGTTGTAAACACGTGCTGTAAGAATTTGAAATAAATTTGGTAGACAGTACGATATCGTTTGAGTATCATTGTTAAATATGCTGTTCTACAATACCTCGCCGGAGAAAGTGGAGTCATTGCCATTCTTTAAATGTGGTCAGATTGTTTAAATCACTATTCTCTATTGATGGAGAGCAACGAGGGGCTCTACCTTTAAACATTACCCTTCCACAGCGCCCCTAAGTTTTCAATATCAATAACGACAACGTGAGAAAACGAACAGAAGTCCAACCGCTGGTTCCTCTACATACTCATAAAGCTGCTTTCCTCAAAATTCCGAAGACGCACGCAACACTATGTGGAACAGAAACATCTATAATGAAACAATAAGTAGAGAAGATTCCAGTAATTCCAAAATAAAATAAGATTGCGACCATTGGGGTGGATGGAGAGGGCATTACGCCAGTGAATTGTAACCTGGCAACCGAAATAACAAACATATTGGCATTTTCTACTCTTCCCTTAACTTCCTTTGAATAGCACGAAGGAATGGAGGAATAAGCGGATGTTTAACAAGTATATCCACCCATTTTATGAAAGGCAAGTAGCCCTTGAAAAATGCTCTGGCTTCTTAGTGATATGGATCCTAGTTTATCTTACCATAGATTTCACCGGGATGCAGATTATTTTTAACTGAAATTGATAAAAAAATTTATGCAAGGAGAATTCATATTTACTTAAACTTAAACGCATTACTTAAACGCATTATTTAAACGTATTACTTAAACGCATTACTTAAACGCATGCTGATTACTGCTAATTTCTCAATGGGTAACATCTTAATATTGTAAAATTAGCGTGTCAGCACGATGTTGCGAAGGAAAATGGGAATAAACAAAGATGGCCGAAAGGCCATGCCCGCGTTACAGCTTTTAGCATTGGACACCAAGGCAAGCGCCCTCTTCGTCTATCTCGAGGATTACGTCCTAGGTCGATTTGACTTTTATTTGCTCTATTATTCGATTTACTTTGATATTTAATTATATTGATTATATTGATATTGACGGCATTGATTATATTATTGTATTGGTATTGATTGTATTGATTACATTATTGTATTTATATTTATTGTATTGCTTATATTGATATTTGATTTACCCCCGCCCCTCCATTAAAAAAAGCAACGATTCTTTTTTTTAATTAGAAAACACCTATTTAAAAATCTGTGCCGCGCCCCACTTATGGTTGTCCAGCAATGCAGAACTTCATTTTTAAAAAAAGCAATTTTTACTTTTCAAAAGCGGCGTGACCGGCGCCGAAGCCTTCGACCGATTTCCGTTTAAAAAACGCGTCCCTTCCTCTCCTTCCACGATATTCCATTTTCGAGACGCTCTTTTTACCGTTTCCGCGTGAAAGCGAAATTATTACCGCTCCCATTTTCGCGATTCGCGATGGCCTCGCATCCTCCACTCTTTTTTTTTCTTTTTTTAAAGAAATTCATTTTTTTTCTAGCCGACCATGAAAAGAGGGTCTTTCCTTCCCTACCGCCCCCTCCCCCCCCCCATTTGACGGAACCTGCGTACACAACCTCCCGAGTTTCCGCTCCAGTTTAAAAAAAAAAACAAAAGCCTGGCGTTATTAATTGGTCATTTTCTTCCCTCCCCACCTCACCTCAGCGTCTCGCGAATTAAACGCTTCATACGTGGGTGGTGAAATTGATCATCACCAGATGGAAAAAAAAATAGAGCCTCTTCTCCTCAACAGGTCCAGCCGCCGGAATTACGGTTTCCGGCACAGGCTCGCACACAACCTCGAAATCAAACGTCCTTGAAAGTTCAATGACCTCGAAAAATAATAAATTTTCCCACGACTAACGCTTTTGCATTATAGGCTCAAAGGTAGTTCGAGCGATATAGTTCTCTAGTCATAATAGAGACCATATTCGAATTATACGTTTTAATCTCAACAGCTGTAGGACACATCAATTAAATATTGCATTATTAATGGTACAATAATAGTTTTATATGACAGAAATTGTGAGTAATTAAATGAAAATATCCAAATAAGTCTTAAACTTGACTCATTTTTTTCGCGCGGTGCGTTTGAAACTCTTTCAAAACGGAAGGTTTATTGTGATCCCGAAGAACCTCTTGCGGTGACAATATTATTTATTTTCAAAATAGTTGAGAAAACATACAAACTACATGCTGTAAGCTTTTTTCCGACATCTAAGTGTTAGGAATACCTCATTTTGTAAATAATGTCTCTCTGGAGTGCATATACGTACCATTTCCCAAGTGAAAGGGCTGGTATTTTTTGGAAAATATCTCCAAAAGCAACGTGGTAAGGGGTTAAATGCTTGGTGCCATTAGAAGGGTGAGACATTCTTCTTTAAAATGAGACCAAATTCATTGATTTCCAAGTAAAATGATACATCACTCCAGAACCTTCCTCTAAAGAATGCCCGATAACGTGCCTTGATTTTTACGTATACTTTAAAGCAAGACTTCTACTGCTGAATGGCGTAAAAAATTTTACTCAGTAATCCGCTTTTTAACGAAGAAATATTTGTTTAAAAAATGAAGAATTTTAAGGGTGAAATCCACTGCCTTAATGGCATCAATTAAATATTGCATTATTAATGGTGCAATAATAGAGTTTTATATGACAGAAATGGTAATTAATTAAATGAAAATATTAAATAAAAAGTCAGTCTTAAACTTGACTCATTTTTTTCGCGCGGCGTGTTTGAAACTCCTTCACAGCGGAAGGCTTTTTTGTGATACCCAAGAAATAGCTGTGGTGACAATATGATTAATTTTCAAAAATAGTTGAGAAAACATTCAAACTACACGCTGTTAGTTTTTTTTACGACATCTAAGTGTTAGAAATCCCTCATTCTGTTAACAATTTCTCTCTAGAGTGCATACACGTACCGTTTCCCATGTAAAAGGGCTGGTATTTTTTGACGAATATCTCGGAAAGTAATATGGTAAAGGGGTTGAGTTTACACTGTCGTTGGAAGGGTGAGATATTTTTCTTTAAAGTGAGACCACATTCATTGATTTCTAGGTAAAATGATATTTCGCTCAAACTACCTTTACCTGCAGGTCCTCTCTGATATAACTGTGGATTTTACACACTTATCTGGATCGTGAAAGAAGACTCTCTGAAATCTAGGTTAATGAACCTTTATTCGCCATTAAAATTTATTTTGGCACTGTGTGGTCTTATGAGTCTCTACCACAAAGACTGCACCCATACCATTACGTCCAGCTGCCGTTAAACAATGATATTCAATTTGATGTCCTAATTCGTCCATCGTCCTTTGCAGAAATTATAGGACGTACTATTACGCCCATGACACTCAAAGTGTTTAGGCGATTGGTGATATTTTTGCTTGTGTGCTTATTTGCGTGAGACCCTGTGCAGATGTACGCATTTGTAATATGTATAAACATTGGTGAACAACATTGCATTTTACCGAGCTGGTTACTTAGTAATTTAATCCTTAACCACAGGCACGCGGTCTCACAGACCGATTTGATTTTTAACATGGCTGTTTGCTACTTTATTACATTTGAGGATGTTATTTTGAGTTTCTCAGCATTTTTTATGCGGATACAATCTGTGACAAAACGCGACTTAGCGACGAAGAAACACTTGGCGACTGAGAGGACTTATATGCTCGAAGTACCGATTCAATCGCACGCACGCATGGATTAACAGACGCGATACCTTTGGCATTCCTGAGTAATTATGGGCGCAAAAAAATCATCTATTTTTTCATAAATTCTAGAAAAGTCATCATCTGATAATCTCTTACGAGGTCTTCATTTCTTTGCGGTGAACAACAATGATGGGGAAAAACTTGATTAGGCTCCACATCTATCGTGATCTGTTGCTAATTAACTCTCTTCGAAAAGGATCACAGCGACATCTGCGAAGCACTATCGTACAAGCCACCTTCAGGATGTGTGGCGCGGGGCGATTCCGTACCAGAGAGTATCACGGACGCCTCTCTATCTGCATAGCACTGACACAAGAAGTTATGAAATCAAGTGCGTCGATTCCAGAATCCTTTTAAGAAATGTGTTGAAAAACTTATATACCTTCATACAGCACACACGAATCAAGAATGGAATTAGCAATCCTAATATTGCCAATTCATGGATAGAAATTTTTGAGCCACCAGTTAATGCAGAAAATCAAATCATGCGGGATGCATCATGCATGGTGCGCTGCTACAAATTTTTTGAGTAATAAAAAAACTAAGCGCCAAGTTCCCAAGTTCTAAAACTACTAAACCAAGATTTTAAGTACTAAACTAGTAGTAACTGGTGCAAAACTAGTTCTAGAAGTAGAAAACGGATACTAAACCAAAACTACTAAACTAATCCAAGTTCAGCATACCAAGCGAGGAAGATTATTTCCAGGAAAATGTATGCAATGCAAATATTATATAAACTCAGCGTTGTCTGCGTATCTTAACATCCCTTTATTTCAACTGATACTTATGACGGTTTAGATTTGAATACATAAATTGCCCTATTCAGATAAACCTAACTTCTCGCCGGCCCCGGTGGCGGCGGGGTAAAGTAAATCTGGGTGGGTTTTTCACCACCCAGGGCATGGATGTATGTCAAGTTCTGTTAGTCCGCTCCCTGGAAAACCTGATGACAGGCTCAGCAGCCTATCGGGGACATACGGGCCAACAGAATCGTCCGGAAAGCCAAAAAAATAAAAAATATTCTGCTTCGAATTTACGCTGAAGATTCGACCATAAATTTTCCTCTTCGATCCGTCGGAGATTCCCAGCAAAATTAATTTAACGATTCATCTACATCTACGTGATACCCTGCGAGCCACTACGAGGGTGTGTGGAGGGGGTGAAGATCACCAAACATGCACTATTGACATGCAAGTAGGATATTTAAGGGAGATATGCTAGATAATAGGGTCACATGGAGCTAGATGGTTAGTATCTACATAATAAGGAAGGGATTATTGGTTGTTATTACATGCATCATGCACTACAGACTACTTTAACTATATTTCACCTACCTATCCCTTTGTTACGCTGCCTATTGTTTTCTCTTATAGTACCTACGCGGGAAAAATGACATTTTAAATCTATCGGTACGATAATCTATCTCTCTAATCTTGTTAAGATGATCAAACCTAGCATAATTCGCAGGGGTTCTTAATATATATCTAACGACATCTGTGAACAAAACTGTTTCGAATTTACTTAAAAGGTTTAACCTAAATTTTAACCTGCGTTCTGATAGTAATTCCCATCCTAGTTCTTCTATTAAGCTCGTAACACTTATACATTTATCATGACGGCCTTTAACAAACCTAGCGGATCTCCTTTGCACGCGCTCTAATTCTTTTATCATACCTTCCTCGTACGGATCCCATATACTAGCGGCATATTCTAAATGAGGCCTGACAAGTGTAAAATAGATTCTTTCTCGTATTCTCTCATCGCATTTGCCTAGAAACCCTTTTCAATTTGGACAAACTGTAGCATAAACGTAAAGTTTCTGAATGTGTCAGTAAAGCTCCGAATAGTTAATGTTCCAACATAATCCCCACTATTGATCGCGTCTTTCTTTTCCGTGGAATCTCTATGAGAAGCCCCTGTAGGGACGTTAGGCCGGAACCGATTAACGTCTCCAACGCAGTAAAGAGACTACTAAGACGGCGACACATTCCGCTGCATTTCTCGTTTTAACGCGATAAATTTTCCACGAGCTAATATATTGCCAATGATGGTGGCAGAGGACGTTTATTCCTTTCAGTATAACCCCTTCATGCGCGCATGATTTAAGTGAAAGAATGCATGCATACGTCGCTGCCCTTTTTTTCCTCACTGCACTTAAGCGAAGAGAATTTGTTTTCATTCTCCGCATTCTAAAAGAGCCGAAAGAAACATGTTAGATCCATTATCTTACCTCATGGACGTATCGCGTCTTCATCTCATCTCCCTGACGACTGACCCCGAGGCGGCAGCTACCGTATTCCACCTTGTAAGAAAGATAGGATGAAAGATTAAGTGAGCCATCTCAAACATGGCGAATAAGACTTCCTCTGCATTTGGCCATGTTCTTGAAAATCCGGAAAAAAACTATGTGAAAGAGTTACAACCGTTAATTTATGGAAATATGCGACATAGTTATGATGGCAAGAAAAGAATAAATTTGTAGTTGTTTCAACACTCTTTTTAATGGAACAGACCAATGTTTTTTCGACACTGCATGTCATTTCCAAGGTTTTTAATAAGAGAGATACATTGCCGAACAGATAGATGTTCAAAAACTCGTTCTTTTTGCGCCGAATTAGCGACCACAATAAAAACTGAGCTCCACTAAATACACTCCCATAGTACACGTCACCATTTCACCTCCCAAATCATTATCTCTAACATCTTTGAACGAATTTTCACCTGGGTGACGAACCTGCTTCATATTTTTCTCAAATAATTTCCATGTAAAATGAAATAACTTTAATTTGTTCATCCTGATATGTTGGCCACGTTTGTCACAATAGTAGCAGTTGCACACAATCCGTGGTAATGAGACCGAAAGCATGAACAGGCGCCAATTGTGGTGAAGAATTGTATGATTGATATAAATATAAATATATAAATAACTACGTCCTCTACGTTCTTGCGACCAAGGTGCTAGTGGCACCGAAATATCAAGAAACTCTGTAAGTGCGTTCATTTTTTTGTGTTTCTCTGTGTTTATCCTCTGCCTTTCTGTGGCAAACTG
Source organism: Ceriagrion tenellum (assembly GCA_963169105.1). Taxonomy (NCBI): domain Eukaryota; kingdom Metazoa; phylum Arthropoda; class Insecta; order Odonata; family Coenagrionidae; genus Ceriagrion; species Ceriagrion tenellum. The sequence continues at coordinate 127,323,787 of OY720636.1, read as the reverse complement.
TTAGACGAGGAGCATTGAGATGACGGATGTACTCACGCTTTGACCACTATTGGTCCGAATTGACCATCCATTGGTCCCTGATTCGATGACGTACTCCGGCTCACCGCACGGCGTCTACCCGTAAAGGGAGTCGCGGGATACCCAATCCCAATTTTTTGGGCAACGGGCTCCTCCGGCTCTCAAAAGTGGTGCGGTAAGTCTTCGCAAAAGCGAGACTGACGGGGACTCGTCTGACGTAGTTGGGGGAACCCAACAGGTACGAGTACTGCGGGGAGGAGGAGGCCCATTGTCGTCCTTTTGACGTCAATCCGCCTCATGGTGTCGGCCTCGCAGGGGTTGTGGTTCTCTAACCTTCCCTTCCCATTTTCTTTTCCCTTTACTTCCCACTAGGGTATAAGCGAAGGCTTGCAGACCTGGCGGGGGGTTTTTACACCTCGCGGGGAGACCCGAATCACCTGTATGATATTTACTAATAAGGCAACCTGAGTGACGTCAGATTGAATATCATTTTAGTGAGTGTTTATGAAATGAAAACTGTAGGGATGTGAAATGTCTTTTGATTGGCAAATCTATTTCTCAAATGCACTGCTATGGCCGTTACACAATAGGTGTTTGGCGAAGTTACTTTTCAATTTTCCTTCTTGTTTTTAAAAGAATTACAATTTTCTTTGGCCCTGATATTCAAATTTCTTTGAGTTTGCCCAACGTGCACACTGTTGCAGGGCATATACACCACCTTTCGTGTTTGGATCTATGCGATCCTTATACTTAATTAGCAAGTACTTAAAATTATAAGCAGTCTTAAAAAATAGATACAATTCATCTTTGGGGAAATATTTAGCAAGACGGTTAGTAATGGGACCTAAAAATTTGTTAGGACACCAGTTTTTAAAATCTGTATCTCCCTCACCCGAGTATATGAGTTGCAATGGTGAGGTTCCTCTGCTTTTTAAGAATCAATTTGTCAACTAAGTTGGGATCATATCCATTGACATGGGCTCTATGTTTGATGATATTGGTTTCTTTGGTAAAATTTTCGTTAGACATAGAAACGTTGGGGAGGTGGTGAATTAGGGAATTGAAGGCGGATATTTTATGAGAGGAAGGGTGTCTCGAATCGATCGGGATAACGTGGTCGGCACACGTGGGCTTGCGGTACATGGAAAATGCATGACGGTCTTTTATGAGGGAAATATTAAGGTCGAGACAGTTTAAAGAATGGTTTGAATCGAGTTAACAGGAGAATGAAATGTCCGGGTGGATTTGATTTCAAAACTCATTAGCTATTTGAGGATCTGTGCCCTTTCCGTTAAACAAAGATCTTCATTTCTTATTTTTTTCCGTTTGGATTTTCATTATTTGTTTTAGTTATCCTTTGAAGCATCAACATGCGACATTATGTTCACGGTGGACATTACTTTGACATGATCTTTCCTATTTAAATAGCCATTTTATCCATCATCACCAATACTTAAGTAGCGAATGGCCTGGATGAAACTTGTTTACAACATGGTAAATCGTGCCACAAACGATCACGGCTTTTTTTCGCTCTTGGCCTCTGTACATTGAACGTTCTGCGTGCCATGAGCACTTCGATTTTGCAAATGTATTCACTTCAATTCTTTCGCTTCCATACTTGTTCTATCGTACTCCTCGCTGACGGTCGTTTTGCCATGAAAGATTTTGTGGTTAGCCGCGAATCGAGAATATCCTGCGGTCATCGTCAGAGGTGGGAAACATTTAAGATACATCGCCATCTTGATGGCATTCACGCATAAAGACCACTCTCCGAAAACGTCAACAATGAGCATTGTTCGTCGACTCGATATTGACATACTTTAAGCGTGTTTATCGTCATTCGATCGAATTCTATAACCATTCTCGTTTCGTCTTCTCCACGATTGTCCTCGGTCTATCGTTCAACCGATCGATCGGTTCCAACGACCCTCGGTGTCGCGCTGGTGTCCAATCGGAGCTCGATCTCTGCTCGTTGTTGGTCGTCAGTTACGATGGAGTTCGATAATGTCACCTTGAGCGCGGAGATAATCTCGAGATTCGTGGTATCCAAGTGTGCGATCCAAGGTTTGTGGAGCCTATTCGAATCTCTAGCAAGTATTTTCTACAGAGAAAAGTTATCTCTCTTCAAGTTCAACTTGAAGCGGAAGGACAATGCAGAGAAGATTTCCAAGGGTGGGTTTACATATGGAAGTCGACTTCTAGAAAAGTAGCGAGTCTAGCCGATACATCGAATCGTATCGCCGCTCGCAGGGTATCGTTCTTCTTACATATAACTTGCGGATTTTCACAAACAAACGAATGACGAAAGTAAACAATGAACGTGGTAATTAATAAAATCACGCACATTTGACAATAATGGCGTTTGTATACAGCCGTTTGAGTTCCGTATGCATTCTTGGATTCCGTAGGCATTCGTGGATCAATAAAAGTGTATAGATTACATTTATTGCGCATTATTACATCAATTATGAAATAATAGATAAGTCATAAAGCAAAACTTTAGGGGTTCTTTCTCATTTAATACATTTTTAAGTACAATTAAATATTTACGTAAACAACAGTGAGTCCTCCTCTTATTAATTTATTCGTTGTTTACATTTTAAACCTCCGCTTGCAGTCATGTAACCATGATTCCACCGGATTAAATGCGATTATATCGCAGAATCGATATGCTACTTGCAGGCAATATGTGAAGGTCATCCATAAAGTAACCTCCGTTTTTAAATAAAAATGCAAACAAGTGTAAATACAACTGTTTTATTGCATACAGCTTAAAACTGCACATTTTCATTACCTTTTCACGTAGTTTTCAAACAAATTTAAGCACTTTTCATAACGTTTCACCATATTTGAAATGGTACCCCCTCTATAAAAATCTGCCTCCTGGGAATGTTGCCAACCTGTCACGGCATTTTGAAGCTCTTCATCGTCTTACTCAGGTTTACGTCCACTTAAATACTATTCTAACTAAACTACGTGCATACGAATTAAAAATGATGGTAAGCAGCGCCAACATCAGTAACTCCAGCGTGGTTAAAAAGTTGACTACGGTTAGCGCCGATCTTCGTTTACACGGCGAACATTTACAAGGGTTAAGGCTGGGACACAATCAACGTGCACGTGTAACGTGAGCCCATAACGGGAATACGCGTAAAGATGGCTGACGGGAAAGTACAGCGAACGGACACAATCAACGCGAACGGGGAGTACGTGTAACGCTAGAGATGGGCAACTTTCATCTCTCTCCGTGCCCCGTACACGGAAAACCAATCAGAATAGTCCCGAGAATCCGGGAATGGGAGCCATCTGTCGGCAGATTCATCCAACTGCTGAAGATAGCTCTTGGCGAAGACAACTTATTTACTTTCACACTTGTTTACACCTGATCTCTTAGCTGCGCCTGCGTTAGTCAATTGTTACTCTGGGCCGCGTTAACGTCGATTGTGTCCGCTGACTTGCGTTCCCCGTCTCCCGTTGTCCCGTTAACGTCTCGCGTCACACGTACACGTTGATTGTGTCCCTGCCTTTAGAGTTAACCTGGTTAGAAAGCTAGTAGTGTAAACGGGGCATTGTAGACACATGGCGCGGGTGTATGTATTTCTTTAAAAATACACGTTTCACAAAGGAAAATGCAGAATAACAGCTCCACCGGCTTCACTAAGATGAATACAAAAGAGTCTCTGACATTCAGATATTATACGATGTTTGCTATAGTTTAGTGCTGTGCGAATCAGGGATTTTCATTTCGAATCGAACCGAATCGAATCTCCCGCATAAATTTAGAATCGAATCCAAACGAATTTTTTAAAAAATTTTCGTTAGCGAATCAAATCACCCTTAAAAAAATTCGCTTGCGAATCGAATTCGGATTCTAAATAAAATGCAAAAGTTTATACGGAGTTAAAGTAATATACATTTGCACTATATTACAGGGCCTAAAAATAGCTTGTACATCTATATGGTGGCACAAAGAATAGCACAGAATAACGTGTGGTCGTTTAAAGCTGTGTCCCAATTCGCCATTTAGGCAGCTAAATCGGCAGATTTAGGGCGGACGCCATTTTGAAGTGTGTCCCAATTCGTTAGACATCATGGGGGAGCGGATTCAGGTGCCTTTCGCGGGGGTGAAATTTAGGGTAGATGGAGTTAATCCTAAATCCGCCTCCATATTGAATTTCCCATCATGCAAAGCGCTGCATGCGTCGAACAAGGAAACTTGTACACAAGGAATTAGTTGAAAAGTGGCAAACATGGCCGGCAAGTATTTTGTCTGTAAGTGAAAGAATTATCTAATATTTCGCAACCCAACACGCGACTACAAAAGAAAAATTCTACTTAGTACACTTAAAAAAAAAAAATTTAAATCCCAGAACACTTACACAAACTTAAATACCCCGAAAACTAAAAACTAACGAATCTACAAACAACGAAATGGATGAAAAAAATGTTATTTCACTTTCCAAATCTCACAACGCATACAAAGGTAGCCACAGGCGCCAAAAATATCTTAATTTCAGGTTTCATTTGTTTCATTCAGTCCTTTAATTACTCATATGTTTTTCATTCGTTTCCAGCTCGATAGACGGCAACGCTAGCGAAGAATGTCCCAAATCAAGCTCCCTTAGCGAAAGGCCTCTAAATATTTAGGTAGCTAACCGCATCCTCCCTAATTCCTAACGAATTGGGACACGGCTTAAATTTTCGTTTCGCGTGAGGAAAACATCTGCCAAACGGACGGCGAGAGATTCGGGGATGAGTGCCATGTTTTAATGCATTTAACGATTCGAAGACGAATCTATGATTCGAATATTACGAATCATTCGCTTCCGAAGCATCCCGATTCGCAGGCGAACCGAATCGAATTAAGCCTGATTCGAGTCGATTCGATTCGATTTCGAAGCATTTGTTTTATTTGAAAACACGAATCTTGCATAAATTTCTATATAATTATGTACTTTATTTATCGTCTTTCGGATAGCTCGCAAATATTTTAGCCCGTCAGCTTGTCAAACAGAAGCGAAGCGACCATCGAGGCGTAACGGTACATTAGGTAACGCAGTGAGCACAATTCATTCATGACGTCCTTTCCGGCGAGTCACTTCCCCCCCCCCCGCACAACTATACTTTGAAACGGAGCAGACATTCATTCATCATCGCAGCTATTCAAATAATTGTTCTTCCGTGATCTTCTGTCACGCATTACTGGATGCCAGCGATCTAGACGTTCCTTCTCTCCTGCCTATTCAAAATATTTTTCCTGCTTGAACGCCGAGCGCGTTTCGATGCCTTAGCTCGCTGCTTTAATTGCTCATGCATTCCTCTCTCGAGTTCCCGACTTGCAGTTCCTTTAAGCGTTCTGAGATTCGAATGCAAGTCTTTGCTACGTACTATGTCAGTTCGTGCTGCTCGGTAAGGGGAAAAATTGAGAATCGTACCAAAGGAATTCATTACTTCGCTGACAATTATCATGCATGTATGATGTTTACGTTGTAGTTGGGTGCCCTATTGTTGAGGAGGAAACGTTATTTCTTTAAAAATACCCGACGATATTCCTTGATTTTAACATATATTATGAAATAAAATTATTTATATTGAATGGTTTTAAAATATTACTAGGTCTTTGGCCATTAAACGAAGATATTGCTTTTAACATCAAGAACTTTCACGCTGAAACGCACCGTCTCAATGGCATCTATACTCATATCTTTTTCATCTTAATTTCTGCCCGTATTATATTGTTCAAAAACTTATATAACAAAACTAGACATTGAGGCACCTAATATTTATATATTTTTGAGCTTAGGTCGCCGATATTTTCTGACAGACTTTCGGTTTTCCTCGAAGAATATTGCCGACATATTGTGACGAAGGTTGCTCTGTTGCCAAGGGATATTTCTGCTGTTTACCTCGTTTACCAAATTTCTTAGTTAGCTACTTAAAAATTAGGTATTTAACATACATTTTAAAATGTTCTGAGCCTAAAGATAATCATACCCTTCCCTCAGTTCGTTTAAAAAAAATCATGATATCCAATCCGAAAAGGAATGGTGGTTGGAGTATAATAACTATCGGCTATCGTGACGAATATTGTTACAGGTTAACTATTGGCCATCGTTACGAGGTATCAGCTACGATTCAACGCTTTGTTTTGTAAGATTTTCACTGAAGGAGTATCGACGTGGAATTAAAAAAAATTACAATACATGCCCCTAGCATGAATTTCCTCATTTCAGCCAATGTTATATACCTTAAGAAAACAGTGCTTCGAAACACAGGGTCCTCCTTGGAACTGCATTTTGGAATATTCCCATTCAAGTTGTTGAATTCAGCGAACACTGGAACACATCAGCACACTTAACGCGCACACGAACGGCATTGAATCACAACGTTTGCTCAGGCGAAATGTTTTCTAACCTGTATCGAGCATTCTCTGGGTCGACATCGTGTGGAGTAATTAATCCAAACTTTTGATTGTTAAACATTTGCATAATATTGAAGGTAGACAATTGTACAATATTTTAACCTGTCATTTAATTTCTACACATTTAATTCAACGGGTTTTCACGAGAGTTGACATGAAAAGTTCAGAGAAATGGCACTGAGAAAACATTCGGCCGTAAATTCACAGGGTATTACCATAATTGAACGAAGGCAATGGAATGAAACATTAGGTACGATATCACGGAGGAATACTGAACCCATTAAAATGCGCAATCGGCCATATTGAATGTCGTAATTGTTCAATTAGAACATCGAATACCTAGGTATTGGTGGCAGGACCCTAATAAAACCTGATATAATTTTTCGGGAACAAAAAACACTGAATAATTCATTAAATTAGCGGACTTGTTGCGCGCGCGATGGCCATGTTGGGTAGATCGTTTTTTTTTTCGCACAAAAAAGACAGACTTCTCCTTCGTCTGCATCCAGACGCCCAGTTAGCTCTCATCTTTCACCCAAGTGACCAGACTCTGCGAGAACGAACGGAAGCGAGCAATCTTCGGAGAGGGCTTCGCGTTTTAAAAGGAGGCGATGACTCATTATTGCGTAAACGAGATGATTACGCGGTGTCTTTATAGCGGAGAAAGCCGAGACGAAAGGCGACGATGAAGAAAAAAAAGAAACGCGAGGAATAATGAGGGATGGAAGTAAAGACATCCCTCCTCATAACGCAGTAGAGGAGGCGGCCGTTTACGTCTGGAGATTTTTGGGCGAAAAACGAGTTAGCGCGCGGCCTGCGCGATGAATGAAGATGCAAGATCGGGCGACGGATGACCTTCGCAACAGCGAGGACTCTCTGACGACTTTCGATTTTTCTCTCGATTCTTGCGACTCTCGCGTGATTGAAGTTGAAGGGGTATCTTTTTATAGATATTTCTCCCCGAATATCCTCGAAGATTCTCCGCCGGCCGGGAGGGACGAGCGGACCAAGGCCGAGGTCTCTCCCTCCCCGTCTCAACATGTGGGTCAAATTCCCTCTCGGAAACAAGACAAAAGAAGCGAGATCGGGCGCTTTAAAATTTAAAACCGAGTTGGTTGGAAAAAAAAATGGATGTGATATTCTTCCTATATTCTAGAAGGCGAATCTCTCGTTAAAGATGTCGGAGCGCGAATCGTGGGTCGTTAAGTGCATAATTTTAATAATTTTCAAAGTCTGAAAATATTCTCGGAGCAAACTTGACTTATGCGGATCTCTTCGTACGTTTCAAATAACCAACCATGTTGCCATAACGATGATGCAAGAATAATGATTTTGAACTTTTCTTTCGCACTAAGGTAATGACTTGATTTGGTTTTACGGCCTGTAATTCGAACTTTAAGCAAAAATCATGTGTAAAAACGTGTTTTTCATTCAGCATGATACTTAGACATCTATGAGGAACCGTTATAATAATGAAAAATGTCAAATTTCGCGTTTATGTGAAAAATCTCTACACTAAGTTATCGATTTACGTCGGAGATGCGTGTCGAAGAAGAGCGACGTAAGTCGAAACAACGTATCTAGATATTCGTGACCACTTCATTCCCAAGATAAATCAAGGATTTAATTTCAAAATTGGTTTTTTGCATTCATATAGGAAAAAGTAGCTACTCCAGATAGAATAATTATGTCTTAATCATAAAAAATCGCAATTATATGCACCGTTTAATAAGTGTTGCAGAAACATTCGATAAATTTATTGGTTTCATAACTAATGGCATGTTACAATAAGAACCATAAGTATTTCTCCATACTTCTCAATGTATATCATAATTAGCCATTTTATATACGTTGTTTAATGTTTTGACCCTGAAGATAATTATACCCTTCCCTCAATTTAAAAAAATTATGAAATTCAATCCTACCGAAATAGAAATGGACGCTGGAGTCAGCATAATATCGGGTTTTCGTGACGAGGTAAAAGTTTCGGTAGAGCGCTTTGTCCTACATGATTATACCCTAAGTAGTATTTGCATGAAATTAAAAAATGTAGAGGGCAGCACTAAACCTAAATTTACTCATTACAGCAAATTTAGTTAATCTTACGAAACAGGACTTCGAACTGCAGATTCATCCTAAATGGACAGTTGCAGGAACGACACACATGTATTGTATAAAGTTTTGGGACCCATAAGCCATGGCAACCATTCAATAAGTGTTGCAGAAACATTCGATAAATTTATCGGTTTCAAAACTTATGGCATCGTAAGTAGCCAAGATGGCGGAAGCGCAATGAACCGCTTGGAGGCTTAATTAAAAGATAAAATAGTTATTTTGAGACAAATGACCAGTTTCTTTACTCTTACTGACTAATTATTATGTGCATTAGAAATTATGCACAGGCAAAATTTTCATAAATTTCATCCGGCGGCAGAAGATTAGATCAAATATTCGAACCTATTAACTATTGGTAAATAAGTTACGTAACTAGTAGACGTACTCCTGCAACCCGAATCTTTTTCTGAGATTCATGAATCGCTTCATGAATCTTATAATTATTGTTTCCGAAACAAAATGATCTTGCATCCAGCCATTAGACTCATATGTTCTATCTTAAAAAGTTATCCAACTTGTTTTGTTTTTGAGTGAAGGCAAAAAATTAACTTAGAAATTAACGCCTCGGTAAACAATGGAATTATGTGGTCACGATACATTTGGTCCCGTTTTACGATGTTTCGATTTACGTCGTTTCGATTTACTTCTTTTCGATTTACTTCGTTTCGATTTATATTGTTTCGATTTTCGTCACACGACTTAAGTACCAATATCAGACGTAAATTGAGGTCTAATTGTACTTAACAACTCACTGCACGCCTCTCGTGACGCAAACCAAAGAGCTTTTTTTCAAAATTATGGTCCAAGATCTTTTTAATCGCAGATATCTCCGCTCGGGGCAGCAGTCTGCACTCATGACTGGTTAAGTAGTTGAACCAATGGAAGGGGACTTATAAATACTGACGTCGTCCTGTGCCAATAATAATTCTGGCCATTTTAAAGAGCACCTACGGTAAAGTTCGTGCTGTCGTGTCTTGGAAGTTTTTTTCCCCTAGCATTTTCATACTGAAGGTGATGCCGCGATGATTCAATATTTGGCCGAAGAGTTTTGAAATCACTAGGGCACCGTTTTTTCTTTTCATTCTTTATTTTTTTTAATCGCACGCTCCGGAGCGGACGTGATGGCGCTAAATGCCCGAACCACGAAGATGGCTCGAAGCCGCGCGTTTAGGAAATGATTAAGTCTTTTGAGATAGAGTGCCGTATCGTTAAGACGGATAAACTCATCCCCGGTCGCGCAGAGTCACGCCATCTTGAAAAAAATTAGAGGCTTGGAATTCCATTCTAGCTCTGGAGCTCTGAAGTCACGAAAATGTTTATCCTCTTCTGTACTACCGCTCCGACTCAAAAAAATGTGGTAATATACGATTATGAATAGCCTCATTGGGCATACATTAGACTCTTATTCCCCAAACTAAAGTATATGAAAACAAAAACAAGCATACAACGAAAGGCGGCGATAGAATTAAACCACTGGCATTGAAATCCGAAACGTAGTATCTCCCAAATAAGTAACACCACAATATAGCTCTTTATTTTACACTCTGGATGAAGAGCATATAAACTACACAGATTAACCAGAGGTTTCATTTGCTTCATATATTCTTCCTCGGGAGTAATTCTGTACGGCCTCGACATTCCCCATCCTCGAGTGTGAAGCAATTTTGACGTCATAGATTTGAAAATTTTTTAACGAAGCCATTCAAAATTATGAATGAAAAATTCGAATATTTTGTAAGAAATTTTCGAATTTGTTTTAGACTGACATTTAAAAACGTAAATATCTTACCAAAAAGTAATTAAAAATCATGCGCAATCCATGTTCGACGCATTAACTCGAAAAAAAAAACAATCGAGGACCCGATTATCGAAGTTCTTATAATTTCCAAAAGCGGGTTGGGTCCAAGCATGGAAGTCGACTTCAGTCGAAGTAGCGAGTGTAGCGATATCTCTAAACGTATCGCCACCTCTAAGGCTTCTGTTTATACACATAACTTCCGACATTTTTCAAACAAATGGACGACGTAAGTAAACAATGAATATGGTAACTACGACGATCGCCCAAATTCGGCGAAAATGGCGCACGTATATAGCTTTTTGGGACCCATAGGGATTTTGGGTGTTACGTACGGTTCTGTGAAAATGCTCATTGTACATATAGATAATATGTTGGCAAACATGCCATCCCCGCCCATAAGCTCATAAAACACCATCCAAACGGAAAAAAAACTCAGGCGCTAGTGGTTTTCGGAAGACACCATTGAGGAAACATCACGACTTTCTCCTCAAATTTCACATTTTTTCAATGGAATAAAGCCATTAGTGGGAGTTTCTTGAGCCTCAGACTTTGGGGCGAAATCGTGATTTCTATTAAATCCCTTATCTGTCAGGCGTTCGGAATTTTCCGGAAGAACGTGTACGTAAAAAAGGCGAAAAAAAAAAGTCGGGGACGGTAGCGAATACCTTAGCGAGAGCTAAGGAAATGAATGTGGCGCACACGTGGAGGTTACATAGGAGAGGAAGGTCTGCTACATTTTTTTTTGACTTGCGTTTTTTTTAAATCCAACAGTCCTCTATTTGAGTCGTTTATCTCTTCCTGATTTCTAACGAAAGTCTTTTCCCATCGGCATTCCTTCCGCCTGTTGGGTAATTGCCGAGCCTTTTTCGAATGAAAAGGGAAAAGTTGCGGATCGCCACGGATGGAGATGGAAACTGGCTGACATACCTACACTTTCAGTCTCTCCTCCGAGCGCACATTATTCCGCCAAGAGTGAGTCATTCAACAATGGCAGCGTCTCTCTTTCGTCTCTATGAGGTGGTCCCACCTCGAGATGACACTTCCTTGTAATCTTCATGACAATATTTGTTACTTGCAGACAAATATACATTCCTTTTGGTTCAAGCAACCACTGAGGTTCATAAAGAGGGCACTTTGCTATGCTGGCCAGTGCTGGAAGCCAGTCCGCCATCTTCGTTAACACTCGTTTTCCAGGAGCGGGCTAACGCACTAACTTTGCAATTTCAAGATGTTTTACCCATTCCATAACTTACTAGAAGTCAGCATGCATTTCATTGTTTAATGTGGATTCACTAAAATTAATAATAATACGCATTACCTATGAAAACTCGGGTAAAATCGAGTATAACCCATGGCACTAAGTAACCATGATTGGAAATGTAAACGTGCGAGTTCTTCTATATGCGGATGATGCTGTTTTGATCTCAGACAGCCAACAGGGATTACAGAAGCTCCTAGATAAGTTTGGTGAATCAACAGAGAGAATGGAATTGAAGGTAAATGCGTGCAAGACTAAAGTAGTAGTTTTTGATAAAGAGAATGGTGAGAATAACTGTATGATGAGGGCGAATGGTGAAGTAATTGAACAGGTGGATGATTTCGTGTACTTAGGTAAGATTTATGCGAAAGACGGAAGAATAGATGAGGAGATATAGAGACGTGGGAATGCTGGAAGGAAAGTGGTAGGTAGCATGTGGAGCATATCAAGGAATGAGTGCTTGTCTAAGGACGCGAAAATTGCCGTGTACAAAAGTGAACTTCTTCCCACTTTGCTATATGGTAGTGAAACATGGGTGTGTCAGGATAGACATAAGAGTAGACTAAACGCCGTGGGTATGAGTTATCTGAGGAGTATTTGCGGCAAAAGTAGGATGGATAGGGTCAGGAATGAGTAGGTCATGAATGACTGTGGGTTAAATGCTCCAGTAATGAACGTGTATGAAAGGAGTGTGCTTCGTTGGTTTGGCCATGTCGAGAGAATGGATGAGAGTCGAATAACGAAAAAGATATATATGAGAGTAGAATGAATGGTGTGAGAGATAGAGGTAGGCCGAGGAAGTTGTGGTTGAGGAAATTCTTAGGAGGAGGAATATTAGGAGTTTTAAAAACAGGAGGGCGTGTATGAAACAGTGTTATGGGGGTAAATGAGGCAAAAGAGGTTTGCAAGGATGGGTCAGAATGGAGGAAATTATTGAAGCAGAGTTAGGTGTACAATTATGTATTAATGAGTGAAACATTTTGACTGTGTCTACCCCGGAAGGGAACGGCGTGATGGGTGTGTATGTATGTATGTATGTACTAAGTAACCAATATAAGTTTCAAGAGTTACTTGCCTTAAATTTCAAACAGATGGTGGATATTCTTGTTATACATCCGCTAATTCGTCCATTCCACTGTGCTATCCACAGGAAAACCAGGAAAGAGCAGGGATGGACATTGTTGTCTTATTTCGGTTGTCAAGCTTCTGTTTGGTGACGCAGTGCCCTCTCCATGTATATACCTTAAATGGGAGAGACGAAACAGACGGTTTCAATCAAGATATCAGTGATAGTCCATGTCAGCTACTTCCCTATTTCCATTGAACAATATGGTTGTCGATTCGGTTAATTAAACAATATGGTTGTTATATCGGTTGTCAGACTACAGTTGGTGTTAAACGTTTGTTAAACGCTAGAATGAACATGGGGGCAAACAATGCTTCCCGTGCGTAACAAAAATCACGTTTTAGAGAAAAAGTATTGAAAGCAAACGAATTCTCCCTGGGAATTAAATGGCAATAAAATAACTGCATCCGTCTTAATTTTTTATATTATGGCATTATTAGTATAATTACTGTGAACGGAAAAAAATATTTTGTTTTATTCGAGGAACAAATGCCTATAATTTCCTTTTCCTTTGTATGTGCACTTAACTTGAAAGCACACAATGTTTTATGTGACAGCAAAAAAAAACTGGATTTAAATACCATTATTCTAGGAGGAAACATAAATTCCATTTTCGCACAAATCTTTACTTCAGCAGCGAAATTTTCCATGTTAACTGAGCGAAAATAACTGAAAACTCAAGAAATAAAGAGGCACACATCTTATTTATTGAGTTTCTAGTTAATCACTGCAATAACTGAAGTTATTAAGCGTTAATTCACAATAGATGGGGCTTCATTCGGCTCCTTAGCCTGTAATATTGTTGATTTGAAATATTTCCGTCAAAAGAATCGCGAATTTATGATCTTAGTTTCGCCGATTTCCGAGGCATGTCATCACTCTCGTGCAGCATTTGTAGTTTCTAAACGATACGAATGAAAATATATGACAGTCAGCATTTATTTTCATCACAGTCACGCTGGAATCTTCTTTGAGAGGAAACAAAACATTCGACCTCCGCTCATCTGCCTCGTATTCCAACGGTAACGTTTCACTCATGGGCTGTATCGGAATCGCACGATCGATTTTATCCGAGGTGCGACGCCGTTGAGAAGAGGTAACACATGAAATATCCGAATAGAGAAATGAGTAAGGGAATCACTGGGAGCTGAGTGATGTGATGGAGAAAATGTTACTTGGTATAAATATGGCACTCGTTCATGTAAGTATTTTTCCTGTTAAAAAGCAGGATTTGTCGAAATCAGAGAATATCCCCCAGATTTTCTGCACTTGCGGGGCTAAGGTCTAAATTTAGTACTTCGTTTTTCGTCTCAGCACACATTATATCCCTCTCCATCCCGTCCACAAAACCTATTCTCGTTTTTTTCCCCTTCCCCCACGTGCCCCTCCCTCTATCATGGCCCCTAATAGTAGCCCCTAATCACCTCTTCCAGCCACCTAACTGCCTAACCCTGATTTTATTCAGAAGTTTCCTATGCCCGCCCACCGTATTCAGCTCTTCCTCACTCATCATGCTTTCCTTAAATCATGGTGGAAGGACTTTTTAAAAAAATTTAAGGAAAGATGGACCGATTAAAGATTAAAATATGGTGTCGAATTATTTAGTTTGCGAGCGACATGGTATTTTTTGTTGCGATAAAATTGCACACTAAAATTTTATTTACATATCTAGTGCCTCATGCTGATCAGCCACCATGGAGAGGGAATATAATGCGACTCTTTACGTCAATTTTAAGATAATTTCGGGATTTTCAGGTGAAATACATTGGTGGTCGTCTTCTGTCGCGTTATTATTGATGTTTCTGCAATATAAACAGTATCCGACGACACCTAACATGTAATTCGTAAATGAATTTCTTGAAAAGCTCTCCGTTTTATACCCTTGCCAGTATCATTGGTCGGAAGGAATAACATTAATTTCTCTTCATCACAGATTGAACATTCCAACTTTTATCCCGTCCCCTTTCTTTCTAAGCTGATGAATCTAAAATACCACGGAGAAAAATCTTCGATCTAAAAATCGTAGGAACAGAAAAAAAAACATTCCGAATGCTACAAAAACAAACTGTCAAATGTCACCATATAATGGGAAAAACCATCCTGAATGGTTCAATGACTCGTTTCATTCATCATCGCAGTTTAAAATATTAACTTTTACTCAAATGACTTTTACTCAAATGAATTTTACTCAAATGGATTTTACTCAAATGACATTTACTCAAATGAATTTTACTCAAATGAACTTTACTCAAATGAACTTTACTCAAATGAATTTTACTCAAATGACTTTTACTCAAATGAATTTTACTCAAATGGATTTTACTCAAATGACATTTACTCAAATGAATTTTACTCAAATGAATTTTACTCAAATGAACTTTACTCAAATGAACTTTACTCAAATGAATTTTACTCAAATGACTTTTACTCAAATGAATTTTACTCAAAGTACGCCTTTGACAACACAAGAGAAACATGAGATTCAATGTCCTGGTTTATTGATTTTTCCTTTTTTTTATCACTTTCACTCAGGGTATTAGGTTGAAACTTTCACTGTCAAATGGTCGATGGAATCTAGCTTTTAATTCTTGCATCTTGAATCTCATTGACAACTGCAGCATTGCTTGAATAGGAAACTTTTAACCTTCAATAACCATAAGCAGATAGTCGTTCAGAATGGGGTTTTATATACTCGATCACGCCATGAAAATTTTGGCAAATACGTAACAGCATTAGGGAAGGGAAGCCAAACTCGATTCCAAACGGTCGTCGGCGCAAATCAGAGTTAATTTCGGCCCTGGGGCCATTTCCAGATTCGTATTAGCAGGTTTCAAAACGCCGCCCGCAATCACGGGGCCGCAATACTCGATGACGTCCGAGAATCTCGGAACGACGGCAGTTGCGGCAATTCGGACTGACCCATTTCTCCCGGATTCGGATCACTTTTTTTTTTTAGAAAGAGGAGGCCTTTCGAATAAAAAGAGTTCAAACCAGTCGGCGGAAGCAGAAAACAAGTCCGAGGAATTTCTCTTGACCCGTCGTTGAGCCAAGGATGATTAAACACTCTCACTAGCTCGAGCCGAGAGTCACTCTTTTTCCCGTCGATAGAAGGCATCTTCAAGGGCAACGAAGAGGAACTATGACTGTATTGAACTGAACCTTTGGCCCGGCGGTCAAATATTTTTATCAGATGCTAGGAGGCTATAATTCTTAAAGTAATTATCAAACACAAGCCACTATGGTTCAGGAAAAGTACCCTATTCAAGCAATTCTGCAGTTGTCAAGGAGATTAAAGATGCAAGAATTAAAAGCTAGGTTCCATCGACCATTTGACAGTGAAAGTTTCAACCTAATACCCTGAGTGAAAGTGATTTAAAAAAAGGAAAATCAATAAACCAGGATATTGAATCTCGTGTTTCTCTTGTGTTGTCAAAGGCGTACTTTGAGTAAAATTCATTTGAGTAAATGTCATTTGAGTAAAATTCATTTGAGTAAAAGTCATTTGAGTAAAATTCATTTGACTAAAATTCATTTGAGTAAAATTCATTTGAGTAAAATTCATTTGAGTAAAATTCATTTGAGTAAAAGTCATTTGAGTAAAAGTCATTTGAGTAAAAGTCATTTGAGTAAAAGTCATTTGAGCTAAAGTCATTTGAGTAAAATTCATTTGAGTAAAAGTCATTTGAGTAAAAGTCATTTGAGTAAAAGTCATTGGAGTAAAAGTCATTTGAGTAAAAGTAATTTGAGTAAAATTCATTTGAGTAAAATTCATTAGAGTAAAATTCATTTGAGTAAAATTCATTTGAGTAGAAGTCATTTGATTAAAATTCATTTGAGTAGAAGTCATTTGAGTAAAATTCATTTGAGTAAAAATCATTTGAGTAAAAGTCATTTGAGTAAAATTCATTTGAGTAAAAGTCATTTGAGTAAAATTTCACAACTTTTATATGCACGCACACAATTCTTCAGAGGGATTGGTTCTAATGATAATGATTTTTAATGCCCACACTTCGCAGTTTCACTTCTGCATCGTCACAGTTCTTGAGATTAACTATGGAATGAGTTCATAGTTATAGTAGGCCGAGTATTACCACTAAAAGTTAACTAAAAGTAAAAAAAAAAATTGAATAACCTAGGGTAACAACCATCTCTCACAATAGTTGTTTTCGATGTATCAAAGGTTATATCTGGAATTTAACTGTAGATATTTTGTCAAGTAAATCATTAGATCAATAAATTTTATACCCCACGTCCCACGATAAACGTAAAGTAGAAAGATATTAGCGAAGATGTATTTAGGTTTTAATTATTATCAATGACAGCAAGGAGAATTAATAATGGGCCGTGATACTTTTTATAATCTAAGGGCGTTTCCTGAATTATTCTCGGATAAAAAATACGAGATCTTGGCTTCATTTGGCTCAAATTACGTCTGAGAAAATAGTCTTAGGAATATTCTATGAAAACTTATTGTGCCCTTTTGCGGTGTGTAAAGCGATAATCGTTCGGTCAAATTTTTTAAATGATAACGCTGACAATGGTTGACGTGGGAGATACAATGTTGATTAACGTTGACTCTTTGGCTTCCGAACCATCATCACTGAAGCCGAGAACGAGGCCACATAGGAATCTCCGTGCCTTCATACCGCATTCTCATTCTCTTCGTTGCGGAATTCCGTCAGTCGGGGAGCGGAAAATCTGGGAATGGAGGAAACAGATCGTTGCGCCGTCATGAAAAAAATAACCTTTTTTTAAATGCAAAGGGGATATTTCCGTAACCGCGGAAGTCGTAGGAAAATTATTGGGGCAAAGTACTCGTAAAATATTGACATTTCGTGGAGTCAAGTCGTCGGGCAAGCCAATGCTCAAAGGAGCCATAAAAGCCTCGATTGTATCCACGAAATCGATCGATAAAAAATAAACTTTTTATATTTTGAGCGAAAATATTTTTTAAATAACAGTAATTCACACTGTATTTGATGGACCATGGATGTATGATGAACCGATGACTTTACATTATGAATCGTTGACTCGTCACCAAAAACTATTGTCTAGAATTTCGTAAATAAACAACGTTTTGGATTGTGGCGCCGCCTATTGATTAACGACGGCAGTTCCAATGCAAATACAGTCGACAAATTGTAATTACACACTTTCTCACGTTGACAACAATTAACAACGGCCATTTACGATTCAACTGAAAAGACTTTTTTCTAAGTAGCGCCAAGGACTGGGTGATCTAAATGTGGAAAGTTAGGCAACTCGTAGCCTAGGCAACAATTCCAAACATTTAAATCCATTATGTACATTCATGGATGAACCGTTAAATAATGCGAAACATAGTCTTTAGCGTATTTTAACTTTTTCAAATTCGTATTTAACCAGTTTTATTGTGGAATTATTTCTTTCGGCTGAACTGTATTTTTGTCACAAGTAATGAAATTGAACTGTTTCAACCGATATGTAACGCCGAAGCAAAAGCTCGTCCTCGGATTAATTCAAAGTCGCCATTTTAAAAGACTATTTACGGGAAATATCCTTCATTTCATAAGAACTCATTTTTTTCAGTTTTGTATCGCATAATCTGGGAGATTTCGCTGTGAAAAGAATTGAGATGCGCGCCCTCCCGCTCTTTTGGGGACGGGCGCCGAAGAAACGGGACCTTGATTCCTTTTTTTTTTGACCCGATGACGAAACATGCCTCTGATATCCGCGTTCAAAAACTCATCCGAAAGGGGATTATACTCTTAGACGCGATGTCTGCACTCAACTCAGGAGATGAGATACTGAGTTGGCTGGGGCGATATTCGTTCGTGTACAAATTTGCGTGAAGATTTTCGCACGCGTGCTCATTTGTAGTATGTACAGACTAGCTGACCCGTGCGAATATTTCCACAGTGTGCAGCTTCTTCCTGTTTCTTCCTTCTTTCTTCCTGTTCTTCTACCTGTCGAATATTTCGCACAGTATGCAACTTCTTCCTGTTTCTTCCTTCTTTCTTCCTGATCTTCTACCTGTTTCTTCCCATGGACAATTACATGTTAGTTATGTTTGTGTTAAAGATAAATAACGTAAACGTACTGATTGCATGCAGAATGTAAACAATCTAACTAAACGATGTGTTAATAGATGGCGCCTCCTACAGTCTTTTAAGCACGTATCCATAGAAAACATATTAGTTGATTATACTGTCAACATATGGCACTGTATCATTTTTGAACAAAAACTTTGATTTTAAATTTTTTAACAAAAACTTTAAATTTAAACCATTTGTCTATTTTTCGTCAATAGCGGGGAACCTAAGTTTTAAAACGATGTTTGAATCATTAATTCTGATGAAGAATTATGGGAGTTATGGCGTTGCGACAAAAAAACACCTTTTTGAAATAATATATATGATAAAGGCGACAAAAATTGCATGCAACCGATTAGGTTTATTGGCTATGTAATGCAATTTTTAACCCTTTGAGTGCAGCATGACGTGATATCACGTCATGGTTGTCTTTACATTGGTGCTGATGACGTGATATCACGTCATGGGTACTGTGAGTGTTCCAGCTTTCACTAGGGGGCCTAGTAAAAGTTCCCGAGTGATAGGTGGAACACTCACGGTACCTTTGACGTGATATCACGTCATCAGCACCAGTGTAAAGACAATCATGACGTGATATCACGTCATGCCGCACTCAAAGGGTTAACACGTATCCTTATCTCTTTGAGTGCTATGGACGTAGTGGCACGTCCTCCTATATTTTTTAAGGGCGATGGACGTACTATGACGTCAATGGAATATCATCATTATTGAACGGCACCTGGACGTAATGGCATGTCTACAGACTTTCTGTTAGACATGCATGTGACCAAAATGTGCCAAAACAATGTTTTTATCGTAAATAAAAGTTCATTGACCTATATTTAAGAGAGTCTTCTTTCACAATCCAGGTAAGTGTTTGAAGTACTCAGTTTTTTTTCTGAGTGGACCTTCAATTTAAGGCACTTGACATGTGCTTCCAAATATGTCAATGGCATGTACAAAGTACACAGACATTCTCCAAAATGCGAAAACATTCCTTTAATATTATTATAATGGCCCCTTTTAAATGTCAATGTATCATGTCGAATATAAAAACGCGTATTTACACTCGATTTTTGCTTATATTTCGGATTACGCGTCGTTAGCCCAAGTCATATCAGTGATTTAATTGAGACGAATGAAATTTGTATGATTAAATATAATTAAAATAAAATAAATTTCAATAAAATTCTCGAATTGTATATATACTACAATATTTTCTATCATCTTCCACGCATAAATAGGCGAAATTAAGTGGATTGAATTTCGAGAATTTTCCATTGACTTGATTGAAACGTTATCGAAATATGCACTCAACGACTCACGATTCGCCCTCCAGCCACCTTAATGCCTCCTCCGTCAAAATATATCCCCCCACCTGGAAGCAATTGGATTGACCTACGACACTACTGCAGATTGTCACACTTAAACCCCCGTTTGTTGAATAAATACCGATGGAATGTCCTTTTTCGGCTGAGCGAAACCCCAAAACACCGACGCGGTTGAAAATCAAAATCCCATTTATTGATTCGCGATTCGTTGCGAGATTACGTTGATCGAATTTTTCGCAGCGTTAGAGGCAGCCGGCAAGTTGCGATCCCAGAAGCGACATAATAGAGACCAGCTGTGTGACCTTCGAATGTGCTGCCCTCGTTTGGTTTCCGGACAAAACATCGTTCATCGAGCCACAATTATCGATAGTGCGGGTGGAAGGGAACAGATGTCTCTGGGTTCGTCGAATGATACCAAGGTCCCTATACCGTGTTATTAAGGGTATAAGGACCTCGAATGATACTAGTAATTATCGTTCGAACGGTCAGCAGGGTTCGAGAATAAATGCCTACGTGGAATTCGGAACGTCTTTTAGTAAATATTCTCTGCCCTAATCAACAATCTAAACGCAAAAAAAACACGCATAACGTCGTTTCTATGAGAAACAGAAACATTGCTTGCTTGGAATCATTAATTTAGAGGGTAAATACGGGTAAGCGTCGATTGCTCGCTGGCTGGTAAAAGCCCGCTTACCTTATTCAGGCTCTGTGTTATGTCTTTGATAGAATGAGTCATAGTTTTCTGAGTCATTTCATTCAAGCACTGATCGTTTGACACATATTTGGCTGCAATCCTTAAAGACAATGGTAAACAACGAAGGCGCCCAAATCTCAAAGAAGTTTACAAACCAATGGTGAGACGCAAAAAAAAAATCTTTCTTCAGCGACTGTAAGTGAATAACGTTTCAAGGTAAACGTCATTTTTTAAAAATCTCGTCGCCAATTTCTTTTAGCCCCGCAGATATTGCGTATCGTGCTTTGAAAATAAAAAGTTTGACCTCTTCAGCGGAGCGTTTCCCTTACAGCTCGCTAAAGCTCTCTAGGCCCAAAGTAAGTGACTTATGGCCGGTTGCAAGAAAATTTAGTTATGGAATCAATAGTTATGAGATCCATAAAGTTATAGAACTCATAAATATATTCGGGTTGCAGGAACACATCTATTAGTTACTTAACTTATTTATCAATAGTTACTAGCTTCGAATATTTGATCTAATCTTCCACCGCCGGATAAAATTTACGAAAGTTAAGCCTATGAATAACTGATAATGCACATTATAATTAGTCAGTAAGAGTAATCAAACTGGTCACTTGTCTCAAGACAACTCTTTAATCAAGTAATTAAGACTCCAAGCGGTTCATTACGCATCCGCCATCTTGTCTACTTATGGAACTCATAACTCCATGCCACAAGTTATGAGACCAATGAATTTATCGAATGTTTGTGCAACACTTATTGAATGGTTGCCATGGCTTATGGGTCCCATAACTTTATGGAATACATATGTTACGTTCCTGCAACTGGCCATTAAACCGTGTAAATGAAATACGGTAAGATCTGAAGCTTTCCCGGCGTGAGATGTTGAGAAGCTCCATTCGGG
This sequence comes from Ceriagrion tenellum, assembly GCA_963169105.1. Lineage (NCBI taxonomy): Eukaryota > Metazoa > Arthropoda > Insecta > Odonata > Coenagrionidae > Ceriagrion > Ceriagrion tenellum. The sequence goes on along the minus strand of OY720636.1, from coordinate 127,302,051 downwards.
AAGTCCACCGGGTGAAGAGACACTCCAATGAGTGCCGACGTTTCGACGGCCGAGTCACCCACCGTCTTCAAGGCATAATGATGACGATGGACGACTCTGCCGTCGAAACGTCGGCGCCTATGGAGTCTCTCACCCGCTGGACTCCCCGAGTAGAGCCTCTCGACTGACACAGTCCTTCGAATTCGGCGATCGTGCGTCGTCGATTGAATCGTAGCATGAATACAGAGAGAAAAGAAAATCGAAACACCGCGAGACACGCTCGTGTGAGCATCACAATAGTGGGAAATATGAAAACGGCATCGGGCGACGATGACGAAGAAGTCCGAAAGGGCAGTCACAGAAATAAATTTCCGAAAAAATTCCCCGACCAAGAGGAGACGGTGGAGACGGTTCCTCGGAAATATCGTGACTCGCACTTCTACCTAAGACTACAAAGAGAATAATGACAGCAAGAGAAGAAAAGAGCGCTGAAAGCGGTCGAATGACTGGTCACGAAAAATATGTCGAGGGAGAGATTCTCGGCACCGGACAATGAAAGAACGGACGAACTGGAAAAGACAATCGTCGCGTGGAGCCGATCTGAATCCAAATCACCGGAATAGCCAGCCGAGCGAGGTCGTTTCTAACAAATTTTTGTACTCAAATGCTCGATATAAAATTTCCTAGTATTTCATTGAATCCAATTCGAAGGCTGGTCCGTACTGTTAAATACTACCTTGAGAACCTCTCATAATACACGCTGTAACTGCAATGCATTCAAATCGTGAAGCTCTCGAGAAGAACTAGCTTGTGGATCCCTCATGGTCTTTTTTTATTAAGTAATCGTGACCCTCAAATTTCAAACGGGGCAATTCATTCTGAGGAATTGAGACTCTTTTTTCGTGCATGCACTTTTCTTCGTCGCGAATAACCTCTCCAAGTCTTCGAGGCGTATTTAATCTTGTTTAAGGCAAATAAAATAGGTTTTTAAAATTATTTTTTAAACCAAACAAATGAAAATTTACAATTCAGTATTTCTTTTGATTAACGTAGCGAATGCAGAGCCACCTTAAAGCAACGATGACGTGAGTCCAATTATGTCGGTGTCAACGACCGACATTTGGGTCTATTTCCACCTCCTCTCTCTCCACCTGCAAATAAAATACGTCCCGTGTCCTTTCTCGAAATATCCACGCCCAAAGGCACCCGATAAAAAGAGTTTCTCTCATTATAATAATCAAGGTGTCGTCATAGAAACCGTAAATGGGGTCTCTGGCGAGTGACTCAGGAGAAAAAGGAGGCTCAGAAAAGTTGCCGAGGGAAGCAAAATTGGAGCGATTTTCGTCAACGCAAGAGGCTTACGTGAAACTTTGCATGCATGATCTAATTACTAATATCCAATATTATGAAAAAAACATAGCGAAGCCACCAGTCTGAGTAAACGAAACTTGATAATGTAAAGCAGTAAAGCCGGTACAAGCTCCCATATTTATGTCACTTCCATTCAAGGAAACTTCACTCAAGGTCTGGGGAAGATTTAAAAAAAAAATGTAATCTCAACTTACACTTTTAGCTCTGTGCTTAGTAAGAATTATTATGAATATTTTATGGCGGAGTATTCCTTTGAAGTAATTAAGAGTATGACTTCTAATTAGATTTATTGCCAGTCGCAAGAAAATTTAGGTATGGAATCCATAGTTATGAGATCCATGAAGTTATAGATCTCAGAAAAATATTCGGGTTGCAGGAACAACCCTACTCGTTACATAACTTCTTTACCAATAGTTAATAACTTTGAATATTTGATCTGACCTACAGCCGGATAAAATTTTTGGAAGTTTGGCCTTTGTTTAATTGCTCCTGCACATCATAATTAGTCAGTAAGAGTAAATTATCTGGTCATCTGTCTCAAAACAACTCTTTAATCTAGTAATTAAGTCTCTAAGCGGTTCATTGCGCATCCGCCATCTTGGCTACTTATGTAACTCCACGCCGTTAGTTATAAAGCCATCTATGTAACCAAATTTATCGAATGTTTTCACAACAACTATTGATTGGTTGCCATGGCTTATGGGTGTCATAACATTATAGAATACATATTTATCGTTCCTGCAACTGGTCATTAGTTACTTATAATTACTCGTTAATTAATCTTTACTCGTTAAAACGTTATTTAAAGTAAAATATCTGCTTCGAATTACTATTTTCTTTATCCTGCAATGAGTAAATCTAGGCTTAGTACTGTCTTGTAAATTTATTAAATTTCATGTAAATACTCCTTTGTTTAAACTCTTATACGAAAAAAGCGTTAAACTGTAGCTTTCACATCGTCACGAACACCAGTGATTATATTGATTCTAGGCTCCATTGCTATTCTGTAGGATTTGATCTTGATTTTTTAACAAACCGAGAGTTAATTATAAACATCTTCAGGGTTTAAAAATTTAGCGATATATATTAAATGCCTGATTTTGAAACCGTTTACTAAGAAATTTGGCAAACAAGGTTCACAGTAGAAGTTTCCCATGGTAACATTGCAACACTCGTAAGAGTATTTCAGTCATATACTCCGATGAAAACTGGAAGCCTGATATTAACAACCTAAATACTCGTGTTATATTGTCATTGACTTTAGCTGAAAAAATATATTCGGTGTCTCAATATGTAGCGTAGGTTGTAAAATGTTTTGAAAAATTTCATTCCGGCAGAAGTCTGACCGATTTCTATACCATGACATTATATTGTTGGCACTATTGGAAATAACCTTTAACGTTACGCCTTGAAAAGAAAAGCTGATTAGGGGAGAATTTAGGAATCGTTATGGGGATGAAAGAATGAGAGGAACTTTCATGTAAATCACCAAACATTTCCATTTCCAATCTCTTCCCCCCCTTGTGGCGCCGCCTATTTCGAATGACAACCAAGGGGGATACCCGTTTCCTGGTTTATTTAGTTCACCAGGGTCAGGTGAGCCAAGAGCCTAGAGATATAGTGCGAGGTAACATCTCATTCCCGCGGAGGTAAAAAAAAAACATTCCAACAATACCATAAGAAAAGTAGAACCGCTATATTAAATCTTACGCCTAGGTGCACTAAAATCACGAAGTACATCCCAACATGAATTAAAGAACACATTTCTACGGTAAATTACGACTAGGTACATGAATTAGGATGAGTTAGGTGACGGGGATGAAGGAAGGTACAGGAAATGATTCCGTGAAGCTTATTCTAGCTTTTAACCCTCTATCTCGTCGAGTTGCCTTGAGGTAATATAATGAAGAGTTTTTTTTGTATCCGACTAGGTCTCTTTAGGTCTCGTACGCCTTTACGTCATCAATTTTACAGCAAGACAACGAAAATATGTCTCTCTCATTCGTAACTATTAGTTCCTGATTCTCCCACGAGTGGGGTAGCAAGTTAAACGATTGCACATGGTGGACGAAAAAATTGGAGTATAGGGGGTTAATTAAAACTGCTCACAAGACGGAAAAAGACTTGGAAAATTGAATAAAACTAACATATATGTATCTTATCACCAATTTTTTAAAGTTATCAGCGAGTTGCTACCATGAATGAAGTCAAGAATGACTTGTGCCACGCTAATGGCGCTGCAGTTGACCCATAGTCCTAAGCAAATGTGGTCATTCAGAATATATTCGCGAAATAATTACCTTTAATTTTGGTTTTCGATAAGTAACCGTATTTCATTGGCGTAATGGGGACTTTTTAATTTGATTGAATAAAAATGGGTAATTTAGTATCTGACTTGACTCACGTAGTCAAGCTAGGGCCACCTTAACGGAGGAGTGAAATTGGCCCACGAAAACGTGCCTGCATGATGGTCGCGTTATCAAAAGTAACACGGTCAAAGGCTTTACTGAAATCAAAAAGGATCATGATGGTTACTATCTCACCAATCATTGAACTACTAATATCGTTTGAAAATTGGAATAATGCGGACTGCGAGCAGAAACCTTAACGAAAGCCAGATTAAAAAGAGCTCCAGACTCCCCAAGGAGGTATGGCAGTCGATCACTTGCTGATGGAGAATTTTCTCAAAGGTTTTGGATAATACACGAAGGAATGAATTCGAACGGTAGTTTAGGGGGAAAAGCCAGGCCTCATCTACAAGCCCCGCGAGACACCGTAAGTTCGTGCGGCTGGGGGTGTTATGACAACAGCCCTCGACAATGGAAGGGGAAAGGATGGGGGAGGGGACAATGGTGATTTGTTTATTAATGAGGCGTCTAATTTTAGCGTCACGTCTGTTTTTGTAATGGCTGTGCTAGTAGACATGAATGTTTGCATTAATCCGCTTGAAAGTGGCTCTCTTATTTTGTCTCTACTATCATATATATTATTTCTCAAAGGGGGTTTTTTGTCACAACGCCATAACTCCCATGATTCTTCATCAAAATTAATGATTCAAACATCGTTTTAAAGCTGATGTTCCCCGCTATTGACGAAAAATAGACAAATTGTTTAAAATTGAAGTTTTCGGTAAAAAATTGAAAATTAAAGTTTTTGTTAAAAAATGATACGGTGCCATCTGTTGACAATATTATCAACTAATATGTGGGCTATGGTTACGAGCTTAAAAGACTGTAGGAGGCGCCATCTATTAACATATAGCTTAGTTAGATTGTTTACATTCTACATGAAATCAGTGTGACCGTTTACCGTTTAAGTTTACGTTATGTATCTTTAACACAAACAAAAATAACATAACATTTTCCACGAGAAGAAACAGGTAGAAGAACAGAAAGAAAGAAGGAAGAAACAGGAAGAAGCGTCATACTGTGCGAAATATTCGACAGGTAGAAAAACAGGAAGAAAGAAGGAAGAAACAGGAAGAAGCTGCATACTGTGCGAAATATTCGCACGGGTCAGCTAGTCATATATGAAAAGAAAGTGCAAGGCAACATCCGAATCCTGCAGAGACAAAACTAACTAGCAATACCATGAGAAAAGTGGAACCGCTACACTAATTGTACGCTTAGGTGCACTAAAATCACCAAGTGTATCACTACCGAAAATGAAAGCATATCCACGGTGAATTGTGAATGAGAAAATTGATTGGAGATCGATTTTCTCTCGCATAAAAAGAGATTTAAACAGGAGTTCGCAAGGCGAGACTTTTTACCGTTGAGCTGAAAGGAAAACGTAGGGCTTCAATCGAAATGGGTTGGAAATTTTCGAATAAAAAACATTTTTTTAGGTATGCTACTGGTAAAAAGGTGGGTAGTTTAGTTGAAAGTCAAAGAAACCTCTCCCGACTTTCTGTAAATAGTTGAAGAATTTCTTTTCTCTCTGGTAAATAGGTAATGTATGCCATTATTTAATACCTCTGCATACCCCTGGGCTTTATGTCTATAGTAGTCTCAAATTAACTGTTCGGTAATTCTTTCGCCACATTTTTTTTAAAGGAATTAATCCAAATCAACATTATTTAATACCTCTGCATACCCCTGGGCTTTATGTCTAGAGTAACCTCAAATTAACTGTTTGGTAATTCTTTCGCCACATTTTTTTTAAAGGAATTAATCCAAATCAACAAATAATGCCAATCCAGAGCGAACTTGAGACAAACGAAATGAGACTTACGCATAGAAACAACAAAACGACAAAAGACACCTAAACTAAGACAAAATAGAGTTGCCGATTATTGTCTATAGTATTTGTTTATTATTTCCGAAACAGATGTGTTGTGGACGAGTGGGTGAAGTTCTTAAGGGACAGAATAAAGGGTTCAACATCAGCAGGGATTGAATCTATTGAGGAGGAGAGACGGAAAAAGTGCAAAGGTTTGAGAAATTGAAATAGCGAGTGGAAAATGTGCCAATGACAAGCTCCAAATACCGTCCGGCCATGACACGAGAATTGAACGGCGCAGGATAACGAGAAACTGCACTCATTTTTTTAATTTTGCTTTGGGCACAAACAGCAAATCGCACAGTGACGAAACGAAAAGATTGAAATGTCAAACTCAATGTCAAATGTCACTTAGTATATAGATAATCTAAAATTTATGCATTGAAAAAACGTTTGCTGAACCCGCTAATAGCAGGCAAGCCAACATTTTGGCAGGACAACGTCTGTCGGGTCCGCTAGTATATAATAAATTCTCAGACTTCACCAGGTGGAAAAACATTGCGATGGTTTGTAATTAAGCTCACTTTGTAATAGGTATTCCACAGTGGTTTTCATTATTCCCACCTTGGTATTGACTCAAGTTAAGCCATTATCAAGGTGAAGATGAATAATTAATTACAAGAGATTGATTCTAATTGTATCAACAAGCGTTATTGAGCTATTTATTTTATATACACATAGTAGATCAAAAGGGCATCATACCGCAGCTCTGCCCTGCTAATCTGCGTCATTGTTGGTTCTGTTTGTTTGCATGCAATAATTCAGAACCAACAATGATGGCGACAGTAACTGCATAATTGTTGAGTTATTGCATGCTCAAGTTTTCATCATTGATTCTTCGATTCTTCCTCTGTTCCATCTTCGAAGGGAATGCAAGCCTTAGTTGATGCTTTGACAGTCAATAAGGGAAATACTTAATAGAGATAAGGCACAAGTGAACAAAAGAAATTAGATTCCCTGAGAGAAATATCTGTAGTTCCTCTGTTATCTGGTCTTTATACTGTAGATACGAACTGATATTTATACTGAAGATTTGGTGAAAGTAGAACGTGATTCATATCAGGTAAACCGCGACAGATTCGTATTTTTTGCTTAATTTTATTTTTCTCTTCGTTAATTTTAATTTAATTATTAAATTTAATAATTTTATTATTCTCTTTGTTAAGTAATTTAATAGGGCTATCACTTACTGCTCTGAAATACTAAAGTGTTTTCTTTCTGTTTCCAGGTGAGTGCGAAGTACCTTCTCCAACTTGGAGCAAGGCAGCGGATTACTCGTAAGCCGTAAGTCACCAAATCACTATAAGCTATACTTCATCAACTGGCACACTTCGAAATTGCAATTTTATTTAATAATTATTCCCTTAACGCTTGGGGAATTAATTGAGTCCCGAATGGTTTCAGTCCATTTCAAAATTTGGACCCCTTTAATGAAATCCAGGTTTATTTAAAAACCAGAGTATGAAAAAAAAATTGTCCAGTTCAAGAAATTTCATAATAAACGTACGCGTAAAATTACAAACTATTGAAGTACATTTATTCTCGGCATCGTCCTTCATTAATATTTATCATGTCTAGGAATTATAGGCCTTGGCTCTTCTGCTAATAACGCGCGGCTATCTGATAAACTCCGTCAGATTCGCGGACGATCATGAGTTGGTTAGTCAACCATCTTGAGAAATTTAAATCAATAATTTTCTCTATGACCAATAAAGTGAGTCGGGTCATCAAAGTAGGAGAGCACAACCTGGAGAAAGAAGAATGAATTATTTACTTGGGTAGTAGATTAGTATAAAATGGGCATTGTAGCGAATATATTAGGAGGAGAATAGAATCAGCGAGGGAAGTGTTTAGAAACAGAAGGGAGCTGATGACGGGGACCATGGGTAAGGATATTAAGATGAGGCTTGTGAATAGCCGGATAATTTGAACGTGGAATTGTGTGGGGCAGAAACGTGGACTCCGAGAAAAGAGGACGAGAATAGGCTTCCGAAGGTCAAGATGCGGGAGTGGAGGAGGATTGGAAAAATGTACACGGATATTGAAGATATTGAAAGGTTGAAAATTGAAAGGTACGCGGATATTGGAAAAGGTGGACGGATAGGAAGACAAATGAGAAAGTTCTTTACATGGTTGCCAAGGAGTGGAAGTGAACTGCAACTGGAAGAAAAAGAATAGGTTTTATGGACGGAATAATAAAGGGGAGAACGTGTGCTGAGGTTTAAAAGTAAGAGAATTTGTGTCGTTACACAGGACCCGGCATATGCATAAAAAATCTTGAGGATTTTTCTCTCACTATCATTTAAACCCACCTCAACCTGCAGAAGACTCAATGGCTACGATTCGCCCCACCAGTCAGCGTAATGAAGCATTATTTTGCTTCATCATGGCTCTATCATTAAATATTATATGCATCTTGTCCAAGTGAAGTTCAGTAGAAGTCCCTTTCTTGCGTTGAGGAAAACAAACATGGAAGCAAAATAAATTATGCGAGACGTCTGGCAATGAATAAAATAATATATGTTAGAAAAAAAGAAGTTCTGTCATGTCCTGACAAAGATAAATATTAGAAAATAGGACATAATAGGACAAGGCAAATAGTAGGCCATAAAAATGGCTCTGCATAATCTTCGTACCCATAATGAGCTGGGGATGTAACTCAGTGGTAGAGTGTCTGCTTCGCATGCTGAAAGTCCTGGGTTCAAATCCCAGCATCTCCATAATTTTTTTAGGTTCGAATACGAGCAAATAGTGGGGCATGACCGACAACTTTTAAATGTCTCGCGATAAGGGGCGAAATAAGTTATGCTTGATGGCTCCCATAATTTTTGCATTGATTGTGGAACGATATTTTTTTTAGAGCCGAACTATTTTGCAAGTTCAAGAAAAGTTTCATTTGACCACCATTAATTAAGAATTTATTTGCCGAAGAGAGTATGGCGTCAGTTGACTTTCAAAGGGGAACATGAAAAGAGAAAAAAATTTTACACTATTCTCTTCAGCCGTCTTGCTACATATTTGAAAAATCGTCTTACATATATTTTTTAAATTCTCTTATGGACCGGGTTAAACTGTGATCGCTAACATCATATTTTTGCGTTAAAATGTAATATAGCGCGTGGTGTCATATTATAACGAGCGGTTATATTATAAACAAAAATCCTCCCTGGGGCCATCTTTTAGTGTGTCATAGCATATTCATCGTTTTATGCCCGAAAGGAACGAGTGAGTCACATATTTTTTTATGCCATAGTCATTTTTTCAAGCCTTAAGCGTTCAAACGAACGGAATTTCAGCTTGTATCTCCTGCGTCAGCTAACAAGGGGAGTGTCAGATAGCAGGGTCTCAGATTTTATTCAAACTTAGTAGTTGTACAGACCGCTGTATGTGGTTCATGAATCACCCCACACATAGGGTTACATAACCAATAGTTTAAACGAAAAAGGCCTTTAAAAATTTCAAAATTCCCTCTAGACGGGCCACCCACATAACTGACAAGCTACGAAAAATTTGAATATTATTAAGAATTATGCTTAAATTGTAAGAATATGAAGACAATATTATAATATAATTATAGAAAATGGAAATCATGTGCATGAAGGAATAATGAAAATACGTCGTGAAAAGATAAGGAAGTGACATAATTAGAAGGCTGCCTTCGACCGGAAATGGAGACTAAGCCTGACGTCGTGTATGCAAATGAAAAATTTGCCTTGCGCAAAAATAATATTTCGAGTAAAAATAAAAAATCTTGAGCGCATTGTAGGATGCCGTAGAGGAAAAACTAAAAAAAACAACGGAAGAAACATACCCTAAGTATTGGAATCGAACCCGTGTCTCTAGACCGGAGACGAGCATGTCAGCCACCCAGTTATTCAGCTTGTCAGGTTATGTTGGTGGCCCGTCTAAAGGGAATTTTGAAATTTTTTAAAGGCCATTTTTGTTTAAACTATTGGTTGTATAATCCTATATGTGGGGTGATTCATGAACCACATACAGCGGTCTGTACAGCTACTAAGTTTGAATCAAATCTGAGACCCGGCTATCTGACACTCCCCTTGTAAGATTTATCGAAGATCGATTCGATTAGAGAGACATGTGAAACGAAAAGAGAGAAATAATACGGAATTGGAGAGTATTTCGATTTTAAGCATTGTGAAATTCACATTTAAGAAACTCAGTGGTCATAGTTTTTCATATACAGGATATAAATTAAAAGGTAAAATAATGCAACGAGCCCATTCTACAGGTGACTAACCTCGAACTCCCCATTCGACTCCCCTACAATTGAGGAAACAATCCCGACAATGCATTGAATATGCCCATTATTATCCGCGAGCAATCATTATGCCATTCAATAATGTACCGTTTTCATTCCGAATCAGCCATTGGATTCGTCTTCTTCAACAACGGCGGAATGATGAACTATAATTAACGGGACATATGCGCCCATTATAATCCGCATCATAATTCACGCAGCCTCGTCAATGGCTTTCGGAAGAGGTAATGGCGGCCTCTCAACTTTCGATGAACGAAGCGCCAAGCACCAAGGTCACACGGCCAACCCCCTCCCCCTAAACCTACCCCCATATAATAAATCCCTCCCACCCCCTCACCCACTCGTCCAATCGCCTTCCGGGATCTCTACACCGAGATTTTTTTATTATTTTCGTTCATTTATATTTTTTTTTCTTCCTCAAGTCGGAGGGATTCTCCCGAGGATCTATCGGGTTTGAAACGTGACGAACGGTATTTTACAGCGGGGGGGGGGGCGGGGAACGGCTAGAGGGTGGCTGGGGGGGGGGGGTGGCGGATGGTTCGGGAGGCGAAGATTGAAAAAACGATAAGTTACCATCACAGGGAGGAGGAGGAAGACCTCCGGGAGTGGGGGGGAGGGACTTTAAAAAAAGATATTTCTAGGAAGGTCAGAAGCGGATAGGGAAACTCCTCGAAAAGAAAATGTGCCCTCAAGGTATTTTGAAAGTGTTATCACTTCGCGTAAAATTCAAGGAATTTGGCCTTATCGAAAAGAAAAATAATCTCCTTTTCCAATGATAAAAAACAACTCCACTACTGTTTGCCATTTTTCTAGTTATTCGGAAAAAAATGTTCGCCATTTTCCATGGAAATGGTTCGTGCAAGTACTCCAGAGAAAATACAAAAAAAAAATAAGGAATTTCTGATCCAGAGATTTCATCACAAATTTTACGGAGCGTTGCTTGTTTTTATTAGAAACTTCTTGTACAAGTAAAAAAAACCCACCACAGTAATGTTTTACAGAATTACAAAAGAAATAGGTTTGAAGACGTTTTCATCGTATGGCGCAAATGATATGAAACAAATGCAAGAGTCATGCATGCGTGTTTAGTTAGCTACCGAGTTTTTCAATAACATAAAACCAATATCTTGATTAATTTATAAGACACGATTTACGCAATTCCTCTTTTAGTTCCTGGAATTACAAATTTCAATATGGTTTATATTACAGGACTTCCATTACCACTACAAAAGAGAGTAGAATTATCTAATGACGACCCAATCAATATAACTGTATACCTTATCTTTGTACTACTCATTTGAGTTATTACTGTGAACACTGCTCATAGTTTCAAGCGACCGTATTGTTGCGTTGTTTACAAACACATGTCTATCGGTTCGTTAATAGAAACGAAGTAATTTCTTCAAACCCATGGCAACTCCCGAATATGGTGATGAAAATAATGATTTGAAAGGAGAAGAGAATGGGAAAAGGAAACAGAGGATGACAAAGAATGGAATAAAGAATGGAAATCATGAAGGATGTCAATTTTTATAATTATTACTGGATAGAAAAGCGTGGTAGAGAGTATAGTTAAATGGAGAGCTCTTGCCGCAAACCATTCTTCGGATTGTTGACTATAGATTACGATTGTTGCACTGTTTATAGACAGAAAGATAAATGTCATTGACCCTGCTGGCAATGATAGGTATGACGAGGTTTTTCAAAACAATACTGCTAGATTAATAAAATTTTATGTCAGCGGATTGCTATTCTTTCAAACACATATTTTAAACAATGACATATCAAACTATTTTATAATATCACTGTATAGATGTTTGAAAATTGTACAAATAGCAAGTATTTTTCTTCTTTCAACGAATTATTATGCATATACTAATGTAAACCCCATACGAAATCATTATGCCAAGTATTGTGAAAGTTACTACATTAAACAACTCGTTAGGATTAGCGCAATGGCTTTAGAATTAAGTTATTTCAATGGATTCGTAACAGAGCTTCCTTCCAGGGCCCTACTTACTAAGGTCTAAACGATAAAATTATGCGCATTCCGATACGACATTTTTCAACTCTTCGGCCAACAATGTATTTTCAAAGGAGCATTTACGAGATATGGGTAATCATTCCGCCATATTTATTATGTGCCCCAGTGGATAATAAAGTTACTTCTTTATGGTACACAGTTCGAACTACCAAACATTCCAAAAGTATATATATTAGGTGTATTCCAAAAAATGAGACAAAAAAGTCACAGGCGTGGCTGGCAAACACACAGGAAAACACCAAAAAAAAAGAAAACTCACAGGATTTTTAAAAAAGTATTTCGGAGGCTCAACATAACCGCCTTCTTGAGAATACTAGGAGGTAATCCTACCCAGTCCTTGGAGGGAGTCCTAGGAGATAATGCCTTGATTACCTCCTAGTATTTTGAAGGTGGCGATTATGTTGAGCCGCTGAAATATTGAAAAAAATCAGTCAGTTTTCTATTTTTGGTGTTTTCCAGTCACGCCGGTGACATCTTTTTGTCTTATTTTACACTAGGGGTTGCCGGGACCTATTGAGGAGTGGGTTGCACTCACACATTTGACCAAAATTGGTCCGTTTTGACCCTCCATTGGGTCCGGTGATCCTCACTCCAATGACGTAAGTCGGCAGACCGCACGGCGGCAACCCAAAAAGCGAATCAGAGGGATACCTAATCCCAAATATTTGGGCAACAGGCTCTCTCGGTACGCAGAGATGTGCGGTAGGCTCAAGCGAAAGCGGAGCCGACGGCTACTCGTCTCAGTTGTTTGGGGGAACCAAACTAAAACGAGCACTTCGGGGAGGCGGAGGCCCTTGAGGTCCTTTTGACCTCAATCCGCCTCACTGGTGTCGGTCTCGAAGGGGCAGTGGTTTCGCTAACCTTCCCTACCCATCCTTTCCTCCCACCTCTTCCATATCCTCGGTAATAAGCGAGAGCTTCAAACCGGGGGCGGAAGTTGTAATCCTGCGGCGTGAGCCGAACCGCCTGTCTTATTTTACACCACGTGTGATTTTTTCATCGTTCGCTTCTAGTATCACTCGAGCGACAAAAAAAAGGTGAATAAAAAAATGCCAAATGGTGGGAGATAAAAAAAAACACAGCGGCACGGGCGAAAAAAAAAACTCCTAATATTTCGACAGCCGTAGTTTCCTGTTTACAGGCAAAGGAGGATTCCTTCAAGGTAGTTTGTGCGAAATATCATTTTACTTAGAAATCAACGAATTTGGCCTCATTTTAAAGAAAAATGTCTCGCCCTTCTAATTACACCAAAAAATCAAACCCTTGCCGCATTAATTTCCGGGATATTTGCAAAAAAAAAGAAGTCCAGCCTTTTTTCATGGGAACTGGTACGCGTATGCACTCCAGAGAGAGACATTATTCACAAAACAGGGGAAACAGTGTTTATAACACTTAGATGTATTATTTAAAAAAAACTAACAGCGAGTAGTTTGTACGTTTTCTCACATGAATATGAAAATTAATCATATTGTCAACGCAGTAAATTCTTCGGGATCACAAAAAAAAAACCTTCCCGTTTTGAAGGAGTTTCAAACGCACCGCGCGAAAAAAATGAGTCAAGTTAAAGACTTATTTAGATATTTTCGTTCGATTGCTTACAATTACTGTCATATATAAACCTATATAATGGCACCGTAATAAATAATGAGATATTTAGTTGATGTGTCCCTGCAGATGGTGAAATTAATACGTATAATTCGAACATGGTCTCTATTATGACTAGGGAACTATCTCGCCCGGATTACGACCTTAATGGTTAAAAACTCAACAATTAATTGGATGGTTTCGTTCCCTAATACTAATTATCACTCGATTCCTTCGTTATCTCGCCGTCGTCTCTCAAAAGGCCAGGCCTTGTCGCTGTCTTTGTAGCCAATTGTCTCTTTTTAACCCTTTGAGTGCGGCCTGACGTGATATCACGTCATGGTTGTCTTTACGCCGGTGCTGATGACGTTATATCAAGTCAAGGGTGCCTGAAGTGTTCCAGGTTTCACTGGGGAACTTTCACTAGGCACCCTAGTGAAATCTGGAACACTCGAGGCACCCTTGACGTGATTTCGCGTCATCAGCCCCAGCGTAAAAAAAAAAGACGTGATATCACGTCATTCCGCACTCAAAGGGTTAATTAAGTCTGTTTTTTTTTCATTTCCCCATAGGAGTTGCAGTTCATGATTGACATCACGCTGTGAAGTAAGGATATTCTAGATCGTCCCCTCCTTTTCTTCCCCAACACTTCTCCTTCAATTACGTTCTTGATGAATACGTTACGTCTTACTAAGTGGCCAACAAGTTTAATCCTCACTTCTAATTCTAACCAAGCAACTTCGTTACCTAAAGTTACTTTTTTTGGAGTTTCTCCTTTTACGAAGGAGAGGAGGGACATAGGAGTGTGGAGGAGGAGGGGAGTCCGTTCGTTCGGACAGTAAAGGACCCACTGCGGGCGGGCGGTCACCTTGACCGCTAGCGAAGCAGTGAGAAGAGGGGAGGGGGGCGGGGCTCCTTTCCGTCCTCCCCCCCCCTCCCACATGCCGTATCCCATTCTCTTCGTCTTTCAACCTTTTCCAGCTTCTCTCCCCCTCTCTCGTGTTTGTGTGTGGGTCAACGGACTGATATGAGCAAGTGTGTTTGTCGAGAGGGGACGAGAGGGAAGGGGGTTGGTGAAGGAATGGAGGGGAAGAAGAGTAGGGAAGGGGAGGGCTATCTCTCTCGGAGCGATTGGTCGATCGTGTCATGTCCTGGTCGCGAATTTTCGACTATCGATTTCGTTCGCGTGACTTCGGCCGGTGATTTTTTTTTTGGAAGAGCAATCTCTATTCAGGGGGTCTATCCTGTATATCCTTGGAATTCCTGAGTCTCAACAGTGACGAAATTTCGACGTCAAATCCTCGTCAAATTCTGAGGGGAGCATTCAAAAAGTTGAGATTTGTCGGGGAATTGGACGTCACATTCACGGATTTACCGAGGTTCGACCGCGTCGATTCCTTGCTGAATAAGGCCCCCCGGGAAGGATGCGCAAGGAAGTGTTTTCGTGAGAATTCCCTCCCTTCCGAAAAGATTACCTTACCAAGGCGTTAATTATTGAGTGGAGACAATGTAAAGATATGATGGAGATCGGAGGAGTTAAAATTCATGGTAAAGTCGTGGCATTAAAAAAAAATCGCTAAAATACCAAAGACATCACTGAAACGAGATACGCCTGGTGACGTCATTTACCCGTAAAAACCACGCTAAAAACTTTAGTCGCAACGTGCTTGAATTAAGGAAAAAAAATCATAAAATATTCGGGTAAAATTATTTTTTTAATATGTTTCATTTCCACCATTCCCTTAATTGTGAGCTCCAACGCGTAAAGAGATACTTGCGAGCGAAATGCGGCCCTTGGTTTCTTTAAAGAATAGAAAAGAATAACATTTTTGAAGAAATTGCCATGAGAAAAATTCGGCCTGGACCGGGAATTGAACCACAGACTTTTGGTTTGCCTGACCAACGTGCAGACCACTACGCTTCCTAATTCCTACGGCAATTTTGGGTGGAATCGAGTTTTAAGAACAGAATAAGTTTAGCCCTTTGAGTACGGCATGACGTGATAGCACGTCATGATTTTTTTACGCTGGTGCTGATGACGTTATATTACGTCAAGGGTACCATGAGTGTTCCAGCTTTCACTAGGGAACTTTCACTAGGCCCCCTAGTGAAAGCTGTAGCACTCACGGTACCCATGACGTGATGTCACGTCATCAGCACCAGCGTACAAAATCATGACGTGATGTCACGTCATGCCGCACTCAAAGGGTTAATTATGCTCTGGGTTTCCCCATAAGAGCAAAAAATAGAAAATACACATAAAATTCTGCTTTGAGAGGAAAAAATAACACGAAAATATATACACCTGGCCAATATCTCACAGTGATGAAAAACAAAAAATTTCTCAGTTACAGATAATTAACACTTTTTTTAATTTTTAAAAACGATGGAAAATATAATATATAACAAAGGAAAATATAATATCAATCACAAGGAGATAAAAAACAGTAATTTCTCCGATCACTTTGGTAACATATAAATCTATAACAGGATACATATTTCTATCATTGACATATATGCTGCTTATGGTGATAATTAAAAAATCATTTCGGACTAAATTAAAAAATTATTAGAATGTACGTTCAATCACCCAAGATTATCGCTCTTTCCCCCACAGAGTCTCATCCGATGATCAGAATTCTTCACTCTATGTATCCCTCGATGGTACCCCAATCAGGGATTAGGATGTCTTAGAAAGGTCTCGGTCGATTGCGGGAATCGAACCCTGGGACCTCGCGAAGGGAGAACCGTACCTGCTCTAATCATGATAGTCTCGTTAGTGTTACAGACCTCTTCCAACAACGTGGATGGGAATCGCTTTTAGGCCGTCGATAACTAGTGTAGCAAACCGTAGATTAAGATTCGTAAAAAGGGTTCATGTGATGAGAGAGTACGAGAAGGAAGCTATTTTACTCTTGTCAGGCCTCATTTAGAATATGCCGCAAGTGTATGGGATCCGTACGAGGAAGGTTTGATAAAAGAATTAGAGCGCGTGCAAAGGAGATCTGCTAGATTTGTTAAAGGCCGTTATGATAATTGTATAAGTGTTACGAGTTTAATAGAAGAACTAGGATGGGAATTACTATCAGAACGCAGGTTAAAATTTAGGTTAAACCTTTTAAGTAAATTCGAAACCGATTTGTTCACAGATGACGTTAGATATATATTGAGAACCCCTGCGTATTATGCTAGGTTTGATCATATTAACAAGATTAGAGAGATAGATTGTCGTACCGATAGACTTAAAATGTCTTTTTTCCCTCGTACTATAAGAGAGAACAATAGGCACCGTAGCAAAGGGATAGGTAGGCGAAATATAGTTATAGTGGTCTGTAGTGAATGATGCATGTAATAACAACCAATAATCCCTTTCTTATTATGTAGATACTAACCATATTGCTGCATGTGACCATATTATCTAGCATATCTCCCTTTAATCTTAAATATCCTACTTGCATGGCAATAGTGCATGTTTGGTGATCTTCAACCCCTGCCACACGCCCTCGTGGTGGCTCGCAGGGTATTACGTAGATGTAGATTGAAACTTAGACTCAATCTTTTATTCAATTCAAAAACAATTTATTTTACGACGAAATTTTCAATTTTCCTGCGAACTCCAACATCTATATGGCTGATCAGTTCATGAGAACAAAGTAAGGGAAGTAGACTGTAGAACAGAAAGGTTTAAAATGTTGTTCTACCCGCGATCGATAAGTGACTATAATGGCTGCGTTAAGACTTTGAATTAGGTTAGTTGACAGGTGGTGTATCTGGTTAATTCACATGCACCCTAATGCATGTTTCTGAATCTGCCAAGTTA
Organism: Ceriagrion tenellum; assembly: GCA_963169105.1. Taxonomy (NCBI): domain Eukaryota; kingdom Metazoa; phylum Arthropoda; class Insecta; order Odonata; family Coenagrionidae; genus Ceriagrion; species Ceriagrion tenellum. The sequence continues at coordinate 127,284,693 of OY720636.1, read as the reverse complement.
ACTTAACTACTTGTTTTGCACATTCACTCTTGTGTCAGGTTTACATATTTACATCACAGATTAGTTTCGTATTTTCTGTAGCATTTCTAGTATACCCATAGTGTGGTGCGTGTTGGTGAAAGTTGATTCATTCCCTGAAGTTCATATTGGTGATAAGTCACCTCCTGCCAAATAGCCTTGTGGTGGGTTGCAGGGTGATAGAGTAGATATAGGTAAATAACTACCTGTGATCCCTTTTAGGCATTTGTTTGCAAGTTTATTCGTGGAAGCGCCTAGCGACCTTCAATTCCATTCGTTTTCCGTTTGATTTGGGGGAAGGGGGGCGTGACCCAATTTAGCCAATTTCACCAACCAGACGTCCGCTTTATGTGGGTGAAAGGGTTGTTTCGGGTTTTATTTTTATTATTTTCTTTGCTCTCTTAGCATTCCGTCGCTCCAACCCTTCCTTTTTTCCTCCTCCTCCTCCCCATCGGTGTCACCTCCACCGCAATCCTGTATCCAGCGAAAGCCCTTTTCCCCCCATCCCCCAATTCTCCTTCAATGACGTCGGTCCTCCCCCATCTGAAGTCACGCACATGAGATCGATAGTCGAAAATTCGCGACAACAGAGAGTGAGGCTCACGTCCAAAGTTGACAACCATACAGCGGCTCGCTCGGAAAAACCATCTCATATCGGCCCCGGTGGCGGCGGGGTAAAGTCCTCGCCTGCTAACCAGAGGGTCGCGGGTTCGAGTCCCGACTGGGTAGAATATTATCTGACAACAGAGAGTGAGGCTCACGTCCAAAGTAAACGACCATACAGCGGCTCGCTCGGAAAAACCATCTCAAGTCAGCCCCGGTGGCGGCGGGGTAAAGTCCTCGCCTGCTAACCAGAGGGTCGCGGGTTCGAGTCCCGACTGGGTAGAATATTATCTGCCAAGGACGTCTCACGTCCATTGTTACTGTTATCCACCCGACGTAAATTGGCACATTGTGCTGTATTCGGGATAGTGAAATAAATAAATAAATAAAAATCATAATGCCCCTTCACTATTACTCTACTATCGAACTTACTTTTGTTACGATGTCAGTCTGAACGAGGCATAAAAAGGTCCCTATTCAGTATGGACTCGACACTGTCGAATCACGGTACTTCCGTGGATGTGGCGTCACACCCCGAGAGGTTTCCTCGTTTTGAATGACCCTGTTCGAAAATTTCGAGGCGGTGACGTCACGATTTTTGTCACGATCGATGCTCGGATATTCCGAGCCTGTACTGATTAACCCCTTGTGGTCTTATGCAGTTGAGTATTGACGCGGTTGAATCATGATATGCTCGTGCATGTGACGTCGCCTCTCTCGGCTTAACTCAAAATTTGAATGGTGCTAATTGAAATCTGATAGGTGGTAACGTCCGTTTGTCGTCACTGACGATACATGGGATTTCCGAAGGCATGCAGAATCACCCCAGGAAGGCGTCGACGATGAGAAAATTCAGATGTCATGTAAACTCGGAAAATAATTGGGTCACCTCTTGAAAGTCGAGATATTTTGCGGATGTACCGTCGCATTCTTAGCGTTTTCGTAGTTCGAATAGTATGTCTAGTCCTTGAATGAGGCCCTCCTGGACATTATCGAGGAAATTCTCGGATTTTCCGATCCTCGACAAAGACGAAACACAAACGCTGCAACCACTAAAGATCTCAGGACCGTATTCATAGTCGTTACCTGGATTTCCCCCAGGTGTGGGGAACCCCTTGGCTCAGAAATTGTATTCATAGTCGTTACCCAGGGGACTGCCGTCCCCTAACCCTCCCCCAGGCCGTCGATTTCCTGGGTAAGGTATGAAGCTTACCCAAAGCTCCCCCAACGCAGTACTGCTGCCCGCGCGTGGGACGAATTGATACTACTGTACTAATGGTAGTACACGATAATATCGACAACTTTCCATGGTAACGTCTTCTGTTTACGTACACGGGTACTTATTGAACCACCCTCATATTGTTAGTTCGCAGGTTTCCGCGGCGTTGATCAAATGATTTAAACATTTCTCGGGTTGCATCCGCGTCAGTTGTCATTCAGCACAACAGTTTCACCAGCTATCCTTCTGGAGTCCTTAGATGAAGGATAGCGAGAAGGTTTTGGTTCGTCCTTACAAGGGCCAAGTTTGGCGCCAAAAAGCGATCAATGCTCCGGCCAATCATGGAGCAGCGTCGCGTTAGCGCGGGAATCTTACTACTCTCTACCAAGTGCTGTGCAATGGGTATCCATCTTCTCCGTTGAAATTCTTAGGTGTTTTTTATGATTTATATAGCCTCTCTTATTATTCTCGGGAATTACCTGTTTCCCTTGGCTATTATTTTTGCGTCTTCGAATTGTACGGTGTGTCCCGGTTCACTCCATGCGTGCTCTGAGATGGCAGATGCTTTGAACTGTCTATTTTTTTGTCGCTCTCTGGTGTTCCTTCAGCCGAGTGCCCAAAGCTCTGCAGGTTTCGCCTATGTATGACTTTCCACAAGAGCACGGCACTTGGTAAACGCCTTCGGAGAGGGTTGATGGAACTCTGTCTTTGGGCCCGGGAAGAATGTCGGCTATCTTGGTGACACAGTTAAACCTCGTGACCACCTGACAGTTAAACCACATGACACCACGCGGAAGCTATCCCGAAAGCCATCAGGAAACATGCAAAACAAGTCTATCTGAGGATGCAGCAAGCTGCGAAACGCGTGGTAAATTAATAAATATTATTGGAAAGGTTCAAGGATTGTATTAATATGGGTTCAAGTATAAAATACTTCCACGAAGTGACGCCTGAGGATGTAAAGTTTATTCTGTCTTCTTTTTATTCCGCTCTTTTGAAAACGCCCCAACTCTTTAACAAGCGCATAGTATATATATCCGGGCCGATGAGAAGACGCCGCGCCGGTGGCGCTTGAGAGGTTGAAGAGGATTATCTGCAGATGGCAGAGGGGGGGAGGGGGAAAATCCCTCAACACGAGTTGCAAGATGGCGGAGAGGATGTCCTTTTGTCTGTGATTTACCTGTAATACACTCGGCACGAATGGGACGGAGTTAATGGAAGTTCAAGCGCCAGAAGAGTTTGAAGCAGTCACGTCCTTCCTTTTTCGGAGCGGGCACTCGACCATCTGTGTGTACACCTCCTTCCCTTCCGTCCTCCTCACCGCCTTTTCATTCCCATCTCACAATAAGGTAGAGACAGCACTCCCTCCCTCACCGTTCGTATCATGGGGTGCGCAATACGGTGTACCTGAACTTGCACGAATTCTTCCTCTTCTCCTCAAGTCAACGGCTCAAGAGTGACGGTCGGGATTCATTTACAAAAATACCCAGACCGGGAGATGAAACTTAAAAAAAAACTCAGAGCCCATCTCCCTCTTTCCAGATACCCCGTTATTTTTTATGATTTCTTGGTAAAATTTATCCTTCCGTTCAAAGACTAGGGTATACCGCAAATCTGTTTTTTTATTATCACCCCCAAGAAATAATTGATGGTAACTTTCGGGTGAGGCCTAAGGTTATCCCCACGGTTTAATTTCTAGAATTTGACTGATAAATAGATGCGGCAAGACTTCATCAATGGTCGTTCAATCCTAAGATTGGTTTACTGCAGCCCTCCACCCCTCCCTATCCAATGCTTGTTCACCTACCTCCTGGTATCTCTTCGTATATCCTTTCCTCTTTATTTGGTCCATGAATTTATTCCTCTGTCTTTCTCTGGGGACTTTTCCCTCTATTTTGCCTTCAATTTAGTTCTTCACAAACCCATTGTGTCTCAGGGTGTGTCCAATCCATCTGGTTCTTCTTTTCTGTATTGTGTTCCATATGGTCCTTTCCACTTCTACTCTTCTGTACACTTCATCATATCTTATATTGTCCGTCCATTTCATCTTTAGCATCCTCCTCTAGCAACATGTTCCGAAGGCTTTCTAGTCTTCTCTGGTCAGCTTTTTCCAATGGTCCATGCGTCCGATCCATTGAGTGCTACGCTCCACACGATTTTTTTCACATACTATTCCCAGGTTCGTAGTACTATCTTCTTTGAGCACAGCAGTTGTGTTTTCCACGTCCTCTTAGCTTGGGCTTTCTCCGCTTGTTGTCCGTTGTGCTTCTTCCGTCCCACATGACGGTACTTCCAAGCAGTAATGACTTACCGTATATTTCGGCAGGTAAGACGATAGTTGAATCATTAAAAAAAAAAGGCCCCCAAAATCGGGGGTCGTCTTATGGGACAGATACAAAAAAAAATAAGGTTGAAATTTATGCAAATTATAATCATCATAAAATAAAACAAAACACTCACTTCAAATCAATGTATTTAAAATCCTGCAAATCCTCAAATTCATCATCTGAGGCAAACAGCTCCTCGGGCACATCCATCCTCACTTTCGACCGTTGATAGTTTGGGGGTCGTCTTTTAGGGCTTAAACTATAAAAATTTGACGAAAATTTACACCTCGTCATATCTCAATACACGTCGTCTTATCTGCGGAAATATACGGTATGTTCGTTTATAATCGTTTTTCACCACATTAAAGCAATATCAACACAAAGGCTACATTACGAGATATTCTCGCTAGCTAGAAACTCACAATACAATTATAAGCACGGTAAAATATACACGAGTTCCTAAAATTCAGCTCAAAAAAATACTAGGTATGCCGATTATAAATCAAAGAATCTTGGAAATCTTGGAAAAAAATAATTAATTATAAAATACTATGAGCACTTTCCATAGCAAAACAGTCCCGTAATTAACACCAATGAGTAGGTAATTTCTTGTCGAGGAAGGGCTCAGTTTTAGCTCAATTATTTAATGTTCATGTAAACGACTCCACAATATTTAAGAGTGTACTTCTAGTTGGAACAATTCGCGTTTTGAACAACAATATGGAGGGTCATGAGAGCACATGGGTTTAAGGGAATAAGTCACTATTTACACGTTCCAGTTTCCTTTCCATTCCTGTCCTATGACGCGTCCTGCGCATGCGCTCTAATCAATTCCGGGTGGCGAGACCCGGAATAGATTAGAGCGCATGCGCAGGACGCGTCATAGGACAGGAATGGAAAGGAAACTGGAACGTGTAAATAGTGACTAACGGACAATTTGTGGGTGCTGTCAAATATGGGTCCTTTGAACACAGTATTAATTTGAACATCAAACCCTCACAGTTTTATTAAATACTTAAAGTTAAAAGACGATGCCTTTAATTTTTTTTCCTTTTAAACGACGCTAATTTATAGAATTGTTGCCCAAAATAGATCAGAACCAATAGGACGATGTTTACTTAACCGCATTCAGAACACCAAGCGACAGTTGTTGACGAGGAGGCATTGTTAGGCTGTACACAGCTGCAGAGCGTATTTGATCGCATTCAAATAAGAAAGGGCCAGTTTGCGGTGCGGTGAGTGCGGATAGTTTTACGCTCGTGAAAGAGTTAGCTGAGCGCTTACTAGGTGTGATATTCTCATGTTGCACCCTGCTTCAATTCCTGACTATGTATTTATAGAGGTCGCATTACATGTACCAAACGAATGGATCATAGAATGTACCAGAAAATGAATGGAATGAGAACAGGTTCTGTTTTCTGTTCCGCCATTCGGACTATCGCACAAGTATCCATACCGTTGATGTAGATGGAGATGACATTACGTCATCAAACTGTCGCCTGACAATCGAAATAACAGCCATATTGTTTTAACCCTGCTCTCCCCTTACTAATAAAAGAATTAGAGCGCGTGCAAAGGAGATCTGCTAGGTTTGTTAAAGGCCGTTATGATAATTGTATTAGTGTTACGAGCTTAATAGAAGAACTAGGATGGGAATTACTATCAGAACGCAGGTTAAAATTTAGGTTAAACCTTTTAAGTAGATTCGAAACCGATTTGTTCACAGATGACGTTAGATATATATTATGAACCCCTGCGTATTATGCTAGGTTTGATCATATTAACAAGATAAGAGAGATAGATTGTCGTACCGATAGGTTTAAAATGTCATATTTCCCTCGTTCTATAAGAGAGAACAATAGGCAGCGTAGCAAAGGGATAGGTAGGTGAAATATAGTTAGAGTAGTCTGTAGTGCATGATGCATGTAATAACAACCAATAATCCATTTCATATTATGTAGATACTAACCATCTAGCTGCATGTGACCATATTATCTAGCATGTCTCCATTAAATATCCTAGTTGCATGTTGTTTGGTGATCTTCACCCCCTGCCACACACCCTCGTGGTGGCTCGCAGGGTATCACGTAGATGTAGATGTACTTTCCTATAAATAGCACGATGGAATGGTCGAATTAGTGGTCGAAAAGCTAGAATATCCACCATCTGTTGGAAATTTAGAATTCTTGAAATATAAATTGGCTGCTTAGAGCTGTGGATTCCACTTGATTTTAGTATAGTTTGCATCAAGAATGCGGATAATTTTTAATTTAAACAAGTGAACATTATACGGAAGGATAATCCTCATTAAAGAAGTAAGTGCAAGCTGATTACTAGTAATTTATCGATGGAAAACATCTGAAAATTGAAAAATTAGTTCGTTGGTCCAAAAGCGCTACATCTACATCTACGTCATACCCTGCAAGCCACCCAAAGGGTGTGTGGCAGGGGGTGCTTCCACACCAGGCATGAATGATACGGTAGAACACCGAAATTACATTGAAACCCGCGTGCCACACATGCAAAGCGCCAATTAAAAATCTAATACCCAAGAAACATTCTATCTTCAATCGTTCCAACATGCAAGGGATACAAAGACTACTACTACAGATTCAAAATATCATGCATAAATAAGAACATCAATATTTACATCATGCATAAATAAGAACGTAGAGAATATAAAGAGAAAGATTTACTCTCTGCCTAATGTCGCAATTCGAACTGTTCATGACGACGATCACAGCTGTTATGGTCCCGAATGGTACGCGGAAAAAATGACATTTTATACCTATCGGTTCTACAATCTAGCTCTCTAATTTTATTGGCGCGATCTAATCTGCCGTAGTACGAGGGGGTTAATAGTATTTTTTTTACGTCGTCAGAGAAATTATTTTCCTGAAATGTAGTTAGGAGGTTAAGCCTATAATTTAATCTACGCTAAGATAGCGATTCCCATCCCAATTCTTCTAACAGTCCAGACACACTAGCCAACTTATCGTAGCATCGTTTCACAAACCTAGCTCCTCTTCGCTGTACGCGATCTAACTCTGATATCAACCCCGTTTCGTATGGATCCCATACACTAACAGCATATTCCAGATGAGGCCTAACGATTGAAAAATAACAACGTTCTTTCACTTTCTCATCACATTTTCCGAGTACTCTCTTGATAAAGCCTAGCTTACTGTATGCTTGACCGCATATTTCCCGAATATGTTTTCCCCACGATATGTCGTGAGTAATTGTGACCCCTAAGTACTTAACAGGAATGCTATGTGAAAATGAGGGTCAACGAAGATGGCGGACTTGCATCAGCTTCTAGAATTGGCCAGCGTAGCAAGCGCCATCTCCATCTACCGTGATGGTTAACACAATTTGCCACTTTGCAAGGTACAATTCCCCTCAGTAAAAATATTTCATGCATTCGCTTTGTAAAACAATACGGCGTCAAGCGGCCCATAGTCACCTCGGGTTAAACGCAGGTTTGGCAAGAAGAGATTCTCTGCAAGCCAGAGGGACTCTCTAAAGGAAACCGCTCGTTAGAGGAACAGTGAAAGGATCCGTCCCAAATTGGATGACTCTTTGAATGCGTGAATTTCACACGCCCTCAGGGCTCGCCGTATGGTGTGGGGTGAAATTTACCGTAAGTCATTAAACCGACCTCCGCCTCGCTTACCGTTTAAGTAGTGGTAGTAGTAGCAGCAGTGTTACAGTGGGTAGAAGAGGAAGAAGTCGTTTGTTTTTATTGACTATCGCGGTCTCCAAGGCGACGCGACCCCAAAGCGCTCTGTTGTCATAAATTGAAGGAAAAGCGACCAGTCCGTCCTCTTATCCACCTTTTTTTCATTATTTCCCTTCCTTCCTCATTCCCTCTTGTCCCCGTTCTACCCAAAGACTCAACTTACCATCCACGCCACACGATATTAATTATTGTGACAGTCGACCCAAAGCATTCTGGGATTCTATTCAGAGGAGACGTGTTCCGGTGCACGTTCAGATGCCTTCCCAACCGAAAACTAAACTTTCTCTGCAACTGAGCTCGATTTGAATGAACAAACATACCTAATTCGTAAACTTGACAACGTCACGCGTCTTTTCGTGTGGGAACTTAGGGTAGTTTGAGCGAAATATCATTTTACCTATAAATCAATGATTTTTGTCTCATTTTTAAAGAAAAATATATCATCCTTCCATTGACGCAAAAAATTCAATTTTAACTTCCTTAACGCATTACTTTCGGAGTTATTTGCCAAAAAAATACCAGCCCTTTTACAATGGAAATTGTACGAGAATGCACTTCAGAGAGACATTGTTTGCAAAATGAGGAATTTCTAACACTTAGATGTCGTAAAAAAACTAACAGCGTGTAGTTTTTTTTTGTTTTGTCAACTATTTTTGAAAATTAATCATATTGTCACCGCAATAGGTTCTTGGGTATCACAAAAAAAACCTTCCGTTTTGAAGGAGTTTCAAACGCACCGCGCGAAAAAATTGAGTCAAGTTAAAGACTTATTTAGATATTTTCATTTAATTACTTAAAATTTCCGTCATATGAAACTATATTATTGCACCAATAATAATGCAATATTTAATTCGTGTGTCCTACAGCTGGTGAAATTAAAACGTATAATTCGAATATGGTCTCCATTATGATTAGGGAACTATCTCGCTCGCGCCACCTTAACTCAAGTATCCATATCGCAAAGAAAATTTTGCACTTTTCTACAATTATCCAATTTGGACGACGCCTTTCATAGCTTTACTCCATCGTCAGGTACACTTGTTTGAATAATATTTATTTATTGATTGTTGTGATGGTAACGTATTATGTTGGGGGAGTGAGAGGAGAAAAAAAAACTTTAGTGAGGGAAGGCAGGGAAATGTAGAATAAGGACTTGAGAGTTGGGAAAGGTTGTTATCAACAAAGAAATGCATTCCTCCAAATCACGTTACCATCACAACAATAAATAAATAAATAAATATTATACAAACAATTCTACCCAAATATGCAGTAAAGCTGTTATACGTGCCGTACAAATTAAGTAATTTTTGAAAATCACACAGTATTCTTTGCAATATGGATACATATATCTATTCGCAATTAATGAAACCAAACAGTTGAACCCAAAGGCCAAAAAACTAATCAATGCCATTACTTATTCTCGATCATCGTTTAACAACTGGTTATCATTTTCCAAATTACCTTGAAAGTGTCCATCAATTACTGAAATCATTTTGTTTGGTGGCGCTGGTGTAATGTCCCAACCTCCTAACCCTAGAGTCGTGGGTTCGAGTGGGTGAGGAATTCTGTCTGTCACTGAGTTCATTTCGCTGGAATTTCATCCCTAAGGTATGGTTGTGTGTTTGTGTTCGTAGTCATTTGCTTTATGCCCTCATATAAAAGGCCATTTCAGGTGTTTCAGATGATTATGAAAGAATAAATAAATAAAATTCTGCAGTCGAGAAGCTCCAAAGGAAACGTACTTGGTGTGGATATATTAGGCAGCTCTGACATTTTGTCAAAAGTTGGCTGGCAGGTTGTCCTGGAATATGCGTATATTTAAGATTCATACTCCTTATGGAATTATGAGGCAAAGAGTTTGAACGAAAATCGGGGCTAAATATTTTTAATTATAAACCATTTATCGCGTTTCTCTATGTGTGAGCGAGTATTCTAGAAGTAATCTGGGTAATCAATAGGTGCTTCCGATTTATGGCGATGGCCGGCGGTATACAGCTTTCACCGCGCTGTGGTGTTTTCGACTTGGTGAATAAGCCGGTGGCTATCCCCTTCCCAACTAGACGAACAAATGAAGAACAATATGCGCAGTTTCAGTCGACGACGACACGTCACGAAAACGTGTATTGTGGTGTTAATATCATTCAAAATACCTTTGATGCAGTAAAAATGGCGTAATATGTGGCTGAATTGATGGTATATTGACGCTCATCTTCGTTCTTACCGTCGCGACATTTACCAAGTTCACCGCCGATGTCCGTGCGAAACCAGATTTCGGCTCTGTTATATTTCATTTGCCAGCCTGACGATCGTCGCCTCCTGCGTTCGATAGTCGACAATCGTAGGCTATTCAGCATCGACTAACAGCGCCATTGTTGTACGCTCATATCCAGCTGGTTGGGTATTTAACCTACACTAACAGTAAATATTTTTAATTTTTTGTATATCGCGTACAACGTCTCGCATTCGGCCGTACACCACGAACAATATAAATGCCGGGATATCAATTAAAAACATCGCCCACTGCTGGAATTCGAACCTTGACCCTCCGGATGGGAAGCGAATACTATATCCACTGCATGGACCAAATTCCCCAGCATTCATTTCACTCACGCGACAAAAATTTCTAAATCAAAAAAGCTAATCGTTTCCTTTAGTTATCAGCGCCAAATCTAAGCACCATAGGTAACGAAATGTACCCACCGCTGTTTCTACATTTCCTTTTTTTTTTGAGAAGGCGTCGTTTCCTGATATCCATTTTTATAGCTGTGCGAACAGCAGCAGAACAGGAACCTCAGTAGCTAATTAATCATCCTCTGCGTGGGATGTTTCTACGTCTATAAAAAGAGTTAATCAACAGCGTTATGCAAGAGATACCTCGGTCATAAAAAAATTGTGTGTTTTGAGGGAAACTTGCGAAAAACTCAAAAGGTCAAACACGGGAGGCAATAATTTTTTCCGCTATCTTGGAAAAAAATTTCCGAACACAAGAGTGACTGAGGGGTAGTGAAATAAATCTCACACATTGCCTAAAAAAATATATTAACAAGCATGTCGCTTTCCTGACCAAATGCTTTCACCTCGTAAACGTCGTAGAACAAAACTAATTTTTAAAAAATCAAAATACTGACGGCCCAAAATAATTTAGATTTTTTAAAAATTTGAATTGATGTCCCAATTTCCCTCCTAATTAGAAGAATTAGAAGTTTTCATGGCCACCTAGATTTGACCCTATTTTGGTGAGCAATAGCGATTGTAATGAAAGAGATACCTTTATACATTCGATGTGTTGATCTCGAATCTGATCGTCGTCCATCTTTTCATTGCGCTCTTTATTATACAAAAGTTGTTTGAGTGAATAATATATCTTATTTTTTAATTGAATTGCTCTACGATTTCAATGTGTTTTTCTCTATACCTGTCGATCTTCATTGCAAGACATATATATATATATATATAAATATATATATATATATATATATATATATATATATATATATATATATATATATATCTTATTGCTGAAGAAGGCGGTTGTGTCCGCCGAATATATATATCTGTGAGTTTTTATATATGTATATGTTATATATTCATGTTATATATTCATATATATGTATATGTATATATAAATGAAATTCAGAGTGGAAAAATCATTCGCCTGGACTGGGTATCGAACCAAGATGCCTCGATTTCGCGCTAAGTGCTCTTACCAATTAAGCTACCCAGGCGTCCTCTTCCACCTTGAATCTCATGTGGGATTTTAGGAGGAAATTGTATTATACAAAGTTAATGTTTGTTTTTCGTCTTGGCTTTCAAAAATCTTCCTCCAAAAGTAAACCCTGAAAATGGTATATGATTAGTCTTTCGAAACGTCGGCTAGGATGATTGAATTAACCCGGTGTAATACCCCAATGACCTAAAAGAACTTCACCACGAGGATAAGGTATAAAATCTTATCTTCCACCAAACTTTATACCAAAAAGAATCCCGTAAATAAGCTATTTGTGTTTGAAAATAATAACGATAAATTGTTCCCACATCTACATCTACGTCATACCCTGAAAGCCACCCAAAGGGTGTGTGGCAGGGGGTGCTTTCGCACCAGGCATGCATGAATGATATGGTAGAACACCGACATTACGTTAAAACCCTCGTACCACACATGCAAAGCGCCAATTAAAAATCTAATACCCAAGAAACATTCTATCGTCAATCGTTCCAACATGCAAGGGATACAAAGACTACCACTACATATTCAAAATATCATGCATAAATAAGAACATCAATATTTACATCATGCATAAATAAGAGAGTAGAGAATATAATGAGAAAGATTTACTGCCAGCCTATTGTCAATACTCGAACTATTCATGACGACGATCACAGCTGTTATGGTCCCGAATGGTACGCGGAAAAAATGACATTTTATACCTATCGGTTCTACAATCTAGCTCTCTAATTTTATTGGCGCGATCTAATCTGCCGCAGTACGAAGGGGTTAATAGTATGTTTTTTACGTCGTCAGTAAAATGATTTTCCTGAAATTTATTTAGGAGGTTAAGCCTATAATTTAATCTACGCTGTGATAGCGATTCCCATCCTAATTCTTCTAACAGTCCCGACACACTAGCCAACTTATCGTAGCATCGTTTCACAAACCTAGCTCCTCTTCGCTGTACGCGATCCTTCCTAAGTTAGGTACAAAAAATACATTCATGAATGCAATTTTTAATTAATTTTTAGAGGAAGGTAGATACAGATCTCAGGCGAAAATTTATTCACGAAATTAAGCGTGGTTTCGACGATGGATTTTTTATTTTAATACGGCGACTTTTCCATTTTTTTATCCCTCGATCTGTATCGAGGGGGCGGTGGACGCGCAAGTTTAAATGGCGGAGCGGTCGTTGAAAAAGCACAGGAAACTCGGTGAAAGCGATTCTTCATCCGTGAAACTTAACACCCTGCCCCACCGACTCCGTCCATTCCCCCTTTCCCCCCCCCCTCTCCGGACTATTGTCTTTTGGCAACGCCGACGGCCATCAAACCATTCACTCTTTCTCTATCTCATCTTTGCATTTCCATCACGAGAACACCTTCACTGTTCCAGAGAGACGCATGGAGACTCGACTGCCTTTCATTAAAAGTGCCGGGGATCATGGGGGGCGTGGTGATCAGAGCGCTGCCTTCCCATTCCATAAGATCCAGGTTCGATCCCAGGTTATTGCGGAGTTTTCATTTTCAAATGAATCCTGTATTCTTTGAAGGACATTGTAGGGTATTAAAATAAAACAGGGAAAGTCTCCAAAAGTGCCGTGCTCTAAATTCATGCATTAGGTTTATTTTTAAACTTCGCAGAGATGTCCACATGACCCCCCTACTACAATGAACTTAGATTGCTCGATGTTAAAACCCGAAGGCAATATTTCCTCGGATCCTACTTGTATTGCTTATTTCAAGAAAAATCCCCTGAATATTTATTCGACATGTTTCCGTGAAACCTTCCACTAGGGATATGTGCACTAGATGTGATCCTGAGTATCTTTACTTTCCTAGTCACCGCGCAACGAAGTTCCAAAATTCTTTCTTGGTCACTGCGTGTCATCTCTGGAACCACCCTGCCCAAAAACATAAAAAATTGTTCTTCTGTTGCTAGTTTTAAGATGAAATATTATAATATGTTACTTTCTGACCACCAAATGTTGTTATTATTTTGCATATAGTTGTAAATAATGTAAATCCAGAGATGTATGCAGATGAATTTGTTATATGATATGATTTCCAAAAAACTTTGCATTCAGCATAGTAAAATGGTATTAATTCATACTTAATTTTTTCATTATGTTACTGTCCAAATTGTTGATTTTCCTCTTTATGTTGCTCAAAAAAATGTAAATTGCTTTTGTTCTTAAGTGGTATATCCCCAGGACAATTAATAAATTATTCATTCATTAAAAAAAAACACAGTCGTGAACAATTGGCACCCTTCGTCAACAAACACCAAACTTACTGTGTTGGTGTGCTGGGAAACCACAGCAGCAATAAACCGCAGCCTACCAACCAAGAATACCCTCCTGTGATAGTTTACGGGAATGTTACTTCCTCGCCAGGGACCAATCACAGACGCACACACACAACCAAATAGGATCCTTTGCAAGGGCTAATGGGACCCCGCTAAGGATGCTTGGGTTATAACCTAGGATCCTTCACAGGGCTGATGAGACCCCGCTAAGGATTCCCGGTTATCACGCAGGTTGAAGTGACGCGTTACCTTCGGTTCGCTGAAGAGGGCTACTTTGTAGCCGAAATACGCGTATTCGACCCCCCACCCTCGTCCTGTTGTGTTGATTTGACCACGCTCTTTTTGAGCTGATTCTCCCAGAGGTTGGGCCCATTTGTGTGTGTCAGTGAGTGATTTTGTGTGCTTGTGAGTGTGCTTGCGTAAATAACCGGGCATCCTTAGCGGGGTCTCATTAGCCCTGTGAAGGATCCCAGGTTATAACCCAAACATGCATCATCACTCAACGACAATTAGAATCAGAAGCATAAAAATTCATTTAAAATGTCATAACGACTGTACGAATATAAAAATTAAAAAAAATTACAGGAACGCATTTGAGGCAAAAAAGTGAAAAAATTTAAACACGCTTAAATCACACACCAAGTTTATTCTCCAACCTGTTTCAGATAATTTCGTATGAGATCACGTGATGCCCGTAACCAAGCCTGAGTTACATCTGAGACCATGACGGACAATTGTTTGTATTGAGGTGGAATGAACCACGTGGAATAACAAGTTACTCTTATAATTACAAAACGGTATCAAATACAAACTCGAAAATTCGTTGTGAAAGACCTCTTGATAGCGGCGATACCATTAGATGTACTCATTGACGTCAGAATACACGAAATAATATTCTTTTGACCATATATAAATACGCAATTGTATAAGTGTTACGAGCTTAATAGAAGAACTATGATGGGAATCACTATCAGAACGCAGGTTAAAATTTAGGTTAAACCTTTTAAGTAAATTCGAAACTGAGTTGTTCACAGATGACGTTAGATATATATTTAGAACCCCTGCGTATTATGCTAGGTTTGATCATATTAACAAGATTAGAGAGATAGATTGTCGTACCGATAGATTTAAAATGTCATTTTTCCCTCGTACTATAAGAGAGAACAATGGGCAGCGTAGTACAGGGATAGGTAGGTGAAATATAGTTAGAGTAGTCTGTAGTGCATGTTGCATGTAATAACAACCAATAATCCCTTCCTTATTATGTAGATACTAACCATCTAGCTCCATGTGACCCTATTATCTAGCATATCTCCCTTAAATATCCTACTTTAATGGCAATAGTGCATGTTTGGTGATCTTCACCCCCTGCCACACACCCTCGTGATGGCTCGCAGGGTATCACGTAGATGTAGATAATGTCTCAATTATCAATCAATATTCTATTCGCCAAATATCATCTCAGTCTAGAGTGAATATAAAAAACGATATGCATTTGAGTTAAGATCTTGACCATGCATTTGAGAACAAGTTTCCTCAGGCAATAACCGCAACACACGATATTGATTCTAATAAGTGCTGTAAGAATTGGAAGTTATTTTTTTTAAAGATATCTTAATGAACACCCTGGGCATAATACATAGTTGCCTGCTGAATTCATTGCAATGCGTGATTCCAGAGTATTCGTGCTAATCGTGGACGAGTGGGATTACCTATTTTATTTATAGACGTGGGAGAATTGGGGTTCTAGGAATAGAAAGCGAGGGACTAGGAACTGGGGGGAAAGGTAAGACAATGGAGTCTAGAGACAAAAGACGACGACCCGAGCGAAATACAAAAGGGAAAAAATAAATACGTACTGACGGACACGCCCCCCTTCTTCTGGCTTGCGCACATACAATTATAGAAGAGCGGTTTCTCGGTCGGGTCGAGAGCTCTGCTTACTTTCCCGCCGTGAGAGACGAGCGGTGGAACTGAAGAGCGACTCGGAACTCACTCAAAGTAAGAGCCAGTCGAAACCTTGAGCCAAGGCGGAATTTTTTAAAATGTGCGCGTTTTATACTCAGCTAAGCGACCCAAGATAAAATCGAGAAATTCGAAGTGATCGACCATAAACACGCCGCACAGTGGGTGAAAACCGAAAAAAGCTGGCCAAAAACCAAATTTTTTTTCATTTTTTTTACATACATTCATACCAATCACGCCGTTCCCTTCCGGGGTAGGCAGAGTCACCAAGTTTCACTCATTAATACATAACTGTACACCTAACTCCGCTTCAATAATTTCCAACATACTGACCTATCCTTGCAAATCTCATGTACCCCCATACACTGCTTTATACACGCCATCCTGTTTTTAAGACTCCTAACATTCCTCCTCCTAAGAATTTCCTCAACCAAATTCAACCACAACTTTCTCGGCCTACCTCTACCTCTCGCACCATTCAATCTACTCTCATATATATCTGTTTCGTTATTCGACTCTCATCCATTCTCTCAACATGGCCAAACCAACGAAGTACACTCCTTTCATATATGTCCATTACTGGAGCATCTAACCCACATTCATTTATTACCCACTTATTCCTGACCCTATCCATCCTACTTTTGCCGCAATCACTCTTCAGATAACTGATACCCAAGGCGTTTAGTCTAATCTTGTCTATCCTGACATATCCATGTTTCACTACCATACAACAAAGTGGGGAGAAGTACACTTTTGTACATGGCGATTTTCGCTTACATAGACAGGCACTCCTTCCTTGATATGCTCCACATGCTACCTACCACTTTACTTCCAGCATTCGCACGTCTCAATATCTCCTCATCTATCCGTCCATCTTTCGCAAGCATCTTACCTCAGTACACAATACCTATTTTTTGGGATTTATAAATGAAATAGTACGATTTTTAGAACGTCCATGGATTAAATAACAAAAACCAGTTTTAATTTTGTTTTTTTTTTATGATCAACTGAAGGCGTTGAAGTCGAGAGGGTAGAATGTCAGAAGCCGAAACTGCGCGTTTTGCATGAAAAATGCTGTTTTCATTTTGGTTTGGGAGTTATACACTGTCAATTATGACATGTCAAAAAATATTTGTCGCAAGTCTATACGTTTTCAAGTTGCATGACTCATAAATATTTTAGTGCACATTAATTTTACGTCTATTGTCAAATGATTTAAAATATTTGAATTTTCATCCATGTTTTCCATAATGTAGATGGAAACCTTATGATGGCCGCAGGGAACCCCCGAGATATTTACACCTAGTTAAAGAGTGAAGTCTCCACTACATTCTGACTCGCGACGCTTCTTGCCAATTGAAGCTTGCGGCAATTTTACCTGAATTTCAATTTTTTTAATGGCACCTAATAGTGACACTACTTTTCTGCGAAAAGCTACATGAAGGAGAAGAAGCTTCACCTTCATCTACATCTACATATTATCTTGCAAGACAACTGAAGAGTTTTTGGCAGAGGGTGAACCATCACCATCCAGCACTGCACTAGAGATATGCAGCCAATGCTGCAGAAACTGTTGAACCAATGTGTAATTCAACAACGTAAACGAGATACAAGAGTCGTGCAGGGGTCGTGCAAAACACGATGAATAACTATGTTCAAAGTATTTAGGCAGCCATTAAAAGGTTTTCTGTCGATCGTGGAAAAAACGACATTTTAAACCCGACTTCTCTGTAGTCTTATTTCCTAATTTTATTCTCACGATTGGATCTTCCGTAGTAAGCTGGAGTTCGTAAGATGTAAATAAATTCGTCAGAAAATAAATTGTTTTGAATTTACATAAAAGACTTACGGCAGTATTCATTATCGTTACCTGGGTGTGTAGGGACCCTTTGGCTCAGAAATGGTATTCATAGTCGCTACCCAGGGGACTACCGTGCCCTAACCCTCCCCCCAGGCTTTAGATTTCCTGCGTAAGGCATGAAGCGTACGCAAATATATCGAGTACTAAAGGTAGTACTCGATAACATCAGCAACTTTAAACGATGGTTTCAGACCTAACTCGGTGGAATTCCTCGATATCAGGGATGGAAGGATTGACTTTGCAATTCCACTTTGTAAAAGATTTATTTACGATCGGTTTCGCCGCAGTGCAGCATCATCAGGTTCTGCAGGTGAAATATGGGCACCCGACGATGCTGCACTGCGGCGAAACCGGTCGTATATAAATCTTTTACAAATTGGAATTGCAAAGTCAATCCTTCTATCCCTGATATCAACAACTTTCCATGGTAACGTCTTCTGTTTACAAACACAGGTACTTATTGAACCACCCTCATATTTCTCAACATTCATAGAACATAAATATTCAAGTAATATTGTTAAAATTCTCTCATATTCCTTCAATCATTTTTCATCAGCATATTGAGATATTTTGCGGATGTGCCGTCACAGTCTTAGCGTTTTCGTAGTTCGAATAGTATGCCTAGTCCTTGAATGAGGCCGTCCTGGACATTATCGAGGAAATTCTCGAATTTTCCGATCCTCGACAATGATGAAACACAAACGCTGCAACCACTAAAGATCTCAGGACCGTATTCACAGTCGTTAACTGGGTGTCCTCCAAGTGTGGGGAAACCCCTTGCCTCAGAAATGGTATTCATAGTTGTTACCCAGGGGACTGCCGTCCCCTAACCCTCCCCCAGGCCGTCGATTTCGTGGGTAAGGCATGAAGCTTACCCAAAGCTCCCCTAACGCAGTACTGCTGCCCACGCGTGGCACGAATGGATACTACTGCACTAATGGTAGTACACGATAATATCAACAACTTTCCATGGTAACGTCTTCTGTTTACAAACACGAGTACTTATTGAACCACCCTCATATTCCTCAACATTCATATTTCATAAATATTTAAGTAATATTGTAAACATTTTATCATATTTCTTAAATCATTTTTCATCAACATCGCGAAATTGTATACTATATTATTGTTCATAGCGTGCTTGATTACGGTGAAAAATGAGTATCGAAAACATGGAGAACCATTCAGCGGAACCGTTCATTTGTATTTTTCCGCGGCATTGTTGCCAAATCTCTTACCCAGGCGTCCCCTAGCTGGGTGATACCCAGGTAAGGTTTATGAATCGCACAGCGAAGGGGCCCCTAGGTGTTACCCAGGTAACCCCTTGGAATATGACTATGAATACGGTAATGAGTCTAATTTTCAATTGACGGTCTGAAAGCGATTCCCATCCAAGTTGTTGCATAGGGTCAGTAACACTAACGAGACTATCATAACGGCCTTTTGCGTATCTTGCTGACCTCCTTTGCACGCGTTCTAACTCTGTTTTTAAGCCTACCTCATGTTATCTTAAATACTGGCAGCGAACTTCAAGAGGGTTTTACATGGGAGAAGTAGTTAAAGAATTTTTTTAGAAATCCAATGTGCTGATCACGAATCTGATCGTCGTCCATTTGTAATTTGCGATTTTTCTGTATTGGTACGAATATCATTTTAGAACGATCAATTCCGCTATGATTTAACATGGTGATAATGATGTCAGTATGGTATTGCTGTCGGTAATTATTCGCCGCGCCTCGATATCCTGACTGTTTGTCGTTCTCCATGCTTAGCAGCTCTCCATGCCTGGTGAGGAATCACCCCGTGCCACATCCCCTAATGGTAGCTTGCACGGTATTTCGTAGATGTAGATGTGGTCTTTTTCAGACACAATCTTTATTGCAGTTCTTATTTTCTGTTTGTACACGTACAAATATTTCAGAACGGCACAGGGGATATTATAATGGTGCCTCACTATATCTCTAGGTCTGACAGAAGCGATAAAATAAGAGAGATACTCTGCCGAACGGATAGGTGCAAAAACTCATTCTTTTCGCGCCAATAAAATTAGAGAGCTAGATTGTAGAACCGATAGGTATAAAATGTCATTTTTTCCGCGTACCATTCGGGACCATAACAGCTGTGATCGTCGTCATGAATAGTTAGAACTGTGACAATAGGCAGACAGTAAATCTTTTTCTTTATATTCTCTACGTTCTTATTTATGCATGATGTAAATATTGATGTTCTTATTTATGCATGATATGTAGTAGTAGTCTTTGTATCCCTTGCATGTTGGAACGATTGACGATAGAATGTTTCTTGGTTATTAGATTTTTAATTGGCGCTTTGCATGTGTGGTACGCGGGTTTCAATGTAATTTCGGTGTTATACCGTATCATTCATGCATGCCTGGTGTGGAAGCACCCCCTGCCACACACCCTTTGGGTGGCTTGCAGGGTATGACGTAGATGTAGATGAATAAGCGACCACAATTAAAACTGAGCTCCTCCAAATACACTCTAACAGGACATGTCACCATCTCACCTCAAAAAACTTTTACATCTTTACACGGCTGCTGACCTACCACCCCCTGCCTCAAGCCTGTGCGGCGGCTCGCAGGGTAGTATGAAGATGTAGACGAGAGTTCATTATGTAACATGTAGTTTCATAGGTATGTTGGGTCCGTAGGGGTCACCTGTAACTATATGCCCCTTCTTCAGACCTGTTACTCCGCATTCGCACCGGCATGACCTCCACCCCGCCCCTCCTAAGTCCCCTATTCGGGCTCCCCTCATGCGTCACGACTATTAATC
Source organism: Ceriagrion tenellum (assembly GCA_963169105.1). Lineage (NCBI taxonomy): Eukaryota > Metazoa > Arthropoda > Insecta > Odonata > Coenagrionidae > Ceriagrion > Ceriagrion tenellum. The sequence goes on along the minus strand of OY720636.1, from coordinate 127,264,147 downwards.
GGGGTAAATAGCATCTGTTCCCTCTTCGACCGATTCCCTTTCGAGCGCAACACCACCACCACGCCCTCTTCCCGTTCCCACCCTTTCCAACCCTCGACCCCTCTCTCCCCTGATTCCCCACGCCCCCCCCCTTCCCCTTCACTAATAATGGTGACTCATTCTTTTTTTGAAGTACGCCCTTTTCCACGAGTCCGTAATAGGTGAGAGAAGAAGAAAAACAGGATTTTTCGCAACAAATAGGGTAAAATCTAAGGTTAGAGCATGAATATACATAATGGATTCAAATGCTTGGAACTGTTGCCTAGGCAACGAGTTGCCTAAATTTCCACATTTAGTTCACCCAGTCCTTGGCGCTACTTAGAAAAAAGTCTTTTCAGTTGAATCGTAAATAGCCGTTGTTAATTGTTGTTAACGTAAGAAAGTGTGTAATTACATCCCGCGCATGGTACTACATTTTTATCCACTGCATTATGATTACTGGTAAGTAAAACCGGTGAGACGTGTTTATTTACAATTTGTCGACTGTATTTGCATTTGAACTGCCGTCGTTAATCACTAGGCGGCGCCACAATCCAAAACGTTGTTTGTTTACCAAAATTCTAGACAATAGTTTTTAGCGACGAGTCAACGATTCATAATGTAGAGTCATCGGTTCATCATACATCCATGGTCCATCAAATACAGTGTGAATTAGTGTATTAAAAAAATATCTTCGCTCAAAATATAAAATGTTCATTTTTTATCGATCGATTTCGTGGATACGATCGAGGCTTTTATGGCTCCTTTTAGCATTAGTTTGCCCGACGACTTGACTCCACGAAATGTCAATATTTTACATTATTAGTCAATTTATTAGAAGTAAAATCGGTAAGACTTGTTTATTTACAATCTGTCGACTGTATTTACATTTGAACTGCCGTCTTTCATCACTAGGCAGCGCCACAATCCAAAAAGTTGTTTGTTTACGGAATTCTAGACAACAGTTTCTGGTGACGAGTCATCATTCCATAATGTACATTCATGGGTTGAAGGTTTAACATCAGTCAAGTTACTTCTCTATGACCGTGGTCTGGTTACATACAGTCGCGACACCTATTGTGAATTTCCCTAAGCTAAGTTGCATCCAATAGCTGGCAGCACCTCCTTCCACCAGCAAGTCAAGCTATCCCGCACATTGGAGTATGCTCAGAAAACTCATTGGATTTAATTGATGCCTGCGATTTATCGATGTCTGCCAGAGATTATTCATTTTAGTTGGGCCAAAACTACACCGCTTCAAAACCGCTATATTAGGGTACCAATGTTTTGAGTTATTCTGCTGTAAATGGTTTAATTTCTCCAGGATATTAGCGTTCACTTCCAGATGTACTTGATCCAGGATATTATATTATGTAGCACCGCAATATCCCTCTTCAAAAACTCTCATCTCTCGTGAAATAGTAGTAAAATTATACCTCTTAATAATTTTGATAAGAGTGTTTAGTAGTCTTACGAATTTTGTAACTATTGAAATAAACTTTCACTTGCTCGCCACCACACGGCGCCACTAAGCTCTGAGCTGCGAGTTTACTACAATAGTTGTCGCGACTGTGAAAATTACTGACGTATATGGAGAGGGTAGTACGTCATCAAACTAAAGCCTGACAACCGAAATAGCAACCATATTGTTTATCCCGGCTCTTTCCTTACTTTCCTATGGATAACATTACAGAATGAACGAATTAGCGGGCGTAAAGAAAGAATATTAACTATCTGTTGAAAATTTAAGGCAATTAATTCTTTAAACATATATCGGCTGCTTAATACTATGGATTGTACTCGATTTTACAATAGTTTAACGGGAATGCGGACGATTATTCATTAAATAAAAAATATTTACAGGGAATGCGTGTTGAAGAAGTAAATGCATGCTGTTTTCTACTAATTTATCGATGGAAAATGTAGTGAAACTGCAAAATTAGTGCGTTAGCCCGCAAGCAGTATAGGGAAATGAGGATTAAATTTGATGGATAACTTGGCTATAGCTTCTAGCATTGGTCAGCATGGAAAGCGCCCTCTCCTTATACATCAATGGTGTAAATCAATAGTCCATGGTGAACTACGTGGAAGGTCGTTATGATGGCGAAACGAACTTCATTACCGTCACTATATATTTAATAATGCACTATCAGTTTTGGTATTTACGCCCTCATCTCAATTTTTCCAGCTCCGCCCTGAACTGTTTTAATTCTTATTTGACGGGTAAAACCCAAGCCGTCAAGGGCTCTGGTGAGGAGTAATCGCCTTGGCTCCCAGTTTCATGCGGCGTTCCGCAAGGATCCGTCCTTGGACCTCTCCTCTTTACTTTGCACACCCTGGATCTGGCTAAAAGCATTAGTCACGCCAACTATATGCTCTATGCAGATGATCTGCAAATTTATATTCACTTTTCTGCTGATGAACTTCCATTTTTAACTGAATTAATTAACAGTGATATTTCCTCCATCAGCCATTGGGCTAATATCAACTGCTTACAACTAAACCCCATAAAAACTCAAGCAATCATTTTCGGAAATTCAAGACTTTTGAATAGCATCGATCATGATAGTCTTCCGCCTATTCGTGTTCACACGAGCATTGTTAAATTAAAAGAAACTGTTCGATACCTTGGCATCACTCTTTCCCCTAACTTAAAATGGGATCAGCACGTATTGGAAATGTGTAACAAGGGAAATAAAATTATCTATTTACTGAAGCTTCAAAAAGAAAAATTTACCTGTTCACACAAGAATTTCACTCGTGACCTCATTGATTTTTCCAATTATAGATTATTGTACACTAGTGTACATCGATTTAACAAATGTTCTCGAATTACGTATCCAGCGATTAAGTAACAGCTGCCTTAGATTTATATTCGATCTCCGCAGAGATGACCATGTTTCTGATTACTTTGCTGCCTTGAAGTGGCTGCCTCTTGGCTCCCGAAGGAACTACTTCCTGGGGTGTTTTCTGTTCTCCCTCCTTCATGCTCGTATGACTGAATACCTCTACAACCCATTCACCCTCAGAACTACTGTTTCCGTCAGAAGAACTCGGGCAGACCTAAACCTTCTCCACGTACCCCAAGCCCGTACCAACCAATACCTCCTAAATTCCTTCCCGATTATAGCATCCAAGTTTTGGAATTCATTTACCCCCCCTCGATAAAAAGCTCCTGCACTCCGGAATTTTTTAAGAGGAAATTGTACGAATATTTAAAACAGTAGCACTGTTGTTTTGAAATGTAAGAATCTTTGTGTTGATTAATTTCATTTTTGTTGGAACCTTTGTTTTCAATTGCTCTCGTGTTTATGCTATGCTTATTTCATAATTACTGTATTTTGAGCAGAATGTTTTCTGTACTTATGTTTTTTTTCTTTTTTGCTCTTATGGGTTTCCCAGAGCATCAATAAACCATTCATTCATTCATTCATCAGTAACGTTGAAGCGTTATGTACTTAACCTTTGTATTCGTGTTCTTACTCGTAATATTTATAGATGGAAAGGAAATGATTACATGCTACTGACATGATTTCTAGGCGATTCATTGCTGTTTTATCTCGTAGCCTAATGATACTTGACAAGTTTTTCGAAATAATTCGATTACATATGCACAGATTTTCTCCTAAACGCGAACCAATGCATTCTCATATTTAAGACTGTGAATAGCAAATATTGAGATATCATGTCGAGTGGAAAACATGTACCTACTCACAAATCATTTTCCCTTACAGTTTGTATTCTGCAGCGTAAACCCAAAACATATTTGTGATTTAATTGAGTCATTTCCAAATAGATCATTTTTGATAAAATTCTGGTATAATTCATATTACAACAAGTAATTGTATAATTGTATAGGTGTTACGAGTTTAATAGAAGGACTAGGATGGGAATTACTATCAGAACGCAGGTTAAAATTTAGGTTAAACCTTTTAAAGTAAATTCGAAACCAAATTTGTTCACAGATGACGTTAGATATGTATTGAGAACCCCTGCGTATTATGCTAGGTTTGATCAGATTAACAAGATTATAGAGATGGATTGTCGTACCGATGGATTTAAAATGTCATTTTTCCCGCGTACCATAAGAGAGAACAATAGGCAGCGTAGCAAAGGGATAGGTAGGTGAAATATAGTTAGAGTAGTCTGCAGTGCATGATGCATGTAATAAAAATCAATAATCCCTTTCTTATTATGTAGATACTAACCATCTAGCTGCATGTGACCCTGTTCTCTAGCATGCCTCCCTTAAATATCCTAGTTGCATGTCAATAGTGCATGTTTGGTGATCTTCACCCCCTGCCACACACCCTCGTGGTGGCTCGCAGGGTATTACGTAGATGTAGATGTACGGTCATCTAACCTTTTTAGGATATGATCATAATTAAATGGGAGTGCAAGTCAAAAATATATATATTTGATGTTCTTGATATGTTATCAAAATGCGCACTCAATTACCCACGATTACCGTTGCGACCCAAGGTCCATATAATTGTATGCAGGTTGCCTCAATCGGAGTTGTTTACCTATCTCCGAAATGGTTGCTAGTGACAACTCTGCCCCTGAGACGTCACTGACGAATAGAAGTGTATTGAAGTATGGATCATAATTAACACTGTTTTCTTAATCAGTTCGTTGAGTTATCATTTGCAACACTACTTTTGTAACAATTTCAACATTTATTAAAATGAAAATTAAATGAACCCTCTTAACCCTTTGAGTGCGGAATGACGTCATATCACGTCATGGTTGTCTCTGCGCTGGTGCTGATGACGTGATATCTCGTCATGGGTACTGTGAGCGTTCCAGCTTTTCCATTAGGGGGCTCGTGAAAGTTCCCTAATGAACAATGGTACACTCACGGTACCCTTGACGTGCTATCACGTCATCAGCACCCGCGTGAAGACAACCATGACGTGATATGACGTCATGCCGCACTCAAAGGGTTTTAAAAAACCGGCTGAATAAAAATTTAATCGCTGCGTGATTTCAGTGAAGTCGCGCGGAAGGCTAACCAATGGCGGCGCGGATCAGGAAGTCGTATTTGTTTAAATGTTTTAAGGCGACCTGTTCATTCCACGAACCTTGGTTCCAACCACCATAAAAGGTCTCGGGTGCGAATCCCGCCTCGGGGACGGGACAGAAAAGGGGACGGGTGATAATAGAAGGGGGGGCGGGGCGGGTGTAATCTTTGTTAAGCGCCTTGTGTGTTGAGTGTGCGTCTGTCTATAGAGCGTCGACTGTATAACTGTAAAACAGTTCCCCTCCTATTCAATCGCACCAACGCTCTTCTCTCCCTCTTTTATTTTTTAACGGATTCTCTCCCCCCCCCCCTAAATCCCCGTTCAGGAGGATGAAAATTTAAAAAAAAATAAAAAAATTAACACGCCCAGTCCTTTTGTCAGTCAGGCAGTCAGTCACGCCTCTTTTGTGCGCGCGAACATACCACGCGTGAACCCCCTCATGTGAAGTGACGAACGGCATGCGAAGGCCTTTAAAAAAATTTATAGATACGAAATTTAAAAAAAACGCTCTCTAGCGTACTTATTCGTTTCGAAAATGGCAGACGTCGACGTCTGCAAAGAGGTTATGAGGTGTGCCGAAAGGTAACCTTTAAACTACGGATGGGCAACAAGAATATGGTATTCTGCTAAATCTGTTTCATTTATAATTTTAAAATGTCTTTAACTAATCAATGTTGTTCACTTGTTTATTATGAAAAATCGTACATATAACTAGGTAATTATGATTAAAGAGTAAAGTTTAAATTGTGTTTTGTGAATATTTATGTGTTTCAATTACTTTTTATGTTTTTCGTCGATATCTTCTATGATTTTCGACGGATACATGTGGTGTTTTTTTTAGAAAAAAAAATTCGTACTTTCGTTTACTCTTTTATAGATTTGGTTCATTTAAAAAAAACGTTTGTACTCTTGCTATTTGAATTAATGATTTTATTGCGTCTTTGAGTAAAATATATGATTTTATTATATTTTAGGTTTTTTTAGCAATTTTAAAACGTTTTTGACAGATAAATTTGACTTTGATTGATGAAGATTTGACAGATAAAAAAATTTAAAAAAATAAATTTTTAAAAAAATGACAGAAGAATGCTGTGAATATATTTGTTAATGAATAACAGCACCTGCTGACAAGCCATAGGCTTAGCAGGACTATACTTGTAACTTAAAAAAAAAAGAATGGTCGAATACTCGAACACCACGAATAAAGTAGTATTCGTGATATTCGATAATCGAGGAAGAAATCAAAATGTTGCCTCGAATACATGGTTTTGAAATTTTGGCAGTAATTGGTATTAAAACTAGCTTTGCCGAAATCTAGATTCGATTATTGATGATATTCTTCATATTTTCACTAAAATTCACACAAATGATTCACCAAGTTTTAATTGTTCAAACTCATCATACTTTACAAGGTTACCGAAAATAAATTTCTTTACTCCTCACTAGTTTGAGAATTACGGTTAATCGCCCAAATAATACTACATCCAAACGAACATTGACAACTCATCTTAAAATCATTGTCTTAAATATGAATGCCTGCATTACAGGAAACTGAATTCCTACATTATTTGAAAATCGATTCTGATATCCGAGGCAAAATTTTGTATTCGAGCTCAAATGTTCGAATCAGGAAAAAAAAGGCATTCAACCCATCTCTACGAAAAAACTTGGCTGTTTGATTGGCTATTTTGGGAATGTAGGCGACCGACCGCTGGGGTCACATTTGCATCGTTTAGGATAAGTGGGTGAATTGGTTAGCGAAGGATTGATAGTTTATAATAATTATATTTCGTCTTTATCGGGGTGAGATTGGGACTGAGACTAAGGGCTGTGTTCATAGTCGTTACCTGGGCGTCCCCCAGGTGAGGTGGGAAGCCCCTTGGCTCAGAAATAGTATTCATAGTCGTTACCCAGGGGACTGTTGTCCCCTAACCCTCCCCCAGGCCGTCGATTTCCTGGGTAGGGCATGAAGCTTACCCAAAGCTCCCCTAACGCAGTACTGCTGCCCACGCGTGGGACGAATGGATACTACTGTACTAATGGCAGTACACGATAATATCAACATCTTTCCATAGTAACGTCTTCTATTTACAAACACGGGTACTTATTGAATCACCCTCGTATTCCTCATCATTCAAATTACATAAATATTTAAGTAATATTGTAAACATTCTCTCATATTCCTTCAATCATTTTTCATCAACATTTTGTAAAAGTATACTGTATTATTGTTTATAGCGTGCTTGGTTACGGTGAGAAATGAGCATCGAAAACATCGAGAACCATTCAGCGAAACCGTTCATATGTATTTTTCCGCGTGATTGTTGCCAAATCTCTTACCCAGGCGTCCCCTGACTGGGTGTTACCCAGGTAAGGGTTATGAATCGCTCAGCGTAGGGGACCCATAGGTGTTACCTGACTAGGGGATACCCAGGTAACCCCTAGGAATACGACTATGAATACGGGCGTAAGTCCCCCCTTTCATCTAACTCCTCGTCAGAATGATACATGAAATATGCGTGTAGAAAGATGTTTACATTTCTGGGAAAAACTTAAGGAAATAAGGATTTTTATATCCTATACGAAAAAAACCCATTGAAGGAAAACACCCACACATAGAGGGCAGGGTGAAAAACCTGCGGAAACCTACAGGAAAAATAAGCTATACTAACTCAATATGAACAATGCCTGAAAACAAATGAAATAACAAAAGGGTAATTTATTTATAACTATATAGTAAAAAAAATAAATAATATGAAATGAAAAATAAATAATAAGAAAGAAAAAGTAAAACGGTATACAATTTATTTTTTAATAAAAGAAATGAACAAATAAAAATAAATATCGACAAATAAATAAAATAAAGAAAACTCGAAAAATAAGACAAATATCAAAAATAAACAGTAAATCGATAATGAAAAAGGAATCCCTCAATGAACGAAATGAAATAAAAAAAGTTACAGGCAATTTACAAATGAAAGCTTAAGAGCGAAGTTAAAAGTTTTATTGCGGGATTGTTTTGAGAAATGGGAGAAGGAAGGGTGGAGGGAAACCTAGCGACCGCATTGGCCCATTCTCAACTGGACCGCGATGGGACGTCTCACCTCGCAGACATTATCCCCTCTGTGTATTTTCCGATTAGGTATTGAGATTTATAAGATCTATATTCACGTCGTATGCCGTCAACAACAAAAGCAAGAGTTTCAGACGAACTCTAGAGATAAACTTTAGCGCCAAATATTGTTAGTTAGTACACCACGTTACATTCTTCTCTTTATTTAACACTACACCGCTAATTATCAAAGCACTAATGTAAAACGCTTCGTGGTACCGAAGCCAAAGTTGGTGTTGAGTACAATAAATAATTGAATAAAGTGTGAAATATAAATTAGTGTATTATTGAACAACTTTTGAGTCTACAATAATATATATTTTCATTTAGTGAAAGAACAATACCAATTCAGCGTTCCAAATACTTCTTAACACAAGAAGTGCCGCAGGGGATCATTTTGAGCCCTTTTCATTTTTGACAATTTATTACTTTCGGCCAAATCGACCCAGCGCTAGCATATTTCTTGACTTTTATTTTTTTAATGAGAATAATATACTGTGAAAACAAGAACCTCTAAGCAGTAATAGATTCTCATCTATACATTAGCAACAATAGGTTTTAATATACACAACCTTCTACCTATTAATACCAAAATCGTCCTTCCGACCCCAGGCTGTTTCTCCCTCGTTTTTTCCGAGTTTTCACCTTACGGAATACAGTTTTACCGTCTTTTGTTGAAATAATAGAGACAACACGGCAGCCGAACGTTAATACATAAGGGCAAGTAAGACCCTACAGATCCATACGTAACATGTACACATGGGCCCAGGACATCTGTCCTGTATTATCCTAGTCCTCATGCGTCACATCCAATTTTTTTGAAATGGAAATATATAGTACGTTGATATAAACCTTTATTCTTGAAATATAATGCACAATATTAAATGAAAGATGTTTTGGAAATAATTTGTAAATCATTTCAAAGAAAAACTACGTATATCTTTTAGTAAAGAAATTATTTCCAAGGGGTCAAATAGACTCCCCTTGGTACTGATTAAAGTTCCTCAAAGTGCGGATACTGCTAGGGTTTTAAGTTGCATCTATTTAGTACGTGTAATATAGTTTTATAATCTTAATATTAAAAAAAATTTGATTGAGATCATTTACCTTCCATAAGCTGTTACAAATCCGGTAGAAATGTTTAGAAACCGTCGCCATTTTTATATTATCCCCATCGAATATCTATGGCTAATATGGCGACCGAAAAGAAACTGTGATCCTGTTTATTTCCTTATAGATTTTTAATGATTTATAGTGGCCATAAGTTTCGATCAGTTTTTGTATTTTAACCAGTCTCAATATTAAAAATGTACTTCTAGTGTTTCACCGTCTTCTGAATGCTACAGATTTTGTTGATTGCTCTGCATACATGTTTCTGTACCGAAATCACATCTACATCTACGTGATACCCTGCGAGCCACCACGAGGGTGTGTGGCAGGGGGTGAAGATCACAAAACATGCACTATTGATATGCAACTAGGATATTTAATGAAGGCACGCTAGTTAATAGGGTCACATGGTTAGTATCTACATAATAAGGAAGGGATTACTGATTGTTATTACATGCATCATGCACTACAGACTACTCTAACTATATTTCACCTACCTATACCTTTGCTACGCTGCCTATTGTTCTCTCTCATGATACGCGGGAAAAATGACATTTCAAATCTATCGGTACGACAATCTATCTCTCTAATCTTGTTAATATGATCAAACCTAGCATAATTCGCGGGGGTTCTCAATATATATATAACGTAATCTGTGAACAACTCTGTTTCGAATTTACTTAAAAGGTTTAACCTAAATAAAGCTGCGTTCTGATAGTAATTCCCATCCTAGTTCTTCTATTAAGCTCGTAACACTTATACAATTAACATAACGGCCTTTAACAAACCTAGCAGATCTCCTTCGCACGCGCTCTAATTCTTTAATCATACCTTCCTCGTACGGATCCCATATACTAGCGGTATATTCTAAATGAGGCCTGACAAGAGTAAAATAGCTTCTTTCTCGTACTCTCTCATCGCATTTGCCTAGAACCCTTTTTACGAATCCTAATCTACGGTTTGCAACACTAGTTATTTCCCTGATGTGTTTCCCCCATGACATGTCTTCAGTGATGGTGACGCTTAAGTATTTAATTCATCTGTTCCGATTCATATTTCTTCCCTGTTAACAGACCTGGTAGTTTTTAGTGTGTTAACCATTTACTAATTTCAGGTTCGATCAATTGGGAAGGAATGTAGCATTGGATTTAAGTTGATTCGTTCTCCCACTTGTTGAAGTTTAACGCGACATACCATGCTGCATTAATTTTTAACCAGAGTACATTTCTAAGAGTTAAGTCAGTCTATGGACTAGAGACAAACATTCTAATTTCCTTTTCTTTCCTTCTTTTCCAGGTTGGTGACCTGACATACCCTACCGAGCAGCTGTGTAGCTAATGTAAGCATAGCTTATACGTAAACATAAAGCATTTTGTAATCTTATGCAAAAATACCGTTGTATAAACCTGGCAGGAAATCGTTCACCGATGGTCAGCTATAATAACATCAATTCTGGGTGAACCTTCGGAGTAAAATGTCAACATTATGAAGTTATCAACTAACAAAGGTTGTCCAAAAGTACTTTTTTTCAAACTTCCTAATGGGAGAAATCAGTGTGTTGAAGAGGTCATCGAGAAAGTCGCATCTCCATTGGTCGCAAAGCCTTATTAGGTTATCACGACGCTATCGAATCTTACATCTGAGTTCTCTGACCAATTTTGTGGATTCTGAAGGGGATAAACTGCAAGATTTGACTAGCAAATACCAGTCTGGTACAAGCGACGTGTAAGAGTGTAAACTGCTTCGTAATTTCTCTTCTTCTCCGATCCAGTTTAAATGAGGACACTAAGCACTTTTCCACTCTAATGCTTTATACGACAAAGAGGAGGTTTGTGCAGTGAAAACCTGGCACTATAACCAGAGCGAGGACTGGTAGCGATGGAACATACACGCCTAAAGGCTGGGACACAATCAACGTGTACGTGTAACGTGAGCCGTTAACGGGAATACGCGGAAAGATGGCTGACGGGAAAGTATAGCGAACGGACACAATCGACGTGTACGTGTAACGCGAGAGATGGGCAACTTCAATCTCTCCCCGTGTCCCGTACACGGAAAACCAATCAGAATAGTCCCGAGAATCCGGGAATGGGAGCCATCTGTCGGCAGATTCATCCAACTGCTGAAGATAGCTCTTGGCGAAGACAATTCATTTACTTTCACACTTGTTTACACCTGATCTCTTAGCTACGCCTGCGTTAGTCAATTGTTACTCCGGGCCGCGTTAGCGTCGATTGTGTCCGCTGACTTGCGTTCTCCGTCTCCCGTTGTCCCGTTAACGTCTCGCGTCGCACGTTCACGTTGATTGTGTCCCAGCCTTAAGTCAATCACTAGAGGAGGACAGAAGAAGTAGCAGGAAATTATGAGGAAAAACATAGCGAGTGGATATAACATCATTCTTTCACGTGTGTAGATTTAATTTTCGTAGAATGAATAGTTTTAGAGAAACAAATGAGGGGCATTACTGTTTGGGAAACCCTCGAATAATGAACCGTCAAATACAAACAAATGCGTGGTCGGCAACGGGCGCGCGCCCAGGACTTTCTCTGAAAGGGAATGGCGGGGTTCAATGCATCCAGGATTTTCGCTTATGGGAGGGAGGTCTGAACTAAGGGATTGACAACTCCCCCACTGGGTGCGCGCCGGGTCGGTACATTTGACAATGGCGAGCTATCGAAATGCGTCCACCATCGAGAGGATACACTGAAAAGTTTATACAAAGAGGATATATTTTTAGCATGATTTTATTATAAATTAATCATGCTCTTGCGAAAGATAATTGAGCACATCAGGCATCATTTCGTATTTTTTGTCCACCCTCTAAAGCCAGTTCTATAATGGATGTAAGCCTATAATGGATGTAGGAAGTAAGGGTTCTAGCCAAATGCGATGAGAGAGTACGAGAAAGAAGCTATTTTACACTTGTCACGCCTCATTTAGAATATGTCGCCAGTATATGGGATCCGTACGAGGAAGGTAAGATTAAAGAATTAGAGCGCGTGCAAAGGAGATCTTCTAGGTTTGTTAAAGGCCTTTATGATAATTGTATAAGTGTAACGAGCTTAATAGAAGAACTAGGATGGGAATTCCTATCAGAACGCAGGTTAAAATTTAGGTTAAACCTTTTAAGTAAATTCGAAACAGAGTTGTTCACAGATGACGTTAGATATATATTAAGAACCCCTGCGTATTATGCTAGGTTTGATCATATTAACAAGATTAGAGAGATAGATTGTCGTACCGATAGATTTAAAATGTCATTTTTCCCTCGTACTATAAGAGAGAACAATAGGCAACGTAGCAAAGGGATAGGTAGGTGAAATATAGTTAGTCTGTAGTGCAGGATGCATGTAATAACAACCAATAATCCCTTCCTTATTATGTAGATACTAACCATCTAGCTCCATGTGACCCTATTATCTAGCATGTCTCCCTTAAATATCCTACTTGCATGGCAATAGTGCATGTTTGGTGATCTTAACCCCCTGCCACACGTGGTGGCTCGCAGGGTATCACGTAGGTGTATATGTAGAATGGGCTTCATTTCGCTGGCATTCCGTCAATATTACCAGGTCCCAGATCCTTTTTACCCCTGCTCTCTTTACTCGACTCAAATGGCTGGCCCCAGTTTCGGGCCATCGCTGGAACATCTGGCGTTTTCATTACTCAAACCTCAACCTCAAATCAACTCCTCCCACACCACACCTGTATCTCCTTTATTCCATTTCACATTGATTTCGCAAAAACATTCTTATTGCTTTCCGAAAGGACTGTTCGCACGATTCCAGTGCCCCGTTGTGGACAAAGGCGTGTACACTGATGAGAAGATATTCGTAAGCCCAGCAATCTGACGTGCTCATATGATACAATTTTGATGGAGCATTTGTTTGGGCATTTAAATGCGCAAGTTCATTCAAGTTCGAAACCCTTAACACCGGACTTGGCAATATACCTATTAGTACCGACTGTAGTGATTTGGACCCCTCAGAAATAATTTTTTTTTTTTAAGGGTACATGACCTTTTTTATGGAAACCATTAGCAAATGTTTTCAGAAATATCTTTCATTTGTGATTCAAAAATATTTTGTAAGGATACTGGTTTATCTCAACGTACTACAGTTTAGTATTTCAACATGTAGGTTGCGGTGCTACACATGAGGACTTGAAACAGGGAATCCTCTTATGCATACGTGCTTGGCGTATGAATGCGTATTTTGAATTTTTTATGAACTATTATCAGTATTTATCAGTTCAACCTGAAAAATATAAAGAAAAATATTCCGACGAGAGACAGTCAAGCAAAACTCATTTCATTATCACCAAACTCGAATCAATCAGGGGAGATGAAGCCTGGGGTCATACTGATCCCTCTGGTGGCGATAAGTGGAAAGAAAAGTATATTAAAAACTATTGCTGTTATGAGGATCTAGTTTTCACATTCCACTCTTCTAAAAAACTAAAAGTCAATGAATATAAATAAGAGCCGGGAGCCGGACCGGGATTTTGACAGATGTAATGGATTTTCAAAAATGGAAAGGGGACAAAATGATCCCCTGTGGTACTTCTAGTGTTAGAATACTCTATACCTGTATTTTTTTCAACTGCGATACAAACATCAATTTAGGCACCTGGCTTATTTTAGAGATACTTCTGGGGAAACGGATCGTGATGGTGGTTAATGAATGACAAAAAAAAACATTTTTCCCGTTCGTTCATGCATGAGGTTAAATTGATTACTAGCAGCCGTCAAAAGTTTATCAGTGAAACATGGCAATCGTTTATACGGCTTGATTTTTTTCCAGTTCTGTGGCATTTAGTCTTGAGTAAATGGTTGTTTGAATCAGTCACTCCACTATTATATAGTATAATCTCCTGCCTCCTGCTCCTGCACTATTATAAATTATAATCTCCTGCCAAATAATGTCAAAGAATCTGCCCATTTCAATGGGTATCAAAGACTGATTCTAAAATGGTTGTTGACATTTGATGATATAGAAGCCTTATTGTAAAGGGTCAGTAAATTCAGTAAATAATAAGTATGTTGTATTTTCAATTGCATTTGTAGCACAGTTGCCTTATTTTTATTTTTGTAAGATCTCAATCCAGCACAGTGGTAATATTTCTTTTTTTTTACGCACCTATTTTGTTTGTATATTTTTCATATTTTTTTAATCACGGTTTGACGTGTTCTTTTCCGCATTAATGATTTTGAAATTAGCCTAAACACAGGCTCAATTCCTTATGGGCTACATTACTTACTCAATACAGAAAAATATTTGTAATGAAACATGTTAGGAAGAATAAACATTATTATATTATTATTATTATTATTCTCAATCGCCAATTCACTATTATCATTTCTTCATTCTCATTTAAAAAATACACGAATCTTGGGTACTATGAATATCTGGACACCCATATAATTTCCCATCCCTCGCACAAGACGATAAATGGACCTCATAATGAGCGAAAAAAATAACCAATGAGACAAGTGCTTCGCGCCATTTTCTATTTTGAATATTTTGGATTAGGAAAAAAAATATTTCATAGTAACGTTCGAAGAATTGCGAGTTTCAGGACATTAGATGCAAGATTTCGAACTACTTGTGTATCAAAAAAGGGAAACAGAATATGCGTGTAGGTACTCACACAATAAACTGTGCAACTGAGACCGACAGCTGCAAATGAACGATCAGTATCAGGCAATGGCACATATTCATATCTGAAAATATTATTCCATTTCTAAGTAAATTATTGCCTGTATAATTTTAATAATTCTTATCTTTTCAATGATGAGTGTACCACAAAATGAAACTGAGAATGAACATCGTTTGAAAAAAATCATCCTGTGATATTTCAAGGACGCAATATCACGCGCGTGAATTTGTGTTAGCTCAAGAATAGTCGTTTGAGCTTGTAGAAAATTGAAGACGGGTTGTCATGTACGGGCATTGAGTATGACGTAGTAGCCGGAGCCTGGAAATTCCATTGAGGTGGAGACGGAGAGGGTGCTTGCTATCGTGGCCAGTACTGGAAGATTTAAAGTGGGTGTGACCTGTTCGCCATCTTTGTTTACCCCGATTTTCCTTCAGCGCTCACAGCCTGACGCGCTAATTTTGCAATATAACTGTTTTCCATCGAAAAATTGCCAGAAATCAGCATGCACTTACTTCTTTAAAATGCATTCCTCTTATGTATTTTTTTTATTCATACGAATAATAATAATACATATTCCCGGGGAAAACTATTGAAAACTATAGTGGAACCCATAGCAATAATCAGCCTTGAGTTACTCGACTAAATTTCAAATAGATGGCGGATATTCTCGCTACACATCCGCTATTTATCCGCTGATTCGTCCATTCCGTCGTGATATCTTAAGGAAAGTGACGAAAGAGCAGGAATAAACAATCTAGTAGTTATTAAGGTTGTCAGGCAACAGTTTGATGACGCAGTGCCCTCTCCGTGCGCCTCAACGTTCCCATCCCATTCACATCTCAATTTCCGAAAGCCTTCAAAGAAATGTCCTTACGTACTTTTTTTATTAATTTAAATAAATAATCCTCCGCAATCCCAACGAAAACTGTTGCAAAATCGAATAGAATACGTAGCACTAAGCAGCCATTATATGTTTCAAGAGAAAATCACCTTAAATTTCGAACAGATGGTTGATACTCTTGCTTTACATCCGCTAATTCTTCAATTCCGTGTGTTATACAGAGGAAAGTAAGGAAAGAGCAGGGATACGGCTGTTATTTCGGTTGTCAGGCTACAAAGTGATGACGTAATTCAATGGGAAATACAGATGGACGTCCTCAGAAGAGATCACCACCTACGGCCATCCGCGTACAACGACAAGGCCAAGTTTTAAACCCCATAAACCATATATCAGTCCCCAGATTGGCAGGAATATCCGTCAATTTACAAAAAAAATTTGGGCGTAACTTTCCCAATATGCGTCGATAAAAAGGCATTTAATGATTTCGCGCTCGTTTCCCATGGCAACCTTGTGCGGATAACAAGAAAGGAGAAAAAAAAACTCGAGATCTGTGATATAGCGCCGGCTTGCGAGAAACTTGGGTTTTTTTTAAAGAAACGGGCACCCTGCGGAAATAACGCACATAAAAAAAGCTGATTAAAAGATACAGTTTTACGCTGATTATAGCACGCGTTAAGTTTCACCTATTAGCATAATTGTAGGGGGGGGGAGTGGGAGCCCAAAGCTGGAAAGGTGCCCATTAAAAGAGGTTTCGGTGAAGCAACTGTTACGCAATTGGGCAAGGCGTCTTTAAAAGAGGAAGAAGAAAAATCTAACGGATTTATCTCCATCCTTACACTTGAAGAAAACACCTTTCTCTCTTCAACCAAAATAATTTCTCGCCTTAATTATAGGGGGACCCTATTTCCTTTTCGGTTTCGCTTTCCATTGGGCAGAGCAGATCAATAGGTTCCTTCCTTTTAAATATATACCTTCAAATAAACACACTTTCAAAGTTTTTAATCCCGCGGACCGGTTGAAAACGGAAGAAATGAACCGATCCAACACGTCGTGATGCCACACTTTTCATAATATTCACAGCACAAAATGATGACTGCTGATAATTGCTGACTTTGCACTGCGCAATCGAAAAAAAATGCTGATAAAACGATTAAATTGCCGAAATGAACCGATCTAACACTTCGTGATGCCATGGTTTATATAATATTTACAGCACAAAATGATGACTGCTGATAATTGCTGACTTTGCACTGCGCAATCGAAAAAAAATGCTGATAAAACGATTAAATTGCCGAAATGAACCGATCTAACACTTCGTGATGCCACACTTTTTATAATATTTACAGCACAAAATGATGACTGCTGATAATTGCTGACTTTGCACTGCGCAATCGAAAAAAAATGCTGATAAAACGATTAAATTGCCGAAATGAACCGATCTAACACTTCGTGATGCCAAACTTTTTATAATATTTACAGCACAAAATGATGACTGCTGATAATTGCTGACTTTGCACTGCGCAATCGAAAAAAAATGCCGATAAAACGATGAAATTGCCGTGAGAAAAAGCGAATGGGACTGGGGATCGAACCACGGACCCTTGGGTTTTCGGACCAATGTGCAGACCACTATGCTAACCAGGCTACCTTATATAAATAGAGCAATTTTTGAGGAACTCGTATGAACTAGACGTTAAGCCCTTGCAAGCCGTTGCAATCACAGATGGCAACGGAATGGACTTCATGGAAGCCACAGCATGAAAGCCCTCGTTTGAAAGATATCATGTGGTCCGGAAACCCAAAGGCCCGGGTTCGATTCCCGGACCAGGCCGATTTTTATTCACATAGAAATTTCATTATATTTCACCCTCGTTGGATTGGACATTTGGGGAGGCGACCGACAGCTAAGGTCATTTGCGCCATAGGGGATAGGCAAGGGAGGAAGGGTGGATGGAAACCCGGCGTCGGCATCAGCCTGCTCTTAACGAAAGGCGCCAAGGGGGCCACGGTTTAATGTCTCATCCGACAGAGGGAGTGCTGTAGTTGAAGTAGCCTTCCACAAGACACTCAAGTAGGGATCGGATTTCCTTTGAAAAACATTCTCTTCTGCCGGGGTTTGAACCCTGGCCGTCCGTATGATTAGCCAGTACTCTAGCCACCACACCAACCCTATGGGAAATACAGATGGACGTCCTAAGAAGAGATCACCACCTACGGCCATCCGCGTACAACGATAAGGCCAAGTTTTAAACCCCATAACCATATATGTCCCCAGATTAGCAGGAATATCCGCCAATTTCCAAAAACATTTGGGCGTAACTTTCCCAATATGCGTCGATAAAGGCATTTAATTTTCTGAATAGCAATCCCCTTTCACCCTCATATTAGAGGAAGGCATGTATACTTTGCGTATTGATAAAACAGTTTGTCAATTTTTTAAAAAATTACGTGTGTCAAAGTAGAAAAATGTTTGACTCTCATGTTTTGCCACTTTTTTTATGACTGATGTTAGAATGGTTCAACTGACATTCCAAATGACGATGGGTCAGATGACTAACGCGCATATATGCCCACCGAAAAATCCGTGATAAATTGCCGTTTGAAGAGGAATCTTTAGAGATAGCAAGACAGGGATTCTGGCATTTAGCTATCCATGCACGTCCCTATTCGCACATTCTTCCAGAGACACTGAATGCATTTAAATGACACCGAGTGAATTCGCGACTTGACATTGACATTATGCTGTCGTTATGTCAATTCTACAAAATTTGCACGCGTCAAAGTCGAAAAATTTTAACTCTCTCATACTTTGCCACTTTTTTATGACTGATGTTAGAATGGGTCAAATCACATTTCAAATGACGATGGGTCAGATGGCTAACGCGCATATATGCATGAGACATGGAATCCGTACGAGGAAGGTATGATAAAAGAATTAGAGCGCGTGCAAAGGAGATCTGCTAGGTTTGTTAAAGGCCGTTATGATAATTGTATTAGTGTTACGAGCTTAATAGAAGAACTAGGATGGGAATTACTATCAGAACGCAGGTTAAAATTTAGGTTAAACCTTTTAAGTAAATTCGAAACAGAGTTGTTCACAGATGACGTTAGATATATATTGAGAACCCCTGCGTATTATGCTAGGTTTGATCATATTAACAAGATTAGAGAGATAGATTGTCGTACCGATAGATTTAAAATGTCATTTTTCCCGCGTACTATAAGAGAGAACAATAGGCAGCGTAGCAAAGGGATGGGTAGGCGAAATATAGTTATAGTGGTCTGTAGTGAATGATGCATGTAATAACAACCAATAATCCCTTCCTTATTATGTAGATACTAACCATCTAGCTCCATGTGACCCTATTATCTAGCATATCTCCCTTAAATATCCTACTTTCATGTCAATGGTTAATGTTTGGTGATCTTCACCCCCTGCCACACACCCTCGTGGTGGCTCGCAGGGTATCACGTAGATGTATATGTATGCCCGTCGAAAAATCCGCGATAAATTGCCGTTTGAAGAGGAATCTTTAGAGATAGCAAGACAGGGATTCTGGCATTTAGCGATCCACGCACGTCCGTATTTGCGCATTCTTCCAGAGAATGCTAAATGCATTCAAATGACATGACGAGTGAATTCGCGACGATTTTGCTGACATTTGAGTGACGCGAGGCCGGTGACAGATTAGGAATTATGCGCGTGCTGCTTTTAAATTGTGGAATCACTCCGCGCGTAGCATAGAAATGACGTCTGGCATTTTAAATAGTTATGCTTGTTGCATAAACTTGAATTAGTCGAGTTTTTCTGTTATTTTTATTGCGTAAATGATATGGTCCCCCTCTGCCTCGCTTGCCCCCTTGGCTCATTATGGAGTAATCACCGTTCCGTTCAAACGAGGAAAAGTTCATTTTTCTGGATGAGGTTGCGTGAAAAGCATTTATATGCAAAGGTTATGACAGCATTTCAGTCATTCGTATACTCATCTGACTAATGCGTCAAGCATTCAGCACGCGGTTACAAAGGTTATAGAGTTAGTAGGTTATCTTAGGCATGCCCCAAGTATGTGTATCATTAATTTACCCTGAGTTTGAACGAAATATCACATAAACCTTCCTGAGATCATAACCATCTGTTTCAAATGGATCATATTTTTTGGGAAAAATTTTCGAATGCCAACACTAATGACGAGACGTTTACAAAAAACAGGAAAGATATCGCTTCGTTCTATTTTCGAAATTCGCCCAATTATAAAAGAGTGAGTCATCTCACCCGAAGAATTCTGGGTCATTGGCTCATCGTTAAAAAAAAAGAAGGAAGATCGCGACGCCCAGAAACAACAACTAGCCGGTGTAAACAGAGGGGCGAAGTTTTCTCTACCGTGAAACGTAGCGCATTTCTGTGCGAAGGAAATGAACATCGATTTTTTTTGTCTTTCATCAATCAGCATTATTCGCGTTTCAAAACGTCTCGTAAAGATGTCATTTACTCAGTGCATCTTTGTTAACTTGTCGGTAGGTCAACAGTCAATTAGAGATCACGAAGAGTACTGGAGGAAAGACTCTATTAGGTAGAAGCATTGTATGAGTGACACAACAATCGCACCTACCATGGCCCGCACGACGGGAGGCTGTGTTCGTGACGTAAATGCACGCCCGTGCAATGGTAATCCATAGTTCCGAACGTTGTCACTTTGCAGTGGCAGCCCAGGTATCGAGAGCAGTTACCGGAAATATTGAATGACGATAATTTTAAAAAATACAATCATTAAAGAGGAGCTGATGATGTTACTTTAATGAATAAGCATAGATATGCGTCATTCGTCAGACAAAATTTTCTAAAGTCTTAAAACGCTACAGGAATGCACAATTTCTCATTTCGTTCACCAGCTATGTACTTGTTCGCCACAAGGCTGGATTGGATATTTGGGGAGGTGACCGAGCGCTAAGGGGATTTGCGCCATAGGGGACGAGTAAGGGAGGAAGGGTGGAGAGAAACCCGGCGTCGGAATTAGCCTGCTCTTAAAGAAGGGGACCACGGATTAACATATCATCCGACAGACGGAGGAACGTACTTGAAGTGCCCTCCACAAGACACACAAGTAGGGATCAGTTTTTCTCTGAAAAACATCCTCTGCAGGGATTTGAACCCTGGGCGTCCGTATTGTTAGCCAGCCGCCACACCAACCAGGTCCCCTCGTCGCCATGGTGAGGGGGTAAAGGATAACGCTTCGCCCAGTTCACATTAGAATCGTGCGTACGTTGGTCTGTACATCTACACCTACTCATTGCCCTGCAAGCCACCACAAGAGTATTTGGCAGGGGGTGACTGATCACCAACATGAACTACAGTGAAGAAATTAACATTCACCAAGATGCACCATGCAATGGGTATGCTACAAATGCTACAGAAACTGCTAAAATAATCTATATTGTAACCATGTAAACGTGACACAAGATTCAGGCAGGGTACATGCGAAATATGGTGGTAGCATAACTTGGCAGTTTTAGAAAAATGCATTAGGGGCCTAGTTGGAATTAACGATTAAAAAAATTGATGATTGAAATTAATAATTGAAAAATTTAGTTACTTTTTAGAAGAGTAAACTTTTAACTTTAACTAGTAAATTTTTACAGGGATTAACTTTAAATTTAATCAGTTAAATTTTTTGGCAACTTTCCAGACTATGATTAGGGGGTATATGAATAAATCCGCTGCACTACCTGTCAACTAACCTGCTTCTAAGTCATAAAACGATACGATGGCAGTGCGAACGGGGCTTAAATCTGAAGCCATTCAATAAAGCTAAATATCAATTTTTGATTTCATTAGCCCCCCCCCCCCCTAATCCCACAGTCACTGCGTCGAATGGATAAGCCAGCACTGAACTCGTGGAATAACGCCTGTCTATTTAACGCAACAATTAAAGAGGATCGGGTCGTCAAGGTCGCCACGAGGACTTTTTTTTTCAGTGATGTGGGTTGAACTGATAAATTTCAAAAGGATTTATCGCCTCCAAGAGGGGGGCGGGGGGGGGTCAAAGACCTTCATCCGTTGCTTTCACCATTCCCTACTCACTCACGCCCCCTTCCCCTCTTCCTCCCACCCATTCCTCAAATCTTTAACCACCCCGCTCCCCGGCCTCCCGGCCAATCTCTACAATCCCTTCCAACCTCCACGCCCAATCGAAGCTTTTTAGGCCATCTGTCTGTTTGGAGGCTCCGGAAGTTTCTCGGTTATGGCAGACTCTTTGCTTTTTTATCATCCCGACTATGGATGACCTGCAAAACATAAGAATTGGGAGTTATGAGTTTAAGGGTTTCAAGGAATTTACTTACCCAGGAGTCTTATGCCCGTATTCATAGTCGTATTCCTGGGGGTTACCTGGGTATCCCCTGCCCAGGTAACAGCTAGGGGTGCCCTACTCTGAGCGATTTATAAACCTTACCTGGGTAACGCCCAGCCAGGGGACGCCTGGGTAAGAGATTTGGCAACAATCACGCGGAAAAATACATATGAACGGTTTCGCTGAATGGTTCTCGATGTTTTCGATGCTCATTTCTCACCGTAACCAAGCACGCTATAAACAATAATACAGTATACTGTTACAAAATGTTGATGAAAAATGATTGAAGGAATATGAGAGAATGTTTACAATATTAATTGAATATTTATGTAATATGAATGGTGAGGAATATGAGATTGGTTCAGTGAGTACCCGTGTTTGTAAACAGAAGAGGTCACTATGGAAAGTTGTTGATATCATCGTGTCCTGCCATTAGTACAGTAGTATCAATTCGTCCCACGTGTGGGCAGCAGTACTGCGTTAGGGGAGCTTTGGGTAAGCTTCATGCCTTACCCAGGAAATCGACGGCCTGGGGGAGGGTTAGGGGACAACAGTCCCCTGGGTAACGACTATGAATACTATTTCTGAGCCAAGGGGCTCCCCCACACCTGGGGGGCACCCTGGTAACGACTATGAATACGGCCCTAATTAAATGATGAAAATGAAGTGTCTGATGGGATCAACCGTAGAGTAACGGAAGGCAACAAAGCCTATTTTGCAAATGCGCCTCTCCTCAAATCAACTTTGCTGTCGAGGAACACAAAACTGAAGATTTACAAAACCCTGATAAGACCAGTTGTAACTTATGGGGCTGAGACGTGGACTTTATCGAAACACGATGAAGAAACACTTAGGAAATTTGAAAGAAAAATCATAAGGAGGATCTGCGATCCAATTAAATAAGGAGAGATGTGGAGATTTGGAATGAACGCGGAGATAAATGATTTTCTGGAAGAGGAGGACATAGTTAGATTCTCCAAAGCACTACGGCTGGTATGGCTGGGTCATGTAGAAAGAATGGGAATCGACAGAATGCCGAAATTAATTCTTAATAGCAAGATGGAGGGGTTTAGGAAGACAGGTAGACCGCGGAAGAGATGGCTACAGGACGCAGAATAAGACTTGAAGGTAATGGGAGTCGCGAGATGGAGGGAGAAAGCAAGAAGAACTGAATGGAGGGACATTGTGGAGGAAGCCAAGGCCCACACCTGTAGATTTTTCTTTCCACACAGTAGAGCTGTGGATGATGATGATCATCTTCCCGGCTATACAACAGCTATATATATATATTTCTGGTTCTATTATTATCCGTACGGCGTGTCTGAATCAATAGATTTCGTTTCAATTCCTACGCTGACAACTAAGGTGGCAGCACCGGTAATCCACGGTTTAACATCTCATCCGACAGACGGAGTGCTGCACTAGAAGTGCCCTCCACAAGACATTGAAGCATCCTCTATAAATAATCCTCCATCCTCTGCAGGGATGTGAACCCTGGCCGTCCGTGAGGGTATTTAAGGGCACATTTTTATGTTTTTTTTCAGTTGAAAACAATTCTTGTGCCTTAAGTTCACTTAAGTGCATTGGATTCACAATAAAGGCAGAAATGGAAATTATAAAAATCTTCATATTTTGCGCGAAATTCCACAGAGGAAAAATCATCCGCCTTGACTTGGTCTCGATCCCGGGTCCATCGATTTCCGGTCCGGTGGTTTAGCCACTTAGGGTAGTTTGAACCGAAATATCACTACCTAGAAATCGATGAATTTGGTCTCATTTTAAAGAAAAATATCACACCCTTCTAATGACACCAAAAATTCAACCCCTTACCACATTACTTTCGGATTCATTAGCCCAAAAAAATACCAGCCCTTTTCCATGGGAAATGGTACGTATATGTATATGCACTCCAGAGAGACCTTATATTAAAAATGGGGCATTTCCTACTCTTAGACCTCCTCAAAAAAACCAACAGTGTGTAGTTTGTGTGTTTTGTCAACTATTTTTCAACACTAATCATATTTTTACCGCAGTAAATTCTTCGGGATCACAATAAACCTTCCGTTTTGATGGAGTTTCAAACGTACCGCGTGAAAAAAATGAGTCAAGTTAAAGACTTAGTTAAAGACGGTGCATGGGGGCAGGGGAGTTGCAGCCGCAAAGTGATATTTTGCTCAAACTAACTTAAATGACCATTGACCTAGTAACATTTTTTACACAAGCGGATAGTAAAGGTCTTACTTTACAATATATGTTAAAATCATGGTATGAATGCCTAAAATGAAGGTTCAACCTTGAAAACCTAGTAGCAGTGGTGATATTGGCGCGTCACGGTTCCGTGGCCAATCGCAGGTGGCACTCCGCGCGAAATCGACCTCCGACCCCTCCCACCTTAGCTTGAACTCTCCCATGAATTTGGTACGAGCCGGGCGCAAGTCTCTCCCATGAATAAGTTTGCGACAAGAGATAAGGTAAATCGCGCCATTCGCGGAAAACATAAAAAATAAAATATTGAATCGAGGGTATTTCCCCAAAGGAACAACCGTTAGCGGAAGTTGACGGAATATTTGACAATTTTTGCCTCGGCGCGCGAATCGAAAAAGTAAATAAAAAAGAATCCGTGAAGGAGGACGGGAGGAAGAAGAAGGAAAGAGTGAAAAAATCATACAGAGGGAGAGAAAAAAATGAAGAAATCCACGTTTTCATTTTCCGAGAATCGGGCGAGGTTTTTCTTTTATTAAAGAAAGCGGCGACACTTCCGCAAGTTTCTGACGAGAGATAACGTAGATCGCGCCTTTCGCGGAAAACATGCCCAAAAGAACTATTTACAGCTCAGATTTGCTAGAGCTAACTCCCCCCTCTCTAATAGGACTACCTTATCACTTTTGGGTTCCTTACTGGTTTTCTGCAGAAGATGCATCCGATTTCCAATCACCATTGTCATGACCATGATTATATATTATGGATTCGGATGTTTGGCATTGTTGCGTAGGCTACGTGTTGCCGAAATTTCCACTTTTAGTTCACCCCGTCCTTGGCGCCACTTCGATTAGAGTCGTTCAAGTCGTAGAGTTCGTTCAATTAGGACCACGTATTAAGGAACTCTGACCGAATTTCATGAAAATAGAAGACACACCTCACCGTCTCCGACTACAACAATATCTAAATTGTCTAACGTCTGTTTAAACTCGCAAGTTTATTGCGCAAGCTGTTCATTGTTACTTGCAATCATGAATATATATTATGGATTTAGATGTTTGGAATTGTTGCCTAGGCTACGTGTTGCCGAAATTTCCACTTTTAGTTCACCCAGTCCTTGGCGCCACTTCGATTAGAGTCTTTTCTGTTGTTATTTTGAGTAGACGTAGTTAATTGTTGCTAAGGTGAGACTGTGGTGAATATTCAATAACGATCGAGGATATATGAATTAATTGATGCTTAGAATAATATCTTGCTATTTTTGTGAGCAAAAATTTACTTTTTAAATGCTAGAGAGGAAATATCTGTTACAGGAAATCAGTAAGACGTTAATGAGACGTTCATCGTGTGCCGAATACGTTGTTTGACAGAATCCGATTATAATTGGAATGCATTAAGCCTGTTTTGCCTAAGTAAAGAATTCAGAATGTCTTGTTTGAACAGAACTTTCTTCGTACGAGGCTGCAAAACTGGGTATGCGTCTACGAGGATCCAAAATAGGAGACTTGGATTGAAAAATAAGAATCTTGTTTAAGGCGGCAATAAATGCATTCCTTTTTACCTACACTGCAATGATGGCCATTGGGAATACTCATGAAGTCACCTCGCATTATTATTAAATTTCCGTATAGCGATATTCACGAAGTGCTGAGAAGTTAACTGTGCATTTGTGTAATTAAACTTGGAGAGGAATTAAATAATAACTGTAGACCGGACGATATTTAAAAAAAGTGTATAATTACGTCCCGCGTGTGTTACTACATTTTTTATCCACTGCATTGTTATTACTTGCAAGTAAAAACCAATGTATATTCATGGCAAAACCGGTAAGGCGTGTTTATTTTTCAAGCTATCGACTGTATTTACATTTGAACTTCCGTCTTTCATCACTAGGCGGCACCACGTTCCAAAAAGTTGTTTGTTTACGGAATTCTAGACAACAGTTTTTGGCAACGAGATCCAAATCCAAAATATACATTCATGGTCTCTCCCATCAAAGCCTAACTTAGGGTCGAATAATGACGTGTGTGTTTTGAGAACTTATGGCCTGCGGGATGACTCTAGACATTTAGCGTCGATTTAAGTCTGAGCTAACGTAATAAATTTCCCAGCCTCAACGTTTCGATGAGGGGTAAGTACCCGCATATTTTTTTTTCGATGCGTCACAGGGAGTGAAGAATTTCTTCCAGTTGAAACTTTCCATGACACGCCCTTATTCTTGTCGTCGTCCGATCTTCGCACCTCATCCGTCTCCTCGACTTCGCCGTGGGCTCCTTTACTCAGGAGAAATGCTGGATCACTTTCACGACTTTCGGGTGTTACGAAAGTGTCATTCTCTACGCGAGGATTTTTTTTTCTTTCGACCGGATTCGGCGGTTGGAATATGTATTTTTTTATTTGACTTCTCCAATTTGCCTTCCGATTCTTTTCATTATGTGGGTTAAGAGCAGATACCATGACAGCGGACCCAATGACCTTTCGAAAACTGACCTGACCTCCGTAAACCGTCTTACGTGCTTCGCTGACGAAACGGATCAACGCATTTGATTCATTTTTTTTTTAGGGTTATTTTTTTTGTAAACTGCCTCCTCCTTCTTCGGGAAGTCCTTCTCAAAGTGCACACTGATAACTCAAATTTCTTTTCCTTTTTACTCTTCTGCTATGATTGTTAACCTGTTTATCTAATTGAAAAAAGGCCTCTAATTGTCACACTGTAAATTAAGTTTCCTCTGAAAACGTAAGAAAATCATGACATATTTTTTCTCATCGTTTATGGTAAACATAATCACGTAATATATGTACATCCTAGACGATCGTCATTTATTGGTAATGTGAAAAGCTTGTCTTCGATTAATTTAAATAATACACTATAGCGAGTCATAAGGTTTAAATTATTCTATCGAATTGTTTTATTTCTGATTTCTCCTTCCCAAAATTTTTCCTCGTCGGAAAAAAATGAATACTTGTTAAAAATCTGAATATTCCTTTGATTTTCGTGTCTAATGTTCTCACGAAACACTGCTCCAAAGTGAAAATAATTGTTTTGTCTTATTCATTCATCTTCCACTCGGCGAAAACAAGCTTTTTATCCCATTGTATGTTCTCATGCTTAAGCCTGAATCACACGATCGTTTTTTTCCGTCCCCTTTTAAGGGATAGCTCCAATGATAGCTCAAATGATCGCTCGAAGATGATCGTGTGACTCGAAGAATGTCAGGGATCCTAGATCCAGCCATCCCTGACTTTCTTCGAGTCCATCGCTGGGCTGTCGACTCTGTGCTCAAAAACGGAATTCGGAAGTATGTTGTTAAAAACTCTTACTCGTGTTATATTATCGATGATCTAAGCTGAAAAAATAAAGTGGATGTCTCAATGTGTATTTTATGATGTACAAGTTTTTGTGCAATATTATTCGTGTGGAAATTGTGAATAAAATATTATGTGAAGAGATGCCCATGAAAATACATAAATGGATTCAAATGTTTGGACTCGTTGCCTAGGCTACGTGTTGCCTAAATTTTCACATTTAGTTCATCTAGTCCTTGGCGCTACTTAGAAGAAAGTCTTCTCTGTCGACTCGTACATGGCCATTGTTGATTTTTGTTAACGTGAGACTGCGGTGAATATTCAATAACGATTCAAGAGATATGAACTACTTGATGCTGTGAATAATAGTTGGTTATGTTTTAAACCTAACAGTTACTTTGTAGATGTCTTCTAATTCATTCCCCTTTTCTCGCCTCGTATTATTATTAAACTGCCGTAGAAAGATATTTTCGAAGTGCTAAGAAGTTAGTTGAGCATTTGTTTAATTAAATTTTGAGAGGAATTCAATATATCTGTAGACCGCATAGTATTCAAAAAGAGTGTAATCACGTCCCGCGTGTAGTACTGCATTTTTTTATCCACGGCATTATGATTACTGGTGAGTAAAACCGGTAAGACGTGATTATTTACGATCTGTAGAATATATTTACATTTGAACTGCCGTCTTTCATCACTAGACGGAGCCACAATCGACAAATTTGTTTGTTTACGGAATTCTAGGCAACAGTTTTTGGCAACGAGTCAACAATCCATATGTATATTCATGGCACTGTCATTGAGGCAATGTATTTCATCGTTATAATTCATCATTTTTAAACAATACTTTATATTGTAGCTTAAAATCTAAGGTACATTTTCGGGCAAGCGTAAAATAAATGCACTTCATTAAGATGATACGCGGGCGAAGTTTCCACAGCAAGCAATTATAATAGGGTTTTTTGATAATAAATAGAGCAGAGCTATTTATAGAACCAGGTCAATTTTAAACAAGATCATTTATATTCATGAAAACTCCATGAGATGATCGCCAACTGAGGACCTCGCTTGCGAGAGTTCCATTAATGGCATTTGGGTCCACTTTCCTTTTGTCGTTGCTTCTAATAACGCTCAGATAAACGCCAAAGAGAAGTCCTAGAGGTACGAAGTAGTCCAAGGTCTGCGGATGGTGGCGTAGAATTCACACAGTTCAAAAGTGCCGCCGCCTAGAGGAAAATTTACAGAGTTTCCTCTAAATACCCTCACTGCCACTCAAAGAACACTTCAATGAAAATTTTTACATGGCCAACTCAGCAGCACATTGACTGACCTTTATTCACAGGTATGCACTTAAAGCTCATTTAAAACGGCCCTGAAAAAAGGTATTTATCGCTGTTTCCAGCAGTAGCGTCAGTGAAAGTTTCGCCCCATACTTCCAATCCTGATGTAACATTTAAATATTGGAATTAGAGAGCTCCTACTTAATATTTACGACTTTCTGTACTTTTTTTAAATCAATGTTCAAAATGTTCTTCTCCGTCAAAAGATTGTTTGAGTTACGTGAAATAGTTTAAAATAGATTTATTGAGCGAACAGCGTATTGAGAAACGCTTCGTGTATGTGGGTTGCTATGGATAGACGTTTACTGAGAGATACTTTCATGGTGTAAATAAATCTCTTCGAGCCAAAGTATATTGCCCGTATTCATAGTCGTATTTCTAGGAGTTGTCTAGGTATCCCCTAGCCAGCCGTGATGTTAATGAAAAATGATTGAAGGAATATGATAGAATGTTTATGATATTACAATAAATATTTATGTAATTTGAACGATGGGGAATTCGAGGGTGGTTCAGTTGGTAACCATGTTTGTAAACAAAAGACGTTACTATGGAAAGTTGTTGATATTATTGTGTACTGCCTTTAGTACAGTACTATCAATTCGTTTCACGCGTGGGCAGCAGTACTGCGTTAGGGGAGCTTTTAATAATAATAATAATTTGTCCTTCTTTCGAACGAATTTAGGACTATAGTCCTATCTTACAATTAACTCACTTTAACACACACAAAAATCCATGTCCTGGGCAGTGGGTAATTTACCCAGGCGGTATTCGAACCCACGACCCTCGGGTTAGGAGGCGAGGAATTTACCCCGCCGTCACCGGGGCCGACAGGCTTTGGGTTAGGTTCAGATCTTACCCAAGAAATCGGCGGCCTGGTAGAGAGTTAGGGGACGGCAGTCCCATGAGTGACGACTATGAATACCATTTCTGAGCCAAGGGGTTCCCCCAGTAGGGGACACCCATGTCACGACTATGAATACGACCCAATGTGTTTACACTTTACAGCAACCATTGAGGTAGATGGAGAGGGCATTACGTCATCAAACTGAAACCTGAAAACCAAAATAACAGCCATATTTGTTATCCCTGCTCTTTCCATAATTGTAATGGACAAATCAGCGAATTTAAAACAAGAACATCCACCTTCTGTAAGAAAATCAATGCATGCAACTCCGAAAAAATACAGGGTGATTGAAAGTCTTGTTATAAATATGGAAAATCAGAACTTTTTTATTTTTCAACATCATAGATACATGAAACATAGATGAAAATGTTACAAACATCAAGTTTTATTTGTTATCGCTACACATGTTCAATATGACCTCCATTTGAAGCGCGGCACACATCAAAATTGGTTGGAAAATAAAAATGTTCTGATTTTCTGTAATCATAACAAGACTTTTGAATTACCCTATATATGTTGCCTACTTCGTGGTATGGATTATACTCGATCTTATCATGAAATTCACATAGAATGCTAGTTATTATAAATTTAAATGAATAATAGATCGGTAAATTAGCTCCAGCAAGTGAATACATGCTTGTAATGGTAATTGGAAATCGGATGCATCTTCTGCAGAAAACCAGCAAGGAACCCAAAAGTGAAAAGGTAGTCCTATTAGAGTGGGGAGTTAGCTCTAGCAAATCTGAGCTTAAAAAGTTCATTTGGGCATGTTTTCCGCGAAAGGCGCGATCTACGTTATCTCTTGTCGGAAACTTGCGGAAGTGTCGCCACTTTCTTTAAAAAAAGAAAAACCTCGCCCGTTTCTCCGAAAATAAAAACGTGGATTTCTTCATTTTTTCTCTCCCTCTGTTTGATTTTTTCACTCTTTCCTTCTTCTTCCTCCCGTCCTCCTACACGCATACTTTTTTTTTTACTTTTTCGATTCGCGCGCCGAGGCAAAAATTGTCAAATATTCCGTCAACTTTCGCAAACGGATATTCCTTCGGGGGAAATACCCTCGCTTCAATATTTTATTTTTTTTTCTTCCGCGTCTCAGAAGCGCGCGACAAGTAACCGAAGTGAGAGAATCTGAAAGTTCTCGTCTTTGGGGATTTGGACGTTCCCATTAAGGTACAAGGAGAGGGCGCTTGCTACGGTGGCCAACGCTAAAAGCTGTAACCTGGGCGAGGTCTGTTCGCCATCTTTGTTAACCCCGATTTCCTTTAAGCGCTTAAGGGATGACGCGTTAATTTTGCAATTTCACGACGTTTTCCATCGATAAATTACTAGAAATCGGCGTTCACTAACTATTTCCATGAGAACTATTCTTACGTATTTTGTTTATTTATTTAATTTAAAAATCACCCGCATTCCTGCTGGAAACTTTTGTGAAATCGAGAAGTATCCATAGCTTTAAGCAGCCAATATATTTTTCATGAGTTACTCGCCCTAAATATCTAACAGATTATGGATATTCCTGCTTTAAATCCGCTAATTCGTCCATTCCGTCGTACTATTCATAGGAAAGTAAGGAGAGAGAGCAGGGTTAAACAATATGGTTGTTATTTAGGTTGTCAGGCTTCAGTTTGATGACGTATAACCCTCTCCATAGGCCTCAATGGTCCGGCCAGAAACAGGGAGAGTGCTACGTAAACGAACCAGTGACAACAGTTGACGATCGGACAGGCACCTTAGTTTAGCGTTACTCATGAGACTCCATTCTACTTCAGTAACTCACTGTAACATTTTCGCTGGTAATTTGGGGAGGCGACTGAAAACAGAGGTCAACAGCATTCTTAATTTGCATCCGATAATTCGTCCATTCCGACGTGCTATCCACAGAAAAGTAAGGAGAGAGCGCAGGGATAAACAATATTTGTTGTTATTTCGGTTACCAGGTTACTGTTTGTTTACGCAAAGCGCTCTCCCATCTGACTCAATGGGTGTTCCCTGTCTACAGTAGTCAAATCTGAATGGAATCCGCCCAAACCAATGATGCAATTGAAAATCGTAATCAAAAAGTGTATGGCTGAAAGGGGAGTGTCAGATAGCCGGGTCTCAGATTTTATTCAAACTTAGTAGTTGTACAGACCGCTGTATGTGGTTCATGAATCACCCCACATATAGGGTTATATAACCAACAGTTTAAACGAAAATGGGCTTTAAAAATTTCAAAATTCCCTTTTTACGGGCCACCCACATAACTGACAAGCTACGAAAAATTTTAATATTATTAAGAATTATGCTTGAATTGTAAAAATATGAAGACAGTATTATAAAATAATTATAGAAAATGGAAATCATGTGCGTGAAGGAATAATGGAAATATGTCGTGAAAAGATAAGGAAGTGACATAATTAGAAGGCTGTCTTCGACCGAAAAAAGAGACTAACAATAAGCCTGACGTCGTGTAAGAAAATGAAAAATTTGCCTCGCGCAAAAATAATATTTCGAGTAAAAATAAAAAAATCTTGAGCGCATTGTAGGATGCCGTAAAAGAAAAACTATCAAGACTGAGGAAGAAACATACCCCGAATTCGAATCGAACCCGTGTCTCTAGACCGGAGACGAGCACGTCAGTCACCCGTCCAGCTTGTCAGTTATGTGAGCGGCCCGTATAAAGGGAATTTTGAAATTTTTAAAGGCCTTTTTCGTTTAAACTATTGGTCATATAACCCTATGCGTGGGGTGATTCATGAACCACATACAGCGGTCTGTACAACTACTAAGTTTGAATAAAATCTGAGACCCTGCTATCTGACACTTCCCTTTGAGTCTTAAAAGAGGGCTGGTCCTCTTCAACCCTAGGCTTTCCCTAGTATCCTGAATACTTCCCATTAATTTGTACCTCCATCATTTTTGAAGGAGGCAAAGTTATATTCCATCAACATTTTTCGTCCATCCAATCCACAATCATTAGGGCCAGCATAAAAAAAGAATCGTATGTGTTTTTTTTCTCGGACATGCTTGATTCATTTTAAAATCGAACGGTTTAGATGCGCTGTACATTGGTTTCCGCGAATTGTGACGCAACACTTTGAGATCTTCGATCCAAGTATTTTGGCTTCCGAAAAATTTACATCAAACGTTTCGAGTATTCTGCGTCTCCACCTACATTCCATCCTCATTCATTGCGAAGTTTTGAAGCTTTCTCAAGACCTGTGAAGTAAAAATTTCACATTCCAGAAGTCATTCGAAGTCAATTATTTAAAAAAATATTGCATTTCATGACAAATTATCCGAATTTAACGAGCATCACAGGCACTTGCCTGTTCAAGCCGTGAATGAATCACTTAATGCAATGCTATTCTACAGTTCTTTTAAGCATATTACGCAGCGATACTTGTCAAAATGACTATTGAACAAAAATAGCATGTCTATCTTCTGAATCTGAAGATTTTCGTCGGTGAAATTTTTTGCTATTAGGCGATAACTTCCCCAACTGCCATTTGAAGGTGAAGTTGTTGGCTACTGCAGAGGACACAGGCGTATTTTTAGATATGAATATGCTCTATCGACTAAGTGTTTGCGAGTTAGAGAATAGCAGTCCTTATGATATGAAGGCAACATTTTTAGATATCGATAAGCTCGGTCGACAAGGTCTTAGCGAGTCAGAGAATGGGACTATTGATAATATCAACACGTACAGATTTGGAGATCCATATCGAAATGGCCAAATCCAGCTGATATTTGCGAGCCACTACTAACAGCTTCAATCCTGAAAAGTTCTTTCATTGAGAAACTGTAAATCCCGTCTATCTACCATAATTATGGCCAGCATAAAATACGAACCGGATGCGTTTTTTTTCCTCGGACGTGATTGATTCATATTTAAGTCGACATTCTGTGGCCAAGACAAAAAAGGATTTCTCGGCTCTGTGTTGCACCCTAAGGCCTCGGGTTTGCTAAGAGGACCAAAAGTCCACTTGACATGTGACTTCGGATCTCTTCCCGAAAATTCGGATTTCTTACCGATTCGTAATCTCTTTACATCGCTCGGAAGTGCGCTTTCCTTATCGCAGTTGATTTTCCGTTCGTCGGGATGGAAGGAGATCGGAGACAAGGAGATGGCGCTTTTTAAAAGATCGGACGAGAGCGAATCTTCCGCGTTCATCGTCTCTCGAGGAGTCGATTCTCTATTTCGGATAACTCCTTTCCGCATTAAGGAGCGTGAAAATCGCGGAAACTCCCGGTCCAACACAAATGGCGCGCGTTTTCACGCCTGTTTATCGCTGAAGGACGCGATTATCCTGCATCGATGGAGGCGACTGAATGAGCGCAGCCCACGGTCGCATCTGGCAATCGGAAGGCTTTTTATTCCCATATCGATCTATCGAGAGATCGAATCAATGCATCATCGGTGACGTATAAATTCATGGCCTTATTCAAGGACGACGAAGGCATTTCAAGGGCAGCGTAAAATGAGCCAAGGGGCAAACCATTGTCCGTGGTTCGATTCCCGGTCCAGGCCGATTTTTTCTCATGGCAATTTCTTCAAGGGGCAAAGATTTGAAATTTTTCGTCAAAATATCAACCTACCTCCTTTATTAAAGTATTTGATTATTTTCACCATGGCAACCCTTACATAGGCCTCCATTTTTTCGTTTAGTGTGTATCTTTTGTCCTGACGACAGACCTGTCTTTTTTGTAAATGACGACTTTTGAGTTTAATTTGATTCCACAGTGGTTAATTACATCTTTATAAAATTCAGGTCTCACATTCAAATCGTTTTACGAATTATTCGAATCGCAATCATGAGAAAAATGAATAAATCTAAAAATAGAAAATATGAAATATTCGTATTTGCGAGGATTTTAAAAATCATCTCTTAGTTTTACATATAGAGCGCCATGCTCGTGAAAATGTTTCAATCCACCCGCCGATCCCGGAAAAATGGCTATTAACTTCCCACGCAGTCCGTATATTGATGGGCCAACCTTATTCAGCTTCCGCCGCCCATCGTGGCTTCGGCTGTCCGAGGCAACATTTTGACGTTTAGCAGTAAGTTGTAATAGAGTATGCAAGGTTACCAGTCTTCGCAGTACCCGCACCCCGTGCAGCTTTCCCTGCTAACGGCTACGGCGCTCTACCGGTCAGTTTGGGCACATTTTCGCCGGTATACCACAAGAGAAACCAAAGCATAGCAATACCCTAGGCCCGCTTTCTCTATTCTGCACAAGCTAGGATCTCTTCTGAAAGGACTACCTTGAGAACCAGCATACTGTTGCCCGCGACCCACCACTAGGAGGCGTATGCGGTGTACTGACACACCGGGTCGCTGGTTGAGGAAATTCTTAGGAGGAGGAATATTAGGAGTTTTAAAAACAGGAGGGCGAGTATGAAACAGTGTATGGGGCTAAGTGAGGCAAAAGAGGTTTGTAAGGATTGGTCAGTATGGAGGAAATTATTGAAGTAGAGGTAGGTGCACAATTATGAATTAATGAGTGAAACATTTTGACTGTGCCTACACCGGAAGGGAACGGCGTGATTGGTATGTATGTATGTATGTAACTTCCCACGAAACAGTTTAGACGCTTGGGATTCGTCAAGAGGATTTTTTGAAAG
This sequence comes from Ceriagrion tenellum, assembly GCA_963169105.1. Classification (NCBI taxonomy): domain Eukaryota; kingdom Metazoa; phylum Arthropoda; class Insecta; order Odonata; family Coenagrionidae; genus Ceriagrion; species Ceriagrion tenellum. Next base: position 127,228,686 of record OY720636.1, on the reverse strand, counting down.
TGAAATGACATTAACACTTATTTCCTTTGCGAAACACGTTCCCTGCCAGGACTTTCTCCGTTCTTTCAAGACGATTCGCGGCCAGATAAGAGGGGCAGTTATTTAAAAAGGAATATAGACATATAGGATGAAGTTCGCCATGAAAAAATCAGTTGACTTGACAAGAACAAGTCAAATAATTATTTCTTGGCAAATCTTATCTTCTTTGTACCAGTGCGCGTGCCCTAGTGCCATATCATTTGTTGGGAATATTTAAAATACTAACCGTTTTTGGTCAGATAAAGAACCAGTGTAAGTATTACACGCGCAATTACGAAGCAACCAACGAAATGGTAATTAAACGACAAGCAAACTTGAATCGTTTTTTTTTAAATCAGTTCTCACGAGTTTACGAAGAAAATGTCTTTGGTTATCGTTATCATTAACTTAATTTGTTATTTGTTTGTCTCTGTTGCCTAGATACGGAAAACATATCCATGGGGATCACTTTAGTAATTAGAAACAAGCAAACAACTTTGCAACATCGAATTAATCATACAGATGGGATCATGCCGAAGGCCTTCATCCAAACCACAGCAACCAAGAGCTAGGAACAAAACTTCCATTACAAAAAACGTTTTGTTTTATAAAAACTGAAATGTTACTGAACACGGTCTGACAAATGCACCAGGTAAATAACCAATTCATAATTGTTGGTAGAAATTATATACGAATATGCGCACTGAGCTCCTAAAAGTAATACAAATTTTACTTTGGAGAACTAAATCCATTAGCTTTGACCATTTCTAAATATCTCTATATAAGAATATAAATTATCCAAAAATATGTTATTTCGGTGAAAGAATTTCAATGAATACCACTTAAGGAATCGATTCTATCAGCTCTATTACAAGTACATTCATCCTTCCTTTGCAAAATGACCCTCTTTGATCTTGAGATCACGTTTCTGCTAAAAAAAAATAAGAATGTAACAAACTTGCACCGATACCTAGACGACGATAATTTCTGTGGTATCCTATTTTCATTTTTCAATACATATTTATAAAAAGTGTTTTTGATAAATTAGCGAACTAAATGAAATGAAAGGAAATATTTTATAATTAAAAGATTTAAGAAGGAAGGTAAAATCAGCTTATTCATTCAACTCACTTGGCGGTGATAAAAAAAACCTTAAAATTTACAAAACTGAAAAATTAACTCTCATCGATTAATTTTAGTTTTTTTTTAAATATTTATTATATTAATAAAATTTTAATAATAAAAATAATAAAAAAAAACAAAATAAAAAAATATTAATAAAAAAATTATAATAATAAAAATAATAATAAAAAAATAAACCTTATGTTTACTTTTAGGAGCAAATTAAGTTTCGTCAGAGTAAGAGGTCTTTTTTGAAACGTTTAATATGAGATGGTTAAAGTTTCTCCCTTGCCATGACTCAACCGAGCGCGACATATATCCTTTAACGTTAAGAATTTCTTTAAAAAAAAATACGAAGCTGCTTTTCAAAGGAGCCGCGATATTCCAAAAATAAAAAAAAGTGTGCGGCGGGACGAAGGAAGGAGGCAAGGGTGAGGAAGGAGATACAAGTTACCATAAAGGCATGAGCGATTAAAAAAATGGGACGGGAGGGACATTCTTTTTAAGGTTTAGAACATCAATTTCCGGGTAGAAATGATGATTGCCATCGCGGAGAGGGAAAGAGTGATTTGGAGTTTTAAAAAAGTCGAGTGGGTTTTGTAACGATTCCATATCAGAGGAGAGAGTGAGAAAGCAAGAGGATGACGGGAAGGAAAAACAAGAAGGGTAGTCTCTTCCAGTTTCCACCTCGAACTTACGTTTGGACGGACGTAAACGACTTAAATGCTCATTAGCTCGTAGGCTTCCGCGGATGCAGATTTGAATGTTCCTTTTCTCGGGATTCATTCCGCGATGTATGTTTTAAAACAACGATATTTCGCTGGTCCTCCTGCCAGCTGCTTCATCAAGGCTAACTGAACTGACTTCTTAGTCTCGCTCGTCTTTATATACATGAGTCTGGACTCCCATTGTTGCCGGAATTTAAATTTGAAAAAAATCGTTTTTAGACCGCTACTAAACTTGTAACCGTCTTCTCGGTTGACGTTCTCCGGTCTCTTCGCAATTTCTATAGCCTCCCTGATTAATCTTGGGTAATAGCGTATTTCCCTAGCTATTAATCTTGTCTCCTCAAAGTTGAAATTATGAGTGAGTGAGCCGCTCAGATAGGTGCACGGCTATTGCAGAAATGCGGTAATTATTATTTTTAATTGCCCGTTGATGCTCTTGGAGGCGTATTTTTAGGGCTCTGCATGTCTGGCCTGCATATGGTTGTCCACAGCTGCACAAAACTTCATATATTCCTCCGTAGAGGTTCCGTGGAAGCGGGTCTTTGGCTTTCAGAAGTACGTCCCCTGTCTTCGTCGTGCGTGTGAATCTGCTCGCTACGTTGTACCTCGATAGAACTCTGGAGATTTTTTTTTAGTTCAGTTAGCCTGATGAAGCTGGCAGGAGGACCAGCGAAATATTGTCGTTTTAAAACTTACATCGCGGAATGAATCCCGGAAAAAGGAACATTGAACTAAAATGCTCTCCTGCCCATGGAGTTTTTAAAGTCGTGGGGTTGTGTTGTTTGAACTGTTCAGGTAGATGGGAGAGGCCTCTTGCTATACTGGCCAATAATAGAAGATGAATCTAGTCCGCCATCTTAGTTTTACCTAATCTTCCTATCGCGCTCGCGGGCTAACGCACTAATTTTCCAATAATACTATGTATTCCATCAATCACTACGTTTACCAATCCAGCCCAGATCGATTTGGCTGGTTCAGCTCGATATGGTGAACGCAACGGGCTGATGGGATCGATATGAGACGCAAGCTGACTCGCCCCGCTTTCTCAGCCAGTCTGAGATTTCTATTCGATATGATTCCGATTCAAATCGATTTTTCAATCGATTTCGCATTGGTGAACCAGGCGATCCGAGTTGGCTGGCTTAGAATGTTCAGATCGGTCCGAGTTCATATCGATCTGAGTTCGATTGGCAAACGTAGAGAATAACTCACTAGAAACCAGCATGTCCTTACTTCTTTTAATAAGCATTTTCCTCATATATTTTGGTTCAGCTCGATATGGCGAACGCAACGGGCTGATGGGATCGATATGAGACGCAAGCTGACTCGCCCCGCTTTCTCAGCCAGTCTGAGATTTCTATTCGATACGAGCCGATTCAAATCGATTTTTCAATCGATTTCGCATTGGTGAACCAGGCGATCCGAGTTGGCTGGCTTAGATTGTTCAGATCGGTCCGAGTTCATATCGATCTGAGTTCGATTGGTAAACGTAGAGAATAACTTACTAGAAACCAGCATGCCCATACTTCTTTTTATACGCATTTTCCTCATATATTTGGTTTATTTACTTAAATTGATAAAAATTACGCATTCATATGGAGAACTATTAAAAACTCGAGTAAGATCCAAATCACTAAGTACGTAACGCATGTTTCAAGAGTAGCTTGCCTTAAAAATTCGAACAGATGTTTGATATCCTTGCCATATATTCGCTAATTCGTCCATTCCGCCGTGATATGCATAGAAAGGCAAGAGGAGAGCCGGTTAAATAACATGGTTAATAATAATAAGATTAGTAGGCTCCTTCGGAAGTATGGTATAGTGACGAGATTCTCAAACTCGAAGAAAATTGGAGATGTCATCCCAAAACCCAAAGACAAAATTCCCGCTGTAACGTATGAGGGAGTCTATGAAATAAAATGTAGATGTGGTAAATCCTACATGGGCCAAACGGGGAGAGCAATTCAATGTAGAATTAAAGAGCACCAGAGGGCCACCGAAAAGAAGAGATTCAGCCTATCTCCAGTTGCAGAGCATGCGTGGTTCGAGCCAGGACATCAGATTGCCTTTGACCAAGTGAGAGCACTCTCAAGGGAAAATCGTTATTTTTCCCAGGCTGATCAGAGAAGCGGTAGAGCTGGTTAAATGTCCATCAAATTTCAATCGGGAGGATGGATACCCACTTGCCTCAACCTGGGAGAGAGTGGTCGGACCACAGCGTGGAGCGGGCAATGGGGACACCCTATGGTCCTAGATGAACTAGCAACCAAAATACACAACAACGGGAAATAAATAATAACAATAATTACAAAATGTCCAACGGACCTGAAGACGCCCCCGGGAAGAGGGGAGAAACTGTTGTCAAAAGAAAAACTAAACACGCGACGAGAATACCTGAAAACAGCAATACTAACATGGTTGTTTATTTCTGGTGTCAAGCTTCAGTTTGATGACGTAGTGCTCTCTCGATGTTCTACAACAGTTTGAACATAATCCTTCATACTAACCAATGAGTCACGTGGTACAATCACAGAGGGTTCGAGATTTTGTTGCGTTTGAACCTCTTCTCTCTCTCATCTCTCTCAAATCTCGCGCAGACTTCCCAAGCGAGTTTTTCTCGCGGTAATATTGCTAATGCATTTTTATATGCCTGTCAGCGACACAATGACTAGCTAATCAGACGCTAAAAATATCAATCTGAGTTAGTATAACTCGCCAAAATCTCCAACCTTTCGTTGTTGTATCACGTGACTCCTTAGTTACGTGATCGCCATTATCTCGAACGGTTCAAACTCAACTCCGCAGAGGGCGGCACTTCCAATGCACTCGGCCATTCAGGAGGGTCAAGCGGGACTTCTATTTCGATGAAAATTTGCGTGTAACTTTTCATGCGTGTATCTATGGGAAATAATTTGAATAAAAGTTTTTTTTTAACGCCAAGGTTGAAATTCGCCATGAAAAAATCGTTTGACTCGACCGGTTGAAAATTTTTTTTTTAATTGGCATATTATCTATTTGGTTTCTTGTCATTCAAAGGCTTTTTTTTAACGCGTGGTCCTTACGGTACTTGACGTGTAATTCAAAATTATTTGAAGACATACATGTAAAAAATTTTCCCATAAACGGGGAAAATACGCATTATGATTATAAATTGATGACTAAAAATATTAAGTTATCATACCAAGTAAATAAGTACGCCATTGCATGCGATTTTTGGTAAAATTTATAATCCCGATCCATAGATCCAAGTAATAACAATGCTTTAATTAAGGCGAGCATTTGGAAATATGATTAAAGCATACTTTATACTGCTACAAGCAAGGTAGTTCCCACCAAATAAACAGCTATACGGAAATGCTGTCCACGCATGTCACTCAACTAACTTGAAAAGTCATGAACAAAGGCACTCAATGACCCAAGACTACTGCTCCAGCCGGTGTAAACCGATGTGAAGCCTTCCGCTGTACTGACTTTCCGTGATTCACATTTAGCGTAATGGCTAAAAATATATTACTTACGTTTTCTGTCCATAAAATGATGAATTACTGAAACCTTAGGATTACATAGGTTTAGTTCAAGTATACCTCAGTGGCGACGGGGTAAAGTCTTCGCCTATTAACCCTAGGGTCGTGGGTTCGAATCCTGCCTGGTTAAAAATATATTACATGCGTTTTCTGTCCATAAAATGATGAATTACTGAAACCTTAGGATCACATAGGTTTAGTTAGATCATACCTCAGTGGCGACGGGGTAAAGTCTTCGCCTATTAACCCTAGGGTCGTGGGCTCGAATCCTGCCTGGTTAAAAATATATTACATGCGTTTTCTGTCCATAAAATGATGAATCACTGAAACCTTACGATTATATAGATTTAGTTCGAGCATACCTCAGTGGCGACGGGGTAAAGTCTTCGCCTATCAACCCTAGGGTCGTGGGTTCGAATCCTGCCTGATGTAATTATCACCGTCCGTCTGTTGTTGTTGTTTTTATTCATCCGAGAAAGTCGACCAGATGCGCTCTATTCTAGTCAGCGCAGATAAAGTAAGATAAAAAACACATAATTTCATTAGCAAATACATTTCCAGCTCCAACTAGCTATCTCAAGGAGAATTAGGAATGAGGGACCATTGAAAAGCATGTCGTTTAAGGGAAATCGGGGTAAAGTTTAAGGGAAATCGGGGTTAACATAGATGGCGGACAGGCCACGCCCACGTTACAGCTCCCTGCCCTGGCCACAATATAGCATGCGCCCTCTCCATCCACCTCAAAGAGTTCCGATGTGCGCTAACTTCAACACATTGGACGGAAAGCACTCAATATGCGTTCCGATCAGCGAAATATTTCAACGCCTTGAATGGAAAGGTCCCGAAGGAGCAATCGCTTCCAGTTTTACTCGTGGCGGAAAAGAAACAAAAAAGGGCAGAAGATGGCAGCGCGCGCACGTCCGCATCTCCTCGCTCGCGAAGACTCGCGTGACGTAGGCGGGCGGCATGCCTCTCTCTGTTTGAGAGTAGAGAGGGGTTCGCTCCCACGCGCCTTGTAATATTCGGGAACTCGAAAATTATCGCGTAGGAGTGGACGACGACCGAGACGAGAAAACGCGGCGTGGGTTTACGTATTTCTTCTTCTTTTTTTTTTTATTTCTCGAAGGAATATGAAAGTGTAAAAGGACTGGCGTCACGCGTTCCACTTGTTAATTTCTTCCCTTCCTTCTCCACACACACACACACACGGACAGCAGCGCCACGAGGAAGGGAATGGGCGTTGTTGGACTTAATAACAGCTGAAAAAAAAAAACGTGTGGGCTTACATGTAAGAATGGATGCATGCCGCTACGGTGTCGCCGTCGACGGAGTGCGCGCGAAACAACGAACGGCGGAAACAACCCGTGGGTTGGCATGGTAATGCGGATCAAAATGCTTTTAAAATAAAACTATTTTTTTATCACGATAATGATAATGACGACGATAAACAAGAAAGGAGAGAAACGCTTGAAAAAAAAAAAAAAAAAAAAATATATATATATATATATATATATATATATATATATATATATATATATATTTGACATTTGTTCCGTGATACGCCTTGAAGACGGACTAGTTCCGAAAGCTAGCTATGTAAGTGTGATCGTCTCTTTTTTTGTGTGTCTATCTCCTCCATCCTATCCACATCGTGTGTTCATCGCCGCATGGCTGACTCCAATCCATCAACGTATTTATATATATATATATATATATTTATAGAAAGGATGGCAGTTATTTCGGCTGCGACCTTCGCCCTTTTTTTTAAAAAAGAACATGCGCTCCATCTATGGGCAGCCGAAATACAGTCGCGTGGGACTGCCGTGGTTATTTTAATTTTATTTTCCGTCAGGTCACTCGCTAATATTTATCATTCCGTTTGACTTTTTTTTCTATTTTTTTATTGTGAGGAGGGAAAGGACGAAAAAAGATTACTTCGGTCCCAATTAGTGGGAAATGAGACAGCCCACGTGATCGTGACAGACAAGTGGACACTCTTACGTCTTTGTTCCTTTCGCTCCTCAACAATGATTACGCGATGCGCTGTTCACACACTCGTCTAATTTAACTTTCGCCGAAATCGAACGCAAGATGGTGCTGAATCTACCCTCAACTCAAGGCCATAGATACTTACCTATTTTAATCATTTCATTCAAGCGTTGATGTTTTCAGACGAAATTTAGACCCATTCTACTCAATCAGAAACGATGTTTTCGATCTAAGCTCGCCTATGTTCAACTACGATTTTTTTCTATCAATTTTACATCGATCTGCCAGCTTTTTATTATCTTTACAGAGTAATTGCATCGCGTGCTTCCCACTATTTTTTGTTCTCTGACAGTTGGGCAATGATAAAAAAGGTAGTAATAATTATATAATTTCCTTCGCACACAAAATGAGAAATTTAGCTTCAGTAGACGTCTATTTTTCCTAATTCGACGGTTAAATGATCTTTTATGTGAAAAATTCATCTCAATACCCGGCAATTCTCACGTACTGAAAGCAGGAGTGTTCTGCTTTGGGCATCAATATGGCCGCCGGCCGAAGTTGTCTGAACCTTAAGTATCTAAAGCCGTGTCCCAATTCGTTAGGCATTAGGGAGGATGCGGTTAGCTACCTAAATACTTAGAGGCCTTTCGTCAAGGGAGCTTGATTTGGGACATCCTTCGCTAGTGTTGCCGTCTACCGAGCTTGAAAGGAATTAAAAACATGTGAGTAATTTATAAAGGACTGAATGAAACAAATGAAACCTGAAATTAAGACATTTTTGGCGCCTGTGGCTACCTTCGTATGCGTTGTGAGTTTTGGAAAGTGAAATAACATTTTTTTCATCCATTTCGTTGTTTGGAGATTCGTTAGTTTTTAGTTTTCGAGGTATTTAAGTTTGTGTCGGTGTTCTGGGATTTAAATTCGTTTTTTTTTTTTTTTAAGTGTACGAAGTAGAATTTTTCTTTTGTAGTCGGGTGTTGGGTTGCGAAATATTAGAGAATTCTTTCAATTACAGACAAAATACTTCCCGGCCATGTTTGCCACTTTTCAACTACTTCCTTGTGTACGAGTTTCCTTGCACGACGCATGCAGCGCTTTGCATGATGGGAAATTCAATATGGAGGCGGATTTAGGATAAACTCCATCTACCCTAAATTTCACCCCCGAGAAAGGCACCTTAATCCGCTCCCCCATGATGCCTAACGAATTGGGACACACTTCAAGATGGCGTCCTCCCTAAATCTGCCAATTTAGCTGCCTAAATGGCGAATTGGGACACAGCTTAAGGTCAACTGCCCCGCAATATACTCGTGTCCTACTCCAGTGAGATGGGAGGCTTCATTGCAGAGGTTTTGATTGTCACACCAAAACTATAATCAAAACGATGACGTTATACCTAGGGAACTAGAATCTTTATTTTTTTAAATTATCTATACAATATCAACCTGAAACATACGGATACCGTATTTTTTCAATGAAATAAGAAGCACGGCTCAATCAGAAGAACGCAAGAATCGACGACTTTTTCGGAAAAAATATAAAAATACCCCTTTTGTTTACACCGATATTTTCTCGAGTGTAAATACAAGGGTTGCCTAAAAAGTAGTTTCCCTCATTTTTTCTCAAAACATATTTATTCTACCGAAACTAAAATTACAGACATTTAAAGAATGGCGTTTTATCTACTCACACAACTTTTCCTAATGATCCCCGTCAAGTTCTATTGCCTTCCTCCAGCGATTCACTAGCGCGTGTCTACCGTAGTCCGTAAAAGTGGAACTCCGTGGCTCGTCCCGGATAGCTTAAAATTAGTCATCTAAACCAGTTTTAAGGGGGCGATACTAATGATAAATATGACAGGTGGACCGATTTAAATAGTTGGTTTTGACATCATTTCTGTCTTGTGACATCAAATACTTCAAAAAAATCTCCCAAGTCCATTTGCGACCCAGATGAATAGTGATTTCTTTCTTTAATGTTCATTAGATTTATTTATTTACAAAAAATGTGCAAATTCAATACCTTAGATATAAAATCAAACTCATATAAAAGAAATATGATAAAAATCTTGTAAAATGCACACTATTAAACAACTTTGAAATTGAAATTGAAAAAAATAAACCCCAAGTCCGCCGTCCCGTTTCCATGGCAACCACGCGACTACCGTCAACAACTTTGGCACTTCAGCACGCTGACGTTTACATTTTTGTTAGCGTTAGAAAGGGCCTCCAGATCCTTATTAGACTATCAGCTGTGATATGGACAACTCAAAACCCGCATAAATAAAAACTACAGTTGAGAGTTTTGCACGATTGTGGATTTTTCTCGTTTTTTTTCGTTTTTGTCAGTTCGTCCTCCGTAAAAAAAAGAGGGGGACCGGGAAGATCGATTTATCCCAGTGAAAAAAAAGGTGGTGAGCCCATCGGGTGGGTCGTTCACCAACAAACGGAAAGGTCCGAATCCGGATCACGTCACATCCACCGCTCACGCTCGAAATCCACCACGCGGCGAGAATTTTTCTCGGAAACATCTCTTCGCGGGAGACTTCCGCCGGTGGTCCAGGACCAATGGGGGAAAAAGAGTGGACCACCCACTTGGACTGCGTGTGAAATCTCACACCTCGCATTGTACTTCACGTTTAGTACGGGCCGAACATCTGCTCGCACGTGTAAACAGCACTTATTTTGGCTGGGTTGACCATTTGAGTGAGAGAGTAAAACCGTTGCGAGGAAACGATATTTTCAAAGTATTTTCATTCGCATCCCGGAAAGTTGGCTCTAAAAATGTCCATGCTCAGAGAACACCGGTATTCGGTGGCTAATATTTCGGCACGTTTTTGTTTCTGATGGGCTATTTCGATATTACAGCGCTCCTATTATGTGTCTATCGTTTTGAGGAGAAGGAATCGGGTGAAAAAAATGCTGACGAGACTCATAAGACGGAAAAATAAAGCGTGCATACACGATAACGAATGGCTCCATATTAACCGACAATCGCAATTGAACGCATTAAAAATCTTTTCTCTGATGGCTGATCGGATTTCGCTCGCTTCGGCGGCAAAACAGACAACTCAGAAGATTCATCGCGAGAGACACATGGGGAGTTGTGTTTGAACGACTGGAGATAATACCACAGTCTACATATAGACTGTGATAATACCGAGCTCGTAACAAAGGAGTCACGCGCTGCAACAACGAAAGTTGCGAGATTTTGATGTGTTTGAACCACAAGTAAAAATCTCACGACAACTTCCCAATCGACTTTTCCTCGCGTTATATTGTTGAAGTATTTATATATTCCCCAATTAGAGATATCATAAATAACAAATCAGACGCCTAAATCAAACACCTAATATCAATCCCATTAGGTAAAACTCACCGCACTCTCCAACCGTTCGTTGTTGTACCACGTGACTCCCTAGTTACGTCATCGAAATTATCTCGATGGTTACGAACACAACCACTCAAATGGCGCAAAATTTAAACTTTTGGAGAAAATTTAAGGCGATTATCTCCGCCACACGTAGGAATACAGGACAACAATTCGGAATTCGTCAACAATCCTAAATGTTTATCTACACGGCGATAATACGAAAAATTTCTGATAGGCTATTTCGATTTTACAGCGCTCCTATTATGTGTCTATCGTTTTGAGGAGTAGGAATCGGGTGAAAAAAAAAATGCTGACGAGACTCATAAGACGGAAAAATAAAGCGTGCATACACGATAACGAATGGCTCCATATTAACCGACAATCGCAATTGAACGCATTAAAAATCTTTTCTCTGATGGCTGATCGGATTTCGCTCGCTTCGGCGGCAAAACAGACAACTCAGAAGATTCATCGCGAGAGACACATGGGGAGTTGTGTTTGAACGACTGGAGATAATACCACAGTCTACATATAGACTGTGATAATACCGAGCTCGTAACAAAGGAGTCACGCGCTGCAACAACGAAAGTTGCGAGATTTTGATGTGTTTGAACCACAAGTAAAAATCTCACGACAACTTCCCAATCGACTTTTCCTCGCGTTATATTGTTGAAGTATTTATATATTCCCCAATTAGAGATATCATAAATAACAAATCAGACGCCTAAATCAAACACCTAATATCAATCCCATTAGGTAAAACTCACCGCACTCTCCAACCGTTCGTTGTTGTACCACGTGACTCCCTAGTTACGTCATCGAAATTATCTCGATGGTTACGAACACAACCACTCAAATGGCGCAAAATTTAAACTTTTGGAGAAAATTTAAGGCGATTATCTCCGCCACACGTAGGAATACAGGACAACAATTCGGAATTCGTCAACAATCCTAAATGTTTATCTACACGGCGATAATACGAAAAATTTCTGATAGGCTATTTCGATTTTACAGCGCTCCTATTATGTGTCTATCGTTTTGAGGAGTAGGAATCGGGTGAAAAAAGATGCTGACGAGACTCATAAGGCGGAAAAATAAAGCGTGCACACGCTATTACGAATGGCTCCATATTAACCGAAAATCGCAATTGAACGCATTCAAAATCTTTTCTCTGATGGCTGATCGGATTTCGCCCGCTTCGGCGGAAACAGCGACAACGCAGAAGATTCATCGCGAGAGACACCTGGGGAGTTGTGTTTGAACGACTGGAGATAATACCACAGTCTACATATAGACTGTGATAATACCGAGCTCGTAACAAAGGAGTCACGTGCTACAACAAAGAAAGTTGCGACAACTTCCCAACCGAGTTTTCCTCGCGTTATATTGTTGAAGTATTTATATTCCCCGATTAGAGATATCATAAATAACAAATCAGACGCCAAAATCAGACACCTAATTTCAATCTCATTAGGTAAAACTCTACACACTCTCCAACCGTTCGTTGTTGTACCACGTGACTCCCTAGTTACGTGATCGAAATTATCTCGATTGGTACGAACACAACCACTCAAATGGCGCAAAATTTAAAATTTTGGAGAAATTCTCACGCGAATATCTCCGCCACAAGTAGGAATACAGGAAAACAAATCGGAATTCGTCAACAATCCTAAATGCCTATCTACACGGCGATAATACGAAAATTATTTTTGGTAAATCCGTTCATATAGAATCGAATAATTTCGAAATATTTATCAGTTGCCACGAGGCTACACGTTAAAATGGCATTAAATTGTCCAGAAACCAAATGGGATACATGTAATTGTTTTCTCGTTTGTTCGAACACATTACTAATTACTAACAAGCTTGAAATGATCGACGCAGATCTGTATATAAACTATCCAACCATTGTACAAGTATCCTCGAGGGACAATACGGACACAACAACCGGACACATGCCCAGGTGGCGCACACAGGACACCCGCAACGCTCCTCGCGTTTGAGGTCGACTTGAGAATTTTTCTCAAGGCTCGGCAGAAGGAACAGCTGAGGCGTGATCTAAAAAAATCGCTCCGCGGGCACGATCTGACCGCATAATGGGACGCCCACGCGTGTTTCAACTTTTCGCCAAGTGATAGGGTTTTATTTTTCGGAGTGAAAAAAAACTTGGGTGTTTCCTCACGATTTCTTACCTCGGCAGTTTCAACGCCATTGCGTCACAATACAGACATTGCGTGTTCTGTTCATTGATTGATTTTTGAACATTTGTGAACATAGGAAAGAGTTAATCAATTCCATGTAGCTGATGCTACATTCGGATTGAATAATGTGAGGATGCATACAGTAGAGAATACTTACATGCATTTCTTTATTATCCCTAAAATTTGGCTGAATAAAACTTATTGTACATGAGGACTCCAGAAGTCAAGGGGTCTAAGTAACAAAATCGTTGTTTTGAGAAAACTTGAGTCAAAGTTGAAAATGTTTGGTACAACCCACTAAGTGGTTAAGAGTCATTATCCTAGATAGCATCACCTGTCAAGAAAATCACTTGGATCCCTTTACCACCTAAAAGATTTATGTTTTCACATCCCATTCCTGTACCCAACTTATTTTTTTTTTATATCACTTAGGCCCGTATTCATAGTTCGAACTGGAGCATTTGCTTGACCAAGATCGCCTCAAGCACGAGCTTAATCACGATTTACGTTTCATAGTCGTCAAACAAGGTGGTTTCAAGCCAATGTCGAATAAGTCGAGCTTGGTGAAGATTGTCTTGCTGCAAGACGATCTTATGCTGTTTCATAGTCGCGTCTCATTGGATACAAGCAAATCCTCAAGCAAGAATGATTTCATAGTCGCCGAAGCTCGCCTTGTTGCTGAAATAAGTCCGCGAATAAGCTCGCCTTCGTTAAGTCGACATCCACCTCGTCTTGAGCAGTAAATTGTAAATGTAAAAAAAATAAATAAATGAGCAGTAAACAAATGTAACAGTGTGTGTGATTGGTTGATCCAACAAGCATTTGCTTAGGCACAAGCTTCATATAGCTCGTCTTATTGCAAATAAGATGATCTTAATCAAGTTCGCCTTCATGAAGACGGTCTTATTCGGTGACTATGAAATCAGAATGAAAATAAGATGGACTTGACCAATAAGGCGATCTTTCATCAAGACGGTCTCAAGTAATGACTTGAGACCTGACAATGAATCCGGGCCTTAGACCCCTTGACTTCTGGAGTCCGCATATAATGTCAGATTTCATTATGTTCACAAGTCATTCAATCATTAGTGAGTCATTATTTTATGCGCTAAAATGCATTTTAAAAGAGGGAAAGCCTCCCCTTTTGCCTCTTTTAAGGCAACTCATCTGTTTTTATTTGCAAATCTACTAACTCTCTAACAAGGTTTTTTTGTATGAAGTGTATTGGTCTGTACTCATAATTAAAAAAAAATATCTTTCGCACACGAATTGTGAATGAAAGACAGATGAAATTTACAATATGTTCACAATATATTTTTTTCCCACAAAGATCTACTGAATATATAATCTATGATATTCAAACTTATTCAAAGAGTTGAAAGTTATTTTTAGATTACAAAACGCATGATGGAAAAACCTATTTCTCAATATAATTTCTCGTTTCGCGAATAATCACTCATCATTATGTTTCACTGAAATTCGCGCAGTAAACGCGTCGCCCTGGAGAATGTCGCTCGTTCTAATCTTACAAGGGGGGGGGGGGGACGATGCGTTAATTGGAGGATACTGGCCATCGGTCAGACGACATTATGTGATCTTTCATTCGAGCATATTTCATGAATGATTGTGGAAAAAAAAGTTTACCCTATTCATTCAAAAAAATAATGAATTGATCTTAGCAGTTCTAGCACTTAAAAAGGCCAGCTTCACCACTGCCTTAAACGTAGAAGGAATATTCATATCGAAAGAAGTAAGTGTATGCTGTTTTCTAATAAGTTACCATAGAAAAACATCTTGAAATTGTAAAATCAGAGCCTAAAATTGTAAGATAAGAGCAGGCTAATGCCGACGCCGGGTTTCTATCCACCCTTCCTCCCTAACCATATCCTCTACGGCGCAAATGACCTTGGCTGTCGGTCGCCTCCCTAAATGTCCGATCCAAACGATTATATCGATTATATCGATCCGCAGACAGTCTTTTTTTCATCGGCAGTTATTCGACAGAGAGCTTTTACTTGGGTATGTACAGAGTGGGGTGCGTCAGTCTGTCGACGCTTTAAAAGGCGCGAGGAAGCGAGCCATATTAAGGGCGACTCTGCAAAATGCGCGAAGGCATTTCCGTCTCGCGGGTCCACCGAATGAAGCGCTAACCCCGCGAAAGGAACGGGAAATCCCCCGCTCAAAAGAGGAAGACGAACCCGTAAATACCCTGGGAAAGTTTTCGCGCGAACTTCCGGAATGGATTCCCGGCCTCCCGGCGAAATAATTGAAGTTCGCTGGCGCGGTGGGTGGGTGGGAACAGGCAAGAATCTCGATCTGTCCTCGGACTTCCGGTGTGCTCGAGAGAGAGAGAGAAAGAGAGGCTGTGAAACCATCGCTGCCCTCTCGAAATGGTCAGGGGAAAAAAAGGAGCGTTTCAGAATGCCGGGTATTCACATCGCCTCGGACGCCTACACGCTACTGAATAAAAAAAAATCCTGTATCCACCATTCGAGGCTGTCAAAATGTAGCTAAAGAACACATTTTTTTGGTTCGTTCAGTTTATGCTATTTTTATCGAAAAGAAATACTTAGCGGAATATAATGTTTTGTATGCTTTATTCAATTGTGCACCAAGGGGTGGAATTAGCCATGAATAAATAATTCGACCTGACCGGGATTCGAAGAAGGACAAAGCAGTGCTACAGTGTGACTGGCTAACACACGTGACCGGCAATCGGGAGATCCGGGTTCGAATCCCGGTCGAGTCGATTGATTTTTTTTTTTAAATGGTGTATTTCAACCCTTCGTGTATATTCACCCCTGCGAGTGACTCCGCGCCATATCATTTCTATATTCAATGATTAGAAACTTTATTTAACGTTTTAATTGAATAAATATACGAACATGTAACTGCAGTGTCATTTTTAAAAAAATCACGAAAGTAAAGTTGCTAGTCAGTCGTCAAAAGTCTTCAGTCACCTTGCGACGTTCTCAGTAGGAAGGACGAAATATTTTATCCACATACTTGTACATATTACCCAGTGAGCCAACTCAAGGATGTTTGGCAGGGGGTGAGTAATCACCAACATGCACAATGGTGTAAAAATTAACTTCCACTTACATTCACTCTACTATGGGTATGCTACAAATGCTACAGCAACTATTGAATTAATAGGAGCGTCTGAAGAAATAACAGCTTGGCTGTTTAGACATGAGGTTCCAGGTGAGGACCTCATGTGGAAACAGCCAAGTTGTAATTTCTTCAGACGCTCCTACTATGAAAGATTTCCACGAAGTTACGCCCGCGACCATTACCTACATTGAATTAATCTAAAATGAAACTACGTAAAGTTGATACAAGAGTCATGCAGGGAACATGCAAAGCATGATGTGAGCAATGAAGATTAATGCCCGTATTCATAGTCGTATTCCTAGGGGTTACCTGGGTATCCCCTAGCCAGGTAACTCCTAGGGGTCCCCTACGCTGATCGATTCATAAACCTTTCCTGGGTAACACCCAGCCAGGGGACGCCTGGGTAAGAGATTTGGCAACAATCCCACGCAAAATTAGATATGAACGGTTTCGCTGAATGGTTCATGTTTTCTTTGCACATTTCTCACCGTAACCAAGCACGCTATAAACAATAATACAGTATACTGTTACAAAATGTTAATGAAAAATGATTGAAGGAATATGAGAGAATGTTTACAATATTAATTGAATATTTATGTAATATGAATTGTGAGGAATATGAGGGTGGTTCAGTGAGTACCCGTGTTTGTAAACAGAAGACGTTACTATGGAAAGTTGTTGATATTATCGTGTCCTGCCATTAGTACAGTAGTATCAATTCATCCCACGCGTGGGCAGCAGTACTGCGTTAGGGGAGCTTTGGGTAAGCTTCATGCCTTACCCAGGAAATCGACGGCCTGGGGGAGGGTTAGGGGACAACAGTCCCCTGGGTAACGATTATGAATACTATTTCTGAGTCAAGGGGCTCCCCCACACCTGGGGGACACCCAGGTAACGACTATGAATACGACCCTAAGAACCATACATTAAGGTGCAAATGAATTATTCGGCCACACTGCCTATCGACTAACCTTCTTCAAAGTCTCATTGGCCGCCATCATGGTCTCTTATCGATCGCGATCTCGTAGAGTTGAATAAAAATATTTTCCGCGCATAGCAAAAAGCTCAAACATGGTTCATAGAGCAAGCGATAAGTTAGCCACCAATCCCAACGAACTTACCAGGTTCATCCGGGAATTCTGACGGATGTATCGGTGCTTCGATATGTATCGACCTCTCTAGTTCCTGCCCATTCGAGAATGATTTTCGTCCATCGGCGCGTGTTTTTTGAGAGCGGTAGGAGTCGAGGCACAGTCCAGTGGGACTAGGGATACCGCGATGGTCTTGAATGCGGTGGATTCCCCTTGCCTTCCGCATCCTTCGCCGTAGGCCTCGCAAGGCTCCTCCGCCTTTAGGGGTGGTTTCCCACTCCCAAGAACTTACGGTAGCGAAACATGGACGGTCAAAAAGAAAGATGAAAAGTACTTTAGAAAGTTTCGAAATGTGGTCGTGGAGAAAAATGCTTAAGGTGAAGTGGAAGGATGGAATGAAAAATGAGGAAGTACTAATGACTTTAGGAAAGGAAAGAAAACTGCAGAGGGATCTCAAAAAGAGGAAGAAAGCTTGGATGGAACATACATCACGCCAAAATTGTCATTTTGGAAGAATTATTGAAGGAATTAAATAGAAGGAAAGCTAGGAAGGGAGGAAGAATAATGGGAATACATGAAAAATGGCCGACGTTACAGGCAAATGAAAGAAGATGCTCAGGACCGACTGCGATGGAGGGCATCTACTTGAAACCTGTCAGAAGACAGATTCCTCTTAGAAGAAGAAGAAGGAGTCGAGGTATGTTGTGACGTAGGAGTCGGGTGTCGAGGCGTGGGCGTTTTGAGCAAGGCTGTCGGTTTAATGGCAGTCGGGCGATTGGGGAGACAAGGTCGGTGCGTCAAAAGGTCGCTGTAATTGATTCTTCGAGCTTCTCCGAAAACGCTCCCCGGACTCTCATAAATGGCAAAACCAAAATAACTCGCTTTCACTCGGGAGAGCGAACAATCGGAAGTTTGAATCCACCACCCGGATTAAACCCACCGCAAACTGGATAAATCGAATACAGTCTTAAGGTGGTTCGATCGGCATATTATTCACCCATAAATCAACGAATTTGGTCACATTATAAAGAGAAATATCTCACCCTACTATGGACACAAAAATTTCATCACCTAACCGAACTGCTTTCCGAGATTTTCGACGAAAAATACCAGCCCTTTTAAATGGGAAGGCGTAGGTTACGCACACCAGAGAGGCTACGTTTTAAAAAAAATTAGAAATTTCCATCACCTAAATCTCGTATGAAAATTACCAATAGGTCTGTTTTCCTATTTAAATTGAATCATATTGTCACCACAGAATTTTTTTTAAGGATCACAAAAAAAACTACCGTTGTGAAGGAGTTTTAAACGTACCGCGCCAAAAAAAATGAGTCAAGTGAAAGACTTATGAAGATATTTGAGCTAAATTACTTAGGGCCGTATTCATAGTCGTTACCTGGCTGTCCCCCAGGTGTGAGGGAGACCCTTTGCTCAGAAATAGTATTCATAGTCGTTATCCAAGGGACTGTTGTCCCCTAACCCTCCCCTAGGCCGTCGATTTCCTGGGTAAGGCATGAAGCTTACCCAAAGCTCCCCTAACGCAGTACTGCTGCCCACGCGTGGGACGAATTGATACTACTGTACTAATGGCAGGACACGATAATATCAACAACTTTCCATAGTAACGTCTTCTGTTTACAAACACGGGTACTCACTGAACCAATCTCATATTCCTCACCATTCATATTACATAAATATTCAATTAATATTGTAAACATTCTCTCATATTCCTTCAATCATTTTTCATCAACATTTTGTAACAGTATACAGTATTATTGTTTATAGCATGCTTGGTTACGGTGAGAAATGAGAATCGAAAACATCGAGAACCATTCAGCTAAACCGTTCGTATGTAATTTTGCGTGGGATTGTTGCCAAATCTCTTACTCAGGCCGGCTTCATAGGTCGGCGGCGGCGGGGATAACGATGGTTTTCGCCGCGGCCGGTAGCGGTGGACCCTTCACAGGTCGGCGGCGAGAAAACAAATGAAAGGCGGTAGGCGTACAATAACATTGACACTGCAGTATTAACATGTCATCGGAAAAACTAACATTTTTTTACTCTTGAGTATGATTCGTGCTATATAATGATAGATTTGGTTAAAGATTAGTATTTAATTATTTATTAATGCTTATTTGATGGTAGTAGTTTCTCTATAACCGTATTCGTCGAGCTAACGTGCAACGCCTAGATCTGAAATACATGTTTATTGAAATGAGTTGAGAAAAAGCCTTGCCACTCAATTCAAGAATTATATTTTGCCTGGTTCTTACATTCGAGCGAGTGACATATGTAATTTGGTCGTTGTTAAACTCGTTAGGCAATGCCATATCAGCATTTATGCGTGATCAGCTCCACTGTCCGAACATGCAATAAAAAATAGCCACAACCTGAAAATGTTCTCCCAGTAGTTACAGCATCTAGAATGGATAACTAATATTTGCCAATCGGCTGATTTAAGCCACACTCTGGTTAACGCTAGTAGATTAATGATGCTATATAACCTTAAGGAAGGCTATTTCCGTCGGATACCACACCATATTTTCTAAAGCCATTATGAATTAAATGTCTAAACATCTTAAATATATCGTAAACATTATGCGTATTGCTTATAGAATGTTTTACTGAAACAGAAGGGCTCGCTAATCATCCAAAGAGGATTCATTTTTGAAAGGCAGTGGGTTTTCCCGCTTCTCGGCCAGCTTCCGCCGCCACAGAATTCCGTCCAGATTCAGCCAGGCTGAATATTTGCGGCCCCCTCTAGCCATCATAGCACAGCTCATCGGTCTGACGTCATGATTTCTAAAGAAGTGTCCTCATTGGCTGAGTACCACCACTTCCGCCGCTGCCGCCGACCTATGAAGCCGGCCTCAGGCGTCCCCTGGCCGGGTGTTACCCAGGTAAGGTTTATGAATCGCTCAGCGTAGGGGACCCCTGGCTAGGGGATACCCAGGTAACCCCTAGGAATACGACTATGAATACGGGCATGAGACACTCTGTCGTTTAAAAGAATATCATTGTATATTTTATTGATTCTTTCTATAGATGCTGATATTCAAACGTGTTCGATTACTGTTTCCAATTTGACTAGGGAACTATCTCATCTCAAACTACCTTAAGTACAATCAAACATTTATCATCACCAATACAATCGGATACGATTTCCGTCCCGTATGTGTGCCGTTTGGTAATTAAAAAGCAAGTGCACTTACAGAGATGTAAAATTTACGATAAAATAATGCCAAAAACCTTCAACTCTTACACATTCGTCATATTTGGGCATGAGCTATTGAGACAAGGTAAAAAAACACTATCTAAAAGGGCCGTGATGAAAAGTAAAGTTAGCACACCTAGTCAAAGGCTCAAGTCGAAACAAATCTGTGTCAGCTATGTAATGGGTGTCAAGTCCCAAACGGGCTAAAATGATACATCATCTTTGGCAGGTTGTGAAAATATGAAGAGCTACTGCATATTACGGAGTTACCAGCTCAGACATGTTAGAAAAATGGAAAGCTACTGGATGATATAAAGGCCTCCATTGCAGAGTTCTCTGTACCATCCAGCAGCTTTAAATTTTTATAACCTGACAAAGATGATTGAACTTCATTATTAGCCACTATCCTCTCATGAAATATCCAGCAAGATATAACTCCTGCATGATTTAGGGCCGTATTCATAGTCGTTACCTGGGTGTCTCCCAGGTGTGGGGGTACCCTTTGACTCAGAAATGGTATTCATAGTCGTTACTCAGGGGACTGTTGTCCCCTAACCCTCCCCCAGGTCGTCGATTTCCTGGGTAAGGTATGAATCTTACCCAAAGCTCCCCTAACGCAGTACTGCTGCCCACGCGTGGGACGAATTAATACTAATGTACTAATGGCAGTACACGATAGCATCAGCAACTTTCCATAGTAACGTCTTCTGTTTACAAACACGGGTACTTATTGAACTACCGTCGTATTCCTCACCATTCATGTTACATAAATATTTAAGTAATATTGTAAATATTCTCTCATATTCCTTCAATCATTTTTCATTAACATCGTGTAACAGTATACTATATTATTATTTATAGTGTGCTTGGCTACGGTAGAAAATGAGCATCGAATACATCGAGAACCATTCAGCAGAATCGTTCATATGTATTTTTCCGCGGGACTGTTGCCAAATCTCTTACCCAGGCGTCCCCTGGCTGGGTGTCACCCAGGTAAGGTTTATGAATCGCTGAGTGTAGGGGACCCCTAGGTGTTACCTGGCTAGGGGATACCCAGGTAACCCCGAGGAATACGACTATGAATATGGGCATTAGTACCTTGTATTACTATTCATCAGCATTCATCGCATTAATAATACTAACCAGTGGTTGTAAATAGTATACTGCATGGCAGCATGCTTGTTTACATAGCACTCTCCTGGTTTATAGTCTGACCGCGTATTGTCATCCTGACTCGAATCCTAATTTTTTTCCAAATCACCAATTCATCCTTATTAAAAAAAAGCTTTCTTGACTTCATAAAAATCAATTTTGTAATGTCCGCTGCTGAGTTCAACTCTCTTAGATTTTTAGAGCTTTTTTTTACTCCCTCGTCATAAAAAGGTGCTACCAGGGATGTCAACCACGTGACGACAGACCCTTTGACGCCGTCATCGAATCCTCAGACCACAAAGAAACGACTTCAGTGGCTGAATGAGATGGAAATCGCTTGGAGAAAGGTCGGGGCTGAACGGAGGGTCATATGGTTCTCAGGTAACGCCCGCTGACAATCTTCATTTCGATTTCGCAGTGCGAGGGCGGGCATTGTCAATGATCATAACGATACCGATAGAGAAAGAGAGAGAGTTTCTCGACGCTCGTTCTGTACATTGCGAGACGCGGCTTCCTCAGCGTGTTGCAGTAAACTTGAGCATTTACTGTCTCATCTCGTCGCCAAACAGAATCCACAAGTCGGACACAAGGCCTGTCCCGAAACACCTTGCAAAATACTTTCTTGTTCTGTCGAAGTCTGCTTGGCTATTGACTCCGTTGGTGACCAGGTGTACCTCCAATTTTATTGTCGTCCAACAGTGTGTCACATATCTGTCGATTAATATCGACTGGTTTAATGGTCTTCGCATTCATACATTAATTCCTCGGCATGCGTTGTTTCGATTTACGTCTGATTCTATGTTACGTCCACGCTGACAAGGGTCGTATGGAAATTTTCCCCCATTCAATGCCAATGAAATAGAGCGTATGTGCATATGCTTGCGTTTGTTGATAACTGAGACGTAATCACCCTACCTGAAATAGCTATTTTTCCTGGATGAAGGCAAAAAAAAACGAATTGTGAAATGAACGCCTTGATTTATCGTGGGATTGAAGTGGTCGCGAATATCTCGATCCGTTTTGCGTTGTTTACGATCGAGAGAAAAACATTTTTCTCCAAAATATGGAATTTATATATCTTTGAGAGAAACTTATTATCAGCAAGAGATTTAGATGCATTTGAGCCGCTATTTAAAAAAATCTCACGCAGCTATCTCAATCGAGATTTTCTCGGTTTATATAGTTAATGTATTTATGTATTTCGATTAGAGATAAAATAAATAACGGATCAGACGCTTAAAAGGTCCATTTGATTAGGTAAAAGTCAACAAACTCCAACCGTTCGCTGTTACGCCACGTGACTCCTTAGTTACGTAATCGAAATTATCTCGAACGGTTCAAATGCAACCACCCAGAGAGGCGCAAAATTAAAAAATTTTGGAAAAACGAATGCGAATATCTTCGCCTTTTAGTAGGAATACAGGACGACCATTCAGAATCGGTCAATATGAGAATTGTAGGCGTAGTTGGACGATCAATCTCCCTAATTATTCAGTGTTATGCTACAAGAAATTCGCATTCACCAGCGCCATCTACAGACAGCCACAGCAATTAATTTTTTGAGGCAGGAAAGTGGATAGCTCTGATTTCACCGCTGGAAACAGCTCAAAGTCTCTCAGGTGTTTTGTCGTATTTATCACGTCAAGTGCTGTGTGGGATAACAGGTTCACACTGCAGGTCACAAATTCGAATCGTACGAATAAGGAATACCTTTCATCTCCGATAACCTGATTCCATTTTAACCGAATCTTGAAGGTGAGAAACCTGCTCGCAAGATTTCTAACTTCAACATTGTTCAGTCCTTCCCGGCGTCTTCAGTGCTCACGTTTGCCTTTAAATGTCGATACGCATAACTCTTTATCGGTCACTTACTCCCTCCGCGATGTATACTCTCTCGCCCATATCTCAAGGAAAACAAACGAGATAAGATTGAAAAGCTTGCTATCTGCGAAACTACGGAAGAAAAACGCTCGTGGAGCACGATCCACACCAATATTGGTGAATAAACGTACATTTAAAGACAGAGACACGAAAATGTAAAAGGCGAGACGAAATAAATGTAGACGTTTCGACGTTCAACCCATCAGTCATCTGCTTAGAGGAAGGTCAAGTTTTGTTGGAACATACATTTTCTCAGCATCACTCAGATTATACGACCACCGCTACGTGGCAGCACTAGTGAGACAAATTTTAATGTGGGGCGAATGTTTTCCGATAGGAGCGCTAGCTCCAACTATATGTACTAAAAGTGTTGCTAAGGCGCCAATTATAAATAACAACTGTGAATGAATCGAGTACAATTACTCCTGCTTAATTATTTCGCTTAAACCTAAACCCATAACCAGGCACATATCTCAATAAGTTTTCAACGACGGATGTAGCCGGATAGGATGTCAAAAACTCTATAGTTTCTTGTGAGAGTCCCACCTTCATATTATTTTTGCTTATTTCTAAGTTTAAAATAAATGCTAAAATTAATCTAGGAAACTCAACCATTGACCAAGTAAAAAGACTTCTTCTGCTTGGGAAGTTATGTAACAAATGAAAATACAAGCTTAACAGATGTTGAGAGAAGGATCACCCTGGCCAAATAAGGTTTCCAAAGGAAGCGTAACCTCTTTGTAAACAACTACCTCTCAATTGACACGAGAAAGAAATTTGTAAAGACGTTCGTATAGAGTATACTCACCAACGGCTGTGAAACATTATTAACATTAAGGCCGGCTTCATGGGTCGGCGGCGGAAGTGGTAGTACTCAGCCAATGAGGACACTTCTTTAGAAATCATGACGTCAGACCGATGAGCTGTGCTATGATGGGTAGCGGGGGCCGCAAATATTCAGCCTGGCTGAATCTGGACTGAATTCTGTGGCGGCGGATGCTGGCCGAGAAGCGGGAAAACCCACTGCCTTTCAAATATGAATCCTCTCTGGATGATTAGCGAGTCCTTCTGTTTCAGTAAAAGATTCTTCAAGCGATGCATATAATGTTTACGATATATTTGAGATGTTTAGACTTTTAATTTATGGTGGCTTTAGAAAATATGGTCTGGTATCCAACGAAAATAGCATTCCTCGAGGTTATATAGCATCATTGA
Source organism: Ceriagrion tenellum (assembly GCA_963169105.1). Lineage (NCBI taxonomy): Eukaryota > Metazoa > Arthropoda > Insecta > Odonata > Coenagrionidae > Ceriagrion > Ceriagrion tenellum. Next base: position 127,204,065 of record OY720636.1, on the reverse strand, counting down.
TCTACTAGCGTTAACCTGAGAGTGGCTTAAATCAGCCAATTGGCAAAAATTAAGGCAAAATATTAGTTATCCATTCTTGATGCTGCAACCACGGGGAGAAAATCTTCGGGTTGTGGCTATTGTTTATTGCATGTTCGGACAGTGGAGCTGATCACGCATAAATTCTGATATGGCATTGCCTAACGAGTTAAACAACAACCGAATTATTTCACTCGCTCGAAGATAAGGATCAATGCACAACATAATTCTTGAGCTGAGTGGCATGGCTTTTTCTCAACTCATTTCAACAAACGTGCATTTCAGATTGAGGCGTTGCACGCTAGCTTGACGAATATGGTTACAGTGAAACTACTGTCATCAAATAAGCGTTAACAAATAATTACTTACTTATCTTTAACCAATTCATTCGTTAAATCGCACGAATCATTCTCACGAGTCAAAAAATGTTGGTTTTTCCGATGACATGTAAATACTGCCGCGTCAATGTTATTGTACGCCTACCACCTTTCATTTGTTTTCTCGCCGCCGACCTACGAAGGGCCCACCGCTACCGTCCGCGGCGAAATCCATCGTGATCCCCGCTGCCGCCGACCTATGAAGCCGGCCTAAATAGGCAAGAAAAAATACAGGCTCCAGGCAGCCGAAACGTGGCTCTGGAGGAGGACGAGTAAAAACAAGTTGGGTCATGACGAAGACAAATGAGCAAGTGTTGAAAGAACAGGTGAAAAAAAAGAACGCTTCTCCAAGCAATTCACTCAAGGAAAATTAAACTTGTTGGTCACTTAGTAAAACATAACATAAGTTCCTTTATTTTCATCCATCTACCTGATTCTTTTGGACCATTAAGGTTGATTAAGAGGGCATTACGTCATCAAATTGTCGCCTGACAACCGAAATAACAACCATACTGTTTAACCGCGCTCTCTCATTACTTTCCTGCGGATATAACGGCAGAATGGAATGGAATTAGTGGACGTAAAGCTATAATATAAACCATATGTTTGAAATTTAAGGCAAGTAACTTTTAAAACATATAAATGGCTCCTTAGTGCTATGGATTCCATTCCATTTTAGCACAGTTTTCACTGAAAATCCGGATAATTATTGGATTAAATAAATAAACAAGAAACACAAGGAGAATGCACATTGAAGAAGAATCTGCATGCTTATTTCTAGTAAGTTATTGATGGAAAACAAAGTGAAATTGCAAAATTAGTGCGTTACCCCCCTAGTGGTTGAGGGAAAATGAGGGTCAACGAAGATGGCGGACTGGCCTCAGCTAGCATAGCAAGTGCACGCTCCATCTACTTCAATAGTTGTAACAATGCAAGCGCATTACAAAGATAACGAGGAAGGTGAGCCGCTTAGGGAAGCTGTCTATCACGTTTTCTCAGAAGCCGATTCGCTTCGCCATCGAAGGAATAGATAAAGCTATGAAAGCGGCTTAAAAGCTCCGAGAACAACCTTGGAGAGGCCTTTATGCTCGTCTTTAGAACGTAAGAAGGGAGAGAGAAGTTGCACCGACCACTAAAAGGCATAGAAACAAAAAAAAACAGAAACGATTTAAACGCGTTTTACTCCAGCTGCATAAAAACCAACGCTTACCTGTTCCGCGGATTTATAGGGGATCTAAGCCGGCAAAAACCCCGCCCAGAGGCCCAGCTTTTTAAGGAGAACGGGGATTCTCAAGGCGATGCGAAGGTGGGCTCTGCGGGTTTCTCGAAAGTGGTATGCACTGCGAAAGAGAGGGAGACGATAACAGGCGATTGACTGGAGGATTGTTTTCTTTTGAATGCAAATATTCCTATCCATGGCGACCGTAAACATGGCGTCGCAAGGACGCTCTCTCCTCCTACTCATGTAAGTGCCATGAATATACATTGTGGATTGAAATGCTTCAGCCCCGCCGCATTGGCCGCGATGCTACCTGTGATTTCCGCAAAACAGATGTCGTAAGCGAACTTATCCAATGGAAACGCCAATATTATTACCGCAACAAGATGATGATGATGATGAAGGCGCTGCTATCGACTTAGTTTGCCTCATTGGGGTAGATAAAGAGAGCGCTAGCTATGGTGGCCATGGTTTTAAATTGTAACATGGGCGTCGCCTGTCCGCCATGTTTGTTAGCCCTGATTTACCTTAAGCTCTCACGGGCTGACGCGCTAATTGGGCAATTTTACGACGTTTTCCATCGATAAATTACTTGAAATCAGCATGCATTTATATCTTAAAGATGGATTCCCCTTATTTATGTATATTTTCTTTTTAAAATAAATATTGATTTGCTATTTCGGTGAAAAATATGATGAATCTAATGGAATATATGGTAAAATCTACTTGAAGTCATAGAAATACGTAATTAATGTACGTTTTGAGGGTTACTCAGCTTAAATTTCAGACAGAAGGTGAATATTCTTTCTATAAATCCACCAAATCGTCCATTCTGTCTGCTATCTATAGGAAAGAATGGAAAGAGCAAGGATAACGAATATGGTTGTTATTTCGGTTGCCAGGCTACAGTTTGATGACGTAATTCCCCCTCCATCTACCTCAGTGGTTTGCGTCATCAATTCGCCAATGACCGTTGTTAGTATCTGGGAGTTAACGTGTTCCTGAGATTATAATTCATTCACATTTGAAGAGATACAAACTACGTGAAGTTGTAAAATATAGCTGATAATCTGTGACTATTCACAGCAACTCGGTGGATACAAGTACCTATACACCAGAGAGGAGGCGTCACAATCGACAAGGTTTTCGCGGCGTGCGGAATGCATGGCTGCACCCCTTTCGGGAGGAGATAAACATCCATTATTTATATTCATGGTCAGTGCATTCCACGCGCCCTTCGGGTTTTAAAGTGATCCGACAAGAGCCATTGGCCATTTTTTTCCAGTTCGTTTCGGAATAAAGAAACCATTCCTTAGTCCCACGGAATAGCTGCGACCGGTTCGATAGATCGAATCGAGCCTCGCGGCATTTTGAAAAATCACACATTCCAGGTTAAAGCAGCGTGGGAGACATTTCCTTTCTCTGTGTGCAGCCATTTAATCGGTTTCCCAAGAGGCGCGGAGGCGTCCTGAGAATCTAACCATCCGAGTTCATAACACATTTTTCGAGCAGGGCATTACATAAGGCATCCACCTGGAGGTAAAGGGTATACTCTGCGTATCATAAAAATCACATAAATCATGCGATGTTTAAAAACAAATGAAATCTAAGACAATGTATATATAAAGACAAATAATTATATAAAATCAAATATGTTTGCAACCAATCACCGGTATATTATCATCGATGTTAGATTAGTCGGATGTGGAAGTCAGTATTCCACTTCGTATTTGAGCTATTTCCAATCTAAACGTGATTTCCCTTCCAATTTGTTGAAGGTTTTCGGAAATAGAAATGTGAATTGAATTGGAACATTGAGGCAGATGGAGAGGGAACTAAGGGCCGTATTCATAGTCGATACTTGGGTGTCCCCCAGGTGTGGGGGAACCCCTTGGCTCAGAAATGGTATTCATAGTCGTTACTCAGGGGACTGCCGTCCCCTATACCTCCCCCAGGTCGTCGATTTCCTGGGTAAGGTATGAAGCTTACCCAAAGCTACCCTAAAGCAGTACTGCTGCCTACGCGTGGGATGAATTGATACTACTGTACTAATGGCAGTACACGATAATATCAACAACTTTCCATAGTAACGTCTTCTGTTTACAAACACGGGTACTCACTGAACCAATCTCATATTCCTCACCATTCATATTACATAAATATTTAAGTTATATTGCAAACATTTTCCCATACTCCTTCAATAATTTTTCATCAACATCGTATAACAATATACTATACTATTGTTTATAGTGTGCTTGGTGACGATGAAAAATGAGCCTCGAAAACATCGAGAACCGTTCAGCGGAATCGTTCATATGTATTTTTACGCGAGATTGTTGCCAAATCTCTTACCCAGGCGTCCCCTGGCTGGGTGTTACCCGGTAAGGTTTATGAATCGCTCAGCGTAGGGGACCCCTAGGTGTTACCTGGCTAGGGGATACCTAGGTAACCCCTAGAAATACGAATATGAATACGGTCATAAGTCATCAAACTGCTGCTTGACAACCTCAATAACAACCATATTGTTTAGTCCTGCTCTTTCCTTACTTTCTAATGGATAGCACTATAGAGTAATCCGCATTCCCGATTAAAACTATCGCAGAATTTAGTGCAATCCATAGCATTAGGCAGCTAATGTATGTATCGAGAGTTAATTACCTTAAATTTCTAACACGAACTTTTAAATTTCAAACAGACAAATTAGCGGATTGTTGCCTCACAACCAAAATAACAACCATATTGTTTGACCCTGCTCTTTCCTTACTTTCCCATGAAAAGCACTACAGAATGGACGAATTAAATGGTGGATTGTAAAGCAAGAGTTTCCACCACCTTCTCTTCAAAATTTAATGCCGGTAACTCTTAAAACATTCATTAATTACGTACTGTTATGAATTCTACTCGAATTTACAATAGTTTTCATCTGGAATGCGGATGAATATTAATTTAAATAAAGAAACAAAATATGTGAGGGGAATGCATATTAAAGAAGAAAGTGCCTGCTGATTTCTAGAAGGTTATCGATGGAAGATCACAGTAAAATTGCAAAATTAGTGCGCCAGTCCGTACACACTATAGAAAAATCAGGGTTAACAAAGATGGAGGATAGGCCACGCTCACATTACAGCTTCTAGCATTGGCCACGATAACGAGCGCCCTCTGCACCGAGCTCAATATATCGTTTTAAATAATCTGAGACAATCGTGCCTCTAAACACTTCACACATCAAGGATCCAAGAATCGAAAGGCACTCAATCTTCTAGGAATGATTTATGCACTGATTAACCGGTGGCTAAATTGTATTATGCTCTGTTCTGCGCTTTCACTGTCACGGATATGATACGGGAACTGTTCACACGCGCTCAAACACAACGACGGAGCGACCGTCGATCAATCTCCCGGCTCCCAGTCACCGTTCCTCCATTAGGGCAAACCCTTTTAAGGATACGAGTGTATCAGGTAAAAGCGATTTGTGAATGCGTTGATGGATGAGCACGCGCGGCTTTTAATTTCAAACTGCCGTCAATTCTGTAGCATTTTTAAATGGACACGCTGCGTTATTTCTACGCTATGTCCGTCAATTTTTGTCGCTGGGAAAGGACTCAATCCCTACGAATTAATCACGGTTTTTGTCGAGACACGACGGAGGACAATTCTCAAGGTAAAAAGAAATTTGGCGAATTTTTTGCACGGACTTACGACTTGCATGGTTGGAAGCCTTGGATCCTCGATTACCTGAACGGTCATTGTTCCAATTATCTTTCAGCACAATAACCTAACATACGTGCATACATACCTATCGCTCCATTCCATTTCGAGATGGGCAAAGTTAAATAAATCAATTTTTGAACGTTGGTCCTGGAAAAATAGTCCGCAATTGTGTGAAATTCGTATTGGAAAAATCATTCACCTGGACTGGGCATTGAACCAAGATTCCTCGATTTTGCGCCGATTACTCAACCCAATTAAGCTACCCAGGCGTCCTGCAGCGGATATCTGGGATGCGATTCTGTTTCTTCATGACGCTATAGCGCCGAGACCATGCGGTAAAATTGCGAGTAACTCCGCGACAATGCAAATCTTATTTTCGGATCGCGCGCCATTTTAGCTTTTGCAACGCTCATTTATCTTATTGTCGCAATGGTCGTCACGTCGAAAGAAACAGAATCGCGCTAGCGACAGCGGACGCTATTATATCACCGAGTTATGATAGCGTATGTAGAAACAGAATAGCCCTTTTAGGTATCTCAACTAGTTAGAGCGCGCAGCGTGTTCCGCAGTTCTTTGGAAACAAGCCCGCTTCTGATAATTTCCTCCATCATATCCAATCGCTAAGATGGTATGAGAGATTTTCGTTTATGTACAGATTTTCGTGACGCTTCTCGTACGCGTGCTCATAAGTTATGTGTATGGATGAAAGCGAAAAAATTTGCGTGTTGCCGATTTCCATTTCATTTACCGAAATCGGTAAGTGAAATGGAAATGCTATTGTTCGCTGCCCTAGACAAGCATTCATTCCCGGATATGCTCCACATGGCGTCCCGGAGAGTCAGTATACCCTGGAAGAGAGCCTAGGGAAACGGTTTGCTGGTTCTCAAGGTAGTCCTTTTAGAAGACATCCTAGCTCGGGGAGAAGGTTGAACGCAGGCCTAGGGTATTGCTAAGATCCGGTTTCTCTCGTGGCATACTGGCCAAAATGTGTCAAAACTGACCTGGAGAGCGCCATTAACGTAATCAGGGAAAGCTGCACGTGGCGTGTGAACCGCAAAGACTAGTAAAAATGCATACTCTACGAAAAATTACAGCGAACAGTCAAAGAATGCCCCAGGGAAAATAATCTCTGACTGCACTATGCTATACACGACATCGTTATTATTAGCAGGATCTACCGGTTAAGCTAGTTTTAAATGGAAGATAGTAAATATCTTCGATAATTTCACTGGCAGAATCCCCTATCTCCTTTCATGATTTCTTTCTCCATTTCAGCGTACGTCCTTCCTCTTTGTTGACCTTCTATAAAGCCGATTCTCTTCCTTCCCACCTAATCCAACGTCCACCCCTTCATCACGACCTTCAGCATATTTTCCCACTTATCGTCTCCTCTAAACACCCTGCCCTCTCCTGAACTCTATGAAAAGCATCTGTAGCCTATTCCCGTCCTCTCTTTAGACCAATTAGTGCCTTGTTTTTTTTTTATTTTCATCCATCTACTTGATTCTTTTGCACCATTCAGATTGATTTAGAGGGTATTACGTCATCAAATTGTCGCCTGACAACGGAAATAACAACCGTATTGTTTAACCTTGCTCTCTCATTACTTTCCTACGGATAGCACGACAGAATGGACGAATTAGAGGATTTAAAGCAAGAATATCAGCCATCTGTTTGAAATTTAAGGCACGTATCTCTTGAAACATAAATTTGCAGCTTAGTGCTATGGATTCTACTCGATTTAACAATAGTTTTCATCGGGAATGCGGAAGATTTATAACTTAAATAAATAAACTATGCGTGGAAGGAGAGCGAACGTTAAAGAAGTGAGTGCATGCTGACTTCCAGTAAGTTATCGATGAAAAACACAGTTAAATAGCAAAATTAGAACGTTAGCCCACAAGCTCTATAGGAAAATGAGGGTCAAAGAAGTAGGCGGGCTGGCTTCAGCTTCTAACATTAGCCAGGATAGCACTTGACATCGCCATAAATCTCAATGCTTGAGACGCATCGTCTAAACTCTTTAATTACTCGAATTATTGCATCTTAGAAGGACGAGTCGTCGCTTTCTTCTCCTTTACATCGAATTCGATTAAACGGAAAGAGAGTAAATGTAAAATCATATTCGGAAATTTGGCGGCGTGGTCGCCATTCGACGGGATCTCGTTTCGAATTCGTGAAGAGCGTAATGTGGGCCAAACAGAACAGTCACGCACCAATGGCTAACGAGCCGCCGCAAAATACAGTAGCAGTCAAAGATCTGCTTTAATAGCCAGAAGTTTCAGTAATTTAGAGCGAATGAAATCGATCCTGTGGCTTTCGATGGCCGTTTAACGCGAAAAATTTATCTTCGGAGTCTGTACCGGCATCAGAAGGCGCAGCCAAGGGTGAAATGATGCGCTACGTGAAGGAATTCGAAGATTTCCACGCGGTACTCCCGCACAAGCATTCTTTATAGAGCAGTGTATCAGTGGAATGTCGGCCTCGGGACACGATGGAATGGACGCCACATTGTTTACGTCGTGAAAGATACGATTCCGTTCACCGAAAGAGAGATTGGATACGGATAGGGACAACGGCCATACCTGCCGAGGAGGCAGTTGTTGACATTTGTACAGGGACATGGAGGATTACGGAGAAAATAGGCGAGAACAAAATGTTTAATGTGAGGGCTCAGAATTGCAAGGATGGACATTTTGAATCAGAGCAGGGCCTGTTTTCCGTGCAGTCATTTTCTTGTGGAGATTCGTTTCCTGGGTTAATCTCCATAAGGCCGGAGGTGCGATGTTGCCAAGGGCAGCAAGAAAATAAACACAGTACCACCTTGCATACCAACTGCACATCTAGGAGCCTTTCATCATGTAATTGTTTCACCCGTGAATACACATTATGGATTGTGATCTCGTCGCCGAAAACTGTTGTCTAGAATTCCGTAAACAAACAACTTTTTGGAAAGTGGTGCCGCCTAGTGATGAAAGACGTAAGTTCAAATGTAAATACAGTCGACATTTTGTAAGTAAACACATCTTACTTGTTTTATCATGAATATACATGGGTTTTACTTACAATTAATCATAATGCGGTGGATAAAAAATGCTGTACTACACGCGGGACGCAATTATACACTTTTTTAATATCGTCCGGTCTACAGTTATGATTTAATTCCTCTCCAAATTTAACTACACAAATGCACAATTAACTTCTTAGCACTTCGTGAATATCGCTAAATGGAAATTTAATAATAATGCGAGGTGACTGCATGAGTATTCCCAATGGCCATCATTCCAGTGTAGGTAAAAAGGAATGCATTTATCGCCGCCTTGAACAAGATTCTTATTTTTCAATCCACGTTTCCAATTTTGGGTCCTCGTAGACGCATACCCTGTTTTGCAGCCTGGTACGAAGCAAGTTCTGTTTAAAAAAGGCATTCTAAATTCTATATTTAAGCCGAACGGGCTTAATGCGTTCAAATATAGTCAAATAGTTCAAATAGTCGGCCCCGGTGGCGGCAGGGTTAAGTCCTCGCCTGCTAACCCGAGGGTCGCGGGTTCGAGTCCCGCCTGGGTAGAATATTATCTGTCAAGGACATGGGTGTCTGTGTCTCGTTCGTTGTTACTGTTGTTCACCCGACGTAAAATGGCCTAATTGTGCTGTATTCGGGGCAGTGAAAATAAATAAATAAATAAAAATATAAATTAGAATCAGAGTCTCGCAAACAACGTAGTCGGCACACGATGTACGTTTCATAAACCTCTTACACATTTCCTGTAATAGATATTTCCACTCCAGCATTTACAAAGTAACTTTTAGGTCACAAAAATAGCAAGATATAATTCAAATCATCAAGTAATTCATATCTCCTCGATCGTTATTGAATATTCACCACAGTCTCACGTTAGCAACAATTAACAACGTCTATTTACAATAACAATTGAAAAGACTAATGACTAAGACTAAAGACTAAGACTGAAGTGGCGCCAAGGACTGGGTGAACTAAAAGTGGAAATTGAGGCAATATGTAGCCTAGGCAACAATTCCAAACATCCGAATCCATAATATATATTCATGATTTCACCCATGAATATACATATGGATTGTTGACTCGTCGCCATAAACTGTTGCCTGGAATTCCGTAAGGAAACAACTTTTAGCATTGTGGCGCTGCCTAGTGATGAAAGACGGCAGTTAAAATGTAAATGCAGTCGGCAGATCGTAAATAAAAACGTCCTACCGATTTTAATTACCAGTAATCATAATACAGTGGATAGAAATGTAGTACCCTACGCGGGATGTAATTACGTACTTTTTGAATATCGTCTGGTCTCCTATTTTGGGTCCTCGTAGACGCATACCCTGCGTTGCAGCGTAGTACGAAGTAGGTTCTGTTTAAACAAGGCATTCTAAATTCTTTAATTAAGCCGAACGGGCCTAATGTATTCAAATTACAATCAGAGTCTGGCAACTGTCTGAGTCTGCTTACGATGGAAGTTTCATATGCCTCTTACACACTTCCAGTAGTAGATATCCTCTCTAGCATTTACGATATAACTGTTAGGTCTCAAAAATAGCCAGCTATTATTCACAGCATCAAGTAATTCATATCTCCTCGATCGTTATTGAATATCCACCACAGTGCCCTTTTAACAACAATTAACAACGGCCATTTACGAGTCGACTGAGAAAACTTTCTTCTTATTAGCGTCAAGGACTGCCACGCGTGTTCAGTACAAGTGTCTCCCGGCCATCTGTTCACTGCCAACACTATCACACGATGAAAGGTAGTGATGAGTACACGATGCGTTTAACCGCTTACGCGCCTTTTAATTTTCCAGTCATTGCTTACTTCTGTAGCTTTAGGTGGTTTTAGCGAGGCAGGACCCTAATCATAATGGATACCATATTTAAGTTATACGTTTTAGTTTCTGCAGCTGTAGGGAGCGAGAATTAAATATTGAATCATTAATGGTCCAATAATATACCTTAATATGACTGAAATTCTAACAAATTAATCAAAAATTACCTTAAATTGACTCATTTTTTCACGCGGTACGTTTAAAACTCCCTTAAAACGGAAGAGTTTTTGTGATCCTGAAAACATTACGGCGGTGACAATGTGCTTTATTTTCAAAAATTGTCGAGAAAACATATAAACTACACACTGTTAGTTTTTGACGGAATCCAGGCGTTAAAAAATTCCTCATTTTTTTGGCATGAGGTCTCTCTGGAGTGCCTCATGTAAAATTGCTGATATTTTTCGTCAGAAATCTCGTAAAGTAGTTCGGTTAGTAGCTGATGTTTTGTATCTTTGGAAGAGTGAGATATTTTTCATTTCAAATGAGAACAAATGCATTGATTTCTTAGTTGAAATGATATTTTGCCCAAACCACCTTCAGTAGCTTAATAGGTATATCGTCATATACTGGCTAACATGCAATGAATTTCACAATGTTGCTTGTTCATGTTTTAATGCTGCTGCTGGTGTTTGCCTCGGTGTTGACATATTTTCTCTACCTGTGCTTTTTCCACAAAGTTTAAACTTAACTAAGAAATTTCGGTGCTTCATCTTCTAATCGCGTTACGTTAAAAACAGGGCTATTTTGCCACTGAAATGAACCTTGAAAACGATTGAAAACAACTTCGGTCTGAAAAACACCTTGCCAGTCAAGAGAATCCTTTCGCCCCTTTGAAGGCCTCAGGTGCAAGAGGGCAGGCGCGACACGAATCCAGGGATGGTAATTAAAAATATTTCCATGGACAAGCAGTGATAAGGGCAGCAGAAAGGCTTAATCTCTTCATATGCGGGCCTTCCTCCTGTATCTCCTACTTCTTGCCGCAAACCCTCGTCTGGTATTCGAAGGAGGAAAGAGAAGGAAGGGGGGACGGAAAAAATATTTGAGTCGAAATTAAATCACAGATGGCGGCTCAGGAGTGCCACGCCCTCCAAGAATGCATCCTCCTCGACATTGGGTGGAGTCCCCGAGTCAAAATCTATTATTAGACACATGCATGCAGAACAATGATGTCAGGAAGAAGCACAGGTGGAGAAAATATGTCAACACCAAGGCAAACACAGGCAGCAGCATTAAAACATGAACATGCCACATTGTGAAATTCATTGCATGTTAGCTGGTATGTGACGATATACCTACTGAGCTACTGAAGGTGGTTTGAGAAAAATATCAATGCATTTGTTCTCATTTTAATGAAAAATTTCTTACTCTTCCAAAGATGTAAAAAACATCAGGTCCTAACCGAGCTACTTTACGAGATTTCTGACGAAAAATATCAGCAATTTTACATGAGGCACTCCAGAGAGACCTCATTCCAAAAAATGAGGAATTTTTTAACGCCTAGATTCCGTCAAAAACTAACAGTGTGTAGTTTATATGTTTTCTCGACTATTTTTTTTAAATAAAGCACATTGTCACCGCCGTAATGTTTTCAGGATCACAAAAAATATTCCGTTTCGAGGGAGTTTTAAACGTACCGCGTGAAAAAATGAGTCAATTTAAGGACTTATGTGGTAATTTTTACTTAATTACTTAGAATATCAGTCATGTTAAAGTATATTATTGGGCCATTAATGATTCAGAATTTAATACTCGCTTCCTACAGCTGCAAAAACTAAAACGTATAATTTGAATATGGTATCCATTATGATTAGGATTCTGTCTCGCTACATCTATGTCTACGTAACACCCTGCGAGCCACCATGAGGGTGTGTGGCAGGGGGTGAAGATCACCAAACATGCACTATTGCCATTCGTTCCAAGTAGGATATTTAAGGGAGACATGCTAGAGAACAGGGTCACATGCAGCTAGATGGTTAGTATCTACATAATAAGAAAGGGATTATCGGTTGCAATTACATGCATCATGCACTACAGACTAACTATACTTCACCTACCTATCCCTTTGCTACGCTGCTTATTGTTCTCTCTTATGGTGCGCGGGAAAAATGACATTTTAAATCTATCGGTACGACAATCTATCTCTCTAATCTTGTTAATCTGATCAAACCTAGCATAATAAGCAGGGGTTCTTAATATATATCTAACGTCATCAGTGAACAAATCGGTTTCGAATTTACTAAAAAGGTTTAACCCAAACTTTAACCTGCGTTCTGATAGTAAGTCCCATCCTAGTCCTTCTATTAAACTCGTAACACTTATACAATTATCATAACGGCCTTGAACAAACCTAGCAGATCTCCTTTGCACACGCTCTAATTCTTTTATCATACCTTCCTCGTACGGATCCCATATATTAGCGGCATATTCTAAATGAGGCCCGACAAGTGTAAAATAGCTTATTTCTCGTACTCTCTCATCGCATTTGCCTAGAACCCTTTTTACGAATCCTAATCTACGGTTTGCTACACTATTTATTTCCCTGATGCGTTTCCCCCATTACATGTCTTCAGTGATGGTGACGCCTAAGTATTTAATAGATTTTACGTCAGATATTTTCTTTTCTTTGATGCAATAATTATGCCGGGGAAAGCCATTCTTTATTCCAAAAGTTCATTATCGCGCATTTCTTCAAATTGGATTCTAGCTGCCAACTATCACACCAATCATCGAACGCATCCAAATCCTTGGCTAAAGACTGGATGTCCTCTTCATTTTTAATTTCCTGATACACTACTGCATCATCGGCAAAAAGACGGAGCTTGCTATTTTTTACTACTGTATTCAAGTCAGTAAATAAATTCAAATCATGTTCAAGTCTCGCTGAAACCACCGTGAGCTGCAGAATTAAGCAATGGCCCGAAGATTAAAATGCGCGTAAGCACGTTAAACGCCCGTAAACGATTATTGGGTTTTGTAAACCGAATGTCAAGGTACTTTAACTCTGAGAAATCTCTCAAAATGCTGTACTTCTCCTTTGTAAGATGTAAGTTGGAGTATGCTTCTGTAGTATGGAATCCTCACAGTAAGAAACATGTTCGAATATTGGAGAGGGTACAAAAAAGGTTTTTATGTTATCTATATTATACCAAATATAATGTTTATCCAATGTATGAAAATTATGTTAGCCACGAAACTTTGGGAAAAGTGTTTGATTGACAATATTTGCAAAAATAGAAGAATCATGTGTGATCCATCTTACTTATATAATTTACTTAATACTGGAGAAAATAGCGACTTAATTAGAAAAAATAAATTTTGTAGTGCCTAGTATCAATGTGAGGTTATCGAGGAAATTTAAGTTGAGCATGATAAAGTCAAACTACTGCAAAAACTCACTACTGAATAGAATGTGCCGATCTTTTAACATGTACTGTGATATAAATGGTTTACGTCAAAAAAGAAGTCTCTTTTGGAAATTGATAAATGATATAAAGATAAAGATAAAGAGACATTTATTTCACCGCCAATAATATTACACAAAATACATAATTAATAAGTGAAATTAGGCACCCCAAAAGATTAACTCTTATATAGGGGTTGCCATTGAATAAAAATAAGGCAGTGCTTGGCAGTGCATATCAAAAATAATATTAAAGCAAAAATGGCTCTTATATGAGACCTCATAAGAACATTTGAGCCCATGTACATTTGAGAAAATAAAATAACCTTTTGAAACACAAAATATAATAAAATAGAAACACAAAACAAAACAACAAGAACACAGTAATAAGGAAACAACAATCAAACATATAATCAACACACCAGCGGAAACAAAGCGGAGCAAAAGCGCCAGAAAATCAATCACACAACGGTCACAAACCAAAACTCAATCTTCCTATGATTAAACAACCATCCTATCAGTTTATTGGTAAATTCACGTTCAAATTTACAACAGTGCAATTTTGTCCATAGACCCTCGTACAATTTAGGAGCTAAATAATTAAAAAAATGTTTGTATGCTTCAATATGTGGTTTCGGAATATTAACAATTTGGTGGCACCTAAGATTTTTCATACAGGGACATGGTTTGTTTTTATGTCCACCACGATTGTAGAAAATGCGTAAAGTTTTATAAACATATAGATGCCGAACTGGGAGGATATTCAACCTTACAAATAGTTTCAGTATAGTTTCTTGATATGCTTCGAAATTTCTGTAAAAATTCAATTGATTCCAACATGTTTTGTATTTACTTCTTTTTTTGTTTTGTTTGCCCTGTAATTATTTTGTTGGGCAAACGTTAAACTCTATAAATAAATAAATAAATAAATAAACGCATCATGAACTCATCAATACCCTTCATCGTATGATAGTGTGGGCAGTGAACAGATGGCCCGGAGACACTCGCACTGAACACGCGTGGCCACAAAGTACGAATAAAATTTGAAGGCCTATCCAGCTAATGATATACCATTATTCACTGCTTAAGCTACTCATTAACATCGAACATACGCCTCTTCTCTGGTCAAACCCCATCATTTAGCTGTGTACTCATTACTCGTGGCGCTGGTGACGGAGGTGACGATGGACCCCGGTGGTGACGGAGTAAAGCCCTCGCCTTATAAACTGAGGGTCGCGGGTTCGAGTCCCGCCTGGGTGGGTTTTTCGCTGCCCAGGGCATGGATGTATGCCAAGTTCTGTTGTCCCGGTCCCTGGAAAACCTGATGACAGGCTTAGCAGCCAATCGGGATTCCAGGAACATACGGGCCAACAGAATCGTCCAGGATTCCATAAAAAAAACATATATTTATTAATAATGTCTTACTAACTTGAGATACCTTGAAAAGAGAACCAGTGAAAATCAGGGTGAGAGAACATTATAATTTTTAAGAAATCTACCAGTAAGAGTAAGGTAGGTTGGAATGGAAGTCATTGAGAAACCTACAATTTTTTCACATTTGGAGGCCCCTGCAAACATCTACATCTACATACTACCCTGCGAACCGCCGCATGGGCGTGTGGCAGGGGGTGTTAGGTCACCAGCCGTGCAAATATGTAAGGGATAAGGTTTTTGGAGGTGAAATGGTGACATGTATCATGGGAGTATATACTGTATCTTTCTTTCACTCAGCCTAAATCAAAGTCCTAATCTTCTTCAACCCGTCCATAAAACTTTTTTTCTGTTTCCCCTTCCCCGCTATACTAACATCCATCCCTCTACCATGGTCTTCAGCAACGCTTTGTCCCTCGCTACCTCTTCCAACCACCCAATTCGCCTTTCCCTAATCTCTTCCAGATTCAATCCCATTCAACTCCAGATCATTTCCTATTTATGTTCTACCCTCACCAACCATGCACGTACCACTTTCACGCTTCTCTTCTTTCCGTCCACCGAACATTTTCAACACCCACATCTCGACTGCCTGCTGTCTATTCTCGTTTCCTTATCTAAGAGTCCATGCTTCTGCCAAATAATATACAATATCGATTTCTTCACCGCCAGCCTCTTCTTTTATTCCTGAGCCAAGGTCCCCGTCAGTAGCTCCCTCATATTACTGAACGATTCCTTCGCTAGCGCTATTCTCTTCCTATCATCATCGCTACAAAAATCCATTTTCTCCACACGTTGAACATGAAAGGTGAAATGGAATCCACTCATTTCTACATCTACATATTACCCTTGCGAGCCGCATCGTGAGCGTGTGGCAGGGGGCGTTAGGATTCCAGCCGTGTAAAGGTGAGAGGGTCAAAGTTTGAGGAGGTGAAATGGTATCGCGTATTATGGGAGTGTATTCAGTGGAGCTCAGTTTTTATTGTGATTTCTTATCGAGCGCAGAAATAACGAGTTTTTGTACCTATCCGTCCGGCAATATTTCCCTCTTATTTTATCGCTTCTGCCAGACCTAGACATGTAGTGAGGCGTCACGATAATATTCTCTGTGTCGCTCTGAAACACTGTTCCGAATGAAACTCGCATCATGGGTTAGCTAACGAAGTTCTCGGTAATGTATATCCGGAAAAGGATGGTGTTTGGCCTCTGAGACTCCACTGATAATCCAAAGCTAAAAAAACAAAACACTAAGAAGACGTACACCAAGATTTTAGGGCGTGCGGCCACTGGAATAGAGACCTTAAATCGTGTCACTTTCCCGATTCAAGACTATCCAGGGCATCCGTGGGGTATTTGTGGAGGAGGGAGTGGCCCGATCGGGAGAGGAAAAAGGGGGCGTGTCCTGTGCCACTCGGATCAAAATCCTGTTGGCTCCTATCCCATTTACCCTTTGAACGTAAGACTGCGTGCGCTTCATCTGAAACGGCGGCACATCCTCGCCAGTCACAGACCTCGTCTCCTCCTTACCTACCTGCCGCTACCAGTTGAATTCCAAAAGAGCGAACAGCGAAATGTCCTCACGTACACGGAAAGAGCACGCTCCAAACCACTTCTCATCGAAATTTTAGAGATATCCAATACTCTATCACGCTAAGTTAATCTATCGGCGTTAGCCAAACGAATTTAAGACGTAAACTCCGGCTATTTTCATCAATTTTCCTTTCAAATTCTTCGTAATAATAGTCTTTTTTATAGCTTTGGTAAAATGACAAATAAAACTAATTGTCATATAATCTTCACGTTCTTTAGCATTTCCCTCCTTTGGTAATGGAACTAACACTGACTTAGGGGAAGTTGTAGCACTTCTCATCGAAATTTCAGAGATATCCAATATTATATCACGCTGAGTTAATCTACCGGTGTTATCCAAAACGAATTTAAGACGTAAACTCCGGAGTTACTCTTTGGGAATCAGGAATATTTTTCATGAACTTAATGGTTGAAGGCGTAACTTTGTGGAATGACACTACGGACATGACTGAAAAGAGAGAACTCTTAGTATTTTCCACACTTAAAACTGAGATCGTTTTCAAACCTTTGAAAAAGATTGCAAGGCAGTCGAAACCTGGGTCGGAAATTGAAGTTTTAAGTGTGGAAAATACTAAGAGTTCTCTCTTTTCAGTCACGTCAACATTTTTCATGATGAAATAGGTATAATTTAATCCGATACTTCACTTTATTTCACCGACCCGACCCGGGTGTTATTACACTTTCTTTCACGCATCAATTTATGCCTTGAAAGTGGCATGGTATGCCGAAACCCGGGTCGGTCAGAGAAATAAAGTGAGGAATCAGATTCAGTTGCCTCTTCCATAATAAATAATTCCTAAACGAAGCCTAATTAACGTTAAGCGATAAGGTCGGCACGAGCTCCATGCGAAAATTCAACTGAAGAGGTTTTGAAAATGATAACTCTGGATAAACTTAATCAGTTCACTCTGTACTGTTAGGAATCATTTGTTTCCGAGTGACTGTTTAAATTAATTGAGAGCGTGACAGCTAATTCATACAGATTCACTAATTAAAATTGACTTTTTGTGATTGTTGGGCTATGAGTTATTACACGAAATAAATATTGGCAACTTAAATTGCATTATAACGTTTGAAGTAATTTAGTCATTTCATTTACTGCGTTCATCAGTCGGAGTTGGCTAATTTCTCTAGTTTACAAAACACCCCCAGTGGAAAAGAAGTAACCACAGGCATGATGTGAGGTCTTAAAGAGGATTGGAAATGGCTGCATTCGTGCTCAATTTCAATCAAAAATGGCTTGTCACCAGATTACAAACAAATGCGCGGTGGTAAATGTGTAGCAATTTTTGTAAACGAAAGCTGATCGCCCATGTCCATTGGGCATTATGTCATCAAACTGTCGCCTGACAACCGATATAACCTCCAAATTGTTTAAACCTGCTCTTTCTTAACTTTCCTATGTATAGCAGGACGGAATGGATGAATTAGCGGATTTAAAGCAAGAATATCAACCATCGGTTCAAAATATATCGCAAGTAACTCTTGGATCATTTATTGGATGATTAGTTCTACGGATTCGACTCCATTTTACTATAATTTTCACCGAATAATTATTAATTAAAATAAACAAACAAACGTATGTAAGGAGAATGCACATAAAAAAAATTAGTGAATTCTGATTTATAGTGAGTTATCAATGGGAAACGTCGTAAAATGACAAGATTGGTGCGTCGGCCTGCATATGCTTAAGGAAAATCGGGATCAACAAAGATGGCGCACGGGCCACGCCCATGTTACAGTTTCTAGCATTGGCCACCATAGCAAGCACCCTCTCCTTCAAAGGCAATGATTGTGTCGTTTTGTAACGCCGCGCTCCTTTCCGCCGCGCTACCTTTCTATAAGTTATTTTTTGTTTTGTGGGCTTTAAATATTTAATAAGTTTATTGTTTATTTTGTGTGCTTTGTTTTATCTTATTTCTTGTTTTTGTGTTGTAATGATTAATTTGTTTATTCTGCATGGTCATTGTTGGTTGGGAGGGAGTTGTTTAATTTTGGGGAGATTGATTGTTGTAGTGGAGAGAGGAGCAGAAAGAGGTGTACGAAAAGTTCGGAAATAAAGCGCTACCAAAGAAAACTCGAAGGCGTAACAGTATGCCTATGCGGGTGAGTTCAACAGAGGTGGAGGCGTGCGAAATCGTTGAAAATTCCCCTACGACGTGAAACGAGAGAATGATTGGATGGGGATGGACTGAAAAATGAAAAAAAAATTGTATGCATAACGACAGAAGGAAAAAAATACAATCTCACCCACAGACGAAATACTAACCTACATTACGTGCGGCAAGGAGGCCGGTGGGAAACCCACGCGTGTATGCGTGTGTTTTAATCTTGAGCCAAATTGGCGCACGCGCCGTGAGACGCCCCTCTCTCCCTCTCCAATGCGCATCACAGCGTGTGGACCCAACCCTTCCGAGGCGATGAATGGCAAGGAGAGGCGTCACGTCCGGCCGATCGACGCGCGCACGCCCAGACCGCGATGAGACGACACGCACCCTGAATTGGTAAAATGCGCCCTCCGCCGACGTCTTTTGTTTTTCCTTCGCTCGTCCCCCTTGCTTCTCTTCGGAAATGAGCTTCCGGGTCACCATGCCAATGCGTCGGCGGCTGAACCGTGATTCGGACCCCTCGACTCTTTTTTTTTTCTTTTGTTTAAGCTGTGTCCCAATTCGCCATTTAGGCAACTAAATCGGCAGATTTAGGGAGGACGCCATCTTGAAGTGTGTCCCAATTCGTTAGGCATCATGGGGGAGCGGATTTAGGTGCCTTTCTCGGGGGTGAAATTTAGGGTAGATAGAGTTTATCACGGAGTAGGATATCCTACTCCGTGGAGTTTATCCTAAATCCGCCGCCATCTTGAATTTCCCATCATGCAAAGCGCAGAATGCGTCGTACAAGGAAACTCTTACACAAAGAAGTATTTGAAAAGTGGCAAACATGGCCGGCAAGTATTTTGTCTGTAAGTGAGAGAATTCTCTAGAATTCCGCAAACCAACACCCGACTACAAAAGAAAAATTTTACTTATTACACTCTAATAAAACGAATTTAAATCCCAGAACACAGACACAAACTTAAATACCCCGAAAACTAAAAACTAACGAATCTCCAAACAACGAAATGGATGAAAAAAATGTCATTTCACTTTCCAAATCTCACAACGCATACAAAGGTAGCCAAAAGGCGCCAAAATGTCTTAATTTCAGGTTTAATTTGTTTCATTCAGTCCTTTATTAACAACTCATATGTTTTTCATTCGTTTCCAGCTCGGTAGACGGCAACACTAGCGAAGGATGTCCCAAATCAAGCTCCCCTAGCGAAAGGCCTCTAAATATTTAGGTAGCTAACCGCATCCTCCCTAATGCCTAACGAATTGGGACACGGCTTTAGGCAGGATGACAAGTATTTTTTTCCGGAGCGTTCTTCCCGAAAAAGGGAACGCGGCTTCTTCCGGTCGCCAGGGTCGGGCTTTAAGGTGGCTCTGGGCGGACTACATGAGTCAACACAAATGCTAGATCACACATTTTCGTTTTATTGGTTTAAAAATTCAATTTTTTTAAAAACCCATCCAGCTTTCGCAGGTGAAATGTTACCTATTGAAAACGAAAATAGATTTTGCAGATTATTCCATGGATATAATTTTAATGGCCACATTTGTAGAGCCATAGGAGCCGATTTTAGCGCCATCTGTATGGAACTGTGCAAATTTTTACTTCAACTACGACAGTAAATCGCTGATAGCGTAAAGAAATTGGCTGTGAGATTCCCATGTTTTTATTTTTATTTAATATCCCAGGAATTTACGCTCATAGTAAACATTTTTAATTAGAAGCTTACATGAGCCTTCTGCTTCAAATTGACGCTTTTCTGCTGTAATCTTAGCAATCCCCGCAAGAGTCCATGTTAAAATGTCCCCTTACAAGACTGAACTATTGGCCCGGGATATAAAAATCGGCCCGGAATCCATTTCTGAAGCTCGCAGGATAGTGTGTAGATATAGATATAGAAATTTCGAATACTGCGCCGAAAACTCCAGTATATAAATATTTAATATATATTAACTAATATTGAGTACCTACTTATTTCTGACGAAAGCGGTTGTGTCCGCCGAATATCTAAAAATATCTGTGAATTTTTCTTTTTCGTGTTTTCTATGTGTAACTGCCAGTCACGCCTGTGACATTTTTTACAATAATATACATTAACAATACATAGCATAGTTGCTTAAGCATTGTAACATACCAAATAGATTTTTTTGGCCTTTAAATGCTATTTTAATAAGTAGCGTTTTGTCACATAAAATATTTTGTAATAATCTGATCAAAAAAGCACCGACTTTCTTTTTAATGGGAAATTATGCATGTACACCATTTTCAACACCTCAAATGTAAACCTAACATTATATAAATGCATGTAAGTAGGAAGTCAACGCGACGAAACGACCCGAGATCCGTGCACGTTGCTTACGTCCCGATATTATGAAGGGGTCTTCGAATACCGAGGAACGCATTGCAGTGGACGTGCCAATGAAACGATCACATTTTTTTCGAGATTGAGAGGGAAACGACAAGAAAAAAAAGATTCGAAAGATAAGTACTTTTTTATTTTGAGGCCATGACCCGAAACGGAGAGCGGTCTTCTTTTTTTTCGACACCCCGATATCGTCCAGCCTCAATGGATAAGTGCCAGGATATCGAAGGAATGCTGGGACACCGATTCTACTCACAGTGGCGCCCCCAACAATGAGAGAGATCGAAAGGGGTTACGCCCCCCCCCAAAAAAAAGCGACGACCACTCCGGCCGTATATCCTTGATCGACGCGAGATGGCAGCCGGTTTCGTGAAGAAACAAACGAAACGACTTGAGCGAGGTGTCCTGAAATATCCTTGTCTCGTACACTCGTCCGGGAAGTGGCTCAAAATTCTGCTGTGACGTTCAGAATGTTAACCAATCCCCGCCCCATCTATTATATAAGGGAGCTTTCCCATCACTCTTGTGTTCTAATCACTTCGCAACGCAACTGTGTTACCTAGTTTCTACTAGGTAATACAGTTGTGCTGAGGTTACGTCAGTTATCATGGCTGTTACGTCACTTACTATTTATTAACAGTACTGCTCGGGTTGGGAAGTACCATGTCTTGTTTCAATTCTTTAGTAACAATTCTGCATATGAATATTACACATGACTTAGATACGGTTATAATGTCGCTCATAGATTCAAAGAATTTTTAAGTTGTTAACTATGCTCAAACATGGATGACATTATTACGTCACGTCAGTTACCGTCACAACTCAGCATTGTACTGACCACGGGCATGGTTCAAAATCTTAAATAATAATTTCAAATATTACTTGGACTATTGGGCAGTCTCCACTGGCGTTTGGGTAACTCCAGTATTTTAAGGAAAGAATTAAATAAAGTTTAGTCATCATAAAATGTGTATGAACGTTGGGTATGAGATGGAAGATTATGGAAGGATTTTAGTAAAGTCGTTGAGAATATGCGTTTTGCATTTTATGTTAAACGAGTAAATGGGAGCTTGCTGTTAGCAAGCAAGGGGGGTTTGTACATTATGATACTCTTTAAGTAACGAAAAATGAATGCATCATCCTTACAAAACCAATGAAAGCTCTCAAGTCTGCGTGCTACATGCAGGCCAAGAAATATATTATGGAACTCTCGAAATGAATTTCACGGTCCATGAGGTATGAATACCTGACAGTTCTAGTACAAATCATATTACATCTCATCCGGTAATTAACGACATTTCAAAATACTATAGTCAGTGAAATGAAAGGAACGTGGAACGACTGCAAGTTCAACATAACTTTATTTGATGGCCTTTCTACGTTAGATATTCATTTCAGTACAGCATACTTGATAAGGGCTAACATGAAAACTTTATAATAGAACTTCGATCCGAATCGACAATTTTTAAATACTAATTTTCATGTTCAATTTTTTTCTTTCAATCTTCTACATGAATTGCATATGCTTCTGAATGAAAACTAGAATATCATGAAGATTGGTTTGTTAAAGTTGGTCATCAAAGCTACGGTAGAGGCCAGGAAGAGGTGGAAGAAATTATACCCAGTACTTAGCAGCGATGCATCAATAGCACCTGTCCATTTAATGATGCCTAATTACAACTGCCATTTCCCCAGCACGTTAATGAACGGTTTCAGAAATATAGTTTCAGGACTTTAGCTATATATGTATCTTTTTTAAAAAATAATAATTAACTGCACTTCCATCAACTAATTTACATAAATGGCAAATTTATTAAAATCAATCTTTATTTTAATTGATTCTTGTTGTTTTAAGCGAAATATGGTATAAAGAAGACTAAATATCATGAACTTAGTATACCATGCTCATATATGTATAGCTATCGATTGCGATAACTCGAAGCCTAATCGACTTTTGTAACTTTTCCGATTTGACCCCAACTCGACACATAAAGCTAACCCTCCCCTGAAACTGGACCGCCTCGCTGGGTTCCAAACCTCGAATCGACACTCGGCCCGGCGACAATGGAGAAATATATCCACAGCAACGAAAGTGGAAAAATGTCTAAAATCCCAGATAAAAGTTTAAAAATATCAGTTTTACGGTAGGTAGGAAAAAATCGATCGCAAGAATAAGATTTTTCAAACATTCAGCCTCATATTTGTGAAAGTATCAGTCTTGTAGCTCAATTATTTCATATTTTAATGAACGAAAGAAAAAAAGGTCCACACTAAAATTTTTAATTTATCGACTTTTTGAACTTTGTCGATTTTTTCCCAACTCGACGCATGATTCCAACTCTACCCTGAAAATTTCACCCACCTAGCTCGTTTAGAAATGCCCCAGGAGTTTTGATGAGTCAGTCAGTCAGTCAGTTTTGTAGCTTTATATATATATCAAAAAATAATTATCGTTAGTAAACCTCTCAATACCCTGCTATCCCATCCATTATTTGTGAGACGGTTATTCGTCCTGCAAGTCACTCAAGCTCGCTCAGATGATAATTGGATGGTAAGTGCACGCTTTTCTCTATACCGTCAATCGTGCAGGTATTCGAATATCGTACCCGATAATATAAAATATAATAATATTCTTGACGGAACTAAAATCGTGACTCGTTGGAAGTTAACGTGGAGATACTATCGATTGAGTGGCACGTGATATTTTTCCGCCAACATCCCCGGGCTGAACGACGGGGCGCGGCTCATGATATATCATGTATATTATTTCTAAAAGGTGTTTTTTTGTCGCAACGCTATAACTCCCATAATTCTTCATCAGAATTAATGATTCAAACATCGCTTTAAAGCTTATTTTCCCCGCTATTGACGAAAAATAGACAAATGGTTTAAAATTAAAGTTTTTGTTACAAAATTTAAAATTAAAGTGTTTGTTAAAACATAATACCGTTCCATCTGTTGACAATAAAATCAACTAATATGTTGGCTATTGTTATTTGCTACAAATACTGTAGGAGGCGCTATCTATTAACACATCGTTTAGTTAGATTGTTTACATTCTATATGCAATCAGTGTAACCGTTTAGGTTTACATTATGTATCTTTAACACAAACATAAATAACATATAATTGTCCATTGGAAGAAACATGTAAAAGAAGAGGAAGAAAGAAGGAAGAAACAGGAAGAAGCTGCATACAGAGCGAAATATTCGACAGGTAGAAGAACCGGGAGAAAGAAGAAAGAAACAGGAAGAAGCTGCATAATATGCGAAATATCGCACGGGTCAGCTATATAGTCATATATATTTCATCTTTCATTTAAATTCCACTCGTCAATTTAAGATTGCGTTATCTATTCAGCACTAAAAGCTGATCTTCGAAACCGATACTGACCTCCGCCTCTCAGAGCTTCTCTTTCGATGGGCTCCAAATCACAACCACAGGTAACGGCGATCTGATCTCAAAACCATGTTGTTTAATGGACTTGGGATGAAGTGGTAAAATCAGATTTATCCCTCACAAAATATTCAGCTGGCACACGGTGAGATAACGCTGGCAAAAGTAATTTCCGAGCTTTATGTGGCTGCATTCTTCAGCTATTTCAGCCCCAATTTTCAAAAGGTTTTCACTGAGTTTCATCTGCTTGTCTGGGTCAGATATATTAATATAAATTTAACCTTTTTCCCTCTTGATACAGAATTTTGAAATTTTGCCCACTGATCCAACTCCGGTGATGAAACAATAATAAATTTGAATATGGGCGGTAATTAAATAATTACGCCTTTACGAATAGGTTTCCTTTAAATTCAGCCGCATGTCTGCGTCAAATCTGGTAACTAAACAAAGGAAATGGTTCCAGGCTTGACTTTGTGGAAGTAATTCATAGTAACTTAAATAAATCTTTGTATACTCCACTATAGGTTTAATAACACTTCGACGGGTTTCGACACTTCGTGTCATCTTCAGGTGCAGGAAAGTGTCGAGCTATTCTTCCTTACAGAGACTTCCTTACAGATTTACTTCACTTACAGAGACAGACTTACAGATTACTTCCTTACAGAAAGGAAAACGAGCTATTCTTCCTTACAGCGAAGCCGTTGATGCTTTGATGTATCTGGAGACAATACATATACAATATATACCATACAGTGATGGATTTTTTGGATGGAAACCTCAAATTTTCCAGCATGGAAATGATATTGCTTAAATTGACAATATTTCAGTCGGCAAAGTGGTTGCATCCAAGTACTTCTCCAAATGTCCGTCTGATATTGAGATGTCTTCCATCGTACGCGTCTATTTCGATGGACTTTTTATGGCACTTCACCCATCAAAGAAACCGAGCTAAAATGGTGATTAATTCTTCCAGACATATTTCCAACTATTTTATCTCCCAATTATTCCTAACAGTATGGACGCGAATTCCAATTCGTAAGCTTTTCTTCAAGATGGCGATCGGTCAAAAAATGTCCTCCACAAGTCGCAGACTCCATACCAATAAATTCCACAACGTAAAAAAAAACAGAGGACCTCGTTTTTAGGACATAATTTTACTCAGATGAATCACCTATCTACGTTCCACGTATGATGCAACCCTAGCAATTGATAGTAACTTAAATAAAACTTTGTATACTCCACTATAGATTTAATAACACGACCCGGGTTTCGACACTTCGTGTCATCTTCGGGTGCAAATACAGCATCTGTCACTCTATATGTACAGGTTCGTGGTAGGGGAGGGGAAGGAATCTGGGAGAGGTGGGGTGAGGGGGTGTGGGAGGCGGGCGTGGTGGGGAGGGGATGCTTGGAGGTGGGAAAGGGTTAGGGGGTAAAGAGAGGGGGAAAAAAAATCATAGTTTGTGTTTTGGGAAAGTCAACTACAATTTACACTGTGGGAGGTATGGTTTGGGTATATGGTGAGGAGCCATGATCACATTTACAAAGTAAACAAAGTTCATCAGTTCACTTGAGTTATCCGGGTTTTTTAGGGGGGTGGAGAATATGGGAAATATTCCCTTCCACTGCTCCCCTTCCACTCTCCCATATTACAAAGTTTTATTTAAGTTACTGGTAACTAAAATTTAACCAAATCCCCGATGACTTGGAGCTCTGGAACTTTTTCCACAGATTCCCTTCCGGGGATAAAACATTGAGTCATTAATATCAAAATCAATTAACATTGGTTACATTTTTGTTATTGCAAGATGCACGCAAAAATTATGCACGCGCAGAGCGGAAAGTAGATGTCAAATGGAGCGATAAAGCCAGAGACGAGGTATAGCTAAATGAGGAAAGGGACATTATGAGAGCAACAAGAAAGAGGAAAGCGAACTGCATGTGATACGAAAGACAGGGAGAGGCAGACGAAGATTTAATATGTCGACGGACATTTTGAATCGAAGGAGCTACGAAGAGCTGAGGGAGGCAGCACAGGACAGAGTAGTATGGAGGGAGCAGTTCACATAAAACCTATCAGGGAACAGGTTCACCCTAGAAGAAGAAAATAATCAGGACCATAGGTATAGGAAGACAGGCGATTCGGCTCACGCCGCGGGATTACAACTTCCGCCCCCGGTCTGCAAGCTTTCGCTTATTACCGAGGACAATGGAAGAGGTGGGAGGAAAGGATGGGTAGGGAAGGTTAGCGAAACCACTGCCCCTTCGAGACCGACACCAATGAGGCGGATTGAGGTCAAAAGGACCTCAAGGGCCTCCGCCTCCCCGAAGTGCTCGTTTTAGTTTGGTTCCCCCAAACAACTGAGTCGAGTAACCGTCGGCTCCGCTTTCGCTTGAGCCTACCGCACATCTCTGCGTACCGAGAGAGCCTGTTGCCCAAATATTTGGGATTAGGTATCCCTCTGATTCGCTTTACGGGTTGCCGTCGTGCGGTCTGCCGACTTACGTCATTGGAGTGAGGATCACCGGTATAGGAAGACAATCTATTCTAGTCATTGAGGTATATGGAGACGGCGCATGCTGTGGTGGCCAATGCTAGAAGCTGTAACGTGGCCTTGGCTAGTCCGCCATCATTTTTTAGCCCCATTTTCCCTTTAGCGCTTCACAGGTTGGCTCTCTAATTTTGTAATTTTGCGATGTTTTCCATCGATGACTTATTGAAATTAGCATGGATTCGCTTGTTTACCATGCAATCTCTATGCCTTGCATTATGCATTATGTAGCTCTATGTATTTTTTTAACTTATGCAAGTAACAATGATCCGCATTCCCGGCATAAAACATTTAAAAAATTGAGTAGAACCGATTGCGCCAAGTAGGCAATATATATTTCAAGAGTTTCTTGCCTTAAATTTCAAACAGACGGTGGACATTTGCGCATTCGTCCCATCCTTCGTGCTAAGCAAAGGATAGTAAGTATAGAGCAGGGTGTCAATTATGGTTCTTTTTTCGCTACGAACTATCGTTCGCTACCGCCGCTTCTACGTGATGTACGATACGTTCTCAAGGAATTATGGTTCTTCGCCACGTATCGTTCGTTACGTTTCGGCAATCTTCGGGAATATATCAGCTTTTAATTGACGTCATGCCAGAAGTAGACGATAAATGACTTTTTGCAAGGCTTGACACATTTTCCAAATTGAGCACCAAAAACCCACGACAAGCAGATGTTGTGAGACTGAAACTTTATGTTGGATAACGAACGATAGCTACCTAGGTACCGAATGATACCTAGAACCGCAATTTGGGAAAACAAAGGATAATCTACGATATATCGGGAGCCACCGTGGATTGAGACAGCGCTCGGTAAGTTGATTGTAACATGATTGCTTCACAGCTACCATTCGTTAAAATCTTCGGCATGAGGAGGTATCGAACGCCACCTCCTAACGACGCAGAACCATAATTGACACCCAGGAATACCAAATATGGTAGTCATTTCGGTTTTCAGTCAACAGTTTGATAAATACACTATGCCCTCTTCATCTACTTGAATCACCTACCCTCTTCATCTACCTTCATCTACCTAGCCTCCACTTTAACTCGGTACCCAAAAACATTACCTGATTAAAAAAAAGAGCCTGAATTATCGATGAAGAGATTCTGAGGGGTTTGCTTCTAAGGCCGCTTGGGAGAAAGGGATGAGCGGCCACATTGCGCCGAAGCGTTTCGAATACAAATGAGAAATGATCGACATCGGAGATGACTTTGACTCGGAGAGGAAGGCGGCGGTCGAACTTGGGCACGTCTCGAGTGAAGGCGGATGTGGCGATCCGCACCCGGATCTCGGAATATCCGCGACGTTCGCTCTCACACCTTCAAAGGGAATATGCCATGACATGGCACAAATGCCACATACCCAACAGCTTTATCTAAGTTCTTTGGCTTCGTCTACCCAAAAATAAATACCACGATGACGCATATGATGACGGATTTTCCAATCAATCATAAACTGTACTAATACTTGCGCTATAAACGCGTGTTTGCATGGTTAATTTCCCAACTTCCGCAAGCAAAAGTCTCAAGACGTATATTTGTGGAAAAATTTAACATCAAACAATGTTAAGGAGGAACCTCGGCTTCTAAGTACAGTTTTCTTAAAAAAAACCTTTTGCAACCTTTGGCGCTTAACTGATAATTATATCAACAAAAGTTCCTCTGCCCGCTTGGATAAAGTACGCTTGGTCAAGGTTCCTTGAGGGTTCACGAAAGCAGTCATTTAAGGTGGCCCTTTGTGAGTCAAGACAAATACCAAATAAGCACATTTTCAATTACTCAGTTCATAAAATCCTGCTTTCCCTGAATAAATGGGTTACATATTGTAAACCGAAATTAATGTGCACAATATATGCCGATTGATCCACGAATGTATATTTTAATAACCTCATTTGTAGAAAGGCTTCTCGAGATTCCATCCGGGGTGGAAGGTCCATGACCGACGTTTCGGCTGCTTACTCTGCAGCCGTCCTCAGGGAAGTGAGATGCCGATTGTATCCCCATCGGCATCTCACTTCCCTGAGGACGGCTGCAGAGTAAGCAGCCGAAACGTTGGTCATGGACCTTCCAACCCGGATGGAATCCCAAGAAGCCTTTCTACAGTCTATATTCACCGTGGAAACCTGAAATCTTTCATAACCTCATTTGTTTAGCCCGGGGAGCCGACTGCAAAGCCATTTACATCGAACTACCGTATTTTTTACTTCAATCACAAAAGTAGTTCACTAATAACTTTAAATAATTAGCGGTAAAAAGCTTATATTTTAATTTTATTCAATTTTTCTTGATTTTCCGCTTTTTATAAACAATTTTTACTAAAACCTTGAATATGCTTTCTCGTTCACATTGTCGTTCTTCTGCTGTTAGTTGAGCAATCTCTATATGAGCCCATGTTAATATCTCCCCTATTAAAGCTGAATTACACTAACACCAGTCTGAAAATACCATTTCATTCTCATATCAGTTTAAAAAAATACACGTTCAAGACGCAAGTATGCACGTTTTCAGTAAATCTGGTAAAAGCTACACATCGGCCTAAGCGACCTTCAAAGATTATCTCTTTTACGCGGAATCGTTGAGCACTGCGACACTTGGACTCCAGCTGTCGTTCATGACTCAAAAGAAAGCTGCAGAACGAAAAACAAAGAAATCATAAGAGGGCAGTTTAAGTTTTTTTTCTTTTTTTAAACTATCACGGGGCGAGGCTTCGCGAGTGAGTTAGTCCGGCACGAAACAGATCAGTCCCGATTTGAGTGCGAAAGCACCTGTCGGAACCAGGGATGCCAACACTCCCGGATTCTCCCGGGAGAGAGAGACAGAATTGAAAATATGTCCAAGGTTAAAATCTTTCACATCGCACGGTAAGGGTAACTATTCCCGCTTTAAGGTAGCTTGAGCGAGATATTTCCCTAGTCATCATAAAGACCATATTCGATGTTTTTACGTTTAAATTTCAGCAGCTGTGCGGAGCATGAAATTAATATTGCAGCATTGATGGTGCAATAAAATGGATAAAAGTGTCTTTTGGATTTACTGCGTTACGATAACTATTTCAGCAACAGTTTCGCCTGGCTTTGCTGTCGGCTTCGTCAGCTCTCCAACTGACGAATCCGGCAGAACAGCCAGGCGATACTGTTGCTGAAATAGTTATTATGACGCAGAAATTCCAAACGACACTTTTATCCAAATTAAAACGAACTGCGAGAATCTACGAAAAAAGTGCAATGAAATGATTCATGCTGCTGAAATTCAATATATTCAAATAAAAATATCTAAAAATATCTTTTACAAGACCCATGTTATTGCATACTTAAAGGTGCAATAATATACTTTGATATGAATGAAATTCTAAATACTCAAAAAACAATATCCATATAAGACTTGATTCATTTTCCTCACCCGGTACGTTCAAAACTCCTTCACAACGGAAGATTTTTAAATAAAAATGTGATCCTGAAAAAAATACTGGGGTGAAAATTCAATTATTTAAAAAAAAAAGGTTGAGAACACATACAAACCACCCGCAGTTCATTTTTTTGACGATATCTGCCGTTTAGATATTCCTCATTCTCTAAATAATATCTCTCTGGGGTGCATACCCATTTCATTTCAATGAAAAATGTCTGGTATCTATTGTCAAAAATCTGGGAAATACCTCGGTTTGAGGGTGATATTTTTTTGGTATATTTGGATGGCTGAGATTTTTTTAAATTTAAAATGAGACAAAATTCATTGATTTCTGGATGAAATGACATTTCGCTGTAACTGTCTTGAATACAATATTGATACTCGTCAACCGAAATCCTCCAAGGATGATTTTGCATCAGCTTTCCTCTCCACTCTACCGCTTCGTTCTACTGAGGTCACTCACTTAGACGTCCTTCATGATTTGTCTGGTTTACTGCATCCTTGGTATTTCTATGTAATTTATCATAATCTATGAGATTGATAAATTCAATTTTCAGCCTTAATCTTGTAAAACTTTTCCATGCTCAGGAATGTAAAATAATTTTAAAGTATTATTTGGAGTATTTATTATACTTGCGTGTTGTAAGTTCAATACTTTCTAATAAATTCAACAGATTCAGGCGAGATATCGTGGAAGTTCTTCATAATGTGAGAGAAACAATTGCACTTTTCCACAAAATTGTTTTAATGCGTACAACGCGTTTCGGCTCACAGAGCCATCATCAGGTACAAGACTTCTTGTCTGTATGAGTTCTCAACTTCTTGTTCTTGTCAAGTCTTGTACCTGATGATGGCTCTGTGAGCCGACACGCGTTATACGCATTAAAACAATTTTGTGGAAAAGTGCAATTGTTTCTCTTACATTCAATACTTTCTGTATCTACTCTAACAACAAATATTGTTCTTACGTTTAATGAAGACTCTAAGTGAAACTTAAAAAGTTTTGTTAATGCCCAAGTATGAGATTGCTGGTTGTTCAGATTTAAAAACAGACGAAACGTTTTAATTTTTTACCATTAAATAATTTAAAAAACTGTATCTTGCCCAAGTCAATTCAACTGAAACGGATTATAGAGAAGCTGCGCTGCTTGTAGTGGCAGCTGGAACTAGGCATAGGTTAATATTTTGTCGAAGTAATTCGTGTTGAGCGATCCAAAACTTTATCGATTGGTAGAGGTGGTTCAATTGAGATCAAATCGCACACTTTCGCCGTCCACCAAGGAAATGTTTACATTTCGCGGAGATTGTGATAACGCTCATTACTTTTACGTCCCGGAATCTCACGGAAAAAATCCGACTCGTGGGAAATCTTTCAGAGCGACACAGAAAATGTTATCATGAATTCTCACCACATCTCTAGGACTGACAGATGAGATAAAATAAGAGGGATACATTTCCGCACAGATTGGTACAATAACTCGTTCTTTCCGCGAACAATAAGCGACCACAATAAAAATTGAGCTCCACAAAATACACTCCTATAGTACATGTCACCATTTCATCTAAAAAAAAACCTACACCTTTACACGGCTGGTGACCTAACACCCCCTGCCACACTCCCATGCGGCGGCTCGCAGGGTATAATGTTGATGTAGATAAGATAGAGCTTGGAATCAGGTCTTCAGAAGTTGGCAACCTTTGAAGTAACTGTTGGTTTGAGCAGTTGGCACACACTTCAAGGATTTAGGAGGAAAGAAGAAAAAGAGAAAAGAGGGTAGTTTTCCGCGCGAAGTGTCACCATCCTATTCTCCTCCAAAAACCTCATTTCCTCCCTCCCTCCTTCCCCTCTCCTCATCCCCCACCACCTCACCTCACACGCAAACGCCTTAGAAAGAGACCAAAGCGACGTGGATCTCCCCGAAGCGACGACGAACGAGGTCGGACGGATATTCCTTGACCACCGCGAGTCTAATTTCGAGGAGGCCCTAATTTGGCCGCGTCGCGGAGAGGCGGACATGCCTCCCGAGTGGTCCGGAATCCGCGGGGGCGCTTCGCGAAAATCACTTTAATCGGACGCGGGAGAGGAAGGCGATATCCCAACCTACTGGGAGATTCCAGGTTGAGTCCGACCGAGATAATAGTGCGGTTGAAATATATACTGATTTGGCTCGGAGAGAAACGAAAAGCAAACAATTTTTCACTATCTAATTATTTAAACAAAGGTCATTACAGTAGATTCTTTAATCACGTGGTTCCCTTCCCTAAACGCCATTGAAAGTGTAAACTGATAGGGTGAAAGAAATCGTGATAGAAAGCGTGATAGAAAGTGTAGTGCTATGATAGCGCAGTTGACATGTATGCAGGTGATTCGGGTCTCCCCGAAGGGTCTAAAAAACCCCCACCAGGTCCACAAGCCTTCGCTTATACCCTAGAGGAAAGTAGTGGGAAAAGGAAATGGGAAGGGAAGGTTAGCGAGACACAACCCCTGCGAGGCCGACACTATGAGGCGGATTGACGTCAAAAGGACGACAATGGGCCTCCGCCTCCCCGCAATACTCGTATCTGTTGGGTTCCCCCACCAACGTTAGACGAGTCCCAGTCAGTCTCGCTTTTGCGAAGACTTACCGCACCACTTTTGAGAACCGGAGGGGCCCGTTGCCCAAAAAATTGGGATTATGTATCCCCCGACTCCCTTTACGGGTGGACGCCGTGCGGTCTGCCGGAGTACGTCATCGAATCAGGGACCAATGGATGGTCAATTCGGACCAATTGCGGTCGAAGCGTGAGTGCATCCGTCATCTCAATACTCCTCGTCTACCCTTTGACAGGTATGCAACCAGCATAGGTATCTGTCAACTGTCATGTCTGTACATATGATATTTCCTCAAACAACTTTAAGATCCGTCAACTACGCTATGCTGCCAGCATATCTATCAACGGCGCTATCATCGCATCTTTAAGTCGTATGAAAAAATATCATCTCACCTATAAATCAATGACTTTGGTCTCATTTTAAAGGAAAAACAACTCATCAATCCAAAAATACCAAAATATCACAGCACCTTAGCAAACTACTCTCCGAGATTAACTAACGGAAAAAACCTAACTTTTACGTAGGAAATGGTACGTGCATGCACTCCAGAGAGACTTGACTTCAGAAGTGAGGAATTTCTAACTCCTAGATCTCTTCAAAGAATTAACACTGTTTAGTTTTAATGTTTGCTCAACAATTTTTTAAAATAAATCATATTGCCACCGCAGTATTTTTTCAGATTCACAAAAAACTTCCCGTTGTGAAAATCCTTCCGGACTTGATTATTTGAGTCGAGGTAAATACTAATTTACATATTTTTATTTCTTCAGTTTAATGAATCCTGCATTCACCAACGAAGAGGGTCACAAAATGATAACCAAAATTAAAGAACAAAATATGCAGATAATTCCACGAACACATTTTTAATTAACACATTTTTCCAGCCATTGGACCCGCCTACATCGCCATGGAAATACCGCAGTTTGATTTTTTTTCAATCACGGCAGTTATTCGCTAATAACTTTAAAAAATAGATCGCAAGGTGCCTATGTTTCATATTTATTCAGTGTCCCAGAATTTTTCACTTCTTGCGAACAGTTTTAATGGAAAGTTTGAATGCGTTTTCTTGTTCAAATTTGCCGGTTTCCAGATGTAATCTGAGAAATCTCCATAGGAGCCCATGAAAATATCTCCACATTCAAGGCTGAATTACAGTAAAAATAGCCGGAAAGCCCTATTTTCTTTTCACATCAGTTTGCAAAATAGATTCCAAAGCTGCTCAAGTTTATGTTCAAGTTTCCAGAAAACCCTGAATAAGAGACCCTGAGTCTAGAGCCACCTTAACCCTTTGAGTGCGCCTTGACGTGATATCACGTCATGGTTGTCTTTGTGCTGGTCCATATGACGTCATATCACATCATGGGTACCGTGAGTAGTAGTATGGGCCCAGTGAAAGTTCCCTAGTGAAAGCTGGAATGCTCACGGTACCCTTGACGTGATATCACGTCATCAGCACCAGCGTAAAGAAAACCATGACGTGATATCACGTCATCGGCACCAGCGTAAAGAAAACCATGACGTGATATCACGTGATCAGCACCAGCGTAAAGAAAACCATGACGTGATATCACGTCATAAGCGCCAGCGTAAAGAAAACCATGACGTGATATCACGTCATCAACACCAGCGTAAAGAAAACCATGACGTGATATCACGTCATAAGCACCAGCGTAAAGAAAACCATGACGTGATATCACGTGATCAGCACCAGCGTAAAGAAAACCATGACGTGATATCACGTCATGCCTCACTCAAAGGGTTAAGGGAATCAAACCCGGTCCACGCTATTTATGTTAAATCGTGGTAATGCCTCCATTTTCCAGTTTTATGTGTTTTTACATGAAATTCTTGCATGTAGTTATTAACTGAGACTTTCAACCCCAATCAATGGTGCATATCCCCTGTAGATACTTCCCCAGCAGCATCACAAACTAAACTTACTCCGTCGATCGTCGAAGGGAAGTGCGGAGACGAGGCCATAAACATCTCGACGAAGAGCGGGAAATGCTCCGACGACACCGAGTTTACGCATCCTCGCGCAGATGGCCACTTAATGGATGCCGGGGATATTACAGAGAGAGCGAGGAGGTCTTTGGGCGAACGCTTGAGAAAAAAATGCGCGGAGGAAATCGGCTGCCTTGACCGGGGAGGGGGGGGGGGGCTCGACTCTCTCCGGCGGATGCCCTGGTCACTCAATCGAGTGTTTGCATGCGTCGAGAGCCTACACTTGGAACGAGAAGGAAAAGGGTCAACAGGAAAGTAAAGAAGAATTTCTAGATTATACGTGGTCATGTGGGGAGAAAGAGAAGTTTTATTTGGAAACAATTTATTCGACTAAAAAAAAATATAATTCTATATGCATCATAATGTGGCGCAGCATTGAAAAAAATAGGTTTTGTTAAACGTATAATAGGAAGTTCCTCGGATGAGAAAGTCAAAGAGAGATGCTACTTCGCTCTGGTTTGGCCACACCTCGAATACGTCGCGAGCATTTGGGACCCTGGTCAAATGGATTTAGCCAAAAAAATTAATAAAATACAAAGGAAAGCAGCTCGCTTC
The DNA here is from genome assembly GCA_963169105.1 of Ceriagrion tenellum. Lineage (NCBI taxonomy): Eukaryota > Metazoa > Arthropoda > Insecta > Odonata > Coenagrionidae > Ceriagrion > Ceriagrion tenellum. The sequence goes on along the minus strand of OY720636.1, from coordinate 127,168,487 downwards.
GTTAAAAATTGCTACGAGCATACATATAGTGTCTCACAACCTTTGGAGGGACTAAGGTGGGAGCCCCTAGAGATTCGGAGGCTGCACGCTAATCGTAGGTTGCTGGAGAAATTCAGAACTGGTGTGTATCAGATCGACAGAGAGAATATAATCTTACTACATCTTTAGGTCTGACAGATGCGATAAAATAAGAGAGATACACAGCCGAACAGTTTGGTACAAAAACTGGTTATTTACGCCAACAGTAAGAGACCACATTAAAAATTAAGCTCCACTAAATACACTCCTATAATTCATGTCACCGTTTCATCTCCAAAAAATTTACACTTTTACGCGACTGGTGACCTAACACCCCTTGCCACACGCCCATGCGGTAGTTCGCGGGGTATTAGGTAGATGTAGATAATTGGTATCTTTTGAGATACTTAATGCGTCATTTATTATTTTAAAAACAGTTTATAAATATGAAAAAATAATAATGTGGACACTGGGGATTTCGTGTTATGATAAATGAGGACCCCAGAAGTCAAGGGGTCTAAGTAACAAAACCATTGTTTAGAAAAAACTTAAGTAAAAGTTGAAAATGTTCAGTACAACCCACTAAGTAGTTAAGAGGCATTACCCTAGATAGCAGCCCCTGTCAAGAATATCACTTGGATCTCTTTACCACCTAAGAGATTAATATTTTCACTTCCCATTCCTGTGCCTAACTTATTTTTTTCAAAAATGTCACTTAGACCCCTTGACTTCTGGGGTCCACAAATTAGATAAGTGATAACTTTTCAGGATTCCCTCCCGAAATCACCAAAAGTTATACCGGCTCATATTTTAATACGGAGATGGCTCTTGCGTAACGCCAACGCAACGGCTAAGTTTGCGGTTGAGTTGGAGCAAAAGGTAAAAGACTTTGCTCCCCGGTTAGATAAACTTTGAGCCCATATTCTCAAGGGATGCTGGAAAACTTATCACGACGTGAAAAGTCACTAAATAAAAGCCCATGTTTACCCCACTGAGTGAATTTCGCACAAATGATTGCCAACTTACGGAAAGCCGGATCACTTATGGAAAGTAGGCTATCCAAATTTCAGAAGAAATCGAGGGATTGTCGGGTGGAATTATGAAGGGGACGGATACGAAAAGGAGACAGATTTATCAATTTAGGTGCCGTAAAGAGAAAAGCATGACGGGCGTTCAAGTTCCCCAAATTCTGGGACGGATTTTCCATGTGGCAAATATTATGACGCTGATAATTTGAAAAAAAAACCATGCATATAGAATATTTTATTTCAAATTTTCCTGGCGAATCGTATTAAAGACCCAATTACTCCGCAGAACATCAAGATATTGGGATAGACTCACCAAAGAGGCTATGGAGATTAAATTGGAGAGCTACTACGTCAATCGCGACACCGGTTTTGCCTTGAGTTTCGCCTGGAAGCCTATCCTCAACTTACTTAAGGAAAACAGAAAGAAAACAACAATCGGCGTACACAGAAACGCTTAGTAAAAAATTATATCTTACCAGTTCGGTTTTCTGTCAATTATATACTACGCGGGTCATCCAGAAAATAAGTTCCGTTTTTTTTTAATCGAGTTTTTATTGAAAAAAATTTAAACTTACAGGAAATGTTCTTGATATTAGTTATTATTTTTCCACATAATCTCCGGCGACCTCAATGCACTTCGTATACCGAGAAATGATCTTTGGAATCTCCTCCTCGTAGAAGCTTCCCGCCACCTCCTTGGTCCAGTTGGTGACTGCTTCTTTCAATAAAATCGAATATGGTATTGATTATGACTAGGGAACTATCTCGCTCAAACTACCTTTAAGGCGATTTGATTAATTGCATGTAGAGTCAGTCCACTGATACACAAGAAGCGGAAGCAATTCATTTGGGAGAGATCCTCGCTGGAAGCGCTCTCCATCCTCGCGTCGCACATTTCGCCTTCGCTTCGCGCCGTTCCGAGCATTTCCGCTTTTTCCGTCTCGCCGCTGGCATTGCTCTCACCGCCTCGCGCGTTAATCCATCTTCGTTCGCCGGGTAATGGTTCCGTCCATCCGATTCGCCGAGATAACTTTTTCCCCGCCCATAATTTACTCACGCCTAGAAGCGTTACTAATTGAAATGGTGGTTTTACGAAGGACGACATTCAACATCTCGGCTTTCTTCTGCCTGTCTCGATATCCATTAGCTCTGTCTCTCCTCCTGTCTCTCTCTCTAACGAAAGCATCCACGTTAAACGTATTTCTTCCTCGGTCCGGCTGTCATACTGCTTCAGTTCTCATCTTCTGTAGATGAGTACCTTAGAATCAGTTCCATAATGATTGTCGCATCGATGTTCATTGAAAGATTATGATACCCAAGTATCTGTCAGATTACAATGAATATATTTTTATATGACGAACACGCATACAGAAATTTCAAACTCACTTCTATTGTTGACAATCTATTAAAAAATTTATGAGAGAAAATGAGTTACTATCACGAATGCAGATTTTTTGGCATAAATTAAATTAGCTAGAGTTGATGAATGGGGATCGGGTTGGTGTGGTGGCTAGAGTACCGGCCTACCATACGGGCGTCCGGGGTTCAAATCCCTGCAGAGGAGAATGTTTTCCAGAGGAAACCCGATCTCTACTTGAGTGCCCTGTGGGGGGCACTTCAAGTACAGCACTCCGACGTTAAACCGTGGTCCCCTTGGCGCCTTTCGTTAAGAGCAGGCTAATGCCGACGCCGGATTTCTATCCAACCTTCTTCGCTTACCTATCCCCGATGGCGCTATAGTGCTCGCAGAGCTTCTGTGCACTGGAGAGTTCCTCCAAGCCTAACTGCCCATGGTAGATGAGCAGCGATTGGCTGCTGGCGTCCAATCCCGTAAACCGGTTGTTAGCTCAGTGCGCGCCGCGTACGAATGCTGTACGCAAGTGGCTACCCAAAAGAGTCTAGTCTTAGGTCACTTAAAATTATCCTGCAGCAGGTGCCAGAATTTCTTTACTGAATTGAATACGATTCGATAAATTCTGATATCTTTCCCAGCGAAAAAATATAGGTTGTTATAATAATTAGTCGCTATTTTCGTATTTGTATTTTTCAAAATGTCGGTGAAGAGGATTTAAGTTTGGTTTATTTATCGTGTAACCACGGTGACCTGCGCCGATGGGGATTACTTTCTTACCTCACTGCATTGACTATTGCAATCACTGCAAGTTTTGACTCGATATCTATAGTAGTTTCTCGTCCAGAGTATTTCTATTCTAAAGGCCCTAGCATCGGAGAGGCATAGCGTTCGTTTTCGCCTATTCTTTTGAGTCGCCACTTACAGTATTCGTACGCGGCGCGCACTGTGATAAGAACCAGTTTACGGGATTGGACGCCGGCAGCCAATCGCTGCTCATCTACCATGGGCAGCTAGGCTTGGAGGAACTCTCCAGTGCACAGAAACTCTGCGGACACTATAATGAACTTAGCAGTCGGTCGCCTCCCCAAATATCCAACTCAATCCCGTTGATAAAGGTTATCGCACATGCTAAATGTAAACATTACTCCTTAAGTCGATGTCTGTTCCGTCATGCATTGAAAAACCCAGCTAATTAATTCCACTTCTTTCTCTCCTCGTTTCTTTCCCGGCAGTAATTCCCCGCTCCGACCATGTACCAGCGAATGAACCTCTACGAGAGCACGTGCCTGAGGTGCGGCGGCACGGTGTACCAGGTGGACCGCGTGGGTCCGCTCAAGGACTTCACCTTCTTCCACGGCGGGTGCTTCAAGTGCGCCGTGTGCGGCACCCGACTCACCCTCAAGACGTACTGCAACAACCGCCGTCAGCACGAGGAGGACCGCGAGGTCTACTGCGCCTCGCACGTCCCCGGCATCGGCCCCGGACACCTGGACGGCTCCGCGGTCGGGATCAGGGCCGCCCTCAACGTCCCCAGGTCCGCGCAGTACGTCAACGAGCAGATCAGGGGCTGCGGGGGCGCCCGGGCGCCGGCCCTGGACGCGGACGCCTTGCACATCCGGGCGCACCTCAACGGATCAGCGGGCGGAGGTCACGGGAGGTCCAGCAGTCCATCAGGGGTAAGAGCCTTTTCTTTCTAGGCGACTTAATCGGGTGTCCGTCCATTATGTCTGGCGCATCGCTCAAATCAGTCTCTTATTACACACCCATTTTATATATATATATATATATATATATATATATATATATATATATATATATATATATATAAATACGTTGATGGATTGGAGTCAGCCATGCGGCGATGAACACACGATGTGGATAGGATGGAGGAGATAGACACACAAAAAAAGAGACGATCACACTTACATCGCTAGCTTTCGGAACTAGCCGAAAGACACACAGAGACGCCGTTCGACATCAAAGCCTCCGGCTCTTGCGACTCCCACAACTTAGTTTATGTGTTACAATGTAAACTATGTCCCGGTTTTTATGTGGGCGAATGTATTACACCCCTTAATATTAGAATGAATAACCATCGGTGCACCTGTAAAGACCCATCTTCCACTTTCCCCGTCCCTACTCATGTGCGGAAGCATGGCTTGTCCTTTGACAAGTGCTTTGAGGTGGCAATATTGATCTCCCTTCCCCCGGACGCCCCGTTAATTGAAGTGCGCCAGAAGGAGCTGGCCATAATCTGGTTGCTAAAATCGTACGCCGCGCCCGGATTAAATAAAATACATTAATCGCACGCTCCCCGTTGTTTTCCATTTACCCCCTTCCCTTCCTTCTTCCCCCCCCCCCACCCTCACTGCGACCCCTTCCGCTCTCTCCGGCCAAGACACGAGCTGGTAAAAACTTCCCCTTTTCAAGAACCGTTCGTCAACCGCTGGGAAAAACCCCTTCCCCTTCCCCCATCCCCACTCCCCTAACCTACCGCCCCTCCTTCCCTATCCTCACCAGCGCACACGACATTTGTTCCGTGATACGCCTTGAAGACGGACTAGTTCCGAAAGCTAGCTATGTAAGTGTGATCGTCTCTTTTTTTGTGTGTCTATCTCCTCCATCCTATCCACATCGTGTGTATATATATATATATATATATATATATATTTTCCACATTCACACACCACATTCCACATTCAACGCACCAAACCTCACTCTTCTAGCTCAAAAATTGACAGAGAAAGAAACAAAACGGATAAAGAATGACTCTCACCCTGCAAAATTTATACTGGGTACATTTTCTTCTGGCTGAATGCTACTTTTGCCATATTCACCCTGTTCACTATTTCTCGTTTGCTTCTCCCGTCAGCTATTATTTTACTTCCTAGGTATGTAAATTCTTGTGCACTTTCCAGTTGTGCCCCATGAATGGAAAATCTCGTAAATGTATCACAGTTTTTCCCCAATATGAGAATTTTGGTCTTTTTGCTCAGTTTCATGTTATGTATGACCTCTGGGGATAGTTTCCATTTGATTTAGTATTAGTGTAAGCTCATCTTCGTTTCTAGCAGTCACAGCTATATCATCAGCAAAACGTAGCATATCCACTAGTATTCCCTAGATCTTCCTATCATTTCCTAGCTGGTCTTCCCAAGATGCTTTCTCTTCACCTAGCCCTTTTTGAATATACAAATTGAACAGCTGTTGCGATAGGCAGCAACACCTATCTATAACAACATAAAAGGGTCCAATTTTCACGAGGCATTTATAATTTCTTCTTCACTGATAAAGAAAGAGTATACCCTCCACTCTTGAAAGATTAATGACTATATATGTATGCAAAACTTATCTCGAAATCTGCCCTCAAAATCTTGTCTGAGCACAATATCTCGAGGTTTTTGAAGCTGGAGGATTCCATTGGACTGTCTAATCATCAGAAAAATTCATAAAGGGGCAGAGTTAGACCTTTAGAAATAATTGATGAGCCACATCATGAAAAGCATGGGAATCAGTAGTGAAGACTGAAGGCAGAGTAGACCAGACAATTTTAAAATATGATGACACACAATTAAAACATAATGATCTTTAGATTTGTGATTCCGCGAGAAAGTCGCATTTCATTTTTTTACGTCTGTTTTCATTGCCATATTATGATATTAACCCTAAAGATTTCCGTCGTCGCTGTAAGCGAAACTCCAATATCTTCGCAAATTTCAAGCTATCCGGGACTAGCCACGGAGTTCCACCATTACGGAGTCATCCGGTCGAGGAGGATGATTTTTTTCTCTGTGGAAATTCGTCCAATATCTTCGCCAAAGTGCCAGCGTCGCTTATTGTGACTTTCCTCCATTGGCTATAAATGGTGGTTTAAATGTATTTATTTGAAATTTTGTGCATTGTCCTCTTTTTCCATGCCTTAGGCTAAGCATTGATAATTTTTTTTTCTCAAAAAAATCCAAATTTCGATTTTTTGTAATACTCGTTAAGATGCGGGCAAATAAATTCCGCTGTACCTTTCATTCACATTTGACTTTCGAACCTCATATATCCTTGCAATAATCGTCAAAAACTCATTTCACTGAGTATGATAGGGAATCTTTCACCAATGGTCCTTTCAATCACTTAGCAGTGCGGTGTATTCGGGTTGTTTTTTCCGATGCCACAGTAAAGTATGTTTGTTCCTCTCGCAATGGAACCACGGCGAGTCCTTTGACTTCCCCGTATTCTCGAACGTTCCATTTCGATGTTTATTCGCACTTGTCAAGATTATCGCCATGGATACGGCCGCTGTTGAATTGGAAGATAATTTGTATCACACGCTTGTTTATTAACGGGAAAGGATAGCAAATACCGTTGCCTGAGACGTGAACAATGGATGGACATGACACAATGTACTTTTTGTATTACCCATATAAGTCCCATGATAAGCGGAAGTCAAAGAGCTCGGAAATTTTCCGAAGGAAGGCAGCGAGGTACGTTTTGGGGAGAAATAAAACTACAGATAGTGTCAACAGCTTGTTAGAGGAATTGGGGTGGAGTCCACTGCAAGGTGGAAGAAATGTAAATAAACCTGAATTTGGGAATGTTTACATGTTCTTCAAACATCCAGCCTGGTTGGAATTGGAGAAGAGGCAGGGACCAGCAAATTTTACCAGGAAAAATGACCACCCGCTGAAACTAACATTAAGGAGGCAAAAATCGAATGCTGCCAAATGCTTCTTCTAAAATCGCGGGGGTCTTTGAATGGAATCAATAACCAGGAGAACTCACAAATCCATTACCAAGGAATGTAAATATTTTTTAAAATATGTTACTCATGGAAAATGAGCGAAGTGTTTGACGTTTAATGTAGGCATACGAATTTTTATTTAACTTTGTCATTATGATTTACAGCTTAACTAAAGTAACATTGCCACCAGGCAATGTCTAATTGCAATAACAATATAATAAATGTGGACCCCAGAAGTCAAGGGGTTTAAGTGACATTTTTGAAAGAAATAATTGAGGTACAGGAATGGGATGTGAAAACATAAATCTTTTAGGTGATGAAGGGATCCAAGGGATCTTATTGACAGGTGCTGCTCTCTAGCGTAATGCCTCTTAACTACTTATTAGGTTGTACCAAACATTTTCAACTTTGACTTAAAGTTTTCTCAAAACAACGATTTTTTCACTTAGACCCCTTGACTTCTGGGGTCCTCAAATAATAAATAAGTTCCTAAGGGTGAGCGTGTATTTTTCAATGCATAGATAAGTTTCCCGGTTGATCGTTCTTTTAACAAGAGAACTGCTAAGCTTCGCAGACCCCCTGAAACCGCGGCTGGGACAAAAATATCCCATCAGTGTTCCGACCATTGCTGAGTCTAATAATTATCTGATTTCCTTCAACAAAGGATTTCTTAAATTGAAGAGTGTTTCCATTTGTAGCTCACGTTATTTTTTTTACATCACTCAGACAGAGTTGACAATTTCCTGTTCAGATTTTTCATAAAATATTGCGTGACTCATCATAAAAAAACTTTCGCGCATTTCATCTCATTTATAACAATTTATACACGTTGATATCTGCAAATAACAGAAAAAATTTTATTTTCTCGTTCTGGTAGATTTTTTTTATAGTGGGTTGGTGGGTGCGGGCCTGTAACGTTTTTCATTATAAATTATCTAAGATGTTGAGAACAAGGGTGAGTTTCTTTATAGCCAAGGTGGAATATGACACTCGAAATGCATCTAGAATATTTATCGACTGTCATCTATTACTTTTGTCTATTACTGTATCTGTCATGTTAAGAAGTAGGGATGATCGGATCTGCGGATCCAAAGATCTGCAGATCTTTACATGGGATGAGATACTGATATCGGATCCAAATACTACAGTAAATCAGATATGCCTCAGGGAGTTTTAAGCGATTGAAGTGCCGGCTGTCGTCGGCTATCGGCGGCTTTCTGCCGAACAAATAGAATGCTGTTGACGTACTTCATTCGGCAACCGGCTTTTGCTGAATTTAAATCAAATTCACCCTTTATTATCCATCTCATTATTCTCAAGAATCAAATCTCAAGATGTGGTATGACAACAGTCATTGCATCAACGAGACAACAATCAAGGATTAGTATTATTGTGGCATCGACTTTGTCTTTATTTTAATATTTAAGTTTAAAATTTTTAAACTCGATGTTGTTAATTTTCAATAAAGTCTCCAAGGCTTAAATTCTGTCATCATTTGTGAATTGTATGTACCCGTGAATACATCCAAGGATCCGAAAATAAGAACTGAGATCCGGGATCCGAAATGAAGGATCCGGATCCGGATTTGGATCCGGAAAAAAAAACCTGGATCTGCCCATCCCTATTAATAAGCCATAAAATCAGTCGACGCCTGCATTAAGACGGTAACTGCAACTCACAGGAAAATATGAACCAGGAATATATAGGCATTGGCAGTTTGAGATAAATCTATTATTAACTAGGTTTTTTAAGCGTGTAATAGGAAGGTCCTCGGTTGAAGAAGTAAAAGAGAGATGCTACTTCGCTCCGGTTAGACCAAACATCGAATGCGCCGCGAGCATTTGGGATGCTGGTGATAAAGATTTTAACAAAAAATTAATGAAATACAAAGAAAATCAGCACGCTTCGTTAAAAACTGCTAAGAGCGTACATGTAGTGTCTCACATCTTTTGGAGGGATTAAAGATTTTACCAAAAATTATTGAAATACAAAAGAAAATCAGCACGCTTCGTTAAAAACTGCTACGAGCGTACATGTAGTGCCTCTCATCTTTTAGAGGGATTAAAGATTTTACCAAAAAATTGATGAAATACAAAGAAAATCAGCACGCTTCGTTAAAAACTGCTACGAGCGTACATGAAGTGCCTCTCATCTTTTAGAGGGATTAAAGATTTTACCAAAAAATTGATGAAATACAAAGAAAATCAGCACGCTTCGTTAAAAACTGCTACGAGCGTACATGTAGTGCCTCACATCTTTTGGAGGGATTAAGGATTTTACCAAAAAATTGATGAAATACAAAGAAAATCAGCACGCTTCGTTAAAAACTGCTACGAGCGTACATGTAGTGCCTCACATCTTTTGGAGGGATTAAAGATTTTACCAAAAAATTGATGAAATACAAAGAAAATCAGCACGCTTCGTTAAAAACTGCTACGAGCGTACATGTAGTGTCTCACATCTTTTGGAGGGATTAAAGATTTTACCAAAAAATTAATGAAATACAAAAGAAAATCAGCACGCTTCGTTAAAAACTGCTACGAGCGTACATGAAGTGCCTCTCATCTTTTAGAGGGATTAAAGATTTTACCAAAAAATTGATGAAATACAAAGAAAATCAGCACGCTTCGTTAAAAACTGCTGCGAGCGTACATGTAGTGTCTCACATCTTTTGGAGGGATTAAAGATTTTACCAAAAAATTGATGAAATACAAAGAAAATCAGCACGCTTCGTTAAAAACTGCCACGAGCGTACATGTAGTGCCTCACATCTTTTGGAGGGATAAAAGATTTTACCAAAAAATTGATGAAATACAAAGAAAATCAGCACGCTTCGTTAAAAACTGCTACGAGCGTACATGTAGTGCCTCACATCTTTTGGAGGGATTAAAGATTTTACCAAAAAATTGATGAAATACAAAGAAAATCAGCACGCTTCGTTAAAAACTGCTACGAGCGTACATGTAGTGTCTCACATCTTTTGGAGGGATTAAAGATTTTACCAAAAAAGTAATGAAATACAAAGAAAATCAGCACGCTTCGTTAAAAACTGCTGCGAGCGTACATGTAGTATCTCACATCTTTTGGAGGGATTAAAGATTTTACCAAAAAATTAATGAAATACAAAAGAAAATCAGCACGCTTCGTTAAAAACTGCTGCGAGCGTACATGTAGTGTCTCACATCTTTTGGAGGGATTAAAGATTTTACCAAAAAATTATTGAAATACAAAAGAAAATCAGCACGCTTCGTTAAAAACTGCTGCGAGCGTACATGTAGTGTCTCACATCTTTTGGAGGGATTAAAGATTTTACCAAAAAAATAATGAAATACAAAGAAAATCAGCACGCTTCGTAAAAAACTGCTACGAGCGTACATGTAGTGTCTCACATCTTTTGGAGGGATTAAAGATTTTACCAAAAAAGTAATGAAATACAAAGAAAATAAGCACGCTTCGTTAAAAACTGCTGCGAGCGTACATGTAGTGTCTCACATCTTTTGGAAGGATTAAAGATTTTACCAAAAAATTAATGAAATACAAAAGAAAATCAGCACGCTTCGTTAAAAACTGCTGCGAGCGTACATGTAGTGTCTCACATCTTTTGGAGGGATTAAAGATTTTACCAAAAAAGTAATGAAATACAAAGAAAATCAGCACGCTTCGTAAAAAACTGCTACGAGCGTACATGTAGTGTCTCACATCTTTTGGAGGGATTAAAGATTTTACCAAAAAAGTAATGAAATACAAAGAAAATAAGCACGCTTCGTTAAAAACTGCTGCGAGCGTACATGTAGTGTCTCACATCTTTTGGAAGGATTAAAGATTTTACCAAAAAATTAATGAAATACAAAAGAAAATCAGCACGCTTCGTTAAAAACTGCTGCGAGCGTACATGTAGTGTCTCACATCTTTTGGAGGGATTAAAGATTTTACCAAAAAAGTAATGAAATACAAAGAAAATCAGCACGCTTCGTTAAAAACTGCTACGAGCGTACATGTAGTGCCTCACATCTTTTGGAGGGATTAAAGATTTTACCAAAAAAGTAATGAAATACAAAGAAAATAAGCACGCTTCGTTAAAAACTGCTGCGAGCGTACATGTAGTGTCTCACATCTTTTGGAGGGATTAAAGATTTTACCAAAAAAGTAATGAAATACAAAGAAAATAAGCACGCTTCGTTAAAAACTGCTGCGAGCGTACATGTAGTGTCTCACATCTTTTGGAGGGATTAAAGATTTTACCAAAAAATTAATGAAATACAAAAGAAAATCAGCACGCTTCGTTAAAAACTGCTGCGAGCGTACATGTAGTGTCTCACATCTTTTGGAGGGATTAAAGATTTTACCAAAAAATTATTGAAATACAAAAGAAAATCAGCACGCTTCGTTAAAAACTGCTGCGAGCGTACATGTAGTGTCTCACATCTTTTGGAGGGATTAAAGATTTTACCAAAAAAGTAATGAAATACAAAGAAAATCAGCACGCTTCGTAAAAAACTGCTACGAGCGTACATGTAGTGTCTCACATCTTTTGGAGGGATTAAAGATTTTACCAAAAAAGTAATGAAATACAAAGAAAATAAGCACGCTTCGTTAAAAACTGCTGCGAGCGTACATGTAGTGTCTCACATCTTTTGGAAGGATTAAAGATTTTACCAAAAAATTAATGAAATACAAAAGAAAATCAGCACGCTTCGTTAAAAACTGCTGCGAGCGTACATGTAGTGTCTCACATCTTTTGGAGGGATTAAAGATTTTACCAAAAAAGTAATGAAATACAAAGAAAATCAGCACGCTTCGTAAAAAACTGCTACGAGCGTACATGTAGTGCCTCACATCTTTTGGAGGGATTAAAGATTTTACCAAAAAAGTAATGAAATACAAAGAAAATAAGCACGCTTCGTTAAAAACTGCTGCGAGCGTACATGTAGTGTCTCACATCTTTTGGAGGGATTAAAGATTTTACCAAAAAATTGATGAAATACAAAAGAAAATCAGCACGCTTCGTTAAAAACTGCTGCGAGCGTACATGTAGTGTCTCACATCTTTTGGAGGGATTAAAGATTTTACCAAAAAATTAATGAAATACAAAAGAAAATCAGCACGCTTCGTTAAAAACTGCTGCGAGCGTACATGTAGTGTCTCACATCTTTTGGAGGGATTAAAGATTTTACCAAAAAATTATTGAAATACAAAAGAAAATCAGCACGCTTCGTTAAAAACTGTTGCGAGAGTACATGTAGTGTCTCACATCTTCTGGAGGGATTAAAGATTTTACCAAAAAATTGATGAAATACAAAGAAAATCAGCACGCTTCGTTAAAAACTGCCACGAGCGTACATGTAGTGCCTCACATCTTTTGGAGGGATTAAAGATTTTACCAAAAAATTGATGAAATACAAAGAAAATCAGCACGCTTCGTTAAAAACTGCCACGAGCGTACATGTAGTGCCTCACATCTTTTGG